>CM063129.1:115192645-115925145 GCA_031885435.1 Passerculus sandwichensis
TTTTCCTTTCCTTTCCTTTCTTTCCTTTCCTTTCCTTTCCTTTCCTTTCCTTTCCTTTCCTTTCCTTTCCTTTCCTTTCCTTTCCTTTCCTTTCCTTTCCTTTCCTTGAAATTTCCTTTCCTTGAAATTTCCTTTCCTTGAAATTTCCTTTCCTTGAAATTTCCTTGAAATTTCCTTGAAATTTCCTTTCCTTTCCTTTCCTTTCCTTGAAATTTCCTTTCCTTTCCTTTCCTTGAAATTTCCTTTCCTTGAAATTTCCTTTCCTTTCCTTTCCTTTCCTTGAATTTCCTTTCCTTTCCTTTCCTTTCCTTTCCTTTCCTTTCCTTTCCTTGAAATTTCCTTTCCTTGAAATTTCCTTTACTTTCCTTGAAATTTCCTTTCCTTGAATTTCCTTTCCTTTCATTTCCTTTCCTTGAAATTTCCTTTCCTTGAAATTTCCTTTCCTTTCCTTTCCTTTCCTTGAAATTTCCTTTCCTTTCCTTTCCTTTCCTTTCCTTTCCTTTCCTTTCCTTTCCTTTCCTTTCCTTTCCTTTCCTTTCCTTTCCTTTCCTTTCCTTTCCTTTCCTTTCCTTTCCTTTCCTTTCCTTTCCTTTCCTTTCCTTTCCTTTCCTTTCCTTTCCTTTCCTTTCCTTTCCTTTCCTTTCCTTTCCTTTCCTTTCCTTTCCTTTCCTTTCCTTTTCCTTTCCTTTCCTTTCCTTTCCTTTCCTTTCCTTTCCTTTCCTTTCCTTTCCTTTCCTTTCCTTTCCTTTCCTTTCCTTTCCTTTCCTTTCCTTGAAATTTCCTTTCCTTTCCTTGAAATTTCCTTTCCTTTCCTTTCCTTTCCTTTCCTTTCCTTTCCTTTCCTTTCCTTTCCTTTCCTTTCCTTTCCTTTCCTTTCCTTTCCTTGAAATTTCCTTGAAATTTCCTTGAAATTTCCTTGAAATTTCCTTGAAATTTCCTTGAAATTTCCTTGAAATTTCCTTGAAATTTCCTTGAAATTTCCTTTCCTTTCCTTGAAATTTCCTTTCCTTTCCTTTCCTTTCCTTTCCTTTCCTTTCCTTTCCTTTCCTTTCCTTTCCTTTCCTTTCCTTTCCTTTCCTTTCCTTTCCTTTCCTTTCCTTTCCTTTCCTTCCTTTCCTTTCCTTTCCTTTCCTTTCCTTTCCTTTCCTTTCCTTTCCTTTCCTTTCCTTTCCTTTCCTTTCCTTTCCTTTCCTTTCCTTTCCTTTCCTTTCCTTTCCTTTCCTTTCCTTTCCTTTCCTTTCCTTTCCTTTCCTTTCCTTTCCTTGAAATTTCCTTTCCTTTCCTTTCCTTTCCTTTCCTTTTCCTTTCCTTTCCTTTCCTTGAAATTTCCTTTCCTTTCCTTGAAATTTCCTTTCCTTGAAATTTCCTTTCCTTGAAATTTCCTTTCCTTGAAAATTTCCTTTCCTTGAATTTCCTTTCCTTGAAATTTCCTTTCCTTTCCTTGAAATTTCCTTTCCTTGAAATTCCTTTCCTTTCCTTTCCTTGAAATTTCCTTTCCTTTCCTTGAAATTTCCTTTCCTTTCCTTTCCTTTCCTTGAAATTCCTTTCTTTCCTTGAAATTTCCTTTCCTTGAAATTTCCTTGAAATTTCCTAGAAATTTTCCTCATCCCTTCCCTTCCCTAAATCCCCTTCCCTTCCCCCTCCCCATCCCTGAGGGCAATTCCCGCTTTTCCAGGCCCTCCGCGTCTGAGGACGAGGACGAGCTGCGCGCCCTCGTGGATTTTTTCCTGGACTACGAAACCCACCACTCCCCCAGGATCCCGGTAGGGTCACCAGGGGGAGACCCCAGCGGATCCCCGGGAACTCATCCCAGAAATTCCAGGAAGGAAAATTCCCGAAAATTCCACAGCCGGCTTTGCTCCCTCCAGGTCAGCCAGGTGGAAGATCCGGCCGGGCGGAGCGGATCCCGCTCCCAGCACGGTTCCTCTCTCAGATCCCGGCCATCCAGGTGGATCACGTCCTGACCATCCTGAGGGAATTCCTGCAGGAATTTCCCAAGCTGAGGTGGGAACGGGGACGGGGCGGGGCCAAACCGGGATCCAGGGAATGTCCTGGGAGTTCCGGGCTGGTTCTGTTCGGAAAAAGAGATTCCCAAGCTTTCCTGAGGGAGCAGGAGATTCCCAAGGCTGGGAATGAACCAGGCAGGAGATGATCCAGGAGCTGGGAAGGGAGAAAATGATGGAGTGTGTTCTCCCCTCCAAGGATTTGTTCTTTATTCCAAGGATTTGTTCTCCATCCCAAAGATCTGTTCTTCATCCCAAAGATTTGTTTTCTATCCCAAAGATTTGTTCTCCATCCCAAAGATCTGTTCTTCATCCCAAAGATTTGTTCTTTACCCCAAAGATTTGTTCTCCATCCCAAAGATCTGTTCTTCATCCCAAAAATTTGGTTTCTATCCCAAGGATTTCTTCTCCATCCCAAAGATCCGTTCTTCATCCCAAAGATTTGTTTTCTATCCCCAAGATTTGTTCTCCATCCCAAAGATCTGTTCTTCAGCCCAAAAATTTGGTTTCTATCCCAAGGATTTGTTCTCCATCTCAAAGATCTGTTCTTCATCCCAAAGATTTGTTTTCTATCCCAAGGATTTGTTCTCCATCCCAAAAATCTGTTCTTCATCCCAAAAATTTGGTTTCTATCCCAAGGATTTCTTCTCCATCCCAAAGATCTGTTCTTCATCCCAAAAATTTGTTCTTTACCCCAAGGATTTCTTCTCCATCCCAAAGATCTGTTCTTCATCCCAAAAATTTGGTTTCTATCCCAAGGATTTGCTCTCCTTCCCGAAGATTTGTTCTCCATCCCAAATATTTTCTCTCCTTCCCAAGGTTTTTTTTCTCCGTCCCAGGAATTTTTTGTCCATTCCTAGAGTTTCTCCTCCATGCCAAAAATTTGTTCTCCATCCAAAGGATTTCTTCTCCTTCCCAAGGTTTTTTTCTGTCCCCAAGATTTGTTCTCCATCCCAAAAATTTGTTCTCTATTCCCAAGTTTTTTTCCTCTATCCTTTAAGGTTTGTTCTCCATCCCAGGGATTTGTTCTTTTTCCCAAGGTTTTTTCCTCCATCCCAAGGATTTGCTCTCCGTCCCAAGGATTTGTTCTCCTTCCCAAAGATTTCTCCACTATTCCCAAATATTTATTTGCTATTCCCAAGTATTTTCTCTCCATCCCATGGTTTTGATCTCCATCCCAAAGATTTTTCCACTATTCCCAAATATTTGTTCTCTATTCCAAAGATTTGTTCTCCAGCCCAAAGATTTGCTCTCCATCCCAGGAATTCGTTGTCCATTCCCAGAGTTTCTTCTCCATGCCAAAAATTTTTTCTCCATCCCAAGATTTGTTCTCCATTCCAAGATTTTGATCTTCACCCCAAGGATTTGTTCTCCATCCCGAAGTTTTGTTCTTCTTCCTAATGATTTGTTTTCCAATTTTGAATTCCCAGTTGCCAAGGATTCGTTCTCTATCCCTAAGACTTGTTCTCCATCCCAGGGATTTCTTCTCCATTCCATGGATTTGTCCACTATTCCAAAAGATTTGTTCTCTATCCCAAGGATTTCTCTCCATCCCAAATATTTGTTCTCCCTCCCAAGGATTCCTCTCCATCCCAACCTTTGGACCTCCATCCCAAATATTTGTCCACTATTCCCAATTATTTGTTCTCCATTCCCAAGCATTTCCTCTCCATCCCACGGTTTTTATCTCCATCCCAAAGGCTTTCCCACTATTCCCAAATATTTGATCTCCATCCAAAGGATTTGTTCTCAATCCCAAGGTTTTCTTCTCCTTCCCAAGGTTTTTTTCTCTATCCCCAAGATTTTTTTCCCATCCCAAAAATTTGTTCTCTATTCCCAAGGTGTTTTTCTCTATCCCAAGGTTTTTTTCTCCATCCCAAGCATTTGTTCTCCATCCCAAAGTTTTGTTCTCTTTCCCAAGGATTTGGTCTCTATCCCAAGGATTTGTTTGCCAGTTTTGAATTCCCAGTCACCAAGGATTTGTTCTTTATCCCAAGGATTTGCTCTCCATCCCAAGGATTTCTTCTCCACTCCAACAATTTGCTCTCCATTCCAAACATTCGCTCTCCATTCCAAAGATTTGTTCTCCTTCCCAAGGATTTGTTTCCAAATTTTGAATTCCCGATTCCCAAGGATTTGTTCTCTATCCCAAAGACTTGTCCGCTATTCCCAAAGATTTGTTCTCCGCCCCAAGGATTTGTTCTGTATTCCCATGGATTTAGTCTCCATCCCAAAGATTTGTTTTCTATCCCAAAGATTTGTTCTCCCTCCCAAGGATTTGCTCTCCATCCCAAAGTTTTGTTCTCCCTCCCAATGATTTGTTTCCCAATTTTGAATTCTCAATTGTCAAGGATTTTTTGTCTATTGCAAAGATTTGTTCTTCATCCCAAAAATTTGTTCTCAATCCCAAGGTTTTCTTCTCCTTCCCAAGGTTTTTTTCTCTATCCCCAAGATTTTTTTTTTCCATCCCAAAAATTTATTCTCTATTCCCAAGGTGTTTTTCTCTATCCCAAGATTTTTTTCTCCATCCCAAGCATTTGTTCTCCATCCTAAAAATTTTGTTCTCTTTCCCAAGGATTTGGTCTCTATCCCAAGGATTTTTTTGCCAGTTTTGAATTCCCAGTTACCAAGGATTTGTTCTTTATCCCAAGGATTTGCTCTCCATCCCAAGGATTTCTTCTCCACTCCAACAATTTGCTCTCCATTCCAAACATTCGCTCTCCATTCCAAAGATTTGTTCTCCTTCCCAAGGATTTGTTTCCAAATTTTGAATTCCCGATTCCCAAGGATTTGTTCTCTATCCCAAAGACTTGTCCACTATTCCCAAAGATTTGTTCTCCACCCCAAGGATTTGTTCTGTATTCCCATGGATTTGTTCTCCATCCCAAAGATTTGTCCACTATTCCCAAAGATTTGTTCTCCCTCCCAAGGATTTGTTCTCCATCCCAAAGTTTTGTTCTCCCTCCCAAGGATTTGTTTCCCAATTTTGAATTCTCAATTGTCAAGGATTTTTTGTCTATTGCAAAGATTTGTTCTTCATCCCAAAAATTTGTTCTCAATCCCAAGGTTTTCTTCTCCTTCCCAAGGTTTTTTTCTCTATCCCCAAGAGTTTTTCCCATCCCAAAAATTTGTTCTCTATTCCCAAGGTGTTTTTCTCTATCCCAAGATTTTTTTCTCCATCCCAAGGATTTGTTCTCCATCCCAAAGTTTTGTTCTCTTTCCCAAGGATTTGGTCTCTATCCCAAGGATTTGTTTGCCAGTTTTGAATTCCCAGTCACCAAGGATTTGTTCTTTATCCCAAGGATTTGCTCTCCATCCCAAGGATTTGTTCTCCACTCCAACAATTTCCTCTCCATTCCAAACATTCGCTCTCCATTCCAAAGATTTGTTCTCCTTCCCAAGGATTTGTTTCCAAATTTTGAATTCCCGATTCCCAAGGATTTGTTCTCTATCCCAAGGTTTTCTTCTCCTTCCCAAGGTTTTTTTCTCTATCCCCAAGACTTTTTTCCCATCCCAAAAATTTGTTCTCTATTCCCAAGGTTTTGTTCTCTATTCCCAAGGTTTTTTTTCTCCATCCCAAGGATTCGTTCTCCCTCCTAAAAATTTTGTTCACTTTCCCAAGGATTTGCTCTCTATCCCAAGGATTTGTTTGCCAGTTTTGAATTCCCAGTTACCAAGGATTTGTTCTTTATCCCAAGGATTTGCTCTCCATCCCAAGGATTTGTTCTCCACTCCAACAATTTGCTCTCCATTCCAAAGATTTATTCTCCTTCCCAAGGATTTGTTTCCAAATTTTGAATTCCCGATTCCCAAGGATTTGTTCTCTATCCCAAAGACTTGTCCACTATTCCCAAAGATTTGTTCTCCCTCCCAATGATTTGTTTCCCAATTTTGAATTCTCAATTGTCAAGGATTTTTTGTCTATTGCAAAGATTTGTTCTTCATCCCAAAAATTTGTTCTCAATCCCAAGGATTTCTTCTCCTTCCCAAGGTTTTTTTCTCTATCCCCAAGATTTTTTTCCATCCCAAAAATTTGTTCTCTATTCCCAAGGTTTTGTTCTCTATTCCCAAGGTGTTTTTCTCTATCCCAAGGTTTTTTTCTCCATCCCAAGGATTCGTTCTCCCTCCCCAGGGACGAGGGACCCCCCAGGGAACTCCAGGACGTGCGGGACAATTCCAAGGACGGGGAATACTGGGAAGCCATGACCCACATCCTTCCCCAGCGGAAACTCAAACTCTGGGACGCGCTCGGAGCCGCGCTCGTGGAATATCAGTGAGTGCCCGGCGGGGCG
This sequence comes from Passerculus sandwichensis, assembly GCA_031885435.1. Taxonomy (NCBI): domain Eukaryota; kingdom Metazoa; phylum Chordata; class Aves; order Passeriformes; family Passerellidae; genus Passerculus; species Passerculus sandwichensis. Next base: position 115,198,941 of record CM063129.1, read on the forward strand.
GGAGCAGGGCCGGGACAATTCCAGGGATTTTTCACGGATTTTTCACGGATTTTCCTTCCCCAGCAAAGTGCTGACCCGGAGATCCGAGCTGTTTTCCGAGGCCACGGCCCTGCAGCGGCAGAACACGGAGCTGGGAATGCTGCTGGAGGAATATTTGGGATCCGCACAAGGCGGGTGCCCCTGAGCTCGGCCTTGGATTCCTGGGATTATTCCGGGAATATTCCGGACGCGGATCCCACCGGGACGGAGCGAAACCCCGGGAATGGCCGGGGCCGGGTGTGGATTTCCCTGGATCTGAGGCAGGAATTCCCGGCAGGGGTTAATAAATCGTTCCCGAACCTGGATGTGTGTGATTCCTGGGTCCATGGAATTCCTGGAATTGTGGGAAGTGCCACAAATTCCGGGATGGAAACTTAAATCCCATCCCAATTCCAACTCCACATTTTCCATGAACCAGGAAATTCTTGGAATTGTGGGAAGTGCCACAAAACTGTGGGATCTGAGACCTGGGATTCTGGGATGGAAGCTCAAATCCCATCTCAATTCCAACTCCACATGTTCCAGGGAATTCCCGGGATTTTGGGAAGTGCCACAAAACTGTGGGATCTGAGACCTGGAATTTCCAGATTCTGGGATGGAAACTTAAATCCCACCCCAATTCCAACCCCGCATTTTTTAGGATCCAGGGAATTCTTGGAATTGTGGGAAGTGCCACAAAGCTGTGGGATCAGAGGCCTGGAATCCTCAAATTCCGGGATGGAAGCTTAAATGCCACCCCCATTCCAACCCCACATTTTCCATGTTCTGGGGAATTCCCGGAATTGTGGGAAGTGCCACAAATTCTGGGATGGAAACTTAAATCCCATCCAATTCCAGCTCCACATTTTCCACGATCCAGGGAATTACTGGAATTGTGGGAAGTGCCACAAAGCTGTGGGATCTGAGGCCTGGAATTCCCAAATTCTGGGATGGAAACTTAAATCCCACCCCAATTCCAACCCCACATTTTCCAGGATCCAGGGAATTCCTGGGATTGTTGGAAGTGCCACAAACTGATGGGATTTGGGGCACGGAATTCCCAAATCCTGGGATGGAAACTTAAATCCCATCTCAATTCCAACCCCACATTTTCCGTGTTCCAGGGAATTCCTGGAATTGTGGGAAGTGCCACAAACTGATGGGATATGGGACACGGAATTCCAGGATGGAAGCTCAAATCCCACCTCGATTCCAACCCCAACCTTCCACGATCCAGGGGAATTCTTGGACTTTTGGGAAGTGCCACAAGACTGTGGGATCTGAGGCCTGGAATTCTGAGGCGTGAGCTCAGCCTTGGATTCCCGGGAATATTCCGGGAATATTCCGGACACGGATCCCACCGGGACGGAGCAAAACCCCCGGGAATGGCCGGGGCCGGGTGTGGATTTCCCTGGATCTGAGGCAGGAATTCCTGGCAGGGGTTAATAAATCGTTCCCAAAGCTGGATCTGTGTGATTCCTGGGTCCATGGAATTCCTGGAATTGTGGGAAGTGCCACAAATTCTGGGATGGAAGCTTAAATCCCATCTCAATTCCAACTCCACGTTTTCCAGGATCCAGGGAATTCTTGGGATTGTGGGAAGTGCCACAAAACTGTGGGATCTGAGGCCTGGAATTTCCAAATTCTGGGATGGAAACTTAAATCCCACCCCAATTCCAACCCCACATTTTCCAGGATCCAGGGAATTACTGGAATTGCGGGAAGTGCCACAAACTGATGGGATTTGGGACACGGAATTCCAGGATGGAAGCTCAAATCCCACCCCAATTCCAGCTCCACATTTTCCATGAACCAGGAAATTCTTGGAATTGTGGGAATTGTCACAAAACTGTGGGATCTGAGACCTGGGATTCTGGGATGGAAGCTTAAATCCCACCCCAATTCCAACTCCAAAACTTTCCAAAATCCAGGGAATTCCCGGGATTTTGGGAAGTGCCACAAACCCATGGGCATCTGAGGCCTGGAATTCCCAAATTCCGGGATGGAAGCTTAAATCCCACCCCAATTCCAACCCCACATTTTCCACGATCCAGGGGAATTCTTGGACTTGTGGGAAGTGCCACAAATTCCGGGATGGAAGCTTAAATCCCATCTCAATTCCAACTTCAAAACTTTCCAAAATCCAGGGAATTCCTGGATCCATGGAATTCCTGGAATTGTGGGAAGTGCCACAAACTGATGGGATCTGAGGCCTGGAATTCCCAAATTCCGGGATGGAAACTTAAATCCCCCCCCAATTCCAACCCCACATTTTCCATGTTCTGGGGAATTCCCAGAATTGTGGGAAGTGCCACAAACTGATGGGATTTGGGACACGGAATTCCAGGATGGAAGCTCAAATCCCATCCCAATTCCAACCCCACATTTTCCACGATCCAGGGAATTCTTGGAAATGTGGGAAGTGCCACAAATTCTGGGATGGAAACTTAAATCCCATCTCAATTCCAACCCCACATTTTCCAGGATCCAGGGAATTCTTGGAATTGTGGGAATTGTCACAAAGCTGTGGGATCTGTGGCCTGGAATTCCCAAATTCCGGGATGGAAACTTAAATCCCACCCCAATTCCAACCCCAACAACTTTCACCATCCAGGGAATTCCTGGATCCAGGAAATTTTGGAGTTGTAGAAAGTGCTGGAAACCCATGGGATCTGAAGCATGGAATTCCGGGATGGAAACGTAAATCCCATCCCAATCCCAACTCCACATTTTCCAGGATCCAGGGAATTCCTGGGATTGTGGGAAGTGCCACAAATTCTGGGATGGAAACTTAAATCCCACCCCAATTCCAACCCCACATTTTCCATGTTCCAGGGAATTCTTGGAATTGTGGGAAGTGCCACAAACACATGGGCATCTGAGGCCCGGAATTCCCAAATTCCGGGATGGAAACTTAAATCCCATCTCAATTCCAACCCCACATTTTCCATGAGCCCAGGGTTTCTTGGAATTGTGGGAAGTGCCACAAAGCTGTGGGATCTGAGGCCTGGAATTTCCAAATTCCGGGATGGAAGCTTAAATCCCACCCCAATTCCAACCCCAAATTTTCCGTGTTCCAGGGAATTCCTGGAATTGTGGGAAGTGCCACAAACTGATGGGATTTGGGACACGGAATTCCAGGATGGAAGCTTAAATCCCATCTCAATTCCAACTTCAAAACTTTCCAAAATCCAGGGAATTCTTGGAATCCATGGAATTCCTGGAATTGTGGGAAGTGCCACAAATTCCGGCATGGAAACTTAAATCCCATCTCAATTCCAACCCCACATTTTCCGTGTTCCAGGGAATTCTTGGAATTGTGGGAAGTGCCACAAACTCATGGGATCTGAGGCCTGGAATTCCCAAATTCCAGGATTGAAACTTAAATCCCACCCCAATTCCAACCCCACTTTTTCCATGTTCCAGGGAATTCTTGGGATTGTTGGAAGTGCCACAAACTGATGGGATTTGGGGCCTGGAATTCCAGGATGGAAGCTCAAATCCCATCTCAATTCCAGCTCCACATTTTCCAGGATCCAGGGAATTCCTGGAATTGAGGGAAGTGCCACAAAGCTGTGGGATCTGAGGCCTGGAATTCCCAAATTCCGGGATGGAAGCTTAAATCCCACCCCAATTCCAACTCCAAATTTTCCAGGATCCAGGGAATTCCTGGGATTTTGGGAAGTGCCACAAGACTGTGGGATCTGAGACCTGGGATTCTGGGATGGACGCTTAAATTCCATCTCAATTCCAACCCCACGTTTTCCAGGATCCAGGGAATTCCTGGAATTGTGGGAAGTGCCTCAAACTGATGGGATTTAGGGCCTGGAATTCCAGGATGGAAACTTAAATCCCATCTCAATTCCAACTTCAAAACTTTCCAAAATCCAGGGAATTCCTGGATCCATGGAATTCCTGGAATTGTGGGAAGTGCCACAAATTCTGGGATGGAAACTTAAATCCCACCCCAATTCCAACCCCACATTTTCCATTTTCCAGGGAATTCCTGGAATTGTGAGAAGTGCCACAAAGCTGTGGGATCTGAGGGCTGGAATTCCCAAATTCCAGGATGGAAGCTTAAATCCCACCCCAATTCCAACCCCACGTTTTCCAGGATCCAGGGAATTCTTGGAGTTGTGGGAAGTGCCACAAACTGATGGGATTTGGGACACGGAATTCCAGGATGGAAGCTCAAATCCCACCCCAATTCCAACCCCAACCTTCCACGATCCAGGGGAATTCTTGGACTTTTGGGAAGTGCCACAAGACTGTGGGATCTGAGGCCTGGAATTCTGAGGCGTGAGCTCAGCCTTGGATTCCTGGGATTATTCCGGGAATATTCCGGATGCGGATCCCACCGGGACGGAGCAAAACCCCCGGAATGGCCGCGGCCGGGTGTGGATTTCCCTGGATCTGAGGCAGGAATTCCCGGCAGGGGTTAATAAATCGTTCCCAAAGCTGGATGTGTGTGATTCCTGGGTCCATGGAATTCCTGGAATTGTGGGAAGTGCCACAAATTCCGGGATGGAAACTTAAATCCCATCTCAATCCCAACCCCACGTTTTCCAGGATCCAGGGAATTCCTGGAATTTTGGGAAGTACCACAAACTCGTGGGATTTGGGATGTGGAATTCCCAAATCCTGGGATGGAAGCTTAAATCCCATCTCAATCCCAACCCCAAATTTTCCAGGATCCAGGGAATTCCTGGAATTGTGGGAAGTGCCACAAACTGATGGGATTTAGGGCCTGGAATTCCAGGATGGAAGTTTAAAACCCATCCCAATTCCAACTGCAAAAATTTCCAAAATCCAGGGAATTCCTGGATCCATGGAATTCCTGCAATTGTGGGAAGTGCCACAAATTCCGGGATGGAAACTTAAATCCCATCTCAATTCCAACCCCACATTTTCCAGGATCCAGGGAATTCCTGGAATTGTGGGAAGTGCCACAAACTGATGGGATCTGAGGCCTGGATTTCCCAAATTCCGGGATGGAAACTTAAATGCCACCCCAATTCCAACCCCACATTTTCCACGATCCAGGGAATTCTTGGGATTGTGGGAAGTGCCACAAACTGATGGGATTTGGGACACGGAATTCCAGGATGGAAGCTCAAATCCCATCTCAATTCCAACTCCAAAACTTTCCAAAATCCAGGGAATTCCTGGATCCATGGAATTCTTGGAATTGTGGGAAGTGCCACAAACTCATGGGATCTGAGACCTGGAATTTCCAAATTCCAGGATGGAAACTTAAATCCCACCCCAATTCCAACCCCACATTTTCCAAGATCCAGGGAATTCCTGGAATTGTGGGAAGTGCCACAAACTGATGGGATTTGGGGCCTGGAATTCCAGGATGGAAGTTTAAAACCCATCCCAATTCCAACTCCAAAATCCTGGAGTTGGGAATTCCTGGATCCATGGAATTCCTGGAATTGTGGGAAGTGCCACAAATTCCGGGATGGAAACTTAAATCCCATCCCAATTCCAACCCCAAATTTTCCAGGATCCAGGGAATTCTTGGAATTGTGGGAAGTGCCACAAAGCTGTGGGATCTGAGGCCTGGAATTCCCAAATTCCAGGATGGAAGCTCAAATCCCATCTCAATTCCAACTCCAAAACTTTCCAAAATCCAGGGAATTCCTGGATCCATGGAATTCCTGGAACTGTGGGAAGTGCCACAAATTCTGGGATGGAAACTGAAATCCCATCTCAATCCCAACCCCACATTTTCCAGGATCCAGGGAATTCTTGGAATTGTGGGAAGTGCCACAAACTGATGGGATTTGGGGCCTGGAATTCCAGGATGGAAGCTCAAATCCCACCCCAATTCCAGCCCCACATTTTCCAGGATCATGGGAATTCTTGGGATTGTTGGAAGTGCCACAAACTGATGGGATTTGGGACACGGAATTCCAGGATGGAAACTTAAATGCCACCCCAATTCCAACTCCAAAACTTTCCAAAATCCAGGGAATTCCTGGATCCATGGAATTCCTGGAATTGTGGGAAGTGCCACAAATTCTGGGATGGAAGCTTAAATCCCATCTCAATTCCAACCCCACATTTTCCATGACCCCAGGGATTCTTGGAATTGTGGGAAGTGCCACAAACTGATGGGATTTGGGACACGGAATTCCAGGATGGAAGCTCAAATCCCATCTCAATTCCAACCCCACATTTTCCATGAACTAGGAAATTCTTGGAATTGTGGGAAGTGCCACAAACTGATGGGATTTAGGGCCTGGAATTCCGGGATGGAAGCTCAAATCCCACCCCAATTCCAACCCCAACCTTCCACGATCCCGGGGAATTCTTGGACTTTTGGGAAGTGCCACAAGCCTGTGGGATCTGAGGCCTGGAATTCTGAGGCGTGAGCTCAGCCTTGGATTCCCGGGAATATTCCGGACGCGGATCCCACCGGGACGGAGCAAAACCCCGGGAATGGCCGGGGCCGGGTGTGGATTTCCCTGGATCTGAGGCAGGAATTCCCGGCAGGGGTTAATAAATCGTTCCCAAAGCTGGATGTGTGTGATTCCTGGGTCCATGGAATTCCTGGAATTGTGGGAAGCGCCACAAATTCCGGGATGGAAACTTAAATCCCATCTCAATTCCAACCCCACATTTTCCAGGATCCAGGGAATTCCTGGAATTGTGGGAAGTGCCACAAACTGATGGGATTTGGGGCATGAAATCCCAGGATGGAAGCTTAAATCCCATCCCAATTCCAACTCCAGAACTTTCCAAAATCCCCGGAATTCTTGGAATCCATGGAATTCCTGGAATTGTGGGAAGTGCCACAAATTCCGGGATGGAAGCTTAAATCCCATCTCAATCCCAACCCCACATTTTCCACAATCCAGGGAATTCCCAGGATTTTGGGAAGTGCCACAAACTCGTGGGATCTGAGACCTGGAATTCCCAAATTCTGGGATGGAAGCTTAAATCCCACCCCAATTCCAACCCCACGTTTTCCAGGATCCAGGGAATTCCTGGAATTGCGGGAAGTGCCACAAACTGATGGGATTTAGGGCCTGAAATCCCAGGATGGAAGCTTAAATCCCATCTCAATCCCAACCCCACGTTTTCCAGGATCCAGGGAATTCTTGGGATTGTTGGAAGTGCCACAAACTGATGGGATTTGGGGCATGAAATTCCAGGATGGAAACTTAAATCCCACCCCAATTCCAACCCCACGTTTTCCAGGATCCAGGGAATTCCTGGGATTTTGGGAAGTGCCAAAAAACTGTGGGATCTGAGGCCTGGAATTCCCAAATCCTGGGATGGAAGCTTAAATCCCATCTCAATCCCAACCCCACATTTTCCAGGATCCAGGGAATTCCTGGAATTTTGGGAAGTGCCACAAACTGATGGGATTTGGGGCCTGGAAATCTGGGATGGAAGCTTAAATCCCATCTCAATTCCAACCCCAAAACTTTCCAAAATCCCCGGAATTCCTGGATCCATGGAATTCCTGGGATTGTGGGAAGTGCCACAAATTCTGGGATGGAAACTTAAATCCCATCTCAATTCCAACCCCACATTTTCCATGACCCCATGGAATTCCTGGAATTGTGGGAAGTGCCACAAAGCTGTGGGATCTGAGGCCTGGAATTTCCAAATTCCGGGATGGAAAATTAAATGCCACCCCAATTCCAGCTCCACATTTTCCATGTTCCAGGGAATTCTTGGGATTGTTGGAAGTGCCACAAACTGATGGGATTTGGGACACGGAATTCCAGGATGGAAGCTCAAATCCCACCCCAATTCCAACTCTAGAACTTTCCAAAATCCAGGGAATTCTTGGACTTTTGGGAAGTGCCCCAAGACTGTGGGATCCGAGGCCTGGAATTCTGAGGCGTGAGCTCAGCCTTGGATTCCCGGGAATATTCCGGACGCGGATCCCACCGGGACGGAGCAAAACCCCGGGAATGGCCGGGGCCGGGTGTGGATTTCCCTGGATCTGAGGCAGGAATTCCCGGCAGGGGTTAATAAATCGTTCCCAAAGCTGGATGTGTGTGATTCCTGGGTCCATGGAATTCCTGGAATTGTGGGAAGTGCCACAAATTCCGGGATGGAAGCTTAAATCCCATCTCAATCCCAACCCCACATTTTCCAGGATCCAGGGAATTCCTGGAATTGTGGGAAGTGCCACAAATTCCGGGATGGAAGCTTAAATCCCATCTCAATTCCAACTCCACATTTTCCATGTTCTGGGGAATTCCCGGAATTGTGGGAATTGTCACAAAACTGTGGGATCTGAGGCCTGGAATTCCAAAATTCCGGGATGGAAACTTAAATGCCACCCCAATTCCAACCCCACATTTTCCATGACCCCAGGGAATTCCCGGGATTTTGGGAAGTGTCACAAACTGATGGGATTTGGGATATGAAATCCCAGGATGGAAACTTAAATCCCATCTCAATCCCAACCCCACATTTTCCAGGATCCAGGGAATTACTGGAATTGTGGGAAGTGCCACAAACTGATGGGATTTGGGACACGGAATTCCAGGATGGAAGCTCAAATCCCACCCCGATTCCAACCCCAACCTTCCACGATCCAGGGGAATTCTTGGACTTTTGGGAAGTGCCACAAGACTGTGGGATCTGAGGCCTGGAATTCTGAGGCGTGAGCTCAGCCGTGGATTCCCGGGAATATTCCGGGAATATTCCGGACGTGGATCCCACCGGGACGGAGCAAAACCCCGGGAATGGCCGGGGCCGGGTGTGGATTTCCCTGGATCTGAGGCAGGAATTCCCGGCAGGGGTTAATAAATCGTTCCCAAAGCTGGATGTGTGTGAGTCCTGGGTCCATGGAATTCCTGGAGTTGTGGGAAGTGCCACAAATTCCGGGATGGAAACTTAAATCCCATCTCAATTCCAACCCCACATTTTCCAGGATCCAGGGAATTACTGGGATTGTGGGAAGTGCCACAAACTGATGGGATTTGGGGCCTGGAATTCCCAAATTCTGGGATGGAAACTTAAATCCCATCTCAATTCCAACGCTACATTTTCCAGGATCCAGGGAATTCCTGGAATTGTGGGAATTGCCACAAACTCATGGGATCTGAGACCTGGAATTTCCAAATTCCAGGATGGAAACTTAAATCCCACCCCAATTCCAAACCCACATTTTCCAGGATCCAGGGAATTCCCGGGATTTTGGGAAGTGCCACAAACTGATGGGATTTGGGGCCTGGAATTCCAGGATGGAAACTTAAATCCCATCCCAATTCCAACTTCAAAACTTTCCAAAATCCAGGGAATTCCTGGATCCATGGAATTCCTGGGATTTTGGGAAGTGCCACAAACTCATGGGCATCTGAGGCCTGGAATTCCCAAATTCCGGGATGGAAACTTAAATCCCACCCCAATTCCAAACCCAAATTTTCCATGTTCCAGGGAATTCTTGGAATTGTGGGAAGTGCCACAAGACTGTGGGATCTGAGGCCTGGAATTCTGAGGCGTGAGCTCAGCCTTGGATTCCTGGGATTATTCCGGGAATATTCCGGACGTGGATCCCACCGGGACGGAGCAAAACCCCGGGAATGGCCGGGGCCGGGTGTGGATTTCCCTGGATCTGAGGCAGGAATTCCCGGCAGGGGTTAATAAATCGTTCCCGAACCTGGATGTGTGTGATTCCTGGGTCCATGGAATTCCTGGAATTGTGGGAAGTGCCACAAATTCCGGGATGGAAACTTAAATCCCATCTCAATCCCAACCCCACATTTTCCAGGATCCAGGGAATTCCTGGAATTTTGGGAAGTGCCACAAACTGATGGGATTTGGGGCATGAAATTCCAGGATGGAAGCTTAAATCCCATCCCAATTCCAACTCCAGAACTTTCCAAAATCCAGGGAATTCCTGGATCCATGGAATTCCTGGAATTGTGGGAAGTGCCACAAATTCCGGGATGGAAACTTAAATCCCATCTCAATTCCAACCCCACATTTTCCAGGATCCAGGGAATTCTTGGACTTTTGGGAAGTGCCACAAACTCGTGGGATTTAGGGGCTGGAATTCCAGGATGGAAACTTAAATCCCATCCCAATTCCAACCCCACATTTTCCACGATCCAGGGAATTCTTGGAAATGTGGGAAGTGCCACAAACTGATGGGATTTGGGACACGGAATTCCAGGATGGAAGTTTAAATCCCATCCCAATTCCAACCCCACATTTTCCACGATCCAGGGAATTCTTGGAAATGTGGGAAGTGCCACAAATTCCGGGTTGGAAACTTAAATCCCATCTCAATTCCAACGCCACATTTTTCAGGATCCAGGGAATTCCTGGAATTTTGGGAAGTGCCACAAACTCATGGGATCTGAGGCCTGGAATTCCAGGATGGAAACTTAAATGCCACCCCAATTCCAACTCCACATTTTCCAGGGAATTCCCGGGATTTTGGGAAGTTCCACAAAACTGTGGGATCTGAGGCCTGGAATTTCCAAATTCCGGGATGGAAACTTAAATCCCACCCCAATTCCAACCCCACATTTTCCAGGATCCAGGGAATTACTGGAATTGTGGGAAGTGCCACAAACTGATGGGATTTGGGACACGGAATTCCAGGATGGAAGCTCAAATCCCATCTCAATTCCAACTTCAAAACTTTCCAAAATCCAGGGAATTGCTGGATCCATGGAATTCCTGGAATTGTGGGAAGTGCCACAAATTCTGGGATGGAAACTTAAATCCCATCTCAATTCCAACCCCACATTTTCCAGGATCCAGGGAATTCTTGGGATTGTTGGAAGTGCCACAAAGCTGTGGGATTTGGGATGTGGAATTCCCAAATTCCGGGATGGAAACTTAAATCCCATCTCAATCCCATCCCCACATTTTCCAGGATCCAGGGAATTCCCAGGATATTGGGAAGTGCCACAAACCCGTGGAATCTGAGGCCTGGAATTTTCAAATTCTGGGATGGAAACTTAAATCCCATCCCAATTCCAACCCCACATTTTCCATGAACCAGGAAATTCCTGGAATTGTGGGAATTGTCACAAAACTGTGGGATCTGAGGCCTGGGATTCTGGGATGGAAGCTTAAATCCCATCTCAATTCCAACTCCAGAACTTTCCAAAATCCAGGGAATTCTTGGAATCCATGGAATTCCTGGGATTGTGGGAAGTGCCACAAAGCTGTGGGATCTGAGGCCTGGAATTCCCAAATTCTGGGATGGAAACTTAAATGCCACCCCAATTCCAACCCCACGTTTTCCAGGATCCAGGGAATTACCGGAATTGTGGGAAGTGCCACAAACTGATGGGATTTGGGGCATGAAATCCCAGGATGGAAGCTCAAATCCCACCCCAATTCCAACCCCAACCTTCCACAATCCGGGGAATTCTTGGACTTTTGGGAAGTGCCACAAGACTGGGGGATCTGAGGCCTGGAATTCTGAGGCCTGAGCTCAGCCTTGGATTCCCGGGAATATTCCGGACGCGGATCCCACCGGGACGGAGCAAAACCCCGGGAATGGCCGGGGCCGGGTGTGGATTTCCCTGGATCTGAGGCAGGAATTCCTGGCAGGGGTTAATAAATCGTTCCCAAAGCTGGATGTGTGTGATTCCTGGGTCCATGGAATTCCTGGAATTGTGGGAAGTGCCACAAATTCCGGGATGGAAACTTAAATCCCATCTCAATTCCAGCTCCACATTTTCCAGGATCCAGGGAATTCCTGGAATTTTGGGAAGTGCCACAAAGCTGTGGGATCTGAGGCCCGGAATTTCCAAATTCCGGGATGGAAACTTAAATGCCATCTCAATTCCAACCCCACATTTTCCAGGATCCAGGCAATTACTGGAATTGCGGGAAGTGCCATAAACTGATGGGATTTGGGGCATGAAATCCCAGGATGGAAGTTTAAAACCCATCCCAATTCCAACTTCAAAACTTTCCAAAATCCGGGGAATTCTTGGAATCCATGGAATTCCTGGAACTGTGGGAAGTGCCACAAAGCTGTGAGATCTGAGACCTGGAATTTCCAAATTCCAGGATGGAAACTTAAATCCCACCCCATTCCAACCCCAAATTTTCCACGATCCAGGAAATTTTTGGGATTGTGGGAAGTGCCACAAACCGATGGGATTTGGGACACGGAATTCCAGGATGGAAGCTCAAATCCCACCCCGATTCCAACCCCAACCTTCCACGATCCAGGGGAATTCTTGGACTTTTGGGAAGTGCCACAAGACTGTGGGATCTGAGGCCTGGAATTCTGAGGCGTGAGCTCAGCCTTGGATTCCCGGGAATATTCCGGACGCGGATCCCACCGGGACGGAGCAAAACCCCGGGAATGGCCGGGGCCGGGTGTGGATTTCCCTGGATCTGAGGCAGGAATTCCCGGCAGGGGTTAATAAATCGTTCCCAAAGCTGGATGTGTGTGATTCCTGGGTCCATGGAATTCCTGGAATTGTGGGAAGTGCCACAAATTCCGGGATGGAAACTTAAATCCCACCCCAATTCCAACCCCACTTTTTCCAGGATCCAGGGAATTCTTGGGATTGTGGGAAGTGCCACAAACTCATGGGATCTGAGGCCCGGAATTCCCAAATTCCGGGATGGAAACTTAAATCCCACCCCAATTCCAACCCCACATTTTCCAGGATCCAGGGAATTCCTGGAATTGTGGGAAGTGCCACAAACTGATGGGATTTGGGGCCTGGAATTCCAGGATGGAAGCTCAAATCCCATCCCAATTCCAACCCCAACCTTCCACGATCCAGGGGAATTCTTGGACTTTTGGGAAGTGCCACAAGACTGTGGGATCTGAGGCCTGGAATTCTGAGGCGTGAGCTCAGCCTTGGATTCCCGGGAATATTCCGGACGCGGATCCCACCGGGACGGAGCAAAACCCCGGGAATGGCCGGGGCCGGGTGTGGATTTCCCTGGATCTGAGGCAGGAATTCCCGGCAGGGGTTAATAAATCGTTCCCAAAGCTGGATGTGTGTGAGCAGGAATGGGAGAACATCCAGGGGTTCCACTGGGCCAGGGAATTCTTGGGAATGTGGGAAGTGCCACAAATTCCGGGATGGAAACTTAAATCCCATCTCAATTCCAACCCCACGTTTTCCACCATCCAGGGAATTCCTGGAATTGTGGGAAGTGCCACAAAACTGTGGGATCTGAGGCCTGGAATCCTCAAATTCCGGGATGGAAACTTAAATCCCATCTCAATTCCAACCCCACATTTTCCAGGATTCAGGGAATTCTTGGGATTGTGGGAAGTGCCACAAACTGATGGGATTTGGGACACGGAATTCCAGGATGGAAGCTTAAATCCCACCCCGATTCCAACCCCAGAACTTTCCAAAATCCAGGGAATTCCTGGATCCATGGAATTCCTGGAATTGTGGGAAGTGCCACAAATTCCGGGATGGAAACTTAAATCCCATCTCAATTCCAGCTCCACATTTTCCAGGATCCAGGGAATTCTTGGGATTTTGGGAAGTGCCACAAACTGATGGGATCTGAGACCTGGAATTCCCAAATTCTGGGATGGAAACTTAAATGCCATCCCAATTCCAACCCCACATTTTCCAGGGAATTCCCGGGATTTTGGGAAGTGCCACAAAGCTGTGGGATCTGAGGCCTGGAATCCTCGAATTCCGGCAACTCCACAATCCCAGGATGCTCCGACCTTTCCCTGGACGCTTCTCTCAGGGAATTCTCTGGGAATTCCAGCCCAGCCCCTCCCCACCTTCCCAGGGGACGAATCCCTTCCCAAATTCCCAAATTTCCCAACATTCCCAAGGATCCCTGGCTTTTAAAAACCCCGTGGAATTCTCCAGGCTTGGAATTCTGCCTGCAAAGGATTTTCCTTCTGGGATTTGGTGGATTTGGGAGGATGGGGCTCGAATCCTGGAATTTTCTGATTTTTCCCGAGGGTTTTCCACCCTAAATAATCCCGGGATCCTTCCTGCTTCCCCCTCTGGCTTTTCCCAGAAATTCCACCCCAATTTCCCCAAAATTCCCTGACTTTTAAAAACCCCGTGGAATTCCCGAGGCTTGGAATCCTGCCTGGACAAATCCTGGAATTTTCTGATTATTCCCGAGGGTTTTCCACCCTAAATAACCCCGGGATCCTTCCTGCTTCCCCCTCTGGCTTTTCCCAGAATTTCCACCCCAATTTCCCAAAAATTCCCTGACTTAAAAACCCCATGGAATTCCCGAGGCTTGGAATTCCTGCCCGGAAAGGATTTTCCTGCTGGGATTTCGTGGATTTGGGAGGATGGGGCTCAAATCCTGGAATTTTCTGATTATTCCCGAGGGTTTTCCACCCTAAATAATCCCGGGATCCTTCCTGCTTCCCCCTCTGGCTTTTCCCAAAATTTCCACCCCAATTTCCCAAAATTTCCCTGACATTCCCAAGGATCCCTGGCTTTTAAAAACCCCGTGGAATTCTCGAGGCTTGGAATTCTGCCTGGACAAATCCTGGAATTTTCTGATTATTCCCGAGGGTTTTCCACCCTAAATAACCCCGGGATCCTTCCTGCTTCCCCCTCTGGCTTTTCCCAAAATTTCCACCCCAATTTCCCAAAAATTCCACCCCAATTTCCCAAAAATTCCACCCCAATTTCCCAAAAATTCCCTGACATTCCCAAGGATCCCTGGCTTTTAAAATTCCATCCCCATGGAATTCTCCAGGCTTGGAATTCTGCCCGGAAAGGATTTTCCTGTTGGGATTTCGTGGATTTGGGAGGGGGGGCACAAATCCTGGAATTTTCTGGAATTTCCCAGAAATTCCACCCCAATTTCCCAAAAATTCCCTGACATTCCCAAGGATCCCTGGGTTTTAAAAACCCCGTGGAATTCTGGAGGCTTGGAATCCTGCCTGGACAAATCCTGGAATTTTCTGATTTTTCCCGAGGGTTTTCCACCCTAAATAACCCCGGGATCCTTCCTGCTTCCCCCTCTGGCTTTTCCCAAAAATTCCACCCCAATTTCCCAAAAATTCCACCCCAATTTCCCAAAATTTCCCTGACATTCCCAAGGATCCCTGGCTTTTAAAAACCCCGTGGAATTCTGGAGGCTTGGAATCCTGCCTGGACAAATCCTGGAATTTTCTGATTTTTCCCGAGGGTTTTCCACCCTAAATAACCCCGGGATCCTTCCTGCTTCCCCCTCTGGCTTTTCCCAGAATTTCCACCCCAATTTCCCAAAAATTTATTGACATTCCCAAGGATCCCTGGCTTTTAAAATTCCATCCCTGTGGAATTCTCCAGGCTTGGAATTCTGCCCGGAAAGGATTTTCCTGCTGGGATTTCGTGGATTTGGGAGGATGGGGCACAAATCCTGGAATTTTCTGATTTTTCCCGAGGGTTTTCCACCCTAAATAACCCCGGGATCCTTCCTGCTTCCCCCTCTGGCTTTTCCCAGAAATTCCACCCCAATTTCCCAAAATTTCCACCCCAATTTCCCAAAAATTTATTGACATTCCCAGGGATCCCTGGCTTTTAAAAACCCCATGGAATTCTCGAGGCTTGGAATCCTGCCTGGACAAATGCTGGAATTTTCTGATTTTTCCTGAGGGTTTTGCACCCTAAATAACCCCGGGATCCTTCCTGCTTCCCCCTCTGGCTTTTCCCAAAAATTCCACCCCAATTTCCCAAAATTTCCACCCCAATTTCCCAAAATTTCCACCCCAATTTCCCAAAATTTCCACCCCAATTTCCCAAAATTTCCCAAAAATTCCCAAGGATCCCTGGCTTTTAAAATTCCATCCCCATGGAATTCTCCAGGCTTGGAATTCTGCCCGGAAAGGATTTTCCTGCTGGGATTTCGTGGATTTGGGAGGATGGGGCACAAATCCTGGAATTTTCTGATTATTCCCGAGGGTTTTCCACCCTAAATAATCCCGGGATCCTTCCTGCTTCCCCCTCTGGCTTTTCCCAGAAATTCCACCCCAATTTCCCAAAATTTCCACCCCAATTTCCCAAAAATTCCCTGACATTCCCAAAGATCCCTGGCTTTTAAAAACCCCGTGGAATTACTGAGGCTTGGAATTCTGCCTGGACAAATGCTGGAATTTTCTGATTATTCCCGAGGGTTTTCCACCCTAAATAATCCCGGGATCCTTCCTGCTTCCCCCTCTGGCTTTTCCCAAAATTTCCACCCCAATTTCCCAAAAATTTATTGACATTCCCAAGGATCCCTGGCTTTTAAAAACCCCGTGGAATTCCCGAGGTTTGGAATTCTGCCTGGACAAATGCTGGAATTTTCTGATTATTCCCGAGGGTTTTCCACCCTAAATAACCCCGGGATCCTTCCTGCTTCCCCCTCTGGCTTTTCCCAGAAATTCCACCCCAATTTCCCAAAATTTCCACCCCAATTTCCCAAAAATTCCACCCAATTTCCCAAAATTTCCACCCCAATTTCCCAAAAATTCCCTGACATTCCCAAGGATCCCTGGCTTTTAAAAACCCCGTGGAATTCCCGAGGCTTGGAATTCTGCCTGGACAAATGCTGGAATTTTCTGATTATTCCCAAAAGTTTTCCACCCTAAATAATCCCGGGATCCTTCCTGCTTCCCCCTCTGGCTTTTCCCAAAAATTCCACCCCAATTTCCCAAAAATTCCACCCCAATTTCCCAGAAATTCCACCCCAATTTCCCAGAAATTCCACCCCAATTTCCCAAAATTTCCACCCCAATTTCCCAAAAATTCCCTGACATTCCCCAGAATCCCTGGCTTTTAAAATTCCATCCCCATGGAATTTTCGAGGCTTGGAATTCTGCCCAGAAAGGATTTTGCTGCTGGGATTTCAAATCCCCGTGGATTTGGGAGGGGGGGCACAAATCCTGGAATTTTCTGATTATTCCCGAGGGTTTTCCACCCTAAATAACCCCGGGATCCTTCCTGCTTCCCCCTCTGGCTTTTCCCAAAATTTCCACCCCAATTTCCCAAAAATTTATTGACATTCCCAAGGATCCCTGGCTTTTAAAATTCCATCCCCATGGAATTCTCCAGGCTTGGAATTCTGCCTGGACAAATGCTGGAATTTTCTGATTATTCCCGAAAGTTTTCCACCCTAAATAACCCCGGGATCCTTCCTGCTTCCCCCTCTGGCTTTTCCCAAAATTTCCACCCCAATTTCCCAAAAATTCCACCCCAATTTCCCAAAATTTCCCTGACATTCCCAAGGATCCCTGGCTTTTAAAAACCCCGTGGAATTCTCCAGGCTTGGAATTCTGCCTGCAAAGGATTTTCCTGCTGGGATTTCGTGGATTTGGGAGGGGGGCACAAATCCTGGAATTTTCTGATTATTCCCGAGGTTTTTCCACCCTAAATAACCCCGGGATCCTTCCTGCTTCCCCCTCTGGCTTTTCCCAAAAATTTCCACCCCAATTTCCCAAAAATTCCACCCCAATTTCCCAAAATTTCCACCTCAATTTCCCAAAATTTCCCGACATTCCCAAGGATCCCTGGCTTTTAAAATTCCATCCCCATGGAATTCTCCAGGCTTGGAATTCTGCCCGGAAAGGATTTTCCTGCTGGGATTTCGTGGATTTGGGAGGGGGAGCACAAATCCTGGAATTTTCTGATTATTCCCGAGGGTTTTCCACCCTAAATAACCCCGGGATCCTTCCTGCTTCCCCCTCTGGCTTTTCCCAAAATTTCCACCCCAATTTCCCAAAATTTTCACCCCAATTTCCCAAATTTCCATGACATTCCTAAAGATCCCTGACTTTTAAAAACCCCGTGGAATTCTCCAGGCTTGGAATTCTGCCTGCAAAGGATTTTCCTGCTGGGATTTCGTGGATTTGGGAGGGGGGGCACAAATCCTGGAATTTTCTGATTATTCCCGAGGGATTTCCACCCTAAATAATCCCAGGATCCTTCCTGCTTCCCCCTCTGGCTTTTCCCAGAAATTCCACCCCAATTTCCCAAAATTTCCATGACATTCCCAAGGATCCCTTGGCTTTTAAAAACCCCGTGGAATTCTCCAGGCTTGGAATTCTGCCTGCAAAGGATTTTCCTGCTGGGATTTCGTGGATTTGGGAGGGGGGGCACAAATCCTGGAATTTTCTGATTATTCCCGAGGGTTTTCCACCCTAAATAACCCCGGGATCCTTCCTGCTTCCCCCTCTGGCTTTTCCCAGAATTTCCACCCCAATTTCCCAAAAATTCCACCCCAATTTCCCAAAAATTCCCTGACATTCCCAAGGATTTTCCTGGCTTTTAAAAACCCCGTGGAATTCCCGAGGCTTGGAATCCTGCCTGGACAAACGCTGGAATTTTCTGATTTTTCCCGAGGGTTTTCCATCCTAAATAATCCCATGATCTTTCCTGCTTCCCCCTCTGGCTTTTCCCAGAAATTCCACCCCAATTTCCCAAAAATTCCCTGACATTCCCAAGGATCCCTGGCTTTTAAAAACCCCGTGGAATTCTCGAGGCTTGGAATTCTGCCCGGAAAGGATTTTCCTGCTGGGATTTCGTGGATTTGGGAGGGGGGGCACAAATCCTGGAATTTTCTGATTATTCCCGAGGGTTTTCCACCCTAAATAACCCCGGGATCCTTCCTGCTTCCCCCTCTGGCTTTTCCCAAAATTCCACCCCAATTTCCCAAAATTTCCACCCCAATTTCCCAAAAATTCCCTGACATTCCCAAGGATCCCTGGCTTTTAAAAACCCCGTGGAATTCCCGAGGTTTGGAATCCTGCCTGGACAAATGCTGGAATTTTCTGATTATTCCCGAGGGTTTTCCACCCTAAATAATCCCGGGATCCTTCCTGCTTCCCCCTCTGGCTTTTCCCAAAAATTCCACCCCAATTTCCCAAAATTTCCACCCCAATTTCCCAAAATTCCCTGACATTCCCAAGGATCCCTGGCTTTTAAAATTCCCTCCCCATGGAATTTTCGAGGCTTGGAATTCTGCCCGGAAAGGATTTTCCCGGTGAGATTTCGTGGATTTGGAAGGGGGGGCACAAATCCTGGAATTTTCTGATTATTCCCGAGGATTTTCCACCCTAAATAATCCCGGGATCCTTCCTGCTTCCCCCTCTGGCTTTTCCAAGAAATTCCACCCCAATTTCCCAAAATTTCCACCCCAATTTCCCAAAAATTCCACCCCAATCCCCCAAAAATTCCCTGACATTCCCCAGAATCCCTGGCTTTTAAAAACCCCGTGGAATTCTCGAGGCTTGGAATTCTGCCTGCAAAGGATTTTCATGCTGGGATTTGATGGATTTGGGAGGGAGGGCACAAATGCTGGAATTTTCTGATTATTCCCAAAAGTTTTCCACCCTAAATAATCCCGGGATCCTTCCTGCTTCCCCCTCTGGCTTTTCCCAGAAATTCCACCCCAATTTCCCAAAAATTCCCTGACATTCCCCAGAATCCCTGGCTTTTAAAAACCCCGTGGAATTCCCGAGGCTTGGAATTCTGCCTGCAAAGGATTTTCCTGCTGGGATTTCGTGGATTTGGGAGGGGGGGTCACAAATCCTGGAATTTTCTGATTTTTCCCGAGGGTTTTCCACCCTAAATAACTCCGGGATCCTTCCTGCTTCCCCCTCTGGCTTTTCCCAGAAATTCCACCCCAATTTCCCAAAAATTCCACCCCAATTTCCCAAAATTTCCACCCCAATTTCCCAAAATTTCCACCCCAATTTCCCAAAATTTCCACCCCAATCCCCTTTCCCCAATTCCCAAACTTTTCCCACAGATTCCGGGCTGAGATTTTTCCAGCCGGGATTTTTTTCCCACATTCCTGCACGGATTCGCAGCCGCTTTTATCTTTAACCTTGGGCTCGCAGCCCTTGGAAAACAACGGCGCCGAAGAATGGGAAAAACAATTTTTTTTTTATTTTATTTTTCTTTTTTTCTTTTTTTTTCTCCCTTCTTTGTTTTCCTTTCTTCTTTCTTTTTCTCGTTCCTTTTTTCTCTTTTTTTCTTATTTTTCTTTTTTTTCTTCCTTCTTTGTTTTCCTTTCTTCTTTCTTTTTTTCGTTCCTTTTTTCTCTTTTTTTTTAAATTTTTTTCCCCTACTTTTAAAAAATTTTTTCCTTCTTCTTTAATTCTTTCTTTCTTTTCCTTCCTTTTCTCTCTTATTTTTCTTCTTTTCTTCCTTTTTTTCTTTTTTTTCCTTCTTTTTTAAATTTTTTCTCTATTTTTCTTCCTTTTTTCTCTTTTTTCTTTTTGTTCCTTCTTTTTTAAATTTTGTTCCTTCTTGTCTTTATTTTTCTTTATTTTCCTTCCTTTTCTTCTTATTTTTTCTCATTTTTTCCTTCCTTTTTTAATTTTTTCTTTCTTTTTTTCCCTTTCTTTTTAAAATTTTTTTTCCTTTCTTTTTTTTAGTTTTTCTTTATTTTCCTTCCTTTTTTTCTTATTTTGTCTTTCTTTTTCCTTCCTTTTTTTCTTATTTTTTCTTTTTTCCTTCCTTTTTTTTATTTTTTCTTTTTTTTTTCCTTATTTTTAATTTTTTTCCTTCTTTTTTTATTTTTTCTTTATTTTCCTTCCCTTTTTATTTTTTCCTTTTTCCCCTTCCTTTTTTTATTTTTCTTTCTTTTTTCCCCTTTTTTTTACACATTTCCCTTATTTTTTAAAATTTTTCTTTATTTTCCTTCCTTTTCTTATTTTTTCTCATTTTTTCCTTCCTTTTTTATTTTTTTCTTTTTTCCCCTTCTTTTTAAATTTTTTTATCCCATCTTTTTTTTTTCCTTTCTTTTTCTTGCTTTTTTTCCCTTCTTTTTCTTTCTTTCTTTCTTTCTTTCTTTCTTTCTTTCTTTCTTTCTTTCTTTCTTTCTTTCTTTCTTTCTTTCTTTCTTTCTTTCTTTCTTTCTTTCTTTCTTTCTTTCTTTCTTTCTTTCTTTCTTTCTTTCTTTCTTTCTTTCTTTCTTTCTTTCTTTCTTTCTTTCTTTCTTTCTTTCTTTCTTTCTTTCTTTCTTTCTTTCTTTCTTTCTTTCTTTCTTTTTTTTTCCTTTCCTTTTTTTCCCTTTTTTTTCCCTCTTTTTCTTTCTTTCTTTTTTTTATTTTTTTTCTTTTTTTCCCTTTTTTTCCTTCTTTTTCTTTCTTTCTTTCTTTTTTTTTCTTTTCTTTTTTTTCCTTTTTTTTCCTACTTTTTCTTTCTTTTTTTTTTCCTTTCTTTTTTTTCCTTCTTTTTCTTTATTTCTTTTCTTTTTTTTCCTTTCTTTTTTTTTCCTTTTTTTCCCCTTCTTTCTCTCTTTCTTTTTTTTTTTTTCCTTTCTTTTTTTTCCTTTTTCCCCCCCTTCTCTTTCTTTCTTTCTTTTTTTTTTTTTCCCTGTTGTTTTTCTTTCCTTCGATGATTTTTCGATTCCTCCCGCTTCCCACGGCGGAATTCTTTTTAATTTTTATTTTTTTTCTTCTTTGTTTTTTTTTTGCGGTGGAGGAGCGGGAGATTTGGGAGATTTCGGGAGGCGACTCCCGGGGTAGGAACGTGAAAAAAACAAAAACAACAAAAAAAAAAAAAAAAAAAGGGAAAAAGGGGGGGGGGATTTTGGAACGGGTGGAAAAAGGGAAAAGCCGGAATGGACAACGCCGGGATCATCCCGGGGGGGTTTCTCGGGAATTCCATTCCGAATTTTGGCATTTCTGGGATCCCGAACTCGCCGGGGAGGGGTCCCGGTGCCGCCGAGGGGCGGGAGGGGCCGGGCCGGCCCCGGGCGCCGCCCCCGGAGCCTCTTCCCGAGCGTCCCGTCCCGCTCCGCCCTCCGCGAGCGCCGGGGATTTCAGGGAGGCGGCGATGTCGCGGCGAGGCCAACCGGGACCCCCGCGCCGCCTGCAGCGGAGGAGGGAGCGGAGCCACGGCCGGTCCGCAAGGTGAGACCCCCAGCCAGCCCTGCCACAGCCCCCGGTGCACCGGGGAACCCCCCGAACCGGCACCGGCACCGGGAAGGGCCGGGAGGGACCGGGAAGGGCCGGGAGGGACCGGGACAGCGCCGCGTGGAGCGCGAGTGGGGTGAGAGGACGGAGCGGGACCGGGATCGGGCACCGGGACCGGGCACCGGGATTGGGGTACGGACACCGGAGCGGTCCCGGGATGGGAGACCGGGGGTTGGGGACCGGGACCGGGCACCGGGATTGGGGTACGGGCACCGGAGCGGTCCCGGGATGGGGGACCGGGGGTTGGGAACCGCGATCGGGCACCGAAGTGGCCCCGGGTTAGGAGACCGGGGCCGTTTAGGGTTTAAGGGACCGGGAGCAGGCACCGGGATTGGGGTACGGGACACCGGAGTGGCCCCGGGATGGGGGACCGGGGCTGTTCCGGGGTTGGGGGACCCGGACCGGGCCCCGGGATTGGGGTACGGGACACCGGAGTGGACCCCGGATGGGGGACCGGGGGTTAGGAACGGCGATCGGGCACCGGGATTGGGGTACGGGCACCGGAGCGGTCCCAGGATGGGGGACCGGGGCTTGGGAACCGCGATCGGGCACTGAAGCGGCCCCGGGATTGGGGACCGGGGCCGTTTCGGGTTTAAGGGACCGGGAGCAGGCACCGGGATTGGGGTACGGGACACCGGAGTGGTCCCGGGACGGGGGACCGGGGGTTAGGAACGGCGATCGGGCACCGGGATTGGGGTACGGGACACCGGAGTGGCCCCGGGATGAGGCACCGGGGCAGTTCCGGGGTTGGGGGACCCGGAGCGGGCCCCGGGATTGGGGTACGGGCACCGGAGCGGTCCCGGGATGAGGGACCGGGGGTTGGGAACCGCGATCGGGCACCGAAGTGGCCCCGGGTTAGGGGACCGGGGCCGTTTCGGGTTTAGGGGACCGGGATCGGGCACCGGGATTGGGGGACCGGGAACTGGAGTGGCCCCGGGATGGGGGACCGGGGCTGTTCCGTGGTTGGGGGAGCGGGATCGGGCACCGGGATTGGGGCACCGGGATTGGCGTTCGGAACACCGG
The DNA here is from genome assembly GCA_031885435.1 of Passerculus sandwichensis. Classification (NCBI taxonomy): domain Eukaryota; kingdom Metazoa; phylum Chordata; class Aves; order Passeriformes; family Passerellidae; genus Passerculus; species Passerculus sandwichensis. The sequence continues at coordinate 115,221,838 of CM063129.1, forward strand.
AATGGCCCCGGGATGGGGGACCGGGGCAGTTCCGGGTTTGGGGGACCCGGACCGGGCACCGGGATTGGGGTACGGGCACCGGAGTGGTCCCGGGACGGGGGACCGGGGGTTGGGAACCGAGAGATCGGGCGCCCGAGCAGCCCCGGGATGGGGGACCGGGGCTGTTCCGGGTTTGGTGGACCGGGACCAGGCACCGGGATTGGGGTACGGGCACCGGAGCGGTCCCGGGATGGGGCACCGGGGCAGTTCCGGGTTTGGGGGACCCGGTCCGGGCACCGGGATTGGGGTACGGGACACCGGAATGGCCTCGGGATGGGGGACCGGGGCTGTTCCGGGTTTGGGGGACCCGGACTGGGCACCGGGATTGGGGTACGGGGCACGGGAGTGGCCCCGGGATGGGGGACCGGGGGTTGGGAACCGCGATCGGGCACCGGGATTGGGGTACGGGGCACGGGAGTGGCCCCGGGATGGGGGACCGGGGGTTGGGAACCGCGATCGGGCACCGGGATTGGGGTATGGGACACGGGAGCGGTCCCGGGATGGGGACCGGGGCTGTAACGGGGTTAGGGGAGCGGGACCGGGCGCCGAGACTGGGGTACGGGACACCGAAGTAGCCTCGGGATGGGGCACCGAGACCGTTCCACGTTTGGGGAACCGGGACCGGGCACCGGAGCGGCCCCGGGATTGGGGGACCGGGGATCGGGGAGCGGGAACGAGCGCCAGGATTGGGGGACCCGGCACCGGAGTGGCCCCGGAATGGGACCGGGCACCGAGATTAGGGGATGGGGCACCGGAGTGGCCCCGGGATGGGAGACCGGGGGTTGGGGACCGGGACCGGGCACCGGGATTGGGGTACGGGCACCGGAGTGGCCCCGGGATGGGGGACAGGGACCGTTCCAGGGGTGGGGCACCGGGACCGGGCACCGGGATTGGGGTACGGAGCACCGGAGTGGTCCCGGGATGGGGGACCGGGGGTTGGGAACCGGGACCGGGCACCGGAATAGTCCCGGGATGGGGGCAGGGGTCCGTTCCGGGGGTTGGGGACCGGGACCAGGCACCGGGATTGGGGTACGGAGCACCGGAGTGGTCCCGAGATTGGGGGACCGGGGGTTGGGAACCGGGATTGGGGTACGGGCCACTGGAGTGGCTCCGGGACGGGGGACCGGGACCGGGCCCCGAAATGGCTCCGAGATGAGGGACCGGGGGGTGGGGGAGCGGGAAGGAGCACCGGGATTGGGGGACCGAGCGAGTGGCCCCGGAATGGGGACCGGACACCGAGATTGAGGGACGGGGCACCGGAGTGGCCCCGGGATGGGAGACCGGGGGTTGGGGACCGGCACCGGGATTGGGGCACCGGGATTGGGGTACGGGCACCGGAGTGGCCCCGGGATGGGGGACAGGGACCGTTCCAGGGGTGGGGCACCGGGACCGGGCACCGGGATTGGGGTACGGAGCACCGGAGTGGTCCCGAGATTTGGGGACCGGGGGTTGGGAACCGGGATCGGGCACCGGAATGGTCCCGGGATGGGGGCAGGGGTCCGTTCCGGGGGTTGGGGACCGGGACCGGGCACCGGAGTTGGGGGTCCCGGGGAAGGAGGGGGTCCCGGCAGAGGAGCAGCCCCGGGATTGGGGGTCTGGACACCCGGGGCTGTGAGTTCGGGGGACACCGGTCCGGTTCCGGTTCCGAGTTTGGGGAACCGGGGCTGCCCCGGGGCCCGGGAACCGAGGGGAACCTGAGGGTCCAAATCCGGGTTCGGGACAGACGGTCCAGCTCCGGACACCGGGGCTGTGCTGGGGAGGAACGGGAGCGATCCGGGCACCGGAGCAGCCCCGGAGGTGCGAGCCGGGTCCGGGATTTGAGGACCGGGACATGAGGGCCGGAACCGGGCACCGCAGCTGCCGCAGGACAGGGTGGGGGAGCCGGATCCGGGCACCGGAGGAGCCCCGAGTTTTTGGGGACCGAAACCGGGACCTGGGGACCCAGACCCGGGACCGGGGGAGCCCCGAGTTTGGGGGACCAAACCGGGACCTGGGGACCCAGACCCGGGCACTGGAGCAGCCCCGAGTTTGGGGGGACCGAAACCGGGACCTGGGGACCCAGAACCGGGACCGGGGGAGCCCCGAGTTTGGGGGGACCGAAACCGGGACCTGGGGACCCAGAACCGGGACCGGGGGAGCCCCGAGTTTGGGGGACCGGGGCAGCCTTGGGGTGGGGTTCGAGAACCGGAGCAGCTCCAAGTTTGGGGCGCCGGGACCGGGACCTGGGGATCCAAAACCGGGCACCGGGGCAGCCCCGAGTTTGGGGGACCGGGACCTGAGGACTCAGATCCGGGCACCGGGGCTGTCCTGAGTTTGGGGGACCGGAGCAGCCCCGGGTTTGGGGGGCCGGAACCGCCCCGATTTTGGGGGACTGGAACCGGGACCTGGGGACTCAGAACCGGGCAATGGAACAACCCCGAGTTTGGGGCACCGGTGTAGCCCCGGGGTGGGGTTCGAGCACCGGAGCAACCCCGGAGGTGGGACCGGGACCTGGGGATCCAAAACCGAGCTCCGGATTTTGGGGGACCGGGCCGTGGAGACCCCGAACCGGGCACCGGAGCAGCCCTGGAGTTTGGACCGGGACTGGGACCCGGGGATCCCGAACCGGGCACCGGAGCAGCCCTGGAGTCCGTTTGGACCGGGACCGGGACCTGGGGATCCCGAACCGGGCACCGGAGCAGCCCTGGAGTTTGGATCGGGACCGGGAGATCCCGAACCGGGCACCGGAGCAGCCCTGGAGTCCGTTTGGACCGGGACCGGGACCCGGGGATCCCGAACCGGGCACCGGAGCTGCCCTGGAGTTTGGACCGGGACCTGGGGATCCCGAACCGGGCACCGGAGCAGCCCTGGAGTCCGTTTGGACCGGGACCGGGACCCGGGGATCCCGAACCGGGCACCGGAGCAGCCCTGGAGTCCGTTTGGACCGGGACCGGGACCCGGGGATCCCGAACCGGGCACCGGAGCAGCCCTGGAGTCCATTTGGACCGGGACCCGGGGATCCCGAACCGGGCACCGGAGCAGCCCTGGAGTCCGTTTGGACCGGGACCGGGACCTGGGGATCCCGAACCGGGCACCGGAGCTGCCCTGGAGTTTGGATCGGGACCGGGAGATCCCGAACCGGGCACCGGAGCAGCCCTGGAGTCCATTTGGACCGGGACCGGGACCCGGGGATCCCGAACCGGGCACCGGAGCTGCCCTGGAGTCCATTTGGACCGGGACCGGGACCGGGACCCGGGGATCCCGAACCGGGCACCGGAGCAGCCCTGGAGTTTGGACCGGGACCGGGACCCGGGGATCCTGAACCGGGCACCGGAGCAGCCCTGGAGTCCATTTGGACCGGGACCGGGACCGGGAGATCCCGAACCGGGCACCGGAGCTGCCCTGGAGTTTGGACCGGGACCGGGGGATCCCGAACCGGACACCGGAGCTGCCCCGGGCGTGCCCGGTGCTCGGGTCTCGGTCGGACCGCGGGGCTGGGAGGGGTCCCGTCCGCTTTTGCCGCCGTCCCCGCGGTGCGGAACCCCCTCGGCCGCGGCCCCGGGGCGTTGTCAGCGGGCGGGACGGAGCGCGGCTGAGTCACCGGCAGGAAACCGGAGCGGTTGCATCAGAAAGCGGAGCCGTTTGTGCGGTCGGGGCAGCTCGGGAAAGAAGAAAAAAAAAAACAAAAATCAAAAAAATAATTAAATCTCGCTCCTAAAAATCCCGCAGCATGGCAAACAGAGACGATCACCCCAGCCTCGGCGGCTGCAGCATCTCGGCAGCTGCAGCATCCAGCACGCCGGGCCTGAGGGAGGAACTGCAGTGCCCCGTGTGCTACGAGCCCTTCCGGGAGGCCGTGACGCTGCCGTGCGGCCACAACTTCTGCAAGGGCTGCATCACCCGCGCGTGGGAGCAGCGGCGGCCGGAGTGCCCCCTGTGCAAGGAGAGCTCCTCGCTGGAGCAGCTCCGCGTCAACCACACGCTGAGGAACCTGGTGGAGCTGATGCTGAGGGACGAAGGGCAGCGGCAGGGCCGAGGCGTGGCGCTGTGCCCCGTGCACCAGGAGGAGTCCAAGTTCTTCTGCATGGAGGACAAGGAGCTGGCGTGCTTCTCGTGCCAGAGCTCCAGGGAGCACCAGGGGCACAAGATGAGGCCGGTGCAGGAGGCGGCGGCGGATTTTAGGGTGAGGGGTGGGGAGGGATGGATCACATTGGGGATGGATGGAGGGGTGGATCCATGGATGGATGGATGGATGGATGGATGCAGGGATGGATGGATGGATGCAGGGATGGATGGATGAATCCATGAATGGATGGATGGATGGATCCATGAATGGATGGATGGATGGATCCATGGATGGATGTGGGTGAATGGATCTATGCATGGATCCATGAATGACTGGAAGGATTGATCCACAGAAGTATCCATGGATGGAGGGATGAATGTGGATGGATCCATAGATGGATGGGTGTGGATGGATGGATGCAGGGATGGATGGATGTGGATGAATGGAACCATGGATGGATGGATGGATGGATGGATGGATGAATGGAACCATGGATGGATGGATGGATGGATGGATGGAACTGTGGATGGATGGATCCATGGATGAACAGGGGTGGAGCTGGTGCTGAGGGAGGAAGGGCAGCGGCAGGGCCGAGGCGTGGCGCTGTGCCCCGTGCACCAGGAGGAGTCCAAGTTCTTCTGCATGGAGGACAAGGAGCTGGCGTGCTTCTCGTGCCAGAGCTCCAGGGAGCACCAGGGGCACAAGATGAGGCCGGTGCAGGAGGCGGCGGCGGATTTTAGGGTGAGGGGTGGGGAGGGATGGATCACATTGGGGATGGATGGAGGGGTGGATCCATGGATGGATGGATGCAGGGATGCAGGGATGGATGGCTGGATGGATGCAGGGATGGATGCAGGAATGCAGGGATGGATGGATGGATGGATGGAGGGATCCATGAATGGATGGATGGATGGATGGATGGATGGATGGATGGATGGATGGATGGATGGATGCAGGGATGGATGGATGGATGGATGCAGGGATGGATGGATGGATGCAGGGATGGATGGATGGATGGATCCATGGATGGATGTGGGTGAATGGATCTATGCATGGATCCATGAATGATTGGAGGGATGGATCCATGGATGAACAGGGATGGATGGAGGGATTGATCCACAGAAGTATCCATGGATGGAGGGATGAATGTGGATGGATCCATAGATGGATGGGTGTGGATGGATGGATGGATGGATGGATGGATGGATGGATGGATGGATCCATGGATCCATGGATGGATGGATAGATAATGGAGGGATGGATACATAATGGAGGGATGGATCTGTGGATGGATGGATGGATGGATGGATGGATGGATGGATGGATGGATGGATGGAACCATGGATGGATGGATCCATGGATGAACAGGGGTGGAGCTGGTGCTGAGGGAGGAAGGGCAGCGGCAGGGCCGAGGCGTGGCGCTGTGCCCCGTGCACCAGGAGGAGTCCAAGTTCTTCTGCATGGAGGACAAGGAGCTGGCGTGCTTCTCGTGCCAGAGCTCCAGGGAGCACCAGGGGCACAAGATGAGGCCGGTGCAGGAGGCGGCGGCGGATTTTAGGGTGAGGGGTGGGGAGGGATGGATCACATTGGGGATGGATGGAGGGGTGGATCCATGAATGGATGGATGCAGGGATGCAGGGATGGATGGATGGATGCAGGGATGGATGGATGGATCCATGAATGGATGGATGGATGGATGCAGGGATGGATGTGGGTGAATGGATCTATGCATGGATCCATGAATGACTGGAGGGATGGATCCACAGAAATATCCATGGATGGAGGGATGAATGTGGATGGATCCATAGATGGATGGGTGTGGATGGATGGATGGATGGATCCATGGATGGATCCATGGATGGATGGATAGATAATGGAGGGATGGATACATAATGGAGGGATGGATCTGTGGATGGAGGGATGGATGGATGGATGGATGGAACCATGGATGGATGGATCCATGGATGGATGGATAGATAATGGAGGGATGGATAGATAATGGAGGGATGGATCTGTGGATGGATGGATGGATGGATGGATGGATGGATGGATGGATGGAACCATGGATGGATGCATCCATGGATGAACAGGGATGGAGCTGGCGCTGAGGGACGAAGGGCAGCGGCAGGGCCGAGGCGTGGCGCTGTGCCCCGTGCACCAGGAGGAGTCCAAGTTCTTCTGCATGGAGGACAAGGAGCTGGCGTGCTTCTCGTGCCAGAGCTCCAGGGAGCACCAGGGGCACAAGATGAGGCCGGTGCAGGAGGCGGCGGCGGATTTTAGGGTGAGGGGTGGGGAGGGATGGATCACATTGGGGATGGATGGAGGGGTGGATCCATGGATGGATGGATGCAGGGATGGATGGATGGATGGATGGATGGATGGATGGATGGATGGATGGATGGATGGATGGATGGATGGATGGATAATGGATGGATGGATGGATGGATGGAACCATGCATGGAGGGATGGATAATGGATGGATCCATGGATGGATGTGGGTGAATGGATCTATGCATGGATCCATGAATGATTGGAGGGATGGATCCACAGAAGTATCCATGGATGGAGGGATGAATGTGGATGGATCCATAGATGGATGGATGGATGGATGGATGGATGGATGGATGGATCCATGGATGGATCCATGGATGGATGGATAGATAATGGAGGGATGGATACATAATGGAGGGATGGATCTGTGGATGGAGGGATGGATGGATGGATGGATGGAACCATGGATGGATGGATCCATGGATGGATGGATAGATAATGGAGGGATGGATAGATAATGGAGGGATGGATCTGTGGATGGATGGATGGATGGATGGATGGATGGATGGATGGATGGATGGAACCATGGATGGATGGAACCATGGATGGATGGATCCATGGATGGACAGGGATGGAGCTGGTGCTGAGGGACGAAGGGCAGCGGCAGGGCCGAGGCGTGGCGCTGTGCCCCGTGCACCAGGAGGAGTCCAAGTTCTTCTGCATGGAGGACAAGGAGCTGGCGTGCTTCTCGTGCCAGAGCTCCAGGGAGCACCAAGGGCACAAGATGAGGCCGGTGCAGGAGGCGGCAGCGGATTTTAGGGTGAGGGGTGGGGAGGGATGGATGACATTGGGGATGGATGGAGGGGTGGATGGATGGATGGATGGAGGAATGGATCCATGGATGGATGGATGGATGGATGGATGCAGGAATGCAGGGATGGATGGATGGATGGATGGATGGATGGATGGATGGATGGATGGATGCAGGGATGGATGGATGGATCCATGAATGGATGGATGGATGGATCCATGGATGAACAGGGATGGATGGAGGGATTGATCCACAGAAGTATCCATGGATGGAGGGATGAATGTGGATGGATCCATAGATGGATGGGTGTGGATGGATGGATGGAGGGATGGATGGATGTGGATGAATGGAACCATGGATGGATGGATGGAACCATGGATGGAACCATGGATGGAACCATGGATGGATGGATGGATGGATGGATGGAACCATGGATGGATGGATCCATGGATGAACAGGGATGGAGCTGGTGCTGAGGGAGGAAGGGCAGCGGCAGGGCCGAGGCGTGGCGCTGTGCCCCGTGCACCAGGAGGAGTCCAAGTTCTTCTGCATGGAGGACAAGGAGCTGGCGTGCTTCTCGTGCCAGAGCTCCAGGGAGCACCAGGGGCACAAGATGAGGCCGGTGCAGGAGGCGGCGGCGGATTTTAGGGTGAGGGGTGGGGAGGGATGGATCACATTGGGGATGGATGGATGATGGATGGATGGATGGATGGATGGATGGATCCATGGATGGATGGATGGATGGATGGATGGATGCAGGGATGGATGGATGGATCCATGAATGGATGGATGGATGGATGGATGGATGGATGGATGGATGGATGGATGGATGAATAATGGATGGATGGATGGATGGATGGATGGATCCATGGATGGATGGATGGCTGGATGGATGCAGGGATGGATGGATGGATGGATGGATGGATGGATGGATGGATGGATGGATGGCTGGATGGATGGATGGATGCAGGAATGCAGGGATGGATGGATGGATGGATGGATGGAGGAATGGAACCATGCATGGAGGGATGGATAATGGATGGATGGATGGATGGATGGATCCATGGATGGATGTGGATGAATGGATCTATGCATGGATCCATGAATGACTGGAGGGATGGATCCACAGAAGTATCCATGGATGGAGGGATGAATGTGGATGGATCCATAGATGGATGGGTGTGGATGGATGGATGGATGGATGGATGGATGGATGGATGGATGGAACCATGGAACCATGGATGGATGGATCCATGGATGAACAGGGGTGGAGCTGGTGCTGAGGGAGGAAGGGCAGCGGCAGGGCCGAGGCGTGGCGCTGTGCCCCGTGCACCAGGAGGAGTCCAAGTTCTTCTGCATGGAGGACAAGGAGCTGGCGTGCTTCTCGTGCCAGAGCTCCAGGGAGCACCAGGGGCACAAGATGAGGCCGGTGCAGGAGGCGGCGGCGGATTTTAGGGTGAGGGGTGGGGAGGGATGGATGACATTGGGGATGGATGGAGGGGTGGATCCATGGATGGATGGATGGATGGATGGATGGATGGATGGATGGATGCAGGGATGGATCCATTAATGGATGGATGGATGGATCCATGGATGGAGGGATGAATGTGGATGGATCCATAGATGGATGGGTGTGGATGGATGGATGGATCCATGGATGGATGGATCCATGGATGGATGGATAGATAATGGAGGGATGGATACATAATGGAGGGATGGATCTGTGGATGGATGGATGGATGGATGGATGGATGGATGGATGGATGGATGCAGGGATGGATGCAGGGATGGATGGAGGGATCCATGAATGGATGGATGGATGGATCCATGGATGGATGTGGGTGAATGGATCTATGCATGGATCCATGAATGATTGGAGGGATGGATCCATGGATGAACAGGGATGGATGGAGGGATTGATCCACAGAAGTATCCATGGATGGAGGGATGAATGTGGATGGATCCATAGATGGATGGGTGTGGATGGATGGATGGATGGAGGGATGGATGGATGTGGATGAATGGAACCATGGATGGATGGATGGAACCATGGATGGAACCATGGATGGAACCATGGATGGATGGATCCATGGATGAACAGGGATGGAGCTGGTGCTGAGGGAGGAAGGGCAGCGGCAGGGCCGAGGCGTGGCGCTGTGCCCCATGCACCAGGAGGAGTCCAAGTTCTTCTGCATGGAGGACAAGGAGCTGGCGTGCTTCTCGTGCCAGAGCTCCAGGGAGCACCAGGGGCACAAGATGAGGCCGGTGCAGGAGGCGGCGGCGGATTTTAGGGTGAGGGGTGGGGAGGGATGGATCACATTGGGGATGGATGGAGGGGTGGATCCATGGATGGATGGATGGATGGATCGATGCAGGAATGCAGGGATGGATGGATGGATGGATGGATGGATGGATGGATAATGGATGGATGGATGGAGGGATGGATCCATGGATGGATGTGGGTGAATGGATCTATGCATGGATCCATGAATGATTGGAGGGATGGATCCATGGATGAACAGGGATGGATGGAGGGATTGATCCACAGAAGTATCCATGGATGGAGGGATGAATGTGGATGGATCCATAGATGGATGGGTGTGGATGGATGGATGGAGGGATGGATGGATGTGGATGAATGTAACCATGGATGGATGGATGGATGGATGGATGGATGGAACCATGGATGGATGGATCCATGGATGAACAGGGATGGAGCTGGTGCTGAAGGAGGAAGGGCAGCGGCAGGGCCGAGGCGTGGCGCTGTGCCCCGTGCACCAGGAGGAGTCCAAGTTCTTCTGCATGGAGGACAAGGAGCTGGCGTGCTTCTCGTGCCAGAGCTCCAGGGAGCACCAGGGGCACAAGATGAGGCCGGTGCAGGAGGCGGCGGCGGATTTTAGGGTGAGGGGTGGGGAGGGATGGATCACATTGGGGATGGATGGAGGGGTGGATCCATGGATGGATGGATGCAGGGATGCAGGGATGGATGGATGGATGGATGGATGCAGGGATGGATGGATGCAGGGATGGATGGATGGATGGATGGATGGATGGATGGATGGATGGATGGATGGATGGATGGATGGATGGATGGATGCAGGGATGGATGGATGGATGGATGGATGGATGGATGGATGGATGGATGGATGGATGGATGGATGGATGCAGGGATGGATGGATGGATGGATGGATGGATGGATGGATAATGGAGGGATGGATGGATGGATGGATGGATGGATGGATGGATGTGGATGAATGGAACCATGGATGGATGGATGGATGGATGGATGGATGGAACCATGGATGGAACCATGGATGGATGGATCCATGGATGAACAGGGGTGGAGCTGGTGCTGAGGGAGGAAGGGCAGCGGCAGGGCCGAGGCGTGGCGCTGTGCCCCGTGCACCAGGAGGAGTCCAAGTTCTTCTGCATGGAGGACAAGGAGCTGGCGTGCTTCTCGTGCCAGAGCTCCAGGGAGCACCAGGGGCACAAGATGAGGCCGGTGCAGGAGGCGGCGGCGGATTTTAGGGTGAGGGGTGGGGAGGGATGGATCACATTGGGGATGGATGGAGGGGTGGATCCATGGATGGATGGATGCAGGGATGCAGGGATGGATGGATGGATGGATGGATGGATGGATGGATGGATGGATGGATGGATGAATAATGGATGGATGAATAATGGATGGATGGATGGATGGATGGATGGATAATGGATGGATGGATGGATCCATGGATGGATGTGGGTGAATGGATCTATGCACGGATCCATGAATGATTGGAGGGATGGATCCATGGATGAACAGGGATGGATGGAGGGATTGATCCACAGAAGTATCCATGGATGGAGGGATGAATGTGGATGGATCCATAGATGGATGGATGATGGATGGATGGATGATGGATGGATGGATGGATGGATCCATGGATGTGGATGGATCCATGGATGGATGGACGGATGGAGGGATGGACAGATGGATTCATGGAGGGATGGATCCATGGATGAACAGGGATGGTTCCATGGATGGATGGATGGATGGATGGATGGATTCCATGGATGGATGGATTCCATGGATGGATCTATGGATGCAGGATGGATCCATGGATGGAGGGATGGATGTGGATGGATGGATGGATGGATGGATGGATGGATGGATGGATGGATCTATGGATGAATGTACGAATGGATGGATCCATGCATGGATGTAGATGGATGTAGAAATGGACAGATGGATGGAGGGATGGATCCATAGATGGAATCCATGGATGGATGTATGGAGGGATGGATGAATCTAAGAATGGAGGGAGGGAGCAATGGATCCATGGATAAGTGGATCCATGGATGAACAGAGATGGATGGAGAGATGGATTCATGGATGGATGGATGTGGATAGATTCATGGATGGATCCATAGATGGATGGAGGGATGAATCCATGGATGAACAGAGATGGATGCATGGATGGATGGATGCATGGATGCATCCACGGAATGATGACAAAGAGAGGCACCCCTAAAACCTGGAGCTGTCCCAGATTTCCCAGGATTTGGGATGAGGCTGCCACGCTTCCCTGCGGGCGTGTGGCGGCTGCTGGATGCTCTACTGCCCTTTAATTATCCAGCGCCATCCCGGATAACGATCCCGCGGCAAAGGGCAGCGGGACGGTTATTCCCGGTGATTCCCTTGATCCCAGCTCGGATCCGGCCACGCCGGTTATTCCAGGCTTTGGGAGCGGGGTTGGGATTTGGGAGTTGCTCAATTCCAGCAGAAAGGAGGAGGAGGAGGAGGAGGGGGGGATGGGATGCAGCCAGGAGCTGGGAATGCTGCCAGGACATGCTGGAAAACAGCCAGCACCGCCCTGACTCATCCCGATGGATTTCAAATGTGGCGGGAAAAGCTTGGCTGGGGTTCCTGGGAATGGGAATGGGAACGGGAATGGGATTGGGAGTGGGAGTGGGAACGGGAACGGGAATGGGAGTGGGAATGGGAATGGGAGTGGGAGTGGGAATGGGAATGGGAATGGGAATGGGAATGGGAATGGGAGTGGGAGTGGGAGTGGGAATGGGAGTGGGAGTGGGAATGGGAATGGGAATGGGAATGGGAGTGGGAGTGGGAGTGGGAGTGGGAATGGGAATGGGAATGGGAGTGGGAATGGGAATGGGAGTGGGAGTGGGAATGGGAATGGGAATGGGAATGGGAATGGGAGTGGGAGTGGGAGTGGGAGTGGGAATGGGAACAGGAATGGGAATGGGAATGGGAACAGGAATGGGAATGGGAATGGGAGTGGGAAATGGGAATGGGAATGGGAATGGGAATGGGAGTGGGAATGAGAACAGGAATGGGAATGGGATTGGGATTGGGAGTGGGAACGGGAATGGGAGTGGGAGTGGGAATGGGAATGGGAATGGGAGTGGGAGTGGGAATGGGAATGGGAATGGGAACAGGAATGGGAATGGGAATGGGAGTGGGAGTGGGAATGGGAGTGGGAGTGGGAGTGGGAATGGGAGTGGGAGTGGGAACGGGAACAGGAACGGGAATGGGAATGGGAATGGGAGTGGGAGTGGGAGTGGGAGTGGGAGTGGGAATGGGAATGGGAATGGGAGTGGGAGTGGGAATGGGAGTGGGAGTGGGAATAGGAACAGGAACAGGAATGGGAATGGGAGTGGGAATGGGAACGGGAATGGGAGTGGGAATGGGATCTGGAATGGGAATGGGAACAGGAATGGGAGTGGGAATGGGAATGAGAATGAGAATGAGAATGGGATGGGTGGGAGTGGGAATGGGAATGCAAATGGGAATGCAAATGGGAGTGGGAATGGGGCTGCCAACAGCACCAGGATGAGCAGGGATGGGATATCCCTAAAAGCTAGAGAGAAAGATTCCCTATGGATCAAAGCTCCTCTTCCTCCCGGCTGCCTGAGGAGAGCAGTTGGATGGAGCAAGGATCCGGCTCTGGGAGTGTTTGTCCTGGAAAAATCCCGGAAAATCCCAGGAATGGGGGAGTCCTGAGGGTGTCTCCTCCCCGCAGGCCAAGCTGGCCAACATGGAGTCTTCCCTGCGGGAGAAAGCCAAGGATTTCGGGACCGTGCGGAGATCCTACGAATGCATCGCCCGGCACAACGAGGTGCGTGTTCCCTCTTGAGGCGGGATTGATCCCAATCCTGATCCGGTTCTGGATCCCGATCCCAATCCTGATCCCGATCCCAGTCCTGATCCGGGTCCTGATCCCAGTCCTGCGTGTTCAATGGGGTGGAGCACTGATCCCATCTGGGAAAGGAGAGCAGTGGGGATTTGGGAAGTGTGGATGGGAATTTGGGAAGGGCAGCGTGATCCCAGTGAATCCCTGAGCTCTGGGAAGGAGGAATCCAGGGAATTTGGTTGCTCCAGAGCTGGGATTGATCCCGATCCCAATCCTGCACATGCAGCCGGGGTGGAGCACTGATCCCATCCTGGGAAAGGAGAGCAGTGGGTATTTGGGAAATGGGGATGGGAATTTGGGAAGGGCAGCGTGATCCCTGTGATCCCTGAGCTCTGGGAAGGGGGAATCCAGGGAATTTGGGTGCTCCAGAGGTGGGATTGATCCCGATCCCAATCCTGCACATGCAGCTGGGGTGGAGCACTGATCCCATGCTGGGAAAGGAGAGCAGTGGGGATTTGGGAAATGGGGATGGAAATATGGGAAGAGCAGCGTGATCCCAGAGAATCCATGAGCTCTGGGAAGGCAGAATCCAGGGAATTCTGGTGCTCCAGGGATGGGATTTGATCTCAATCCCAAACCTGACTGGGAATGCAGCTGGGGTGGAGCACTGATTCCATCTGGAAAAGGGGAGCGATGGGGATTTGGGAAGTGGGGATGGGAATTTGGGGAAGCCAGCATGATCCCAGTGATCCCTGAGCTCTGGGAAGGGAGAATCCAGGGAATTCGGGTGCTCCAGAGGTGGGATTGATCGTGATCCTGATCCTGCACATGCAGCCGGGGTGGAGCACTGATTCCAGTCCAGGAGAGGAGAGCAGTGGGGATTTGGGAAGCAGGGATGGGAATTTGGGGAAGCCAGCATGATCCCAGTGATCCCTGAGTGCTGGGAAAGGAGAATCCAGGGAATTTGGGTGCTCCAGAGGTGGGAATGCAGCTGGAGTGAAGCCCCGATCCCAACGTGGAGAAGGAGAGCTGTGGGCATTTGGGAAGTGGGGATTGGAATTTGGGAAGGGCAGCGTGATCCCAGGGGATTCCTGAGTGCTGGGAATGGGAATCCAGGGAATTCTGGTGCTCCAGAGCTGGGATTGATCCCAATCCCAATCGTGCACATACAGCTGGGGCTGGAGCACTGATTCCATCTGGAAAAGGGGAGTGATGGGGATTTGGGAAGTGGGGATGGGAATTTGGGAAGGGCAGCATGATCCCAGTGATCCCTGAGCTCTGGGAAGGAGGAATCCAGGGAATTTGGTTGCTCCAGAGCTGGGATTGATCCCGATCCCAATCCTGCACATGCAGCCGGGGCTGGAGCACTGATCCCATCTGGGAAAGGAGAGCAGTGGGGATTTGGGAAGTGTGGATGGGAATTTGGGGAAGCCAGCATGATCCCAGGGAATCCCTGAGCTCTGGGAAAGAGGAATCCAGGGAATTCGGGCGCTTCCACCGTTCCCACCTGGAGCAAGGTACCGACATTCATTCCCAGGCGGAATCGGAGCGTCTGGAGTGTCAGGTGAAGTGGGAATTCGAGAAGCTGCACAAGTTCCTGTGGGACGAGGAGCAGGCCATGCTGGCGCAGATCCGGGAGGAGACGGACCAGAAGCAGGACCTGATCCAGAGAAAGATGGAGGAGCTGAGCAAGGCCAGCCAGGTCCTGCTCACTGAGGCCGCACGGCTCCAGGCTGACTGCCAGTGGGACGACCTCACCTTCCTGATGGTAATTCCCACATTCCCCGTGGTAATTCCCACATTCCCGGTGGTAATTCCCACATTCCCCATGGTAATTCCCACATTCCCCATGCTAATTCCCACATTCCTGGTGGTAATTCCCACATTCCTGGTGGTAATTCCGGCATTCCCCATGGTAATTCCCACATTCCCGGTGGTAATTCCCACTTTCCCATTGGTAATTCCCACATTCCCATGGTACTTCCCACATTCCCCTTGGTAATTCCCACATTCCCATTGGTAATTCCCACATTCCCATGGTAATTCCCACATTCCCCATGGTAATTCCCACATTCCCATGGTACTTCCCACATTCCCAGTGGTAATTCCCACATTCCCCTTGGTAATTCCCACATTCCCGGTGGTAATTCCCACATTCTCATTGGTAATTCCCACATTCCCCGTGGTAATTCCCACATTCCCCATGGTAATTCCCACATTCTCCCTGGTAATTCCCACATTCCCCTTGGTAATTCCCACATTCCCCATGGTAATTCCCATATTCCCATGGTACTTCCCACATTCCCCGTGGTAATTCCCACATTCTCCCTGGTAATTCCCACATTTCCCCATGCTAATTCCCACATTCCCCTTGGTAATTCCCACATTTCAATGGTAATTCCCACATTCCCCTTGGTAATTCCCACATTCCCCATGCTAATTCCCACATTCCCATGGTACTTCCCACATTCCTGGTGGTAATTCCCACATTTCCAATGGTAATTTCCACATTCCCCATGCTAATTCCCACATTCCCCATAGTAATTCCCACATTCCTGGTGGTAATTCCCACATTCCCATGGTACTTCCCACATTCCTGGTGGTAATTCCCACATTCCCCTTGGTAATTCCCACATTCCCCATGGTAATTCCCACATTTCCCCATGCTAATTCCCACATTCCCCTTGGTAATTCCCACATTCCCCGTGGTAATTCCCACATTCCCCTTGGTAATTCCCACATTCCCCGTGGTAATTCCCACATTCCCCGTGGTAATTCCCACATTCCCGGTGGTAATTCCCACATTCCTGGTGGTAATTCCCACATTCCCATTGGTAATTCCCACATTCCCCGTGGTAATTCCCACATTCCTGGTGGTAATTCCCACATTCCCATTGGTAATTCCCACATTCCCGTTGGTAATTCCCACATTCCCCTTGGTAATTCCCACATTCTCCCTGGTAATTCCCACATTCCTGTTGGTAATTCCCACATTCCCATGGTAATTCCCACATTCCCCGTGGTAATTCCCACATTTCCCCATGCTAATTCCCACATTCCCATGGTAATTCCCACGTTCCCCGTGGTAATTCCCACATTCCCCTTGGTAATTCCCACATTCCCCTTGGTAATTCCGACATTCCCCGTGGTAATTCCCACGTTCCCCGTGGTAATTCCCACATTTCCCCATGCTAATTCCCACATTCCCCATGGTAATTCCCACATTCCTGGTGGTAATTCCCACATTCCCCTTGGTAATTCCCACATTCCCCATGGTAATTCCCACATTTCCCCATGTTAATTCCCACATTCCCATGGTACTTCCCACATTCCCGGTGGTAATTCTCACATTCCCCATGCTAATTCCCATATTCCCCATGGTAATTCCCATATTCCCCATGGTAATTCTCACATTCCCGGTGGTAATTCCCACATTCCCCTTGGTAATTCCCACATTTCAATGGTAATTCCCACATTCCCCGTGGTAATTCCCACATTTCCCCATGCTAATTCCCACATTCCCATGGTACTTCCCACATTCCTGGTGGTAATTCCCACATTCCCCTTCGTAATTCCCACATTCCCCTTGGTAATTCCCACATTCCCCATGGTAATTCCCACATTCCCATGGTACTTCCCACATTCCTGGTGGTAATTCCCACATTCCCGATGATAATTCCCACATTTCCCACGGTAATTCCCACCGGGATCCTTCTCCCATCTGCCCCGTGTAATCCTTGGAATTCCAGTGGCATCCAGGATCTGATCCCTCTTTATCTTTTCTTTTCCAGACCCACAAGAACCGCAAGCGGAGGTAGGTCCTGATCCCGTCATATATTCCCAAATCCATGGAATTCCCAAATCCATGGGAATTTGGGGATGGCTGAGCCCATCCCACTGGCTGGATGGGGTCTCCTAAAGTTCCTGCTCCAAGAAAATTCCAGCGTCTCCTGGGTGTTCCAGGCAGTATGGCGGGGACACAAAGCAGAATTTTCAGGGTTCGTGGGAAGCGTTAAATCCCAGATTTTGTGGGAATTGAGGAATGAAAAGTTAGGGAAATACCGGGTTCCTCATCCCACTCCTTTCTCCACGGTCATTCCTTGCTCCAGGATCGCCTGCACGGCCGAGGAGCCGGCGGCTCTTTCCTCGGGATTGCTCCTGGATGTGGCCAAATACCTGGGATCGCTGCAGTACAACGTGTGGAAGAAGATGTTGGACACCATCACCGTCGGTGAGGAGCCGGGAATGTCGGGAATGGCGTTTTCCAGGGGGTGGAAAAATGGGAAATCCATTCCCAATGGAGACAGATTTTTCCTTAAAATGGTGGTGGTGGGGCCTGGAAAGATGGGAGATGTGGAAATGGATTCATCCCTAAAAATGGTGGTGATGGGATCTGGAAAGATGGGAAATGTGGAGGTGGATTCTTCTCTAAAAATGGTGGTGGTGAGGTCAGGAAAGATGGGAAATGTGGAGAGGGATTCATCCCTGAAAATGGTGATGGGATCTGGAAAGATGGGAAATGTGGAGATGGATTCTTCTCTAAAAATGGTGGTGGTGGGGTCTGGAAAAAATGGGAAATGTGGAGATGGATTCTTCCCTGAAAATGGTGGTGGTGGGATCTGGAAAAATGGGAAATGCAGTGGTGGGGTCTGGAAAGATGGGAAATGTGGAGAGGGATTCTTCCCTAAAAATGGTGGTGGTGGGAAATGTCGAAATGGAATCATCCTTAAAAATGGTGGTGATGGGATCTGGAAAGATGGGAAATGTGGAAGTGGATTCATCCCTAAAAGTTGTGGTGATGGGAAATGTGGAGGAGGATTCTTCCCTAAAAATGGTGGTGATGGGAAATGTGGAGGAAGATTCTTCCCTAAAAATGGTGGTGAGAAATGTGGAGAGTGATTCATCCCTAAAAATGGTGGTGGGATCTGGAAAAATGGAAAATGTGGAGATGGATTATTCCCTAAAAATGGTGGGGTTTGGAAAGATGGGAAATGTGGAGATGGATTCATCCCTAAAAATGGTGAAGAAATCTGGAAAGATGGGAAATGTGGAGATGGATTCTTCCCTAAAAATGGTGGTGATGGGAAATGTGGACATGGATTCTTCCCTAAAAATGGTGAAGAAATCTGGAAAAATGGAAAATGTGGAGATGGATTCTTCCCTAAAAATGGTGGGGTCTGGAAAGATGGGAAATGTGGACATGGATTCTTCCCTAAAAATGGTGGTGGTGGGGTCTGGAAAGATGGGAAATGTGGAGATGGGATTGGGGATTGGGGAAGTGAAGGGACGGGCTGGTTCCTCAAAAAGGGAAACTTGGGAATGTGCGTTTGCCAGGGACAAATCCATGGATAGGCATGGGTGTAGGATGAATCCGTGGATGGATGGATGGAGGGATGGATGGATGGATGGATGGATGGATGGATTCATGGATGGATTCATGGATGAATCCAGGGATTAATGGTAGATCCATGGATGGATGGATGGACCCATGGAGGGATCCATGGATGGATGGAAGGATGGATCTATGAAAGGATCCATAGATAGATGGATCCATGGATGGAGGGAGGGAGGGATGGATGGATGGATGGATGGAGGGATGGATGGATGGATCCATGGATGGATCCTTGGATGAAGCCATGGATGGATGGATGGTTGGATCCTTGGAGGCATCCATGGATGGAGGGACAGATGGACAGATGCATTGAAAGATCCATGGATGGATGGAGGAAGCAATCCATGGATGGAGGGACAGATTGATGGGTCCATTGAAGGATCCATGGATGGATGGATGGAGGGATGGATCCATGGATGGAAGGGACAGACTGATGTATCCATGGAAGGATCCATGGATGGATGGAAGGTGGGAGAGATCCATGGATGAATCCATGGAAGGATCCATGGATGGAGGGAGGGATCCATGGATCTGTGGATGGATGGATGGGCAGATGGATGGATCCATGGATGGAGGGACAGACGGATGTATCCATGGAAGGATCCATGGATAGATGGAAGGTGGGAGAGATCCATGGATGAATCCATGGAAGGATCCATGGATGGAGGGAGGGATCCATGGATCCGTGGATGGATGGATGGATGGATGGGCAGATGGACGGATCCATGGATGGAAGGGACAGACTGATGTATCCATGGAAGGATCCATGGATGGATGGAAGGTGGGAGAGATCCATGGATGAATCCATGGAAGGATCCATGGATGGAGGGAGGGATCCATGGATCCGTGGATGGATGGATGGGCAGATGGAAGGATCCATGGCTGGATGGAGGGATGGAGGGATCCATGGATGAATGCATGGAAGGATCCATGTAGGGATGGAAGGATCCATGTGTGAATGGATCCATGGGTGGCTCCACGGAGCAAACTTCCCATAAAACCTTCCCCTTCCCCACAGTCCCCTTCAGCCTGGACCCCAACTCGGCCGCGGGCTGGCTCTCCGTCTCCGAGGACCTCTCCAGCGTCACCCTGTGCAACTACAAAGGCTCCGTGGAGAACCCGGAGCGCTTCACCTCCGCCCCCTGCGTCCTGGGCTCCCGCGGCTTCTCCAAAGGCTTCCACACCTGGGAGGTGGACCTGGGCGGCCTTGACAACTGGCGGGTGGGCGTCTCGCGGCCCCACGAAGGCTTCCCCTTGAGTTACCACCACGACACCCGCTCCGGCTTCTGGTACATCTACCACATGCAGGGCAAGGACGAGTGCCGGGCGTCCAACGCCGCACGCTCGCAGGCGGGGCTGGGCAACATCCGGCGTGTCCGCGTGGAGCTGGACTGCACCGAGGGCGAGCTCTCCTTCTACGACGCCGACCGCCAGAGCCACATCTACACCTTCCACGAGAAGTTCGGCTGCGCCGTCTTCCCCTATTTCTACGTGGGCAACACCCAGGGCGATTCCAACGCCAAGACGCTCCGGATCTGCCCGCTCCGGGTCCGCATCCTTGAGGATGTCCCGACCTAGAATGTCTCCTTGCCTCCTGGTGGGGTCCTTCATCTGCTTTTACAGGAAAAAGAGAAAAGGAAAAAATACGCAGGGATAAAAAATGTTTGTATTATCACAGGTTTTTATTGTTATTAAATATTAATAAACATTACAAATATTATCAATATATCTCTCCCCCCCCGTGTGGTTCTGTGCCCAAATTTTCCTGAAGCTCTCTGTGGTGGATCCAAGCTGGGAATGCTTTGGGAGGAAGGGATTTCCTTGACAAATAAGGAATTAAAGGATTTAGGGGCTTTTCCTGCAGTTTTAAGGGATTCAGGAATCCCTGCTGTGATCCTTATCCCAGTTCTTGGAATGGGAAAATCCCATGGGGTTTGGCTGGATGAGGATTCGCCCTGTTCAGGACAGCACAAAAAGGCAGCCACCAGCAGAACTCCCATCCTTCAACCCTGTGTTGAATTTTATTAATAATTTACTAAATTTATTAGACTATTTTATTAAAAAATAAAATAATTTAATAAATCCATTTTTTATCAAATCCCGGAGAATGGGAAGGAAAGCAAAGCTGCCCTGCCAAGCCTCCATATGGAAAACCATCAATGGGAGCATTCCTGGGAGCATCCCACCTCCTCCACCCTTTTCCCCACAGCTTTATCCCTCCGAGGGTTTTTTCCCTGGAATTCCCAGCTCTGGGAATCCGATGAAGATGCATCGTTGGTGTTGGCAAAAGGAGGAAGTTTGGAGTTTTTACCCGGAGTTAATCCCACCCAATTTTTTTTTTTCCAAATCCAGGTGAGTCCTTGGGATTTCAGGTGATTCCAGGGGGGAAGGGAAGGGGCCTGGGTGGCCCTTCCTGCCTTTTTCCTGCTTTTTTTCCTGCTTTTTTCCTGCTTTTTTCCTGCTTTTTTCCTGCCCGGATTCCAACGGGAGCAGGTGGTTTCCATGGTTTCCCAGCATTTGCTCGGGAAGCTCCTCGGGAGCAAGAGAGGGAGGAGGGAGAACAAAAGGGAGCGGCTGGAGCTGGGGGCGACCCCGGGATCCTCCCACAGCGTATCCCTGGATACGGCAAAGGAGGGAAAAAAGGGATTGAAGCATCCCAAATCCCTGCATCCCATCTCCATCCATTCCTCCATCCCATCCCATCCCATCCCATCCCATCCCATCCCATCCCATCCCATCCCATCCCATCCCATCCCATCCCATCCTATCCCATCCCATTATTCCATCCCATCCCATCCCATCCCATCCCATCCCATCCCATCCCATCCCATCCCATCCCATCCCATCCCATCCCATCCCATCCCATCCCATCCTATCCTATCCCATTCCATTCCATTCCATTCCATTCCATTCCATTCCATCCCATCCCATCCCATCCCATCCCATCCCATCCCATTATTCCATCCCATGCCATCCCATCCCATCCCATCCTATCCCATTCCATTCCATTCCATTCCATTCCATTCCATTCCATTCCATTCCATTCCATTCCAGTCCCAATCCAGCTCCATCCCAACCTCAATCCCATCCCACCATAATCCTGCACAGCCATCCCAATCCCAATACTGATCCATCCCAATCCCAATCCCAATCCTGATCCATCCCAATCCCAATCCCAATCCAGTCCCAATCCCAATCCCAATCCCAATCCCAATCCCAATCCCAATCCCAATCCCAATCATGCTCCATTCCAGTCCTTCATTCCATCCCATTGCACCCCAATCCTGCATTCCCACCCAATCCCAATCCTGCTCCATCCCAATACCAATCCCAACCCCATCCCATTGCACCCCAATCTTCCATTCCCATTCCCAACCCATCCCATCCCAGTCCCAATCCCATTCCTAATCCCAATCGCAATCCTATCCCATCCCAATCCCATCCCATCCCAATCCCATCCCAATCCCATTCCAATCCCATCCCATCCCATCCCAATCCCATCCCACCCCAATCCTGCATTCTGATCTGAATCCCACCCCAATCCCAATCCCACCCCAATCCAAATCCTCTCTCCATCCCTATCCCATCCCATCTCCATTTTCATCCACATCTGATTTCAACTCCAATCCCAATTCCAATCCTAACCCATCCCATCCCACCCAAATCCTGCACTGCCATCCCAATCCTTATCCCTATGCCAATCCTAACCCCAATCTCGTCCCATCCCCATCCATCTCCGTCCCATCCCTTCCAATCCCAATCCCACCCCATTCCCATCTCCATCCCTTCTCTCCATCCCATCCCACCCCAATTCCAACCTCAATCCCAATTCCAACCTCAATCCCAATCCCAATCCCATTCCTAATCCCAATCCCAGTCCTATCCCATCCTATCCCACTCTACCCCAATCCTGCATTCTGATCCCAATCCCACCCCTATCCCAATCCCGTTCCCAATCCTGCTCCATCCCAACCGCAATCCCAATCCCAACCCAAATCCAGCTCTATCCCAACCGCAATCACATCCCACCCCAGTCCTGCATTTCAATCCCAGTCCTGCTCCATCCTAATCCCAATCCCTTCTCATCATCTCATCTCATCTCATCTCATCTCATCTCATCTCATCTCATCTCATCTCATCTCATCTCATCTCCATCCTGTCCTATCCCATCCTGTTCCCATCTCCATCCCAACCCATCCCATCTTCATTTCCATCCCATCCTGATGGCATGCCACCCCAACCCTGCATTCCCATCCCATCCAAATCCCAATATCCCATCCCCATCCCATCTCCATCCATCTCTATCCCTTCTCTCCATCCCATCCCTTCCCCCCAATCCTAATCCCAATCCCAATTCTACAATCCCAATCCCAACCCCAATCCCATCCCATTATGCAATCCACTTATTCCATCCCAATCCCATCCCATCCCAATTCCAACCGCAATCCCAATCCTGCTCCATCCCAATCCCAATTCCAACCCCAACTCCAATCCCAATCCCAATTCCAACCCCAACCCCAATCCTAATCCCAATCCCAATTCTAAAATCCCAATCCCAACCCCAATCCCATCCCATTATGCCATCCACTTATTCCATCCCATCCCATCCCAATTCCAACCGCAATCCCAATCCCGCTCCATCCCAATCCCAATCCCAATCCCAATCCCAATCCCAATCCCAATCCCAATCCCAATCCCAATCCAAATTCTACAATCCCAATCCCAACCCCAATCCCATCCCATTATGCCATCCACTTATTCCATCCCATCCCATCCCAATTCCAACCGCAATCCCAATCCTTCTCCATCCCAAACCCAATCCCAATTCCAACCCTAACCCCAACCCCAATCCCAACCCCAATCCCATCCCATTATGCCATCCACTTATTCCATCCCATCCCGTCCCAATTCCAACCGCAATCCCAATCCTGCTCCATCCCAATCCCAATTCCAACCTCAACCGCAACCCCAATCCCAATTCCAACCCCAACCCCAACCCCAATCCTAATCCCAATCCCAATTCTACAATCCCAATCCCAACCCCAATCCCATCCCATTATGCCATCCACTTATTCCATCCCATCCCAATCCCATCCCAATTCCAACTGCAATCCCAATCCTGCTCCATCCCAATCCCAATTCCAACCCCAACCGCAATCCCAATCCCAACCCCAATCCCAATCCCAATCCCAATCTCAATCCCAATCCCAATTCTAAAATCCCAATCCCAACCCCAATCCCATCCCATTATGCCATCCACTTATTCCATCCCATCCCAATCCCATCCCATCCCAATTCCAGCTGCAATCCCAATCCTGCTCCATCCCAATCCCAATTCCAACCCCAACCGCAATCCCAATCCCAATCCCAACACCAATCCCATCCCATTATGCCATCCACTTATTCCATCCCATCCCATCCCATCCCAATTCCAACCCCAATCCCAATCCTGCTCCATCCCAATCCCAATTCCAACCCCAACTCCAATCCCAATCCCAATTCCAACCCCAACCCCAACCCCAACCCCAATCCTAATCCCAATCCCAATTCTAAAATCCCAATCCCACCCCCAATCCCATCCCATTATGCCATCCACTTATTCCATCCCATCCCATCCCAATCCCATCCCATCCCAATTCCAACCGCAATCCCAATCCTGCTCCATCCCAATCCCAATTCCAACCCCAATTCCAACCCCAACCCCAACCCCAATCCCAACCCCAACCCCAACCCCAACCCCAATCCCAATCCCAATTCCAACCCCAATCCCAACCCTAATCCCAACCCCAATCCCAATCCCAATCCCAATTCCAACCCCAATCCCAATCCTGCTCCATCCCAATCCCAATCCCAATCCCAACCCCAATCCCAATCCCATCCCATTATCCCATTATCCCATTCCTCTGCCCCATCCCAATCGCAATCCCAATTCCAACCCCAACCCCAATCCCATTCCCAATCCCAACCCCAATCCCAATCCCAATCCCAATCCCATCCCATTATCCCATTATCCCATTATCCCATTATCCCATTATCCCATTATCCCATTATCCCATTCCTCTGCCCCATCCCAGTCCCGCTCCCTGTCCCAATCCCGACATTTCCCATCACCCCAAAATTCCGGCACCTGCCAAAATTCTGAGCATCCCAACCCCGATTTTGGCACATTTGGGATGGGTTTGGGAATGTGAGGCCTGGGATTTTTCCCTTTTTTTCTGGGAATTTTGGATGATAAATGTGGGGGAAACACTGGAGGGGTCGAGGGGTTCCTCTGCACCTTTTCCATCCCAAAATTTAGGGTGGAATTCCTGGAATTCCACCTTGGAAAAAGAGGATTCTTGCTTGGAAGGGTCTCGCTGATTTTATTTTTATCTTTATCATCTTTATCTTTATCTTTATCATCTTTATTTTATTTTTATTTTTAATTTTAATTTTAATTTTAATTTTTATTTTTATTTTTATTTTTATTTTTATTTTTATTTTTATTTTTATTTTTATTTTTATTTTTATCTTTAATTGATTATAAATTTATTTTTTAAATTTTTGCTTGTATTTTTTAGGTTTTAATTTCTTTTGGTTTTAGGTTTTAATTTCTATTTTTTTTTATTTCTTAGTGGGTTTAAAAAAAAATTTTAATTAATTTTTATTTTTCTTTTCTAGTCTTTTATTTCAACTTTAATTTTAAAATAATTCCATTTCTAAAATGGTAAAAATAATTTTTATATTTATTGACTGTTATTTTCAGTCTTATTTTAAACTGGTTTTTCCCTTTTAAATTTTTTTTAGACTTTCATTCTATCTTGTAATTTGATACTTTTATTCCTATTTTTATATTTACCTTGATTATTCTTTTTATGTTTACCTTACTTTTAAATTTTTAATTAATTTCTGTTTAAATAAAGTATTTACTTCTCTTTTTATATTTATTTTATATATTATTTTCCATTTTATATTTTATAGAATTATTTTATATCTATTCAATCACAACTATTTATTTAACACATATTTTTTAATTTATTTTGAATTTATTTTCTATTTTTTGGGGGTGTTGCATTTATTTTTATATTTCTTTTATATCACATTTATAGGGGTGCTTTATTTATTTTTATATTTCTTTTATATCACATTTATAGGGGTTTAGGTTTGTATTTATTTTATATTCATTCTCCATTTTTAAATATTTATTTAAAATTTATTTTTGCAATTATTTTAAACTTATTCCACATATATTATCGCATTTATTTTAAATTAATTTCATGTTTATTTTTGCGTTTATTTTAAATGTATTTTCTATTTTAGCATATATTTTAAAAATTATTACACCTTTATTTTAATTAATTTCCCCTGTATTTTTCCCACATTTCTCCCATCCCATTCTCCCATTTTTATCCCAATTCCCAACAAAAATCTCGGCACTTTTTTCCCATTTTTTCCCATTTTTCCCACAATTCCCGCCCCATTCCCGGGATCCCCCCGGACCCACCCAGGATTTGGGGCGGGGCCTCCACCGCCGGCTGCTCAGCGATGATGTCATTTCTGACCAATCAGCGCCCGACACCGCGCCTTTGCCCCGCCCCTCCCCTCCCTGCCCGTACCCGGAGCATCCCAAGGTTTTGGGGGATTTGGGGGATTTTTGGGTGGATTTGGGGGATTTTGGGGGGACGCGGGAGCCTCCCGGGGAGGTTCTCCGGGAATCCTGGGAGCCGACGGAATTCCCAGGGACAGGAATCATGGAAAGGGAATGGTTTCGGTGGGAAAAGAGTTCAAATCCCACCCATTCCAACCCCGACACCTCCCGCCACAATCCCAGGGTGCTCCAGCCTTTCCTTAGACACTGCCGGGGATTCTCTGGGAATCCCAGCCCAGCCAGGAATCCCTTCCCAAGATCCCACCATGCCAAGCTCCCCTTTCCCACTGGAAGCCATTCCCTGCCTCCTGCCCCTCCAGTCCTTACCCAAATCCCAGCTCTCCTGGAGCCCCTTTGGGATGGGGAAGCGGCTCCAAGGATTCCCTGGATCCTGCCCTGATCCAGCTGCACATTCCCAGCTCTCCCAGCCTGGCACTGGATCCATCCCCATCCCGACTCCTCCTTGAGAAGGAATTTCAGGATCCAGGGGCTTCACTGGGAACTGGGGCCTCCAGGAAGGGTCTCCCTTCCCTTTCCCTTCCCTGAATTCCATAAAAATCCCTCGGGATGGATCCTGAGTGTCCTTGATCCCGGAATCCCGGAATGGTTTGGGATGGGATCCCTGGACCTTCAATCCCATCCCAGGGACACTTCCCACCATCCCAGGGTGATCCAAAGCCCCATCCAACCTTTCCTTGGACACTGCCAGGGACTGTCTGGGAATTCCAGCCCAGCCCTAAAAAAGCCACTCCTGAAATCGGGGACAGGAGACTCCTCCAAGGGGGACCCTCCCGGTGTAATTCCCAGCTCCAGGATTTGATCCCAAAATCCATCCCTGAAAAAAACCACACCTGAAATGGGGGACATATGCCCTTCCCCGTGCTCCCAGGGCCATTCCCAGCTCCAGGATTTGATCCCAAAATCCATCCCTAAAAAAGCCACTCCTGAAATCATGGAGCCACCTCCAGGTGTGACCCTCCCAGTGTCCCCAAAACCGTTCCCAGCTCCAGGATTTGATCCCAAAATCCATCCCTGAAAAAACCACACCTGAAATGGGGGACGTGTGACCTTCCCTGTGCTCCCAGAGCCATTCCAGGCTCCAGGATTTGATCCCAAAATCCATCCCTAAAAAAGCCACTCCTGAAACAGGGGACAGGGGTCACTTCCAGGTGTGACCATCCCAGAGCCATTCCCAGCTCCAGGATTTGATCCCAAACTCCATCCATGAAAAAGCCACTCCTGAAATGGGGACATGTGACCCTCCCAGTGCTCCCAGAGCCGTTCCCAGCTCCAGGATTTGATCCCAAACTCCATCCATGAAAAATCCACTCCTGAAATCCGGGAGCGACCTCCAGGTGTGACCCTCCCAGTGTCCCCAGAGCCGTTCCCAGCTTCAGGATTTGATCCCAAAATCCCTCCCTGAAAAAGCCACACCTGAAATCATGGAGCGACCTCCAGGTGTGATCTTCTCAGCCATTCCCAGCTCCAGGATTTGATCCCAAACTCCATCCATGAAAAAGCCACTCCTGAAATCCGGGAGCGACCTCCAGGTGTGACCCTCCCAGTGCTCCCAGAGCCATTCCCAGCTCCAGGATTGGACCCCAAAATCCATCCCTGAAAAAAACCACTCCTGAAATGGGGACATGTGACCCTCCCAGTGCTCCCAGAGCCGTTCCCAGCTCCAGGATTTGATCCCAAAATCCATCCATGAAAAAGCCACACCTGAAATCCAGGAGCGACCTCCAGGTGGGACCCTCCCAGTGTCCCCAGAGCCGTTCCCAGCTCCAGGATTTGATCCCAAAATCCATCCCTAAAAAAGCCACACCTGAAATGGGGACATGTGACCCTCCCAGTGTCCCCAGAGCCATTCCAGGCTCCAGGATTTGATCCCAAAATCCATCCCTAAAAAAGCCACTCCTGAAATCATGGAGCCACCTCCAGGTGTGACCCTCCCAGTGTTCCCAGAGCCGTTCCCAGCTCCAGGATTTGATCCCAAAATCCCTCCCTGAAAAAGCCACTCCTGAAATCATGGAGCCACCTCCAGGTGTGACCTTCTCAGCCATTCCCAGCTCCAGGATTTGATCCCTAACTTCCATCTCTAAAAAAGCCACACCTGAAATGGGGACATGTGACCCTCCCAGTGTCCCCAGAGCCGTTCCCAGCTCCAGGATTTGATCCCAAAATCCCTCCAAGAAAAAGCCACTCCTGAAATCATGGAGCCACCTCCAGGTGTGACCTTCTCAGCCATTCCCAGCTCCAGGATTTGGTCCCTAAATTCCATCTCTAAAAAAGCCACACCTGAAATGGGGACATGTGACCCTCCCAGTGTTCCCAGAGCCGTTCCCAGCTCCAGGATTTGATCCCAAAATCCCTCCCTGAAAAAGCCACTCCTGAAATCATGGAGCCACCTCCAGGTGTGACCTTCTCAGCCATTCCCAGCTCCAGGATTTGATCCCAAACTCCATCCATGAAAAAGCCACTCCTGAAATCCGGGACATGGAGCTACCTCCAGGTGTGACCGTCCCAGTTCTCCCAGTGTCATTCCCACCTCCAGGATCTGATCCACGGCCACCAAGGCCACCAGGAAGGGGGTGCTGCCCAGAGCTGGGATCCCAGGAAGGGGCTGAATCCCAGGAATCTCAAAGGAGCCGCTGGTGCCAGGCACGGCCGGGCCGTGCCCGGAGCCACTCAAGGGCTCTTTGTCCCCAACTTGGCCACTGGGATTTGACCCTTTCCTGGCCTTTGTTCCTCTGGAATGCGCTCCAGCAAAATTCCCATGGGAATCCCAAATTCTGCCTGCTTGCAACCTGGGGGGGGGGGGGGGAAAGGATTGGAAATTTGGGAATTTCAGTGGGATGTCCCTGCCATGGAATTGTCGGATCATGGAAGGGTTTGGGTGGGGATGGTCCTTAAATCCCACCCCAAGGATGCCTTCTGC
Organism: Passerculus sandwichensis; assembly: GCA_031885435.1. Classification (NCBI taxonomy): domain Eukaryota; kingdom Metazoa; phylum Chordata; class Aves; order Passeriformes; family Passerellidae; genus Passerculus; species Passerculus sandwichensis. Next base: position 115,251,099 of record CM063129.1, read on the forward strand.
AATCCCATATTTCTCCAATCCCCATCCAACCTGGATTGAACATTCCAGAGCTGGAATGTCCAAAAAAAATCAACAAAGAGGTGGATTTGAGGAAGGAGAGCCAGAACACCCCTATTCACCCCAAAATTCCAACAGGGCCATCCCGTCCTTCCCGATATCCTGCCCCACCAAACCCCACCCTAAATCCCTTTTCCAGAGCGATCCGTGTTCCCAAAAACGGAGAAATCCGGATCCTAAAAATACCGGGATGATTCCCAGAGGTGACCAGTGGGAAATAGGCCGGGATGAGGCGGATTTGAGGAAGGAGAGCTGGAATACCCCAATCCACCCCAAAAATTCCAACGGGGCCATCTCGGCCTTCCTGATATCCTGCCTACCCTAAATCCTTTTTCCAGAGTGTCCCCAAAACGTGACAGAGACATCCAGAACCTAAAAATACCGGGATGATTCCCAGAGGCCCCGGCAGAAAATAGGCCGGGATGAAGCGGATTTGGACAAGGAGAATCGGAATAACCAATTCCTCCCCACATCCCAACGGGGCCATCCCATTCTTCCCGATATCCTGTCCCCCAAAACCCACCCTAAATCCCTTTTCCAGACCCACCTGTGTCCCCAAAAAGTGATGGAGAAATCCAGAACCTAAAAATCCCGGGATGATTCCCAGAGGAGCCCAAAATGTGACCGATGGAAAATAGACCAGGATGAGGTGGATTTGGGGAAGGAGAGCTGGAATACCCAAATTTACCCCAAAAATTCCAACAGGGCCATCTCATCCTTCCCGATATCCTGCCCCACCAAACCCCACCCTAAATCCCTTTTCCAGAATGATCCATGTCCCCAAAACGTGATGGAGAAATCCAGATCCTAAAAGTACCAGGATGATTCCCTGAGATGAGCGGTGGAAAATGGGCCAGGATGAGGCGGATTTGGGGAAGGAGAGCCGGAATACCCAATTCCTCCCCAAATTCAAATGGGGCCATCCCGTCCTTCCCGATATCCTGCCCCACCAAACCCCACCTTAAATCCCTTTTCCAGAGTGATCCATGTCCCCAAAACGTGACGGAGAAATCCAGATCCTAAAAATACCGGGATGATTCCCAGAGGTGCCCAAAATGTGACCGATGGAAAATAGGCCGGGATGAGGTGGATTTGGGGAAGGAGAGCCAGAATAACCAATTCACCCCAAAAATTCCAACAGGGCCATCTCGTCCTTCCCGATATCCTGCCCCACCAAACCCCACCCTAAATCCCTTTTCCAGAGAGATCCATGTCCCCAAAACGTGACGGAGAAATCCGGATCCTAAAAATACCGGGATGATTCCCAGAGGTGCCCAAAATGTGACCGATGGAAAATAGACCAGGATGAGGTGGATTTGGGGAAGGAGAGCCAGAATAACCAATTCACCCCAAAAATTCCAAAGGGGTCATCCCGTCCTTCCCGATATCCTGCCCCTAAAACCCCACCCTAAATCCTTTTTCCAGAGTGTCCCCAAAACGTGACAGAGACATCCAGAACCTAAAAATACCGGGATGATTCCCAGAGGTCCCTGCAGAAAATAGGCCGGGATGAAGCGGATTTGGACAAGGAGAACCGGAATAACCAATTCCTCCCCACATCCCAACGGGGCCATCCCATTCTTCCCGATATCCTGTCCCCCAAAACCCACCCTAAATCCCTTTTCCAGACCCACCTGTGTAACCAAAAAGTGACGGAGAAATCCAGAACCTAAAAATCCCGGGATGATTCCCAGAGGTGCCCAAAACGTGACCAATGGAAAATAGGCCGGGATGAGGCGGATTTGGGCAAGGAGAGTCGGAATTTGGGATGGACTCGGCACTCCGGATGTGCCCTCGTTCCTCACGGATTCCCCGGAGATTCCACTCGCCCCAAAATAGTTTTGGGATCTGGGGCTCGGCCTCTCCGTGTCCCCAAATTGGGGACGGAGGAGGACGAGTGCCGGTGGGAATGTAGGGCTGGGAATGGTGGGACAGGGTGGGATTGGGATTGGGACATGGGCTGGGGACAGGCCAGGATGGAGGGGACACCCCACTGCCCCCAGATCTTGGAGAGGTCACCCCATTGTTCCTCAGGATAGAGGGGACACCCCATTGTCCCCTGGGATGGACAGGATGCCCCATTGTCCCCAAATCTTGGAGATGTCACCCCAGATCCTGGAGGATTCACCCCATTATCTTGGACATGACACCTGATTGTCCCTCAGGATGGAGCGGACACCCCATTGTCCCCAAATCTCAGAGATGTCACCCCATTATCCCCAAATCTTGGAGATGTCACCCCATTGTCCCTCAGCATGGAGGGGGCACCCCGTTGTCCCCACACCATGGAGATGTCACCCTATTGTCCCCCCGTATTTATGTCACCCCACTGTCCCCCATATCGATGTCACCCCATTGTCCCCCGTATTTATGTCACCCCACTGTCCCCCATATCGATGTCACCCCATTGTCCCCCGTATTTATGTCACCCCACTGCCCCCATATCGATGTCACCCCCTTGTCCCCCGTATTTATGTCACCCCACTGTCCCCCATATCGATGTCACCCTATTGTCCCGCACCCTGGAAATGTCACCCCATTGTCCCCCCATATCGATATCCCCCCATTGTCCCCCGTATTGATGTCATCCCGTTGTCCCCCCATATCGATGTCACCCTATTGTCCCCCCATATCGACGTCACCCCATTGTCCCCATATCGGTGTCAACCCATATCAACGTCACCCCACTGTCCCCCCATACTGGTGTCACCCCACTGCCCCCCCCATCGATGACACCCCATTGCCCCCACCCTGGAAATGTCACCCCACTGTCCCCCCCATACTGATGTCACCTCATTGTCCTCCCATTGTCCCCCCATTTCGATGTCACCCCATTGCCCCCCCCCCATATCGATGTCACCCCACTGTCCCCCATCCTGGAAATGTCACCCCATTGTCCCGCCCCCCCCCCATACCGATGTCACCCCATTGTCCCCTATATCGATGTCACCTTATTGTCAGCCCCAAATTCAGGGGACACCCCAATGTCCCCGCGATGTGACAAGCAGAGACCGGGGACACCTCGCCCCCCTTGCGATGCCCCGAACCCCTCCGTGTCCCTTTGTCACTTTGTCCCCCCCCATCTCCGCCCCGCTCCGCATCCCCCCTTCCAATCCACCCCCAAAATCCCCATTTTTCACCCCAAAACCCCTTTTTAAAAAAAAAAAACCCACAATTTTTGCACCCATCCCTTTTTTCCCCATTTTTTCCCTTTTCCCTGCTCCAACCCCAAAATAGCTGCGGGCTGTGACGTCACCGGGCGGGGCCCTCAGTCGCACGGGGCTCTCGACCAATCAGAGGGCCGGGCGATGATGTCATGGGGGGCGCTGGGGACCCCCCGCCCGGGATCTTCCAAAGCCGCGTTAAAGGAGCCGGGAGAGCGCCGGGAGCAGCGCGACCACCGCCGTGGGGTGAGTCCGGCAGCCCCCCACGGAAATTTTGGGAATTTTTGGGGAATTTGGGCCGGTTCCGTTCACGCCAGGAGGGTTTGGATGGATTTGGGGGTGTAGGGGGGGTTCAAGTATTTCAGATTTTGGGGGGGGGCGTAAAGGATGTGGGGAGAGAATCGGCGCGACCACCGCCGTGGGGTGAGTCCGGCAGCCCCCCACGGAATTTTTGGGAATTTTTGGGGAATTTTGGCCGGTTCCGTTCACGCCAGGAGGGTTTGGATGGATTTGGGGGTGTAGGGGGGGTTTCAAGTATTTCAGATTTTGAGGGGGGCGTAAAGGATGTGGGGAGAGGAGCCCCGCGACCACCGAGGTGCGGTGAATCCGCTGGAATTTTTTGGGGGCATTTTTGGGAATTTTTTGGAATTTTACCCGGTTCCGTTCAGGGCAGGAGGGTTTGGATGGATTTGGGGTGGGGGGCGTTGATGTATGGAAATTATTTTTGGGGAAAAAAAGGATTTAGGGAGAGGAGCCCCGCGACCACCGCTGTGGGGTGAGTCCGGCAGCCCCTGCTGGATTTTTTTGGGAATTTTTTGGGGCATTTTTGGGGAATTTTTTGAGAATTTCAGCTGGTTCCATTCATGGCAGAAGGGTTTGGGTGAATTTGGGGTGGAGGGCGTTGATGTATGGCAATTTTTGGGGCGGGGGGAGTAAAGGATGTGGGGAGAGGAGCCCCGCGACCACCGCCGTGGGGTGAGTCCGGCAGCTGGAATTTTATGGGAATTTTTTGGGGCATTTTGGGGGATTTTAGCCGGTTCCGTTCACGCCAGGAGGGTTTGGATGGATTTGGGGGTGTGTGTGTGTGGGGGGTTTCAAGTATTTCAGATTTTGGGGGGTCGTAAAGGATGTGGGGAGAGGAGCAGCGCGACCATCGCCGTGGGGTGAGTCCGGCAGACCCCGACGGAATTTTTGGGAAATTTTTGTGAATTTTCTGGGGAATTTTTCAGGCATGTTTTGGTGAATTTTGAGGAATTTTTTTTGCATTTTTTGAGAATTTTAGGGGGCATTTTTTGGGATTATTTTGTGAATTTTTGGGGGATTTTTCTGGGGGGGAATTTTAGCCGGTTCCATTCAGGGCAGGAGGGTTCGAATGGATTTGGGGGTGTGGGGGGCAGTTAAAGTGTGGCAGATTTTTTTGGGGCGGGGGGCGTTTTCCAGCAGTCTGGAATTCCTTATCCCGTTCCTTTTTGAGATTTCCCCCACCACCCCCCGCCTCATCCTCATCCTCATCCTCATCCTCATCCTCATCCTCATCCTCATCCTCATCCACATTCTCGGCTGCCGCCCCCCAGTTTGGGTTTGGGGGGGATCAGTGTCCACACCCCCAGAATTCCCGAGGGATTCTGCACCCCTAGAATTCCCAGAATTCCCAGAATTTTCCGGGGATCCGCAGAATCCCCCCACCCCCAAAAATCCTTTAGGGGACCTCCCCGCTTTCCCGGGATCCTCGGGGACCCCCATTCCAGCATCCCCCAAAATCCCGGGGTTCTGCACCCTCAAAATCCTTGCGGAACCAAAACCCCCAAAAATCCTGGGATTCTGCACCTTCAAAATCCTCGGTGGACTGGAATCCCCCAAAATCCCGGGATTTCGCCCCTCCCCCCCCAAGTATTCTCGAGGGACCAAACCCCCCCAAAATCCCGAGATTCTGCAACCTCAAAATCCTTGGGGGACCAAAATCGCCCCAAAATCCCAGGATTTTGTGCCCTAAAAATTCTCGGGGGACAAAAAACCCCCAAAATCCCGGGATTCTGCACCATGAAAATCCTCGGGGGGACCCGATCCCCCCCAAAATCCGGAGATTCTGCACCCTCGAAATCCTCGGGGGGACCGGAACCCCCCTAAAATCCTGGAATTATGCACCCTCAAAATCCTCGGGGGACTGGAACCCCCCTAAAATCCTGGGATTCTGCACCCTCAAAATCTTTGGGGGACCCGAATCCCCCCCCCCCCACAAAATCCTGGGATTCTGCACCCCCCATCATATTCAAAGGACCAAACCCCCCCCCAAAATCCCGGGATTCTGCACCCTCAAAATCCTCGGGGAGACCAGAACCCCCCTAAAATCCTGGGATTCTGCACCCTCAAAATCCTCGGGAGACCAAAACACCCCAAAATCCCAGAATTCTGCACCCTCCAAATTTTTGGAGGACCCGGACCCCCCAAAATCCCAGAATTTTGCCCCCCCAGCATCCTCAAGGGACCAAACTCCCCCAAAATCCTGGAATTTCACACCCCCAGCATCCTCAGAATCCCAAATTCCCGGGGCGGACCCCACTCCCTCCGCATTCCTGGAATCCCCCCATCCTGCCCCGAATTTTTGGGAGCCCCTCACCCTGTTATCCTGGGAGGATCCTCTTCAGCATTCCCAGGATTTAGCACCCCCCACCCCTCGGGGGCTGCGCTGGCCCCACCCAGACCCCTCCCAAAATGTGGAATTCCTGCTGGTGGAAGCAGCCGCTGGAATTTTTATTCCCGGGAAATGGAAAAAGGGATGGAGGGCAGAGGGAAAAGGAGCTGCCATCCCATTTTTCCCCCCTCCGGAGCTTCCCAATTTTCCACAGGCAGGGAATGGGGAGCCACCCCCCACAAATCCCTTTCCCATTCCTTCATCCATGGGTGGATGATTTTTCCAGGGAAAAAGATGGGAGAGGGGAGATGGGAGAGGGGAGATGGGAGAGGGGAGATGGGAGATGGGAGGGTCCTTCCCGTGGAATTCAGGGTGGGAAAAGGGAAAAGGCAGCCCTGCGAAGGGTGGATCCCACGGGATCCCTCGCACTGCCACGTGCGGATGGTTGGGAGTGGGATGGCGTGATTGGGAATGGAATCCCATGGTTGGGAATGGGATTGCATGGTTGGGAATGGGATTGCATGGTTGGAAATGGGGTTTTGTGGCTGGGAATGGGATTGTGCAGCCAGGAATAGGATGGTGTGGTTCGGAATGGGATCAGGGGGCCAGGAATGGGATTGTATAGTTGGGAATGGGATCCCGTGGCTGGGAATGGGATTTTGTGGCTGGGAATGGAATTGTGTGGCTGGGAATGGGATCACATGGTTGGGAATGGGATCCCGTGGCTGAGAATGGGATCTCATGGTTGGGAATGGGATTGCGTGGTCAGGAATGGGATTTTGTGGCCAGGAATGGGTTTGCGTGGCCAGGAATAGGATGGTGTGGTTTGGAATGGGATCCCATGGCTGGGAATGGGATTTTGTGGCTGGGAATGGAATTGTGTGGCTGGGAATGGGATCACATGGTTGGGAATGGGATTGTGTGGCTGAGAATGGGATTGAGTGGTTGGGAATGGGACTGTGTGGTTGGGAATGGGATGGGATGGCCGGGAATGGGATTGTGTGGCTGGGAATGGGATTGACTGGTCGGGAATGGGATTGTGTGGTTTGGAATGGGATTGTGTGGTCAGGAATGGGATCACCTGGCCAGGAATGGTATTTTGTGATTGGGAATGGGATCACATGTTTGGGAATAGGATCAAGTAGTCAGGAATGGGATGGCATGGCTGGGAATGGGATGGCGTGGTTTGGAATGGGATCATGTTGTTGGGAATGGGTTTGCCTGTCTGAGAAGGGGATTTTGTGGCTGGGAATGGGATCCCATGGTTGGGAATGGGATGGCGTGGTTTGGAATGGGTTTGAGTGGGTGGGAATGGGATTGTGTGGCTGGGAATGGAATCATGTGGCCAGGAATAGGATGGCGCGGTTTGGGAATGGGATTGTGTGGCCAGGAATAGGATGGCGCGGTTTGGGAATGGGATTGTGTGGTCAGGAACAGGATGGCGTGGTCAGGAATGGGATCGTGTGCTCGGGAATGGGATCACCTGGATGGGAATGGGATTGTGTGGTTCGGAATGGGACTGTATAGCCAGGAATAGGATGGTGCAGTTGGGAATGGGATCACCTGGTCAGGAATGGGATCGCCCGTCTGGGAATGGGATCGTGTGGTCAGGGATGGGATTGAGTGGTTGGGAATGGGATGGCGTGGTTTGGAATGGGATTGCGTGGTCGAGAATGGGATTGTGGCCAGGAATAGCATGATGTGGTTTGGAATGGGATCGTGTGGTTGGGAATGGGATTTCATGGTTTGGAATGAGATCACATGGTCGGGAGTGGGATTTCATGGTTGGGAATGGGATCAAGTGGTTTGGAACGGGGTCACCTGCCTGGGAATGGGATAGCATGGTTGGGAATGGGATTTTGTGGCTGGGAATGGGATCCCGTGGTTGGGAATGGGATTGTGTGGTTTGGAATGGGACTGTATAGCCAGGAATAGGATGGTGCAGTTGGGAATGGGATCACCTGGTCAGGAATGGGATCGCCTGTCTGGGAATGGGATCGTGTGGTCAGGGATGGGATCGAGTGGTTGGGAATGGGATGGCGTGGTTTGGAATGGGATTGCGTGGTCGAGAATGGGATTGTGGCCAGGAATAGCATGATGTGGTTTGGAATGGGATCATGTGATTGGGAGTGGGATTTCATGGTTGGGAATGGGATCAAGTGGTTTGGAACGGGGTCACCTGCCTGGGAATGGGATAGCATGGTTGGGAATGGGATTTTGTGGCTGGGAATGGGATCCCATGGTTGGGAATGGGATTGTGTGGTTTGGAATGGGATTGTGTGGTTGGGAATGGGTTTGAGTGGGCAGGAATGGGATTTTGTGGCTGGGAATGGGATCCCATGGTTGGGAATGGGATTGTGTGGTTTGGAATGGGATCGTGTGTTTGGGAATGGGTTTGAGGGGGCAGGAATGGGATTGTGTGGTTGGGAATGGGATTGTGTGGTTTGGAATGGGATCGCATGGTTGGGAATGGGTTTGAGTGGACGGGAATGGGACGGTGCAGTTGGGAATGGGATCATCTGCTCAGGAATGGGATTGCCTGTCTGGGAATGGGATCATTTGCTTGGGAATGGGATTACCTGTCTGGGAATGGGATCATTTGCTTGGGAATGGGATTGCCTGTCTGGGAATGGGATCATTTGCTTGGGAATGGGATTTTGTGGCTGGGAATGAGATCATGCGGCCAGGAGTAGGATGGAGTGGTTTGGAATGGGATCACGTGATTGGGAATGGGATTGTGGGGCCAGGAATAGGATGGTATGGTCGGAAATGGGATTGTGCTGCCAGGAACGGGATCACCTGGTCAGGAATGCGGTTGTGCAGCCAGGAATAGGATGACGTGATCGGGAATGGGATCATCCCATCCACACCGGGATTTTGGGGTGACACCAGCAGATCCCCTACCACACCCCGCTCCCACTGGGAACAGGTCAGGGAAGGAATTCCCTCCTCCAAAGCCCTGGAAAATCATCTCCATCCTGGCAGGAACGGGGCTGAGCTCCTCCCCTCCCATCCAGCCGTATCCATAGGGATGGATCCCGTGTCCCGGCCCTGGTGGGCGATCCCCACATTCCATCCCGTGGGAACGCCACGTGAGGGCTGGATCCCAGGGAAAAGCTGGATTTGGGGTGGGAATGCCGGAGCCAGGGAATGGCTTCCAGCCGAGTTATCCATGGATAACCAGAATCCAGGAATCCAGGAATCCATCCGCACCCCATCCCTGCCTGGAAAAGTGGATCCCAACTGGATATTCCCAGATTTTCTCCCTGTTCCCACCCCCCAGCAGCCTCTGGAAGCTGTGGCTGGGTTATTTTTGGGATTTCTGGTGCAGATCCCAGGGAAAAGCTGGATTTGGGGTGGGAATGCCGGAGCCAGGGAATGGCTTCCAGCCGAGTTATCCATGGATAACCGGAATCCAGGAATCCATCCCCATTATCCCTTCCTGGAAAAGCAGATCCCAACCGGATATTCCCAGATTTTCTCCCTGTTCCCACCCCCCAGCAGCCTCTGGAAGCTGCGGCCGGGTTATTTTTGGGATTTCCAGCAGGATTTCAGGATGAGGGCTGGGATTTTATCAGCATGGGTGGGGCGTGGCGCAGCCCTGGAATGCTCATTCCAGGATTTAAGGATCCCTGTTTTGCAGGAGGGATTTTGGGATAAAAAATGGGAATAATCCCCAAATCCCACCTCGTTCCGTGCTTTTGAAGGGCGTTTCCACATTTCCACACCCAAAACCCCCAGGAATGGGGAACAGCCTGGATTATCCTGGTTTCCAGCATTCCCAATTCCCATTCCAAGCCCTGGGGATGGGTGGGGGTCCTGGAGATCCTGGGAATGATCCCAGTGGGAGGCGGGAGAGGATCCTGGAGCATCGGGAACGGGGAGCTGAGGACTGGGAATATCGTGACACGAGCAGGGGGAATTTGGGAGGGGTCCAGGCATGTCCAGGTGTGTCCCGGTGGGTCCATGTGTGGCTCCCGGCACGTGTCCTCACACGTGTGGGTTGGGAATGTGGAGCTGGGAAGGGCGGAGTGTGCCAGGAATATCCCACGGGATGTGTCCGTCATTGTGGCGTGTGCGCGTCCCATCCCATCACTCCGGTGTGTTCCTGTCTCATTATCCCACCCCATCCCAAATCATCCCATCCCATCCCAAATCATCCCATCCCATCCCATCCCATCCCATGATCCCATCCCATCCATCCCGTCATCCCATCACTCCGGTGTGTTCCTGTCCCATTATCCCATCCCATCCCAAATCATCCCATCCTATCCTATCCCATCCCATCCCATCCCATCCCATCCCATCCCATCATCCCGTCCCATCCATCCCATCATCCCATCACTCCGGTGTGTTCCTGTCTCATTATCCCACCCCATCCCATCCCATCCCATCCCATCCCATCCCATCCCATCCCATCCCATCCCATCCCATGATCCCGTCCCATCCATCCCGTCATCCCATCACTCCGGTGTGGTCCTGTCCCATTATCCCATCCCATCCCATCCCAAATCATCCATCCCATCCCATTCTCATCCCATTATCCATCCCATTATCCCAGTGCATTCCCATCCCAAATAATCTCATCCCACCCCATTATCACAGTGCATTCCCATCCCATTATCCCATCCCATCCTAATATCCCATCCCCTCTCGTTATCCCATCCCATCATCCCATCCCATCATCCCATCCCAACTCATTCCATCCTAACTCATCCCATCCCATTATCCCATCCCACTCAATCCCATCACTCCAGTGTGTTCCTGTCCCATTATCCCATCCTGTTATCCCATCCCATCCCAAATCATTCCATCCATTATCCCATGGATCCCATCCCATCCTAAATCATCCCATCCCATTTTCCCATCCCATCCCGTTATCCCATCCCATCCTAAATCATCCCATCCATTATCCCATGGATCCCATCCTAACTCATCCCATCCCATTATCCCATCCCATCCCAAATCATCCCATCCATTATCCCATGGATCCCATCCCATCCTAAATCATCCCATCCCATTATCCCATCCCATCCCATCCCATCCCATCCCAAATCATCCCATCCATTATCCCATGGATCCCATCCCATCCTAAATCATCCCATACCATCATCCCATGCTATCCCGTCAAATCCCAAATCATCCCATCCCAAATCATCCCTTTCCATCCCATCCTCATCCCATTATCCCATCCCATTTTCCCATCCCACCCCATCCTCATCCCATCCAATCCCATAATCCCATCCCGTTTTCCCATCCCATCCCGTTATCCCATCCCATCCCCTCCCACCCCTTTATCCCAATATCCCGATATCCCATCATCCCATCCCACCATCCCATTCCCAGGTCTCCACCACTGACCCAATCCTTTCCTTCCCTCCGCAGGCCCAGGATCGCTCTTACTGCAGAATTCCAAGGATTTCCTCACCATGACTCTGGCTGGTACGACACCCCAAACCTCCCCATGGCACCCCAAACCCATCCTGGGGTGTCTGGGGCTCGTCCCGACCCTGGAATGCTCCCCAAATCCATCCCAGGCTCATCCCGTCCCTGGAATGCTCCCCAAATCCATCCCGGGCTCATCCCAACCCTGGAATGCTCCCCAAATCCATCCCGGGCTCATCCCGACCCTGGAATGCTCCCCAAACCCATCCCGGGCTCATCCCGACCCTGGAATGCTCCCCAAACCCATCCCGGGCTCATCCCAACCCTGGAATGCTCCCCAAATCCATCCCGGGCTCATCCCGACCCTGGAATGCTCCCCAAACCCATCCCGGGCTCATCCTGACCCTGGAATGCTCCCCAAATCCATCCTGGGTTCATCCTGATCCTGGAATTCTCCCCAAATCCATCCCGGGCTCATCCCGACCCTGGAATGCTCCCAAACCCATCCCAGGCTCATCCCAACCCCAGAATGCTCCCCAAATCCATCCCGGGTTCATCCTGACCCTGGAATTCTCCCCAAACCCATCCCGGGCTCATCCCGACCCTGGAATGCTCCCCAAACCCGTCCCGGGGTGTCCCGGGCTCATCCCGACCCGGGAATGCTCCCCAAATCCATTCTGGGCTCATCCTGATCCTGGAATTCTCCCCAAATCCATCCTGGGGTGTCCCGGGCTCATCCCAACCCTGGAATTCTCCCCAAATCCATCCCAGGCTCATCCCAAATCCATTCCGGGTTCATCCTGACCCTGGAATTCTCTCCAAATCCATCTCGGGGTGTCCCGGGCTCATCCCGTCCCTGGAATGCTCCCCAAACCAGTCCTGGGGTGTCCCGGGCTCATCCCGACCCGGGAATGCTCCCCAAATCCATCCCAGGGTGTCCTGGGATCATCCCGACCCTGGAATGCTCCCCAAATCCATCCTGGGTTCATCCTGACCCTGGAATGCTCCCCAAACCCATCCCGGGCTCATCCTGACCCTGGAATTCTCCCCAAATCCATCCTGGGTTCATCCTGACCCTGGAATTCTCCCCAAATCCATCTTGAGTGTCCCGGGCTCATCCCAACCCTGGAATTCTCCCCAAATCCATCCCGGGTTCATCCTGACCCTGGAATGCTCCCCAAATCCATCCCGGGCTCATCCTGACCCTGGAATTCTCCCCAAATCCATCTTGAGTGTCCCGGGCTCATCCCGTCCCTGGAATGCTCCCCAAACCCGTCCCGGGGTGTCCCGGGCTCATCCTAACCCTGGAATTCTCCCCAAACCCATCCCGGGCTCATCCCGTCCCTGGAATGCTCCCCAAACCCGTCCCGGGGTGTCCCGGGCTCATCCCGTCCCTGGAATGCTCCCCAAACCAGTCCCGGGGTGTCCCGGGCTCATCCCGACCTGGGAATGCTCCCCAAATCCATCCTGGTGGTGACAAAAGGGGATTGACAGCCCGGGACAATCCCGGGTCATTCCCGAGGTTTCCCTTTGCATGTCTGGATCCTCGGCAGATGCTGCTTGGAATGTTTGGGGCTGGCCACCATCCCAATCCCAATCCCTTCCATGGGAGGTGGAAATTCCCAACTCCTCTGATCCTGAACCCAATCCCTCCCCTGGCACATGGAATTCTCCCATCCCTCTGATCCTGATCCCATCCCTTTCCTGGAATGTAGAATTCACCTCATCCCTCTGATCCCCATCCCTTCCCTGACATTTGGAATTTCCCAATCCCTCTGATCCCAATCCCAATCCTTTCCCTGGAATGTGGAATTTCTCAATCCCTCTAATCCACATCCCATCCCTTTACTAGAACGTGGAATTTCCTCCATCCCTCTGATCCCAATCCTTTTCCTGGCACATGGAATTCCCCCTTCCCCCTAATCCCAGTCCTATCCCTTCCCTGGGATGTGGAATTTCCCCCATCCCTCTGATCCGAATCCCATCCCTTCCATGGAACGTGGAATTTCCCCCATCCCTCTGATCCGAATCCCATCCCTTCCATGGAATGTGGAATTCCCCCCATTCCTCTGATCCCAATCCCAGCCCTTCCTTGGCACATGGAATTCCCCCTTCCCTCTGATCGCAATCCTATCCCTTCCCTGGGATGTGGAAATTCCCCCTTCCCCCTAATCCCAATCCCAAACCATCCTTGACACATGGAAGTCCCCCAACCCCTTTGATCCCAATCCCTGCCCTTCCCTGACCCTTGGAATTCCCTCCATCCTCTTTCCCCCCCTCCCAAACCTTTCCGTGGCACGTGGAGCTCCCCACATCCCTCTGACCCCAATCCCAAACCTTTCCTGCTGTGTGGCAGCCCCCTCATCCCTATGATCCTGATCCCACCCATTCCCTGGCACATGGAGCCTCTGATCCCACTTGGAATTCCGTCCATCGCATTTTCCCCCCATCCCAACCCTTCTCTGGTCTTTCCATCCCTCTGATCCCACTTGGAATTCCCTCCATCCCATTTTTCCTCCATCCCAACCATTCTCTGGTCTTTCCATCCCTCTGATCCCACTTGGAATTCCATCCATCCAATTTTTCCTCCGTCCCAACCATTCTCTGGTCTTTCCATTCCTCTGATCCCACTTGGAATTCCGTCCATCCCATTTTTCCCCCCATCCCAACCCTTCTCTGGTCTTTCCATCCCTCTGATCCCACTTGGAATTCCCTCCATCCCATTTTCCCCCCATCCCAACCATTCTCTGGTCTTTCCATCCCTCTGATCCCACTTGGAATTCTGTCCATCCCTTTTCCCCCCATCCCAACCATTCCCTGGCCCTTCCATCCCTCTGATCCCGCTTGGAATTCTGTCCATCCCTTTTCCCCCCATCCCAACCATTCTGTGGTCTTTCCATCCCTCTGATCCCACTTGGAATTCCCTCCATCCCTTTTTCCCCATCCCAACCCTTTCCCTGGCCCACGGAGCCCCCTCGTCCCTCTGATCCCAATCCCAAAACTTCCCTGGCACATGGAATTCCCTCCATCCCTTTTTTCCCCCATCCCAACCCTTCCCTGCCCCACAGAGCCCTTCCATCCATGGAATTCCCTCCATCCCATTTTCCCCCATCCCAAACCTTTTCCTGGCCCACGGAGCCCCCTCATCCCACTGACCCCAATCCCAGCCCTTCCCTGACCCTTGGAATTCCCTCCATCCCATTTTCCCCCCATCCCAACCCTTCCCTGGCCCTTCCATCCCTCTGATCCCACTTGGAATTCCGTCCATCCCATTTTTCCCCCATCCCAACCATTCTCTGGTCTTTCCATCCCTCTGATCCCACTTGGAATTCCCTCCATCCCATTTTCCCCCCATCCCAACCATTCTCTGGTCTTTCCATTCCTCTGATCCCACTTGGAATTCCCTCCATCCCTTTTTCTCCATCCCAACCCCTTCCCTGGCCCATGGAGCCCCCTCGTCCCTCTGGTCCCAATCCCAAAACTTCCCTGGCACATGGAATTCCCTCCAACCCATTTTCCACCATCACAAACCTTTTCCTAGCCCATGGAGCCCCCTCATCCCACTGACCCCAATCCCAGCCCTTCCCTGACCCTTGGAATTCCCTCCATCCCTTTTTTCCCCCATCCCAACCCTTCCCTGACCCACAGAGCCCTTCCATCCCTCTGATCCCACTTGGAATTCCCTCCATGCCTTTTACCCAACCCCAACCCCTTCCCTGGCCCACAGAACCCCTCTGATCCCACTTGGAATTCCCTCCATCCCTTTTTCTCCCCATCCCAACCCTTTCCCTGGCCCATGGAGCCCCCTCATCCCTCTGATCCCAATCCCATCCCTTCCCTGGCCCTTGGAATTCCCTCCATCCCATTTTTCCCCCATCCCAACCCTTCCCTGGCCCCTCCATTCCTCTGATCCCACTTGGAATTCCCTCCATCCCATTTTCCCCCCATCCCAACCATTCTCTGGTCTTTCCATTCCTCTGATCCCACTTGGAATTCCCTCCATCCCTTTTTCCCCATCCCAACCCTTTCCCTGGCCCACGGAGCCCCCTCGTCCCTCTGACCCCAATCCCAACCCTTCCCTGACCCTTGGAATTCCCTCCAACCCATTTTCCCCCATCCCAAACCTTTTCCTGGCCCACGGAGCCCCCTCATCCCTCTGATCCCAATCCCAGCCCTTCCCTGACCCTTGGAATTCCCTCCATCCCTTTTTTCCCCCATCCCAACCCTTCCCTGACCCACAGAACCCCTCTGATCCCACTTGGAATTCCCTCCATCCCTTTTTCCCCATCCCAACCCTTTCCCTGGCCCATGGAGCCCCCTCGTCCCTCTGATCCCAATCCCAAAACTTCCCTGGCACATGGAATTCCCTCCAACCCATTTTGCCCCATCCCAAACCTTTTCCTAGCCCATGGAGCCCCCTCATCCCCCTGACCCCAATCCCAGCCCTTCCCTGGCCCTTGGAATTCCCTCCATCCCTTTTTTCCCCCGTCCCAACCCTTCCCTGCCCCACAGAGCCCCTCTGATCCCACTTGGAATTCCCTCCATCCCATTTCCCCCCATCCCAAACCTTTTCCTGGCCCATGGAGCCCCCTCATCCCCCTGATCCCAATCCCATCCCTTCCCTGGCCCTTGGAATTCCCTCCATCCCATTTCCCCCATCCCAACCCTTCCCTGACCCACAAAACCCCTCTGATCCCACTTGGAATTCCCTCCATCCCATTTTCCCCATCACAACCCTTTCCCTGGCCCATGGAGCCCCCTCGTCCCTCTGATCCCAATCCCAAAACTTCCCTGGCACATGGAATTCCCTCCATCCCATTTTCCCCCATCACAAACCTTTTCCTGGCCCATGGAGCCCCCTCATCCCACTGACCCCAATCCCAGCCCTTCCCTGACCCTTGGAATTCCCTCCATCCCATTTCCCCCCATCCCAACCCTTCCCTGCCCCACAGAGCCCTTCCATCCCTCTGATCCCACTTGGAATTCCCTCCATCCCATTTTTCCCCCATCCCAACCCTTCCCTGGCCCTTCCATCCCTCTGATCCCACTTGGAATTCCCTCCATCCCTTTTTCCCCCCATCCCAACCATTCTCTGGTCTTTCCATCCCTCTGATCCCACTTGGAATTCCGTCCATCCCTTTTTCTCCCCGTCCCAACACTTCCCTGGCCCTTCCATCCCTCTGATCCCACTTGGAATTCCATCCATCCCATTTTCCCCCCATCCCAACCATTCTCTGGTCTTTCCATTCCTCTGATCCCACTTGGAATTCCCTCCATCCCATTTTTCCCCCATCCCAACCCTTCCCTGGCCCTTCCATCCCTCTGATCCCACTTGGAATTCCATCCATCCCATTTTCCCCCATCCCAACCCTTCCCTGGTCTTTCCATCCCTCTGATCCCACTTGGAATTCCCTCCATCCCATTTTCCCCCCATCCCAACCCTTCCCTGGCCCCTCCATCCCTCTGATCCCGCTTGGAATTCCCTCCATCCCATTTTACCCCCATCCCAACCATTCTCTGGTCTTTCCATTCCTCTGATCCCACTCGGAATTCCGTCCATCCCATTTTCTCCCCATCCCAACCCTTTCCCTGGCCCATGGAGCCCCCTCGTCCCTCTGATCCCAATCCCAAAACTTCCCTGGCACATGGAATTCCCTCCAACCCATTTTCCCCCATCCCAAACCTTTTCCTAGCCCATGGAGCCCCCTCATCCCACTGACCCCAATCCCAGCCCTTCCCTGACCCTTGGAATTCCCTCCATCCCATTTCCCCCCATCCCAAACCTTTTCCTGGCCCATGGACCCCCCTCATCCCTCTGATCCCAATCCCATCCCTTCCCTGGCCCTTGGAATTCCCTCCATCCCTTTTTTCCCCCATCCCAACCCTTCCCTGACCCACAGAACCCCTCTGATCCCGCTTGGAATTCCCTCCATCCCATTTTTTCCCCAATCCCAACCCCTGGATCCCCTCTGATCCCGATCCCGCCGTCTCTTCCCAGCCTACAAGGAGAAGATGAAGGAGCTGCCCCTCGTCTCCCTCTTCTGCTCCTGCTTCCTCTCGGATCCCCTCAACAAACCGACCTACGCCTACGAAGGTGGGACCCCCTTTTCCCAATCCCGGGAATTCCGGGATTTCTGGGGGGATTCAACCCTTCCTCAGCATGAGCGGGGTCAGCCTGGAGCACAGCAGCTCCGGAATTTTCTGGGAATTCAGCACAAGGCTGGGTTGTGATCTGGAGGGGCTTGGGCAGATCCAGCTCCCTCAGATCTCCCAAATATTTCCAATCCCGGGAATTCCGGGATTTCTGGAGGGATTCGATCCTTCCTCAGCATGAGCGGGGTCAGCCTGGAGCACAGCAGCTCCGGAATTTTCCGGGAATTCAGCGCAAGGCTGGGTTGGGATCTGGAGGGGTCTGGGCAGACTCAGCTCCCTCAGATCTCCCAAATATTTCCAATCCTGGGAATTCTGGGATTTCTGGAGGGATTCGACCCTTCCTCAGCATGAGCAGGGTCACCCTGGAGCACAGCAGCTCCGGAATTTTCCGGGAATTCAGCACAAGGCTGGGTTGGGATCTGGAGGGGCTTGGGCAGACCCAGCTCCCTCAGATCTCCCAAATATTCCCAACCCTGGGAATTCCAGGATTTCTGGGGGGATTCCACCCCTCCTCAGCATGCACAGCAGCTCCAGAATTTTCTGGGAATTCAGCACAAGGCTGGGTTGGGATCTGGAGGGGCTTGGGCAGATCCAGATCCCCTCAGATCTCCCAAATATTCCCAACTGAATCCCATGGATGGGTTGCGATCCAGCAGGGCATCATTCCTTCATCTCGGAACGTAAAATCCATATTTTTCAATTCTGGGTGATTCATCCCAATCCCTGTCCAGGGGCCATGGAAGAGCCTTGGGGGGCTCCTCCAGGTTCTCCAGGGAATGGGATCATGATCCCATTCCTGAGAGAAATGGAGAGACGGGGACATTCCCAACCTTCAGCTCTCCCAAATATTCCCAACCCGATCCCAGGGATGGGTTGGGATCCAGTGAGGCTCCAGGATTATCCCTTCATCCCATATCCATATTTTTCAGCTCCAGGTGATTCATCCCAATCCATGTCCAGAACCTTGAGGGTTCCTCCAGGTTATCCAGGGGGATCAACACTGGAAAAGGGATCATGGTCCCATTCCTACTTCCCAAAGCGAGGACACACGGAACAATGGGGATCTTCCCAACCCTCAGATCTCCCAATGGATCCAGAGGAGCTCTGGGAGCTCTTCATTCCCTCATCCCATATCCGTATTTTTTCAGCTCCAGGGGATTCATCCCAATCCATGTCCAGAACCTGGGGTGACTCCTCCAGGTTATCCATGGGGATCCAGACTGGAACAGGGATCATGGTCCCATTCCCGCTTCCCAAAGCAGGGAGAGATGGAGAGACGGGAACATTCCCAACCTTCAGCTCTCCCAAATATTCCCACCTCAGCCCCACCCACGGGAATCCCAGATTTTCTACCCCACCTCCCACATCCCCGAACCCCAGGGATGCATTTGGGCTAAACCTGGATGAAACTCGTGGATACCAGGAATGGCAGAATCCCTCTGCGTGTTTCCACGGATGTCAAAATCCGGGAATGGGAATTCCCGTCGCTCATTCCACGCCCCCTTTCCCCCCCCAACCCAGACACGGTGGACCTGACCTGGTGCGTCATCTCGGACATGGAGGTGATCGAGCTCAACAAGCGCACCTCGGGCCAATCCTTTGAGGTCATCCTGAAGCCTCCGTCCTTCGACGGAATTCCCGAATTCAACGCCTCCCTGCCCCGGCGCCGCGACCCTTCCCTGGAGGAGATCCAGAAGAAGCTGGAAGCGGCAGAGGAGAGGAGAAAGGTGGGTGAATTCTCTCCTTGGTTTTCGGATTCCCCATTTTTGGGCTGAGAATTCCCCCCCCATTTTTGGGTTGAGAATTCCTCCCCATTTTTAGGTTGAGGATTCCCCCCCCATTTTTGGGTTGAGAATTCCCCCTGGTTTTGGGTTGAGAATTCCTCCCCATTTTTAGGTTGAGAATTCCTCCCCATTTTTAGGTTGAGAATTCCTCCCCATTTTTAGGTTGAGGATTCCCCCCCATTTTTGGGTTGAGAATTCCCCCATTTTTGGGGTTGAGAATTCCTCCCATTTTTGGGTGGAGAATTCCTCCCCATTTTTGGTTTGAGAATTCCCCCCCATTTTTGGGTTGAGAATTCCTCCCCATTTTTGGGTTGAGAATTCCCCCATTTTTGGGTTGAGAATTCCTCCCTATTTTAGGGTTGAGATTTCCCCCCCATTTTTGGGTTGAGAATTCCCCCCCATTTTCGGGTTGAGAATTCCCCCCCATTTTTGGGTTGAGGATTCCCCCCCCATATTTGGGTTGAGAATTCCCCCTGGTTTTAGGTTGAGAATTCCTCCCCATTTTTGGGTTGAGAATTCCCCCCGTTTTTGGGTTGAGAATTCCCCCCCGTTTTTGGGTTGAGAATTCCCCCATTTTTGAGTTGAGAATTCCTCCCCATTTTGGGGTTGAGAATTCCTCTCCATTTTGGGGTTGAGAATTCCTCCCCATTTTTGGGTTGAGAATTCCTCCCCATTTTTGGGTTGAGAATTCCTCCCATTTTTGGGTTGAGAATTCCCCCATTTTTGGGTTGAGAATTCCTCCCATTTTTGGGTTGAGAATTCCCCCATTTTTGGGTTGAGAATTCCCCCCCATTTTTGGGTTGAGAATTCCTCCCATTTTGGGGTTGAGAATTCCTCCCATTTTTGGGTTGAAATTTCCTCCCCAGGTTGGGGTTGAGAATTCCTCCCCATTTTCGGGTTGAGAATTCCCCCCCATTTTTGGGCTGAGAATTCCTCCCCATTTTTGGGTTGAGAATTCTCCCCCCATTTTTGGGTTGAGAATTCCCCCTGGTTTTGGGTTGAGAATTCCTCTCCATTTTTGGGTTGAGAATTCCCCCCATTTTTGGGTTGAGAATTCCTCTCCATTTTTGGGTTGAGAATTCCCCCCATTTTTGGGTTGAGAATTCCCCCCCATTTTTGGGTTGAGAATTCCCCCCCATTTTTGGGTTGAGATTTCCTCCCATTTTTGGGTTGAGAATTCCCCCCCATTTTTGGGTTAAGAATTCCCCCCCATTTTTGAGTTGAGAATTCCCCCCCATTTTGGGTTGAGAATTCCTCTCCATTTTTGGGTTGAGAATTCCCCCCCATTTTTGGGTTGAGAATTCCCCCCCATTTTTGGGTTGAGAATTCCCCCCCATTTTTGGGTTGAGATTTCCTCCCATTTTTGGGTTGAGAATTCCCCCCAATTTTTGGGTTGAGAATTCCCCCCCCCATTTTTGGGTTGAGAATTCCCCCTGGTTTTGGGTTGAGAATTCCTCCCCATTTTCGGGTTGAGAATTCCCCCCCATTTTTGGGTTAATAATTCCTCCCATTTTTGGGTGGAGAATTCCCCCCCATTTTTGGGTTGAGAATTCCCCCATTTTGGGGTTGAGAATTCCCCCATTTTTGGGTTGGGAATTCCCCCCCATTTTTGGGTTGAGAATTCCCCCCCCCATTTTTGGGTTGAGAATTCCCCCTGGTTTTGGGTTGAGAATTCCCCCTGTTTTTAGGTTGAGAATTCCCCCATTTTTAGGTTGAGAATTCCCCCCGATTTTTAGGTTGAGAATTCCCCCATTTTGGGGTTGAGAATTCCCCCATTTTTGGGTTGAGAATTCCTCCCCATTTTTGGGTTGAGAATTCCCCCCCATTTTTGGCTTGAGAATTCCCCCTCATTTTTGGCTTGAGAATTCCCCCATTTTTGGGTTGAGAATTCCCCCCCATTTTTAGGTTGAGAATTCCCCCATTTTTGGGTTGAGAATTCCCCCCCATTTTTGGGTTGAGAATTTCCCCCCATTTTTGGATTGAGAATTCCCCCTGTTTTTGGGTTGAGAATTCCCCCCCATTTTTGGGTTGAGAATTCCCCCATTTTTGGGTTGAGAATTCCTCCCCATTTTTGGGTTGAGAATTCCTCTCCATTTTTGGGTTGAGAATTCCTCCCCATTTTTGGGTTGAGAATTCCTCTCCATTTTTGGGTTGAGAATTCCCCCCCATTTTTGGGTTGAGAATTCCCCCCCATTTTTGGCTTGAGAATTCCCCCATTTTGGGGTTGAGAAGAGATGATTTTATCCCGGGAATGTCCCACCCACAGTACCAGGAGGCGGAGCTGCTGAAGCACCTGGCGGAAAAGCGGGAACATGAGCGGGAGGTGATCCAGAAGGCCATCGAGGAGAACAACAACTTCATCAAGATGGCCAAGGAGAAGCTGGCGCAGAAGATGGAGTCCAACAAGGAGAACCGCGAGGCGCACCTGGCGGCCATGCTGGAGCGCCTCCAGGAGAAGGTGGGCACCGGGAAAAGGGCTTGGGATGAGTTGGGATATTCGGGATAATGGCGGCTCTTGGGGGTCCCGATTCCCTTCCCACCCACTGGGATTGGGTGGTCCTGCCCAGGTGGATCCATAGGATTGGGAGAGGTTGGAGAGTTGGGATCTGGGTCTTGTCCATGGACAAGCAAAGCCCTTCCTTTTCCCGTGTCCCATCAAGGTGGGACTCAGAATGCCAGGAATCGTAGAATCCCGGGATGGTTGGGTTGGACGGGACCTTTAGAACCTTCCACTGTCCCAGATTTCTCCAAGCCCAGTCCAACCTTTCCTTGGACTATCCGAGGTTGCTCCAACCATTCCTTGGACTATCCCAGGTTTCTCCAATCCCTGTCCAACCTCTCCTTGGACTATCCCAGGTTGCTCCAACCATTCCTTGGACTATCCCAGGTTTCTCCAATCCCTGTCCAACCTCTCCTTGGACTATCCCAGGTTGCTCCAAGCCCCTTCCAACCTTTCCTTGGACTGTCCCAGGTTGCTCCAAACCCCATCCAACCTTTCCTTGGACTGTCCCAAGTTGCTCCTGCCTCTCCTTGGACTATCCCAGATTTTTCCAAGCCCCATCCAACCTTTCTTGGACTATCCCAGGTTGCTCCAAGCACCATCCAACCTTTCCTTGGACTATCCCAAGTTGCTCCTGCCTCTCCTTGGACTGTCCCAGATTTCTCCAAGCCCCGTCCAACCTTTCTTTGACTCTCCCAGGTTGCTCCAACCTTTCCTTGGACTATCCCAGGTTTCTCCTGCCTCTCCTTGGACTATCCCAGATTTCTCCAAGCCCCATCCAACCTTTCTTGGACTATCCCAGGTTGCTCCAAACCCCATCCAACCTCTCCTTGGACTATCCCAGGTTGCTCCAACCATTCCTTGGACTATCCCAGGTTTCTCCAATCCCTGTCCAACCTCTCCTTGGACTATCCCAGGTTGCTCCAAGCCCCTTCCAACCTTTCCTTGGACTGTCCCAGGTTGCTCCAAACCCCATCCAACCTCTCCTTGGACTATCCCAGGTTGCTCCAACCACTCCTTGGACTATCCTAGGTTTCTCCAATCCCCATCCAACCTCTCCTTGGACTATCCTAGGTTGCTCCAACCTTTCCTTGGACTATCCCAGGTTGCTCCAAACCCCGTCCAACCTCTCCTTGGACTATCTCAGATTGCTCCAACCTTTCCTTGGACTATCCCAGGTTGCTCCTGCCTCTCCTTGGACTATCCCAGATTTCTCCAAGCCCCGTCCAACCTTTCTTGGACTATCCCAGGTTGCTCCAAACCCCGTCCAACCTCTCCTTGGACTATCTCAGGTTGCTCCAACCCTTCCTTGGACTATCCCAGGTTGCTCCAACCTTTCCTTGGACTATCCCAGATTTCTCCAAGCCCTGTCCAACCTTTCTTGGACTATCCCAGGTTGCTCCAAACCCCATCCAACCTTTCCTTGGACTATCCCAGGTTGCTCCAACCTTTCCTTGGACTATCCCAGGTTGCTCCAAGCCCCATCCAACCTTTCCTTGGACTATCTCAGGTTGCTCCAAATCCCGTCCAACCTCTCCTTGGACTATCTCAGGTTGCTCCAACCTTTCCTTGGACTATCCCAGGTTTCTCCAAGCCCCCTCCAACCTTTCCTTGGACTATCCCAGGTTGCTCCAAGCCCCATCCAACCTTTCCTTGGACACTTCCAGAGATCCAGGGGCAGCCCCAATTTCCAGAATTTCCATAATTTCTCTGGGAATTCCATCCCAGCCCCATCCTCACCACTCCCCGTCGCACTTCTCCCACCTCCGGGCTGGCGGATCTTCCCCCGCGTCCCTTCCCACGGATCCGGCAGCTCCCCAGCTCCGCGCTGGGAGCCTTTCCCACCCTTCCAGCCCTGTTCTCTCTCCCGAATCAGGTCTGTTCCCAACCTCCGCACGGAA
Organism: Passerculus sandwichensis; assembly: GCA_031885435.1. Classification (NCBI taxonomy): domain Eukaryota; kingdom Metazoa; phylum Chordata; class Aves; order Passeriformes; family Passerellidae; genus Passerculus; species Passerculus sandwichensis. The sequence continues at coordinate 115,274,675 of CM063129.1, forward strand.
AATCCCACCCTCACCACCTCCAGCTCCCTCCAAAACATCCGGAGCCCGCCCAGGGCCCTTCTCCGAGCGCCTCCGTTGGGGCAGAGGCGGAGAGCGCCAGATAATGCCGGAAAAATCCCAGCTAATCCCAGCTCCAAGGGGCTTCCCGGGACGGTTGACGTCTCCCTCGTAGCCAGAGGGCGAGGACAAAGTGTCCCCAAGTGCCACCAGCAGCCCTTAAAGTGACCCCAGGGGAGGAGAGGACGCTTGGGATGAACCTCGTGCCTTCAACCCCTCCGGAGCCGCTGTCCGTGGGGATCCCGGAATCCTGGAACGCGGCTAACGCGTGTTCCCCTCCTCCTCCTCCTCCTCCTCCTCCTCTTCCCCTTCCTCCTCCTTCCTCCTTCCCCTCCTCCTTCCCGATCCCACAGGACAAACACGCGGAAGAAGTGAGGAAAAACAAGGAGCTCAAGGAAGAGGCCTCCAGGTAAAGAGGCTCAGCTGGGACTGACAGCTCCGGGGAGGTGCCGGAGGCTTCCAGGCAGCTCCAAGGTCGGAATGGTGTGGGAATGGTGGACGTTCCTCTGCTTTCTTTGTTCGTGGATGTGACGAGTTGAGGGGGTGAAGCCATCGGAGTCGTCGTCGTCGTCGTTCCGGGGGAGGGTGGGGAGGGGGAAAGGGATGAGGGCGGGAATTTTCGGGATGCCCACCCCCGGCGTGGGTCCCGCCCCGTCAGCCAGGTCCGGAGGGGACACGAGGAGGTGATGCCCCGTGGAGAAATCCCGGGAATTGCGGAGCGGGTGGGGAGGGAATTGTGGGAAATGTGCGTCGTGTGTGACTTTCATTTGGTGCTGGGCAGGCGGGGGCGGGCGGGAATCCCTCCGGAGTCTTCTCCATCCAATCCCACCCCATCCCACCCGTGGGCTGCGGCATCTCTTGGTGTCCCTCCCTCCCTTGTTTTGGGATCTCTTCCTGGATTTTTGCCCGTTTTGGGAAGGGGGAGAAGGTTTTTTTGCCCACCACCATTGGAGGTGGTCAGGGAGTGAAATTCCCTTGCTCCAAAGGTTTTTTTCCCAGCTGTTGGAGATGCCCATGGTCCTTCCCAAGGGTGACATTGGAAAGCCCCATGAATTCCCAAAGAAGATTTTTTTTGTAAGAACCTCCCAATAAAACCCAATCCCAGTGGGAATCCTTGGGTGAAATCCCCCCTTTTCCTGGAAGGGACCTTTAGGATCATCCGGTTGGAAAACCATCGGCTCCCGGAGATGGAGCAGCAGGAGGAGCCAGGGCGGGGCTGTGGAGACCACGGTGGAAGGGAGGGAATGAGGGAAAATTCGGGAAAAAGCCTGAGGTGGGATGGAGCCCTGTGGAGAGCAGGGAAAAATATCCATGGGAACCCCTTGGTGACACCAGGGAGGGTGGAAAACCCCCTCAGTATTCCAGGAGACTTTTTTTTGGGAGCTGCCATGGATCCTGGGAGATCTTTGCCTCCAGGAAAGGTGGGGAGAAGGAAAATTGGATTTTCCAGGAGGTGGGGTGGGAATTCCCTGCTTTCCCATTTGCTGGAAGTGTTTCCCAGCGCTGCAGCACCCCCAAAATTCCAACCCGGGTGTGAACGAAGGGTTTGGGTCTCCGCCGTGTCTGGATGAGACATTCCGAGCTCCGACCCGAAATCCTGGGAAAAGGGGGGAAAACGGGATCGGGGACGGATTGTGGCACGAGCTGTCCTTTTTTTTGTACACAACGGATGTAAATAAAAACTGCCTTGGCCTTTCCTTTGGTTTCCATGATCCCTGCGGTGCTTCCCGTGTGGTTTTTTTGGGGATTGGGGCACCCCAGAGTCGGGAAAAGGAGGGAATTAGGGTGGGAGGCTGAGCTGTTTTCCCTCCCCATTCCCCAAAATTTGGGCGTTCCAAACTCATCCCATGAAATTTTCCCGTCCCAGACCTGGAGCAGGGAGTCGGATCCCAATTCCATCCGTGTGCTGGGAGAGGAGAAAACCGGGAAAGAGCTGGATGAGGTGGGATCATCCATCCATGGAATATCCATGGAATAGGCAAAAAAAAATTCCGTTCCTCAGGGCCAGGAGGAAATCCTGGGAATTCCTGATCCTGCTCCAAGGAGGAAGAAATGGGAAGGTTCCTCTCCCATCTTTGTTCCACTGGAAAATGGGACCAAAATTTCGGAGCAGTATTCCTGAGGGTCCAAAGTGTCCAATCCTCTCTGATCCGGGATAAGGAGATCCCAGATCCTCCCCGATCCTGGGAATCTTTGAGGATGGGTGATTCCCACGGGTGTGGGATCAGACACAAATCCAGGGAAAGGGGTTTGGGCTCCCCTGTGGATGCAGCTGGGGTTCCCATGGTGTCCAGGTGGGACAGGAGAAGAGGGCATGGATCCACCCACGCTTCCTGAAAAACCTGGGGTGGTGGGAGGTGTCCCTGCCCATGGAATAGGAGGAGCTTTGAGGTCCCCTCCCAACCAAACCATTCCAGGATTCCGGGATCATCCCATTCCACGGCCTGGGGAATCCTGAGGAATGAGGATTTGGGGAATTATTTTTCTGTCATTGATGCCTTGTCCTATTCCAGGGTGCTCCAACCTTTCCTTGGACACTTCCATAGATCCAAAGATTCTCTGGGAATTCCAGCCCAGTCAGGAATCCCTTCCCAAGATCCCACCATCCCAAGCTCCCCTTTCCCACTGGAAGCCATTCCCTGCCTCCTGCCCCTCCAGCCCTTGCCCAAATCCCAGCTCTCCTTTCCCTCTGGAAAAGGCTCCAAGGATTCCCTGGAACCTTCTGGAATCCAAGACTTGGATAAAAGGGAGGAATTTGCACCTGGAATAAAAGCAGTAATGGAATCATTAATTAATTAATTAAGCTGCTGCTTATTAATTGATGAATTAATCCCTTAGCAGGGTATTGCCTATCCAGAAAGATCACGGAATTTTGGCCGGTGATCCAATGGGAACGTTCAGATCCAAAACACATCCAGGGGAATCTTGGGAATGCCTCACACCCTTGGAAACTTTTCCAAGGAAAACCAAGAGCCAAAAAACTTCAGTTTATTCTCTGGGAATTATTTATTTGTGGGATGATTGGAAGGCAACTTGTCCATGGATTTATCCATAAAAGACGACATTCCAGGGAAAACAGAGTCTGGAATATCGGGAAGAATCCACCAGGAGAGCACCAAGAGGGAAGGGAGTGGTTGGATGGGATAAATCCGACTTTCCCTCCTCAGAAAACATGGAATAGGGAAAAAAGTCAGTTAATTAAAAATTATTTGAATAAAACAAAGCAAAACAAAACTTAATAAAATGAAACGAAACGAAACAAAATAAAATAAAATAAAATAAAATAAAATAAAATAAAATAAAATAAAATAAAATAAAATAAAATAAAATAAAATAAAATAAAATAAAATAAAATAAAATAAAATAAAATAAAATAAAACAAATATTCATCACCAAATGCAGGGAGGGCGGAGCCAAGTCCCAGCTTCCAAATCCCAATCCTGGGAAAAGGCAAAGCCAGGAAAAAAGGAGGATTTCTGGCTGAAACTACACATGGAAAATCAGCATTAATTATCCAAATTAGATATTCAAATTAGCCAAATCAATTCCAACTATCCAGAATAAGGCAGTGAAATAAATGTGTTTTAAATCCCATCTGATCATTCCCAATCCCTTTTTAGGATGGATGGAAAATCCATCTGGAATTCTTTGCCGGAGAAAGGGAGGGAAGGTAAAAATGGAAGAAGAAATGGAAAAATTTCCCTTTTTTTTTTTTTTTGCTTTGGAATCCTTTCGTTTGGAATATTTTTATTCCCAAGGGTGTGGAACACAATCCTTCCTCGTTTTCCTGTGATTCCATCTCTGGGAACGCACCTTGGATCTCCTGGGTTCCCTCTGAGCCGATTCCGTGCATCCCTGAGGTTGTGGATCTTTGGGATTCTTGGAAACGGGATGCAAATCCTCGGGAATAAAATCTGCTCCATCAAATCCCACATGGAAAATCCCCCAGGAGCGCTTCCATTGCTTCCCTTGGGAAATTCCATTGGGTTGGCAGTCATGGAACTCCACGTGGATCAGCCTGGAGCTGATTCCCAGCACCCGAACAACTGGATTTAGTCTTGGGAGTGCCCTTCCTGGGAATCACCTCCACATTCCCAGGAGATCTCCCATGTTGGAGGACCTGGTTGGATCCCCATTGGATCCATTCCCTTCCCAGGAATCATCTCCACCAAATTCCCAGGAGATTTGGGTCCTGGTTGGATCCACATTCCCAGGAGATCTCCCAGGTTGGAGCACTCAGATCCATTCCCAACTGGATCCTGATTGGATCCATTCCCTTCCAAGGAATCACCTCCACCAAATTCCCAGGAGATTTGGGTCCTGGTTGGATCCATTCCCTTCCACATTCCCAGGAGATCTCCCACGTTGGAGCACTTGGATCAGTTCCCCGTTGGATCCCGGTTGGATCCATTTTCTTCCAGGAATCTCCTCCACCACATTCCCAGGAGATCTCCCACATTGGAGCACTTGGATCAATTCCCTGTTGGATCCTGGTTGGATCCATTCCCTTCCCAGGAATCACCTCCACATTCCCAGGAGATTTGGATCCCAGTAGGATCCACTTCCTTCCACATTTCCAGGAGATCTCCCACATTGGAGGACTCAGATCCATTCCCTGCTGGATCCATTCCCTTCGTAGGAATCATCTCCACATTCCCAGGAGATCTCCCACATTGGAGCACTCAGATCCATTCCCTGTTGGACCCATTCCCTTCCCAGGAATCATCTCCACCAAATTCCCAGGAGATTTGGATCTCGGTTGGATCCATTCCCTTCCCAGGAATCATCTCCACATTTCCAGGAGATTTGGGTCCTGGTTGGATCCACATTCCCAGATCTCCCACGTTGAAGCCCTTGGATCAATTCCCCATTGGATCCCAATTGGATCTGGAATCACCTCCTCATTCCCAGGAGATCTCCCACATTGGAGGACTCGGGTCAATTCCCTGTAGGATCCCAATTGGACCCATTCCCTTCCCAGAAATCACCTCCACATTCCCAGGAGATCTCCAACCCTGGATGACAGATCAATTCCCCATTGGATCCCAATTGGATCCAGAATCACCTCCACAGTTCCAGGAGATCTCCCATGTTGGAGGACTCAGGTCGATTCCCTGTAGGATCCCAATTGGACCCATTCCCTTCCCAGAAATCGCTTCCACACTCCCAGGAGATCTCCCATGTTGGAGCACTCGGATCCATTCCCCATTGGATCCCAGTTGGATCTGCAATCACCTCCACATTCCCAGGACATCTCCCCCTTTGGACGACTTGGATCAATTTCCTCTTGGATCCCAGTTGGATCCATTCCCTTTCACATTGCCAGAAGATCTCCCACGTTGGAAGACTTGGATTGATTCCCCATTGGTCCTGATTGGATCTGGAATCACCTCCACATTCCCAGGAGATCTCCAACATTGGAGCACTCAGATCAATTCCCCATTGGATCCCAATTGGGTCTGGAATCACTTCCTCATTCGCAGGAGATCTCCCACGTTGGAGGACTCGGATCGATTCCTGTTGTATCCTGGTTGGATCCATTCCCTTCCCAAGAACCACCTCCAAATTCCCAGGAGATCTCCCACATTGGAGCACTTGGATCAATTCCCTGTTGGATCCCGCTTGGATCCATTCCCTTCCACATTGCCACAAATCTCCCTTATTGGAGGACTTAGATTGATTCCCCATTGGTCCCGATTGGATCTGGAACCATCTCCACATTCCCAGGAGATCTCCAACCCTGGATGACAGATCAATTCCCCATTGGATCCCAATTGGATCCAGAATCACCTCCACAGTTCCAGGAGATCTCCCATGTTGGAGGACTCAGGTCAATTCCCTGTAGGATCCCAATTGGACCCATTCCCTTCCCAGAAATCACTTCCACATTCCCAGGAGATCTCCCATGTTGGAGCACTCGGATCCATTCCCCATTGGATCCCAGTTGGATCTGGAATCACCTCCACATTCCCAGGACATCTCCCCCTTTGGACGACTTGGATCCCAGTTGGATCCATTCCCTTTCACATTGCCAGAAGATCTCCCACGTTGGAAGACTTTGATTGATTCCCCATTGGTCCTGATTGGATCTGGAATCACCTCCACATTCCCAGGAGATTTGGGTCCTGGTTGGATCCATTCCCTTCCCAGGAATCATCTCCATATTCCCAGGAGATCTCCCACTTTGGAAGACTCAGATCAATTCCCAGTTGCATCCTGGTTGGATCCATTCCCTTCCCAAGAATCACCTCCAAATTCCCAGGAGATCTCCCACATTGGAGCACTTGGATCAATTCCCTGTTGGATCCCGCTTGGATCCATTCCCTTCCACATTGCCACAAATCTCCCTTATTGGAGGACTTAGATTGATTCCCCATTGGTCCCGATTGGATCTGGAACCATCTCCACATTCCCAGGAGATCTCCAACCCTGGATGACAGATCAATTCCCCATTGGATGCCAATTGGATCCAGAATCACCTCCACAGTTCCAGGAGATCTCCCATGTTGGAGGACTCAGGTCGATTCCCTGTAGGATCCCAATTGGACCCATTCCCTTCATTGGACCCAGAAATGGCTTCCACACTCCCAGGAGATCTCCCATGTTGGAGGACTCTGATCCTGGTTAGATCCATTCCCTTTCCCAGGAATCACCTCCTCATTCCCAGGAGATCTCCCATGTTGGAGGACTCAGGTCGATTCCCTGTAGGATCCCAATTGGACCCATTCCCTTCATCGGACCCAGAAATGGCTTCCACACTCCCAGGAGATCTCCCATGTTGGAGGACTCTGATCCTGGTTAGATCCATTCCCTTTCCCAGGAATCACCTCCTCATTCCCAGGAGATCTCCCACATTGGAGGACTCTGATCCTGGTTAGATCCATTCCCTTTCCCAGGAATCACCTCCTCATTCCCAGGAGATCTCCCATGTTGGAGGACTCAGGTCGATTCCCTGTAGGATCCCAATTGGACCCATTCCCTTCCCAGAAATAGCTTCCCCAATCCCAGGAGATCTCCCATGTTGGAGGACTCTGATTCTGGTCAGATCCATTCCCTTTCCCAGGAATCACCTCCACATTCCCAGAAGATCTCCAACGTTGGAGCACTTGGATCAATTCCCCATTGGATCCCGCTTGGATCAGTTCCCACAAATCCCAACAGCACCACTTCGGTCCGTCCCGAATCCATTTCCCGGCACGATTCCCGGCCCTCCCTTCCGGCCGTTCCGCGGGATGCGAAGCGGGGACGGCCCCAGGACGCGTCACGGGGACAGGTGGGGCCGGAACGCCCGCGGCCGGATCATCATCACCACCTTCCGCAGGGAATAATAATCCGTGTCCTTCCAGGAGTACCACACGATCCCATCCGGGCCCAGCATCTTGCGGTTCTTGATGGAATAGCGGCCGCCCTGGGGAGCAGAGAAAGGAGATCGGGAATGGTGAAAAGAACACAAAAAAATACAAAAAAAACCACCCCAAAATGTTCCGGAATGATCTCCCAGAAATTGAGGGATGGGATCCAGCTGTGCCAGGGGAGGTTTGGTTGGATTTGGGGCAGATTTCCCATTCCTGGATGGATTTGGGAGGACATGGATCAGTGTCAGGATCAGCAATGCTGGAAATGGTTGGATTCATCCTCAGAGAACTTTCCCAACCTCAACAATTCCAGAATGATCTCCCAGAAAATGAGGGATGGGATCCAGCTGTGGTAGGGGAGGTTTATGGGATTTTGGTTGGATTTTGATTGGATTTTGGGCAGATTTCCCATTCCTGGGTGGATTTGGGAGGACACCGATCAGTGGCTGGATCAGAAATGTTGGGAATGGTTGGATTCAGCCTCGGAAAACTTTCCCAATCTCAACAATTCCAGAATGATCTCCTCGGGAATGAGGGGTGGGATCCAGAGGAGGTTTGGTTGGATTGTGGTTGGATTTTGGGCAGATTTCCCATTCCTGGATGGATTTGGGAGGACATGCATCAGTGTCAGGATCAGAAATGCTGGAAATTCTTGGATTCAGCCTCGAAAAACTTTTCCAACCTCAACAACCCCACAATTCTGGAATGATCTCCTTGGGAATGAGGAATGAGATCCAGCTGTGCCAGGGGAGGTTTGGTTGGATTTTGGTTGGATTTTGGGCAGATTTCCTATTCCTGGATGGATTTGGGAGGACACGGATCAGTGGCTGGATCAGAAATGCCGGGAATGGTTGGATTCAGCCTCCGAAAACTTTCCCAATCTCAACAATTCTGGAATCATCTCCTTGGGAATGAGGAATGAGATCCAGCTGTGCCAGGGGAGGTTTGGTTGGATTGTGGTTGGATTTTGGTTGAATTTTGGGCAGATTTCACATTCCTGGATGGATTTGGGAGGACACCGATCAGTGTCAGGATCAGAAATGCTGGAAATGGTTGGATTCACGCTCAAAAAACTTTTCCAACCTCAACAACCCCACAATTCTGGAATGATCTCCTTGGGAATGAGTAATGAGATCCAGTTGTGCCAGGGGAGGTTTGGTTGGGGCTTGGTTGGGGTTTGGTTGGATTGTGGTTGGATTTGGGGCAGATTTCTCATTCCTGGATGGATTTGGGAGGACACGGATCAGTGGCTGGATCAGAAATGCCGGGAATGGTTGGATTCAGCCTCGGAAAACTTTCCCAATCTCAACAATTCTGGAATGATCTCCTTGGGAATGAGTAATGAGATCCAGTTGTGCCAGGGGAGGTTTGGTTGGGGCTTGGTTGGGGTTTGGTTGGATTGTGGTTGGATTTGGGGCAGATTTCTCATTCCTGGATGGATTTGGGAGGACACGGATCAGTGGCTGGATCAGAAATGCCGGGAATGGTTGGATTCAGCCTCGGAAAACTTTCCCAATCTCAACAATTCTGGAATCATCTCCTTGGGAATGAGTAATGAGATCCAGCTGTGCCAGGGGAGGTTTGGTTGGATTGTGGTTGGATTTGGGGCAGATTTCTCATTCCTGGATGGATTTGGGAGGACACGGATCAGTGGCTGATCAGAAATGTTGGGAATGGTTGGATTCAGCCCCGGAGAACTTTCCCAACCTCAACAATTCCAGAATGATCTCCTCGGGAATGAGGGATGGGATCCAGAAGGGGTTTGGTTGGATTGTGGTTGGATTTTGGGCAGATTTCCCATTCCTGGGTGGATTTGGGCGGACACGGATCAGTGGCAGGATCAGAAATGCTGGAAATTCTTGGATTCACCCTCAAAAAACTTTTCCAACCTCAACAATTCCACAACAGCAACACCCTCCCTCCTCACATCCCACTTTTCCATGACTTCTATCCCTTTTTTTGGGAGGAGAAAATTATTCCCAAAAATCCCAAAAATTCCCTCCCGCCCTTCACCTTGTAGTAGACGCCGTTGAGGTTGGAGAAGAAGCACTGGTGGTACCACCAGCCCCCGTGGGAGATCTCGGCGCAGATATTCCCGGAATCCGGGGTGCTGAAGCTCCTCTTGTCGTGGTACCAGGCGAAGGAATCCTCCACGGTGCCGCTGAACCCGTCCACGTGCAGCCGGTAAAAGTTCTCCTCGTCCTCGATGCTGCCAGGGGAAAAAAAAAAGAGGAATTTTTGCTTGGGATTGTCGGAATTCTGTTGGAATTTTCATTTTCCAGCCTGGGGTATTTAATTTCCTTCTGTGGTCGGAAATTTGGGGATTTCGGGCTGAAAATTTTGAATTTTCTGAATTTTTTTGAATTTTCTGAATTTTCTGAATATTCTGAATTTTCCTCGTCCTCGATGCTGCCAGGGGAAAAAAAAAAAGGAGGAATTTTTGCTTGGGATTGTCGGAATTCTGTTGGAATTTTCATTTTCCGGCTTGGGGTATTGTATTTCCTTCTGTGGTTGGGAATTTGGGGATTTTGGGGTGAAAACTCTGAATTTTCTGAATTTTCTGAATATTCTGAATTTTCCTCATCCTCGATGCTGCCAGGGGAAAAAAACAAAGAGGAATTTTTGCCTGGGATTGTCAGAATTCTGTTGGAATTTTTATTTTCCGGCTTGGGGTATTGTATTTCCTTCTGTGGTCGGGAATTTGGGGATTTCGGGGTGAAAATTTTGAATTTTCTGAATTTTCTGAATTTTTTTGAATTTTCTGAATTGTCTGAATATTCTGAATTTTCCTCGTCCTCGATGCTGCCAGGGGGGAAAAACAAAGAGGAATTTTTGCCTGGGATTGCTGGAATTCTGTTGGAATTTTCATTTTCTGGCTTGGGGTATTGTATTTCCTTCTGTGGTCGGGAATTTGGGAATTTTGGGGTGAAAACTCTGAATTTTCTGAATTTTCTGAATATTCTGAATTTTCCTCGTCCTCGATGCTGCCAGGGGGGAAAAAAAAGAGGAATTTTTCCTTGGGATGGCTGGAATTTTCTGTTGGAATTTTCATTTTCCAGCCTGGGGTATTGTATTTCCTTCTGTGGTCGGGAATTTGGGGATTTCGGGGTGAAAATTCTGAATTTTCTGAATTTTTTTGAATTTTCTGAATTTTCTGAATATTCTGAATTTTCCTCATCCTCGATGCTGCCAGGGGAAAAAAACAAAGAGGAATTTTTCCTTGGGTTTGCTGGAATTCTGTTGGAATTTTCATTTTCCAGCCTGGGGTATTGTATTTCCTTCTGTGGTTGGGAATTTGGGAATTTTGGGGTGAAAATTCTGAATTTTCTGAATTTTTTTGAATTTTCTGAATTTTCTGAATATTCTGAATTTTCCTCATCCTCGATGCTGCCAGGGGAAAAAAAAAAGAGGAATTTTTGCTTGGGATTGTTGGAATTCTGTTGGAATTTTCATTTTCCAGCCTGGGGTATTGTATTTCCTTCTGTGGTTGGGAATTTGGGAATTTTGGGGTGAAAATTCTGAATTTTCTGAATTTTCTGAATTTTTTTGAATTTTCTGAATTTTCTGAATATTCTGAATTTTCCTCATCCTTGATGCTGCCAGGGGAAAAAAACAAAGAGGAATTTTTCCTTGTGATTGCTGGAATTCTGTTGGAATTTTTCATTTTCCGGCTTGGGGTATTGTATTTCCTTCTGTGGTCAGGAATTTGGGAATTTCGGGGTGAAAATTCTGAATTTTCTGAATTTTCTGAATTTTTTTGAATTTTCTGAATTTTCTGAATATTCTGAATTTTCCTCGTCCTCGATGCTGCCGGGGGGGGAAAAAAAAAGAGGAATTTTTGCTTGGGATTGTCGGAATTTTCTGTTGGAATTTTCATTTTCCGGCTTGGGGTATTGTATTTCCTTCTGTGGTCGGGAATTTGGGGATTTCGGGGTGAAAATTCTGAATTTTCTGAATTTTTTTGAATTTTCTGAATTTTCTGAATATTCTGAATTTTCCTCATCCTCGATGCTGCCAGGGGGAAAAAAAACGAGGAATTTTTGCTTGGGATTGTCGGAATTCTGTTGGAATTTTCATTTTCCGGCTTGGGGTATTGTATTTCCTTCTGTGGTCGGGAATTTGGGGATTTCGGGGTGAAAATTCTGAATTTTTTGAATTTTTTTGAATTTTCTGAATTTTCTGAATTTTCTGAATATTCTGAATTTTCCTCGTCCTCGATGCTGCCAGGAGGGGAAAAAAAAGAGGAATTTTTGCTTGGGATTGTCAGAATTCTGTTGGAATTTTCATTTTCCAGCCTGGGGTATTGTATTTCCTTCTGTGGTTGGGAATTTGGGAATTTTGGGGTGAAAATTCTGAATTTTCTGAATTTTTTTGAATTTTCTGAATTTTCTGAATATTCTGAATTTTCCTCGTCCTCAATGCTGCCAGGGGGGGAAAAAAAAAAGAGGAATTTTTCCTGGAGATTGCTGGAATTCCGTCGGGATTTTCATTTTCCGTCCTGGGGTGTTTTATTTCCTTCTGTGATGGGGAATTTGAGAATTTTGAGTACCTTTGAGGAATTTTGAGCAATTTTTGGGTAAATTCCTCAAAATCTTTTGATTTTTGGGTACGGAGCTCAATAATTTGGGCTCGAAAAATGAGGGAGAACCCAGGGATTATCCATGGGATCCTACACCTCCTTTCTCCGTGGATTTGGAATTTGGGCACGGCCAGGTGAGACCACACATTCCCCGATTCACATCCAACTTTATCCCAATTTTTATCCCAAATCCGGGACGAAACCCAGGTGGGAAGGGAAGGAGAGACCCCGCTCAGCCCGGAAACCTCCCTGGACAGAATTCCTGCTGCCTGGGGATTGAAATCCCGGGAATTATCCCGGGTTTTACCTGAAGACCTGGTAGAAGGCGTGTTTGTGTTTGTTATTCCAATCTTCCAGGTCGATCCGTAGGGAATAATCCCCTTGGCTGGTCATCCTGTGGATGTTGTCGTTGCCCAGCCAGAATTCCCCGTTGAGGTCCCCGAATCCTTCCTTGTACTCGTTCCAGGTCCGGTTGAAATCCACGGATCCGTCCTGGCGCCTCTGGATCACGGTCCAGCCACCGCCTGCCGGGAAAAACGGGAAAATCCAGGGAAAATCTGGAGAGTTCCAGGCAGATCCATCGGGCAAAAGTGGAGTTTGAATCCCTGGAGTTGTCCAGGAGAGCTGGAATTGATTTGGGATGAAGGATGGAGGGGCAGGAGGCAGGGAATGGCTTCCGGTGGGAAAGGGGAGCTTGGGATGGTGGGATCTTGGGAAGGGATTCCTGGCTGGGCTGGAATTCCCAGAGAATCCCTGGCAGTGTCCAAGGAATGACTGGAACATCCTGGGATTATGGGATTGAGGGTCCATGGATCCCATCCCAAACCGTTCCGGGATTCTGGGATCCAGGACACTCAGGATCCATCCCGAGGGATTTTTATGGGATTCGGGGATGGAAAAGGGAAGGGAGACCCTTCCTGGAGTCCTGAATTCCCAGGGAAATCCCTGGATTCCAAAATTTCTTCTTAGAGCGGTGTTGGATGGATCCAACCCAGGAGAGCTGGAGAGGGATTTGGGAAAAGGGCCTGGAATGGCAGCACAGGGAATGGCTCCCACCATGGCCAGAGGGTCGGGATTTGGGGATTTTGAGAAGAAATTCCTGTCTGGGAAGGTTGGGAGGTGCTGCGCTGGAATTCCCAGAGAATCCCTGCATCCCTGGGAGTGTCCAAGGAAAGTTTGGAGCAACCTGGGATTGTGTGATTAAATATCCATGAATCCCATCCCAAACCATTCCGGGATTCTGGGATCAAGGACACTCAGGATCCATCCCGAGGGATTTTTATGGAATTTGGGGATGGAAAAGGGAAGGGAGACCCTCCCTGGAGTCCTGAATTCCCAGGGAATCCCTGGATCCCGAAATTCCCTTTCAAGGAGGAATCAGGATGGGGATGGATCCAACCCAGGAGAGCGGGAGAGGGATCTGGGAAAAGGGCCTGGAATGGCAGCACAGGGAATGGCTCCCACCATGGCCACAGGGTCGGGATTTGGGGATTTAGGGAATTTGGGATCTTGGGAAGGAATTCCTGGCTGAGAGGGTCAGGAGGTGCTGGGCTGGAATTCCCAGAGAATCCCTGGATGGATCCCTGGCAGTGTCCCAGAGTGGATTTGGAGCACCCTGGGATGGTGGGAAGTGTCCCTGGGATGGGATTGAAGGTCCAGGGATCCCATCCCAAACCATTCTGGATCCATCCTGAGGGATTTTCATGGAATTTAGAAATGGAAAAGGGAAGGGAGACCCTTCCTGGAGTCCTGAATTCCCAGGGAAGCCCCTGGATCCCGAAATTCCCTCTCAAGGAGGAATCAGGATGGGGCTGGATCCAACCCAGGAGAGCTGGAGAGGGATTTGGGAAAAGGGCCCGGAATGGCAGCACAGGGAATGGCTCCCACCATGGCCAGAGGGTCGGGATTTGGGGATTTTGGGATTTGGGGATTTGGGGATTTTGGGAAGGAGTTCCTGGCTGGGCTGGAATTCCCAGAGAATCCCTGGGAATGTCCAAGGAAAAGCCGGATAACCCTGGCATAGTTGGAGATGTCAGGATTGGGACGGGATGGGATTTGAGGTCTTTTCCCACTCAAACCATTCCAGGATTTAGGATTCCCTACTCCTGCCTTGAACTCAATCCCGGAATATCCACATGAGACCCACCAGGATCATCCCTCCAACTGCAGCTCCAGGAATTCTCTGGGAATTCCAGACACCCCAAAATTCCCACCGGAGCATTTCCCAAACCCTCCGAGATCTCACAAACCATCCCAGCTCCCAAGCACCCCTGGAATCACCGGGATCCAGCAATAACAACAACAACAACAACAACAACAACAACAACAACAACAACAACAACAACAACAACAACAAATCCCTCAGGAATTCCAACAACAACAAAAACAACAAATCCCTCGGGAATTCCAACAACAACCACAACAACAACAAATCCCTTGAGAATTCCAACAACAACAACAACAACAACAACAAATCCCTCAGGAATTCCAACAACAACAACAACAACAAATCCCTCGGGAATTCCAACAACAACATCAACAACAACAACAAATCCCTCGGGAATTACAGCAACAACAACAACAACAACAACAAATACCTCGAGAATTCCAACAACAACAACAACCACAACAACAACAACAACAACAACAACAACAACAACAAATCCCTCGGGAATTCCAACAACAACCACAACAACAACAACAACAACAACAATTCCCTCGGGAATTCCAACAACAACAACAACAACAACAAATCCCTCAGGAATTCCAACAACAACAACCACAACAACAACAACAACAAAGCCCTTGGGAATTCCAACAACAACAACAACAACAATTCCCTCGGGAATTCCAACAACAACAACAACAACAACAACAACAAATCCCTCAGGAATTCCAACAACAACAACAACAACAACAACAACAACAACAACAACAACAACAACAACAACAACAAACCCCTTGGGAATTCCAACAACAACAACAACAACAACAACAAATACCTCGAGAATTCCAACAACAACAACAACAACAACAACAAAAAATCCCTCGGGAATTCCAACAACAACAACAACAACAACAACAACAACAACAAATCCCTCGGGAATTCCAACAACAACAACAACCACAACAACAACAACAACAACAACAACAACAACAAATCCCTCAGGAATTCCAACAACAACAACAACAACAACAAAAACAAATCCCTCAGGAATTCCAACAACAACAACAATTCCCTCAGGAATTACAACAACAACAACAATTCCCTCGGGAATTCCAACAACAACAACAACAACAAATCCCTCGGGAATTACAGCAACAACAACAAATCCCTCAGGAATTCCAACAACAACAACAACAACAACAACAAATCCCTCAGGAATTCCAACAACAACAACAACAACAACAAAAACAAATCCCTCAGGAATTCCAACAACAACAAAAACAACAAATCCCTCGGGAATTCCAACAACAACAACAACAACAACAAATCCGTCAGGAATTCCAACAACAACAACCACAACAACAACAACAAATCCCTCAGGAATTACTACAACAACAACAACAACAACAACAACAATTCCCTCGGGAATTCCAACAACAACAACATCAACAAATCCCTCGGGAATTCCAACAACAACAACAACAACAACAACAACAACAACAAATCCCTCGGGAATTCCAACAACAACAACAAATCCCTCGGGAATTCCAACAACAACAACAACAACAACAACAACAAATCCCTCAGGAATTCCAACAACAACAACAACAACAACAAAAAATCCCTCAGGAATTCCAACAACAACAACAACAACAACAATTCCCTTGGGAATTACAACAACAACAACAACAACAACAACAACAATTCCCTCGGGAATTCCGGACCTTCCGTGTCCATCTCGCAGAGGACCTCGATGGGAATTCCGCGCACCGCGGGCAGGATGCTGTAAATCCCGGACCTCCGCAGCCCGTTGGAGTAGACGGAAGCGCAGTCGATGGGACAATTCCGGCCGTGTTTGATTTCTGGGAATGGGAGCAGGAAAAGAGAGACGCGGTTATGGATTTTCCCATAAATCTGAAAAAGTTTGGAATAAAAAATTCCTGGATTTGGGGGTTCGGGAGTGAGGTTTTGGCAATGAGGGTTCAGGTTTCAATGGTCACTGGGGATTTTTCTGGAGTTTTCCAGAGTTTAAAGGGGATTATTTCAGGGGGAAATCTGAAATTATTCCAGGGAGAATCATAAATTATTCCAAGCAAAATCTGAAATTATTCCAGGGAAAATCCTGGAATTATTCCAGGGGGAATCCCAAATTATTCCAGGGAGAATCCCAAATTATTCCAGGGAAAATCTGAAATTATTCCTGTGAGAATATCAGATTATTCCAGGAAAAATTCGAAATTATTCCTGAGAGAATCACAAATTATTCCAGGAAAAATCTGAGATTATTCCAGGGAAAATCTGAAATTATCCTGGGGAGAATCACAAATTATTCCAGAGAGAATAACCAAAAACCTAGGAAAAAAAATTCACTAAAACCAGAGAAATCACAAAAAGCTGTTGGGTTGGTAAGTGGAAAAAATGAACTTTTTATGGTAAGAACTCCACATTTTCAGGAATTTTTGTGGGTTTTTGGATGGAAAACATTCCAAGGATTTGGACAGACTCCAGATGCGATCCTGAGCGCATCCCACACCTGAAACTGGAAAAGTTACAGAACCCCCACAGAACTGGGATGGAGCGGAATTCCTGATCCCATCCTGATCCCATTCCTGACCCCATTCTGATCCCATTCCCAACCCCATTCTGACCCCATTCCTGACCCCATTCCTGATCCCATTCCTGATCCCATTCCCGACCCCATTCTGATCCCATTCCTGACCCCATTCTGATCCCATTCCTGACCCCATTCTGATCCCATTCCCGACCCCATTCTGATCCCATTCCTGACCCCATTCTGACCCCATTCCCGATCCCATTCCCAGCCCCATTCCCAGCCCCATTCCCAGCCCCATTCCCAGCCCCATTCCCAACCCCATTCCCAGCCCCATTCCCAGCCCCATTCCCAGCCCCATTCCCAACCCCATTCCCAGCCCCATTCCCAGCCCCATTCCCAACCCCATTCCCGGCCCCATTCCTGACCCCATTACCAACCCTATTCCCAGCCCCATCCCTGATCCCATTCCCAGCCCCATTCCCAGCCCCATTCCTGACCCCATTACCAACCCTATTCCCAGCCCCATTCCCAGCTCCATTCCCAACCCCATTCCCAGCCCCATTCTCAGCCTCATTCCTGACCCCATTCCGGACCCCATTCCCAGCCCCATTCCCATTCCCATTCCCAGCCCCATTCCCGACCCCACTCCCTGCCCCATTCCCAGCCCCATTCCCGACCCCATTCCCAGCCCCATTCCCGACCCCACTCCCTGCCCCATTCCCAACCCCATTCCCAGCCCCATTCCCAGCCCCATTCCCAGCCTCATCCCTGATCCCATTCCCAGCCCCATTCCCAGCCCAACTCCCTGCCCCATTCCCAGCCTCATTCCTGTCCCATTCCCAGCCCCATTCCCAGCCCCATTCCCGATCCCATTCCCGATCCCATTCCCAGCCCCATTCCCGACGCCATTCCTGACCCCATTCCCTGCCCCATTCCCAACCCCATTCCCGACCCCATTCCCAACCCCATTCCCAGCCCCATTCCCAGCCCCATTCCTGATCCCATTCCCAGCCCCATTCCCAGCCCCATTCCCAGCCCCATTCCCGACCCCATTCCCACCCCCATTCCCAGCCCCATTCCCAGCCCCATTCCCGACCCCATTCCCGCCCCCATACCCAGCCCCATTCCCAGCCCCATTCCCAGCCCCATTCCCAACCCCATTCCCAGCCCCACTCCCTGCCCCATTCCCGGCCCCATTCCTGATCCCATTCCCAGCCACATTCCTGACCCCATTCCCAGCCCCATTCCCAGCCCCATTCCTGATCCCATTCCCGACCCCATTCCCAGCCCCATTCCCAGCCCCATTCCCAGCCCCACTCCCAGCCCCATTCCCTGCCCCATTCCCAGCCCCATTCCCTGCCCCATTCCCAGCCCCATTCCCAGCCCCATTCCTCGCCCCATTCCCAGCCCCATCCCTGACCCCATTCCCAGCCCCATTCCCAGCCCCATTCCTCGCCCCATTCCCAGCCCCATTCCCTGCCTCATTCCCACCCCCATTCCCACTCCCATTCCCAGCCCCATTCCCAGCCCCATTCCCAGCCCCATTCCTGACCCCATTCCCAGCCCCATTCCCAACCCCATTCCCAGCCCCATTCCTGATCCCATTCCTGACCCCATTCCCAGCCCCATTCCCAGCCCCATTCCTCGCCCCATTCCCAGCCCCATTCCCAACCCCATTCCCAGCCCCATTCCTGATCCCATTCCTGACCCCATTCCCAGCCCCATTCCTGACCCCATTCCCAGCCCCATTCCCAGCCCCATTCCTCGCCCCATTCCCAGCCCCATTCCCGATCCCATTCCTGCCCCATTCCTGACCCCATTCCTGATCCCATTCCCTGCCCCATTCCTGGCCACATTCCCAACCACATACCCGACCCCATTCCCAGCCCCATTCCTGATCCCATTCCCAGCCCCATTCCCAGCCCCATTCCCGATCCCATTCTCGGCCCCATTCCCGGCCCCATTCCCGACCCCATTCCCAGCCCCATTCCTGACCCCATTCCCGACCCCATTCCTGCCCCCATTCCCAACCCCATTCCCAGCCCCATTCCCAGCCTCATTCCCGACCCCATTCCTGACCCCATTCCTGACCCCATTCCCAGCCCCATTCCTGCCCCCATTCCCAGCCCCATTGCGGACCCCATTCCCGACCCCATTCCCAGCCCCCATTCCCAGCCCCATTCCCGATCCCCTTCCCAGCCCCATTCCCGACCCCATTCCCAGCCCCATTCCCGATCCCATTCCCAACCCCATTCCCAGCCCCATTCCCAGCCTCATTCCCAGCCCCATTCCCGACCCCATTCCCAGCCCCATTCCCGATCCCCTTCCCAGCCCCATTCCCAGCCTCATTCCCGACCCCATTCCTTCCCCCATTCCCAGCCCCATTCCCAGCCCCATTCCCGACCCCATTCCTGCCCCCATTCACGGCCCCATTCCCAGCCCCATTCCCAGCCCCATTCCCGATCCCCTTCCCAGCCCCATTCTGATCCCATTCCCAGCGCCATTCCCAGCCCCATTCCCAGCCCCATTCCCGACCCCATTCCCGACCCCACTCCCTGCCCCATTCCCAACCCCATTCCCAGCCCCATTCCTGACCCCATTCCCAACCCCATTCCCAGCCCCATTCCCAGCCTCATTCCTGACCCCATTCCCAACCCCATTCCTGACCCCATTCCCAGCCCCATTCCCAACCCCATTCCCAGCCCCATTCCCACCCCCATTCCCAACCCCATTCCCAACCCCATTCCTGACCCCATTCCCAACCCCATTCCCAGCCCCATTCCCACCCCCATTCCCAACCCCATTCCCAACCCCATTCCCAACCCCATTCCTGACCCCATTCCCAGCCTCATTCCCAGCCCCATTCCCAGCCTCATTCCCAGCCCCATTCCTGACCCCATTCCCAGCCCCATTCCCAGCCCCATTCCCAGCCCCATTCCTGACCCCATTCCCAGCCCCATTCCCAGCCCCATTCCCAGCCCCATTCCTGACCCCATTCCCGATCCCATTCCCAGCCCCATTCCCAGCCCCATTCCCATTCCCAGCCCCATTCCCAGCCCCATTCCCAGCCCCATTCCCATCCCCATTCCCAGCCCCATTCCCGACCCCATTCCCAGCCCCATTCCCGACCCCATTCCCAACCCCATTCCCAGCCCCATTCCCAGCCCCATTCCCAGCACCATTCCCGAACCCATTCCCAGCCCCATTCCTGGCCCCATTCCCAGCCCCATTCCCAGCCCCATTCCCAGCCCCATTCTCAGCCTCATTCCTGACCCCATTCCCGACCCCATTCCCGATCCCATTCCCAACCCCATTCCCAGCCCCATTCCCTGCCCCACTCCCTCCCCCATTCCCGACCCCATTCCCAGCCTCATTCCTGACCCCATTCCCAGCCCCATTCCCTGCCCCATTCCCAGCCTCATTCCCGGCCCCTTCCCGACCCCATTCCCAGCCCCATTCCCAGCCCCATTCCCAGCCCCATTCCCAATCCCATTCCCAGCCCCATTCCCAGCCCCATTCCCAGCCCCATTCCCAACCCCATTCCCAGCCCCATTCCCAGCCCCATTCCCAACCCCATTCCCAGCCCCATTCCCAGCCCCATTCCCTGCCCCATTCCCAGCCCCATTCCCAGCCCCATTCCTGACCCCATTCCCGACCCCATTCCCGGCCCCATTCCCAGCCCCATTCCCGACCCCATTCCCAGCCCCATTCCCTGCCCCATTCCCGATCCTATTCCCAGCCCCATTCCCAGCCCCATCCCTGCTCCCACCTGGGTGCCGCATCTCCTCCTGGGCGCGGATGTCGGCGGCGTGGAGGCAGCTGGGGTTCCTCCAGGCCCAGTCGGCCAGCGCCGAGATGTTGTTGATCTGGGCCTGGATGTCGTAGAGCAGCGTGGCCTGGATGTGCTGCAGCGTGCTGGATTCCCGGGAATGCTGCTCCAGGTCCTGCAGCCTCTGGAGCAGGCTCTGGTTCCGCCCTGCCGCCTCCTCCTGCTGCCAGGGAGGGAGAAAAAACGGGAAAAATGGGATTGGGAATGATGGCGAGGTGGTGGGGTTGGTGGGTCAAAGATCCCAAGGGTTGGGGTTGGAATTCTCATGGTGGGGTTGGAATTCTCATGTTTGAGTTTGGAATTTTCATGGTTGGGGTTGGAATTCTCATGGAGGCTCCCAACCAGATTGATGTTCCCAGGATTCCGTGAAGGGCAGGGAAGAGCAGGTTGGGGATGTGGGAATGCTCCCGATCCATGGCCTGGGTCTGGTGTGGGAAACCGTTTTGGAATGGGATGGATCCACAGCTTTTCCTAGGAAGGATCAAAGGTGGAGGAGATTCTGTGGATAAAACTCAAAGATTTGGGATTGATTTTGACAAAATTATCTCTGGAAGGCGCCTGATCCAAGTTCTGACCCTGCCAAATTCCAGGAGCTGGAACCATCCACGGAAAAAATTCCATGGACTCTTTTACTTGGGATCTTCAGGGCTTTGTGGATGGGATGAGTCCACACCTCTTAAAAAGGTGGAGGAGATTCCATGGATAAAACTCAAGGATTTGGGATTGATTTTGAGGCAATTATCCCTGGAATACTCCTGATCCAAGTTCTGACCCTACCAAATTCCAGGAGCTGGAAGCACCAATGGAAAAAATTCCATGAACACTTTTACTTGGGATCTGCAGGGCTTTGGGAATGGGATGGACCCACAACTCCTGCTAAGAAGGATCAAAGAAGGAGATTCCATGGATAAAACTCAAAAGGATTTGGGATTGATTTTGCAGAAATTATCCATGGAATCCAAGTTCCAACCCTGCCAAACTCCAGGAGCCGGAACCACCCGCGGAACAAACCCCGAACCATGGTCACCACCCTCACCTGGATCTCCAGGGCTTTGGGAATGGGATGGAGCCACAGCCAAAGGTGGAGGAGATTCCATGGGTGAAACGCAAGGATTTGGGATTGATTTGGAGGCAATTAGCCCTGGAATCCAAGTTCCAACCCTGTCAAATTCTAGAAACCGAAAGCACCCATGGAATAAACCCCATGGGGTGGCCACATTGACCAAGATCTCCAGGACTTTGGGAATGGGATGGATCCACAGCCCTTCCAAAGGTGGAGGAGATTCCATGGGTGAAACGCAAGGATTTGGGATTGATTTGGAGGCAATTATCCCTGGAATCCAAGTTCCAACCCCGCCAAACTTCAGGAGCCAGAACAAACCCCACAGGTGGTCACATTTACTTGGATCTCCAGGGCTTTGGGAATGGGATGGACCCACAGGTCTTCAACAATTTAAGGAGATTCCATGGATAAAACACAAGGATTTGGGATTGATTTGGAGGCAATTGTCCCTGAATCCTAGTTCCAACCCTGCCAAATTCCAGGAACCGAAAGCACCCATGGAATAAACCCCACGGACTCCACATCGACCTGGATCTCCAGAGCTTTGGTCATGGGATGGATCCACACCCCTTAAAAAGCTGGAGGAGATTCCATGGATAAAACTCAAGGATTTATGGTTGATTTTGCAGAAATTATCCATGGAATCCAAATTCCAACCCTGCCAAACTCCAGGAGCCGGAACCACCCGCGGAACAAACCCCAAACCATGGTCACCACCCTCACCTGGATCTCCAGGGCTTTGGGAATGGGATGGAGCCACAGCCCTTGCTAAGAAGGACCAAAGGAGAGGATTCCATGGATAAAACTCAAGGATTTATGGTTGATTTTGCAGAAATCATCCATGGAATCCAAGCTCCAACCCTGCCAAATTCCAGGAACCGAAAGCACCCGTGGAATAAATCCCATGGGATGGCCACATTGACCAAGATCTCCAGGACTTTGGGAATGGGATGGATCCACACCCCTTAAAAAGCTGGAGGAGATTCCATGGATAAAACTCAAGGATTTATGGTCGATTTTGCAGAAATTATCCCTGGAATCCAAGTTCCAACCCTGCCAAACTCCAGGAGCCGGAACCACCCGCGGAACAAACCCCGAACCATGGTCACCACCCTCACCTGGATCTCCAGGGCTTTGGGAATGGGATGGAGCCACAGCCAAAGGTGGAGGAGATTCCATGGGTGAAACTCAAGGATTTGGGACCGATTTTGAGGCAATTATCCCTGGAATCCAAGTTCCAACCCCGCCAAACTTCAGGAGCCAGAACAAACCCCACAGGTGGTCACATTTACTTGGATCTCCAGAGCTTTGGGAATGGGATGGATCCACAGGTCTTCAACAATTTAAGGAGATTCCATGGATAAAACTCAAAAGGATTTGGGATTGATTTTGCAGAAATTATCCCTGGAATGCAAGTCCCAACCCCGTCAAACTCCAGGAGCTGGAACTGCCCAGGGAAAAAATTTCATGGACGCTTTTACTGGGATCTCCAGGGCTTTGGGAATGGGATGGATCAGCAACACTTAAAAAGTGGAGGAGATTCCATGGATAAAACTCAAGGATTTGGGATTGATTTTGAGGCAATTATCCCTGGAATGCTCCTGATCCAAGTTCTGACCCTACCAAATTCCAGGAGCTGGAAGCACCAATGGAAAAAATTCCATGAACACTTTTACTTGGGATCTGTAGGGCTTTGGGAATGGGATGGACCCACAACTCCTGCTAAGAAGGATCAAAGAAGGAGATTCCATGGATAAAACTCAAAGATTTGGGATTGATTTTGAGGAAATTATCCCTGGAATCCAAGTTCCAACCCTGCCACATTCCAGGACCTGGAAGTACCAATGGAAAAAATTCCATGGACACTTTTACTGGGATCTCCAGGGCTTTGGGAATGGGATGGATCAGCAACGCTTAAAAAGTGGAGGAGATTCCATGGATGAAACTCAGGGATTTGGAATTGATTTTGCAGAAATTATCCCTGGAATCCAAGTCCCAACCCCATCAAACTCCAGGAGCCAGAACTGCCCAGGGAAAAAATTCCATGGACACTTTTACTGGGATCTCCAGGACTTTGGGAATGGGATGGATCAGCAACGCTTAAAAAGTGGAGGAGATTCCATGGATAAAACTCAAAGATTTGGGGTTGATTTTGAGGAAATTATCTCTGGAATACTCCTGATCCCAGTTCCAACCCTGCCAAAGTGCAGGAACTGGAAGCATCCATGGAAGAAGTCCCATGGACACTTTTACTTGGGATCTCCAGGGCTTTGGGAATGGGATGGACCCACAGCTCTTCCTCAAGTTAAAGAGATTCAATGGATAAAACTCAGGGATTTGGGACTAAATTTGAAGAAATTATCCCTGGAATCCAAGTTCCGACCCTGCCAAATTCCAGGAGCCGGAACCACCCGCGGAACAAACCCCAAACCATGGTCACCACCCTCACCTGGATCTCCAGGGCTTTGGGAATGGGATGGAGCCACAGCCAAAGGTGGAGGAGATTCCATGGGTGAAACGCAAGGATTTGGGATTGATTTTGAAGCAATTAACCCTGGAATCCAAGTTACAATCCTGTCGAATTACAGGAACCGAAAGCACCCATGGAATAAATCCCATGGGGTGGCCACATTGACCAAGATCTCCAGGACTTTGGTCACGGGATGCATCCACACCCCTTAAAAAGTTGGAGGAGATTCCATGGATAAAACTCAAGGATTTGGGACCGATTTTGAGGCAATTATCCCTGGAATCCAAGTTCCAACCCCGCCAAACTTCAGGAGCCAGAACAAACCCCACAGGTGGTCACATTTACTTGGATCTCCAGAGCTTTGGTCATGGGATGGATCCACACCCCTTAAAAAGTTGGAGGAGATTCCATGGATAAAACTCAAGGATTTATGGTTGATTTTGCAGAAATTATCCCTGGAATCCAAGTTCTAACCCTGCCAAATTCCAGGAGCTGGAATCCTCCCATGGAAAAAACCCCAAACCACGGTCACCACCCTCACCTGGATCTCCAGGGCTTTGGGAATGGGATGGAGCCACAGCCAAAGGTGGAGGAGATTCCATGGGTGAAACGCAAGGATTTGGGATTGGTTTGGAGGCAATTATCCCTGGAATCCAAGTTCCTACCCTGCCAAATTCCAGGAGCCGGAACCACCCATGGAACAGACCCCAAACCATGGTCACCACCCTCACCTGGATCTCCAGGGCTTTGGGAATGGGATGAATCCACAGCCCTTGCTAAGAAGGACCAAAGGAGAGGATTCCATGGATAAGACTCAAGGATTTGGGATTGATTTGGAGGCAATTATCCCTGGAATCCAAGTTCCAACCCTGCCAAATTCCAGGAGCCGGAACCACCCGTGGAATAAATCCCATGGAGTGGCCACATTGACCAAGATCTCCAGGACTTTGGTCACGGGATGGATCCACACCCCTTAAAAAGCTGGAGGAGATTCCATGGATAAAACTCAAGGATTTATGGTCGATTTTGCAGAAATCATCCATGGAATCCAAGCTCCAACCCTGCCAAACTCCAGGAGCCGGAACCACCCGCGGAACAAACCCCGCACCACGGTCACCACCCTCACCTGGATCTCCAGGGCCTTGAGGCGGTGCCGGTGGTTGCGCAGCTCCTCCTGGAGCTCGGCGATGAGCTCGCGCAGCTCCAGGATCTGCTGCTTGCGCTCCTCGTTCTCGTGGAGCCAGTAGGAGACCTCGTCGGTGCAGCGGAACAGGTCCGGGCAGCGCCGCTCGTCGCCCTGCGGCAGCGTGGCCACGATGCGGCAGCGCCCGTCCGGCAGCACCTGGTTGCTGTACTCGCCGCACCGGATCAGCCCCGGAGATTCCCGAGGATCCTCGTGCTCCCGGTAGCCGGCGGGAAGGGATTTCTCCAGGGATTTCTCCAGGAGAGCGGCCAGGAGGAGGAGGAGGGAGAGCAAGGCGGATTTTACCGGTGGGAGTTCCATTGGGCGCATCCGAGACGAGTCTGCGGTTCCTGGAAATTCAGATTTATTTCACGCAATCCCGGAAAATTCAGATTTAATTCCCACAATCCCCAAAAAATATGGATTTATTTCCCACAATCCTGGGAAATGTGAATTTATTTCCCACAATTAAAAAAAAAATTCAGATTTAATTCCCACAATCCCAAAAAATGTGGATTTATTGCTGTCAATCCTGGGAAAAATCAGATTTATTTCCCGAAATCCTAAGAAATGCGGATTTATCTCCCACAATCACAGGAAATGCAGATTTATTTCCCACAATCCCAAAAAATGTGGATTTATTTCCCACAATCCTGGGAAATTTGGATTTATTTTCTACAATTCCGGCAAATTCAGATTTAATTCCCACAATCCCCAAAAAATATGGATTCATTTCCCACAATGTTGGGAAATTTGGATTTATTTTCTACAATTGCGGAAAATTCAGATTTAATTCCCACAATCCCAAAAAATATGGATTTATTTCCCACAATCCTGGGAAATGTGAGTTTATTTCCCACAATTCAAAAAAATTTCAGATTTGATTCCCACAATCCCGAGAAATGTGGATTTATTTCTGTCAATCCTGGGAAATTCAGATTTATTTCCCAAAATCCTAAGAAATGCGGATTCAATCATGGGAAATGCAGATTTATTTCCCACAATCCCAAAAAATGCGGATTTATTTCCCACAGTCCTGGGAAATCTGAGTTTATTTCCCACAATTCAAAAAAAATTCAGATTTAATTCCCACAATCCCAAAAAATGTGGATTTATTGTTGTCAATCCTGGGAAATTCAGATTTATTTCCCGAAATCCTAAGAAATGCGGATTTATCTCCCACAATCACAGGAAATGCAGATTTATTTTTCACAATCCCAAAAAAGATGGATTTATTTCCCACAATGCTGGGAAATTTGGATTTATTTTCTACAATTCTGGAAAATTCAGATTTAATTCCCACAATCCCAAAAAATATGGATTTATTTCCCACAATCCTGGGAAATGTGGATTTATTGCTGTCAATCCTGGGAAATTCAGATTTATTTCCCACAACCCCCAAAAAATCTGGATTTATTTCCCACAGTGCTGGGAAATTTGGATTTATTTTCTACAATTCCGGAAAATTCAGATTTAATTCTCACAATCCCAAAAAATATGGATTTATTTCCCACAATCTTCAGAAATTTAGATTTATTTCCCACAATCCTGAGAAATGCGGATTTATTTCTGTCAATCCTGGGAAATGCAGATTTATATCCCAAAATCCCAGGAAATTCGGATTTATTTCGCACAGTCGTGGAAAATTCAGGTTTATTTCCCACAATTTTGGGAAATTCAGATTTATTTCCCAGAATCCTGGGAAATTCGGATTTATTTCCCACTATCCTGGGAAATTTATTTCCCACAATCCCCAAAAATGCCGATTTACATGCCAAAATCCAGGGAAATGTGGATTTACATCCCAGGATCCTGGGAAATTTGTATTTATTCTGAGAATTGTGGAAAATAGGATTTTTTTTTCCACAATCCTGAGGAATGTGGATTTATTTCCCACAATCCCAAAAAACGTGTATTTATATGCTAAAATACCGGGAAATTCGGATTTATTTCCCACAATCCTGAGGAAATGTGGATTTATTTCCCACAATCCTGGGAAATTCAGATTTATTTCCCACAATCTCAGAAAAATCACATTTGTTTCCCACAATGTCGGGAAATTCCAATTTATTTCCCACAATCTCGGGATATGTGTGTTTATTTCCCACAATCCCAGGAAATACAGATTTATTTCCTACAATTTTGGGAAAATCAGATTGATTTCCCAACATTCCCAATCCCATTCCAACATTCCAAAGGATTCAGGACTCGTGCATTAGACCCCCCTCAAAATTCCCAATCCCATTCCAGCCATTCCCAAGGACGCAAGGATTTAACCCTTCCCAATATTCCCAATCCCATTCCAGCCATTCCCAAAGATTCAGGATGGGGATTTAACCCCTCCCAACATTCCCAAACCCATTCCAGCCATTCCCAAGGATTCAGAAATCATGGATCAGATCTCTCCCAACATTCCCAATCCCATTCCAGCCATTCCCAAGATTCAGGAGACGGATTTAACCCCTCCCAACATTCCCAATCCCATTCCAGCCATTCCCGAAGATTCAGGACACGGATTTAACCCCTCCCAACATTCTCTATCCCATTCCAACCATTCCCAAGGATTCAGAATTCAGGCATCCAACCCTTCCCAACATTCCCAATCCCATTCCAGCCATTCCCAAGATTCAGGATGGGGATTTAACCCCTTCCAACATTCCCAATCCCATTCCAGCCATTCCCAAGGATTCAGAATTCAGGCATCCAACCCTTCCCAACATTCCCAATCCCATTTCAGCCATTCCCAAAGATTCAGGAGATGGATTTAACCCCTCCCAACATTCCCAATCCCATTCCAGCCATTCCCAAGGATTCAGGATTCGTGGATTAGACCCCCCTCAAAATTCCCAATCCCATTCCAGCCATTCCCAAGGATGCAAGGATTTAACCCCTCCCAACATTCCCAATCCCATTCCAGCCATTCCCAAGATCCAGGATGGGGATTTAATCCCTCCCAACATTCTCTATCCCACTCCAGCCATTCCCAAGGATTCTGGATTCAGGCATCAGACCCCTCCAACATTTCCACCCCATTCCAGCCATTCCCAAAGATTCAGGAGATGGATTTAACCCCTCCCAACATTCCCAATCCCATTCCAGCCATTCCCAAGGATTCAGAAATCATGGATCAGATCTCTCCCAACATTCCCAATCCCATTCCAGCCATTCCCAAGGATTCATCCCAAGGATTCAGGACCCCTCCCAACATTCCCAATCCCATTCCAACATTCCCAAGGATTCAGGATTCGTGGGTCAGATCCCTCCATCCTAACATTCCCAATCCCACTCCAGCCATTCCCAAGGATTCAAGATTCATGGATCAGACCCCAGTCAAAATTCCCCATCTCTTTCCAGCCATTCCCAAGGATTCAGGACACGGATTTAACCCTTCCCAACATTCCCAATCCCATTCCAGCCATTCCCGAAGATTCAGGACACGGATTTAACCCTTCCCAACATTCCAAATCTCATTCCAGCCATTCCCAAGGATTCAGCACCCCTCCCAAAATTCCTAATCCCACTCCATCCATTCCCAAGGATTCAGGACACGGATTTAACCCCTCCCAACATTCCCAATCCCATTCCAGCCATTCCCAAGGATTCAGGAATCATGGATCAGATCTCTCCCAACATCCCAAATCCCACTCCAGCCATTCCCAAGAATTCTGGATTCAGGCATCAGACCCCTCCAACATTTCCACCCCATTCCAGCCATTCCCAAGATTCAGGACATGGATTTAACCCCTCCCAACATTCTCTATCCCATTCCAACCATTCCCAAGGATTCAGAATTCAGGAATCCAACCCTTCCCAACATTCCCAATCCCATTCCAGCCATTCCCGAAGATTCAGGACATGGATTTAACCCCTCCCAACATTCCCAATCCCATTCCAACATTCCCAAGGATTCAGGATTCGTGGATTAGACCCCCCTCAAAATTCCCAATCCCACTCCAGCCATTACCGAAGATTCAGGACACGGATTTAACCCTTCCCAACATTCCCAATCCCATTCCAGCCATTCCCAAGGATTCAGCACCCCTCCCAAAATTCCCAATCCCACTCCATCCATTCCCAAGGATTCAGGATTCATGGATTAGAGGCTTCCCAACATTCCCAATCCCATTCCAACATTCCCAAGGATTCAGGATTCGTGGATTAAACCCCCCTCAAAATTCCCAATCCCATTCGGCCATTCCCAAGGACGCAAGGATTTAACCCTTCCCAACATTCCCAATCCCATTCCAGCCATTCCCAAGGATTCATCCCAAGGATTCAGGACCCCTCCCAACATTCCCAATCCCATTCCAACATTCCCAAGGATTCAGGATTCGTGGATTAGACCCCTCTCAAAATTCCCAATCTCATTCCAACATTCCAAAGGATCCAGGATGTGGATCAGACCCTTCCCAGCATTCCCCATCCCACTCCAGCCATTCCCAAGGATCCCAAGAATTAAGAACTCCTGGACCAAACCCTTCCCAACATTCCCAATCCCATTCCAGCCATTCCCAAGGATTCAGAATTCATGGATCAGACCCTTCCTCAAAATTCCCAATCCCATTCCAGCCATTCCCAAGGATTCAGAATTCATGGATGAGATGCTTCCCAACATTCCCAATCCCATTCCAGCCATTCCCAAGGATTCAGGATTCAGGCATCCAACCCTTCCCAACATTCCCAATCCCACTCCAACATTCCCAAAGATTCAGGATGGGGATTTAACCCCTCCCAACATTCCCGAACCCACTCCAGCCATTCCCAAGGATTCAGAAATCATGGATCAGATCTCTCCCAACATTCCAAATCCCACTCCAGCCATCCTCAAGAGTTCTGGATTCAGGCATCAGACCCCTCCCAACATTCCCAATCCCATTCCAGCCATTCCCAAAGATTCAGGAGATGGATTTAACCCCTCCCAACATTCCCAATCCCACTCCAGCCATTCCCAAGATTCAGGATGGGGATTTAACCCCTCCCAACATTCCCAATCCCATTCCAGCCATTCCTGAAGATTCAGGATGGGGATTTAATCCCTCCCAACATTCCCAATCCCATTCCAGCCATTCCCAAGGATTCTGGATTCAGGCATCAGACCCCTCCCAACATTCCCAATCCCATTCCAGCCATTCCCAAGGATTCAGAAATCATGGATCAGATCTCTCCCAACATTCCAAATCCCGCTCCAGCCATTCCCAAGGATTCTGGATTCAGGCATCAGACCCCTCCAACATTTCCAGCCCATTCCAGCCATTCCCAAAGATTCAGGATGGGGATTTAACCCCTCCCAACATTCCCAATCCCATTCCAGCCATTCCCAAGGATTCCTCCCAAAGATTCAGGACCCCTCCCAACATTCCCAATGCCATTCCAGCCATTCCTGAAGATTCAGGATGGGGATTTAATCCCTCCCAACATTCCCAATCCCATTCCAACCATTCCCAAGGATTCAGAATTCAGGCATCCAACCCTTCCCAACATTCCCAATCCCATTCCAGCCATTCCCAAGATTCAGGAGATGGATTTAACCCCTCCCAACATTCCAAATCCCATTCCAACCATTCCCTAGGATCCAGAATTCACGGATCAGACCCCTCCCAACATTCCCAATCCCATTCCAGCCCTTCCCAAGAATTCACCCCATGGATTAATCCCCTGCCAACATTCCCAAGGATCCAGGACACGGAATTGAACCCCTCCCACCATTCCCTCCGTCTTTTCCTGACCTTTCTCCGGATTAAAACCGCTGACACGAAACGGGACTCCCCCAAAACTCCCACAAATCCCAAAACTCCCCCAAATCCCAGAACTTCCACAAATTCCCGACCCACCTCGGTCTCTCCGGGCCCGTCCAGCGCCGGGGTCCGGCGCGGTGCCGGCGGCGAGCGGAGGCCACGGGATCCTTGATTCCCGCTGATCCTCTCAGCGCTCTAAAAATAGGGATGGGCGAGGCGCCGGCGGGCAGGAGGATCCCGGGAGCCCCGGCCTGACCCTGCCAGCCCCCCCCGGGATTATCCCGGAGCCTCCGGAATATCGGGAAAATCGCGGAGCTCGGATCGGGGCGGGCTCGGGGCCGGCGCGGAGCTGCCCCCGCTGCCGGCGATGAATTATTCAGCAGCGGGGCCGCCCCTCCTCCCTTCCCTCCTTCCTCCCCCTTCTCCTCCCCTTCCTTCCTTCCCTCCTCTCTTCTCTTTTTTCTTTTTCCTTTCCTTTCCTTTCCTTTCCTTTCCTTTCCTTTCCTTTCCTTTCCTTTCCTTTCCTTTCCTTTCCTTTCCTTTCCTTTCCTTTCCTTTCCTTTCCTTTCCTTTCCTTTCCTTTCCTTTCCTTTCCTTTCCTTTCCTTGAAATTTCCTTTCCTTGAAATTTCCTTTCCTTTCCTTTCCTTGAAATTTCCTTTCCTTGAAATTTCCTTTCCTTGAAATTTCCTTGAAATTTCCTTTCCTTTCCTTGAAATTTCCTTTCCTTTCCTTGAAATTTCCTTTCCTTTCCTTTCCTTTCCTTGAAATTTCCTTTCCTTTCCTTTCCTTGAAATTTCCTTTCCTTTCCTTTCCTTTCCTTGAAATTTCCTTTCCTTTCCTTGAAATTTCCTTTCCTTTCCTTTCCTTTCCTTGAAATTTCCTTTCCTTTCCTTGAAATTTCCTTGAAATTTCCTTTCCTTTCCTTGAAATTTCCTTTCCTTTCCTTTTCCATTTTTTCTCCATTTCCTCCCCTTTTCCACTTTTCCCTTTCTATTTTCCCTTTTTCTCCATTTTCCCTTTTTCCCTTTTCTCCTTTTCCATTTTTCCTGTTTCCCCCCTTTCCCCCCTTTCTGCCTTTCCCCCTTTTCCCCTTTTTCTCCTTTTCCCCCTTTCCCCCCTTTTCTCTGTTCCATTTCCCCCCTTTTTTCTCCTTTTTTCCCTCAGTTTTCCCTTTTCCACTTTTTTCCCCTTTTCCCTCAGTTTTCCCTTTCCCTTTTCTCCCTTTTCCTCTTTCTTCTTTTCTCCCTTTTCTTCTTTTCCCCTTTCCCCACCCTTTTCCCATTTTCCTCTTTTTCTGCTTTTTCCCTCCTTCCCCCTTTTCCCCCTTTTTTCTCCTTTCACCTTTTTCCCTTCCCCCCTTTTTCCCCTTTCCCCCTTTTTTCTCTTTTTCTCCTTTTTCCCCCGTTTTCTCCCTTTCCCCTTCCCAATTTTCCCTCTTTTCCCCTTTTTCCCCTTTTCCCTTTTCCATTTCCCCCCTTTTTCTCCGTTTTCCCCTTTCCCCCATTTCCCCCCTTTTTTCCTATTTTCTGCCTTTCCCCATTTCCCATTTTCCCTTTTTTATCCTTTTTACCGTTTCTCCTTTTCTCCTTTTTCCCTTTTCCTCTTTTCGCCCTTCTCCCCATTTTCCCCCTTTTCTCCTTTATCCCTTTTCCCCTCTTTTCTCCATTTTCCTCCTTTCCTCCCTTTTTCCTCCTTTTCCTTTTTTCCTCTTTGCCCCACTCCTTCTCCTTTCCCCCCTTTGCCCTTTTCCCCTTTTCTCCCCTTTCCCTTGTTTTCCTCTTTCCCTTTTTCCGTTTCCCCCCTTTTCCCTTTCCCCCTTTTCCTGCTTTTTTCTTCTTTTCCCCCTTTTCCCTTTCCTGTTTTTCTCCTTTTTCCCCTTTTCCCCCTTCCCCCCGTTTTTCTCCTTTTCCCCTTCTCCCCTTTCCCCTTTTCCCACTTTCCCCCTTTCCCACTTTCCCCCTTTCCTTTTTTCCCCTTTTCCCCTTTTCCCCTTTTCCCCTTTTCCCCTTCTCCCCTTTTCCCTTCCCAGCTGCGGGAATTTGGGAGTGGGGAAACTGAGGCAGAGCTCCACGGGATCCCGCCGTTCCCAAAAAAAACCCCAGGAATGTCCCAGAGAAGCCAAAGAAGGAAAGACAAGGAGGAAAAGGAGGAAAGAATGGAAAGGTGGAAAAGAAGGAGGAAAAAAAGAAATCGGCAAAAACAAAAACAAAAAATTAAAAATAAGAAGAAAAACTTGGGAAAAAAAAAAAAAACGGGGAAGAGGAGGAAAATGAAGGAAAACCCAGGACGGATCTGGGAATTCTTTGGGATCTTTAATGGGAAGGGTGGAATTTCGGAGCCCTCCCAGACCAGGATCTGATCCCGAAGTTCCTTTTGGGCCTCGGGGATGTTCCCACCTGGATCGGGCGATCCCAAATCCTCCTGTGGGTCCGGACCCGCTCCCAGCTCAAACCCGAGACTCCAAGGGAGGAATTTTCCGGTTTTTCCATGGATTTCTCCCCCTGCCGGGATCGCTCGGCAGCTCCTCCCGCTCCAGTCCTTCAGGGGGCAGCAAGAGCTCGGGAATTGCGTCCCTGGGAGCTCCCGAGGGAGGAATTCCTGCCCAAAATCCCAAAATCCCAAAATCCCTCCCAGCCCTGCCCGCTGGCACGGGGGGTTCCATTCCCGGTGTCCCGGCATTCCAGGATTCCCTGTCGGGGTGGGATTGGAGATCCCGGGAAAAGGGCGAGGCTGGAATGTCGGGATGGAGCGGAAATCATGGAAAGGAAGTGTTTTAAATGGAAAAGTTTGGGATTTTGGGAAGGAATTCCTGGCTGGGCTGGAATTCCCAGAGAATCCTTGGGAGTGTCCATGGAAAAATTGGAGCACCCTGGGATGGTGGAAGTGTCGGGGTTGGAATGGGATGGGATTGAAGGTCCCTTCCCACTAAATCCCATTCCAGAATTCCACGAAATTCCCAGATCTTGGCCCCCCAGGATGGAATTGTCCTCTCGAGGTTCCACATTCCCGGTGTCCCGGCATTCCAGGATTCCCTGTCGGGGTGGGATTGGAGATCCCGGGAAAAGGGCGAGGCTGGAATGTCGGGATGGAGCGGGGATTGTGGGGGGGAAATCATGGAAAGGAAATGTTCTAAATGGAAAAGTTTGGGATTTTGGGAAGGAATGGAATTTTCTCTGGGAATTCCAGCCAGAGGATTCCATTCTCTTCCCAAGGAAAGGAAGGAATGGAATTCTCTGGCTGGAATTCAGAAGAATCCATGGAAAATTTGAAGCACCCTGGGATGGTGGAAGTGTCAGGGTTGGAACGGGAGGGGATTGAAGGTCCCTTCCCACTAAATCCCATTCCAGAATTCCAGGAAATTCCCAAATCCCAGATTTTGGCCCTCCAGGATGGAATTGTCCTCTCGTGGTTCCACATTCCCGGTGTCCCGGCATTCCAGGATTCCCTGTTCAGGTGGGATTGGAGATCCCGGGAAAAGGGCGAGGCTGGAATGTTGGGATGGAGCAGGGATTGTGGGGGGAAATCATGGAAAGGAAGTGTTTTAAATGGAAAAATTTGGGATTTTGGGAAGGAATGGAATTTTCTCTGGGAATTCCAGCCAGAGGATTCCATTCTCTTCCCAAGGAATGGAAGGAATGGAATTCCCTGTCTGGAATTCCCAGAGAATCCCTGGGAGTGTCCATGGAAAAATTGGAGCACCCTGGGATGGTGGAAGCGTCAGGGTTGGAATGGGAGGGGATTGAAGGTCCCTTCCCACCCAACCCCTTCCAGAATTCCACGAAATTTGCAAATCCCAGGTTTTGGCCCTCCAGGATGGAATTGTCTCCTCAAGGATCCACATTCCCAGGAAAAGGGAAGAGGAACAAATTCCCTGTGGACTTGGAGCTCTCAGAGCTCTTCTCCCACCAAAACAGTTCCATGATTCCATGAGGTTTTCCCGGATAATTCTGATGGAATCTCTTCAGATCCCTGGATTTTAACAAAACCCTCAGGAGCTGTTGCCAGATTCCTTTGGCACAGCTCAGAATTCCCCCTCTGGGCTCTTTTTTTTGGGACACAGGATCATGTTTTCCGTTTCATGGATCTCTCCATCCGCCTTTGAAGTCCCCGGCAGGTGATGGATGCCGGTGACGTCAGCAGGAAAAACCTGGAAAAATCCCAAGGAAAAGCTCTCTTTGATTGCAGGGATGATGAGGCCGCTCCATTTTTTTGCTTTTCAAGAGGAACAATTCCGTTTGTTTGTTTGTTTGTTTGTTTGTTTGTTGTCATAAATCAGCCAGGAATGAGCTGTGGGAACTGCAAATCCCGGCAGGAATTCTGCAAAGGCCTTGGATGCTCCTGGGATGAGCAGGAGGGACGGATCCCAAAAGGAAGGGGTGGGTTGGGTGGGACGGGACCTCAAATCCCAAACCATTCCAAGGGCAGGGACAACCCTCACTATCCCAGAATCTCATCCAGCTTTTCCTTGGATGCTTCCAGGGATCCAGGGATTCTCTGGGAATTCCAGCCCAGCCAGGAATCCCTCCCCAAGATCCCACCATCCCAAGCTCCCCTTTCCCACTGGAAGCCATTCCCTGCCTCCTGCCCCTCCAGCCCTTGCCCAAATCCCAGCTCTCCTGGAGCCCCTCTGGAAAAGGCTCCAAGGATTCCCTGGATCCTTCCCTGATCCAGCTGCACATTCCCAGCTCTCCCAGCCTGCCATTGGATCCAGCCCCATCCTGATTCCTCCTTCAGTAGGAGTTTCGGGATCCCGGAATTTTCCTGGGAATTCAGGACTCCAGGAAGGGTCTCCCTTCCCTTTCCCATCTCTGAATTCCATAAAAATCTCTCAGGTTGGATCCTGAGTGTCCTTGATCCCTGAATGGTTTGGGATGGGATCCCTGGACCTTCAATCCCATCCCAGGGACACTTCCCACCATCCCAGGGTGATCCAAATCCACCCTTGGACACTGCCAGGGATTCTCTGGGAATTCCAGCCCAGCCAGGAATCCCTTCCCAAGATCCCACCATCCCAAGCTCCCCTTTCCCACTGGAAGCCATTCCCTGCCTCCTGCCCCTCCAGCCCTTGCCCAAATCCCAGCTCTCCTGGAGCCCCTTTGGGATGGGGAAGCGGCTCCAAGGATTCCCTGGATCCTATTTTTTTTTTTTTCCCTTGGAGCCACATCCCAAAGTCTTTCTCTGCTGGGACAGAATTCCAGCCTGGAGCAGCTTCAGAGGATCCTGGAATGATTTGGGTGGGAAGGGACCTTCAATCCCATCCCATTCCATGGACACCTCCATGATCCCAGGGTGCTCCAAACTTTCCTTGGGAAAGAGAGGGGAAAACAGGTGGGAAAAAGAGGGGGAAAGAGAAGGGAAAAGGGTTGGAAAAGGAGGAGAAAAGAGGTGGGAAAGGTGGAAAAGGAGGTGGAAAAAGAGGGAAAAAAGAGGTGGAAAAAAGAGGAGAAAAAGGATGGAAAAGCAGGGAAAAGAGGTGGAAAAAGAAGGGAAAAGAGGTGGATAAAGAAGGCAAAAGAGGTGGAAAAGGGGGGGAGATCAAGTGGAAAAGGAGGGAAAAGAGGTGGGAAAAAGAAGGAGAAAGAGGTGGACAAAAGAGAGAAATGAGGTGGAAAAAGAGGGGAAAAGAGGTGGAAAAAGAGGGAAAAGAGGGGAGAAAGGAGGGGGAAAGAGGGGGGAAAGAGGGGGAAAGAGAAGAGAAAAGAGGTGGAAAAAAGTAGGGAAAAGAAGTGGAAAAATGGGTGGAAAGAGGTGGAAAGAGAAGGGAAAAGAGGTAGAAAATGAGGGGGAAAGAGGTGGAAAAAAGATGAGGAGAAGATGTGCAAAAAGGGGAAAAGAGGTGGAAAAAGAGGGGAAAGAGGGGGAAAAAAAGAGGGTGAAAAAGGTGGTAAAAAGGAAAAAGAGGTGGGAAAAAGAGGGAGAAAGAGGTGGAAAAGGAGGGAAAAGAGGTGGAAAAAGCAAGGAAAAGAGGTAGAAAATGAGGGGAAAGAGGTGGAAAATAGGAGGAAAGAGGGGGAAAGGAGGTGGAAAGAGAAGGGAAAAGAGGTAGAAAATGAGGGGGAAAGAGGTGGAAAAAAGATGAGGAGAAGATGTGGAAAAAGGGGAAAAGAGATGGAAAAAGAGAGGGAAAGAGTTGGGAAAATAGGAGGAAAGAGGTGGGGAAAAGGAGGTGGAAAAAGAAGGGAAAAGAGGTGGAAAAAGAGGGGGAAGAGGGGGACAAAAGAGGGGGAAAAAGGTGGTAAAAAGGAAAAAGAGGTGGGAAAAAGAGGGAGAAAGAAGTGGTAAAGGAGGGAAAAGAGGTGGAAAAAGCGAGGAAAAGAGGTAGAAATTGAGGGAAAAGAGGTGGGAAAATAGGAGGAAAGAGGTGGGGAACAGAGGTGGAAAGAGAAGGGAAAAGAGGTAGAAAAAAGTAGGGAAAAGAAGTGGAAAAATGGGTGGAAAGAGGTGGAAAGAGAAGGGAAAAGAGGTAGAAAATGAGGGGGAAAGAGGTGGAAAAAAGATGAGGAGAAGATGTGGAAAAAGGGGAAAAGAGGTGGTAAAAGAGAGGGAAAGAGTTGGGAAAATAGAAGGAAAGAGGTGGGGAAAAGGAGGTGGAAAGAGAAGGGAAAAGAGGTGGAAAAAGAGGGGAAAGAGGTGGAAAAAGAGGGGAAAGAGGGGGACAAAAGAGGGGGAAAAAGGTGGTAAAAAGGAAAAAGAGGTGGGAAAAAGAGGGAGAAAGAGGTGGAAAAGGAGGGAAAAGAGGTGGAAAAAGCGAGGAAAAGAGGTGGAAAAAGAGGGAAAAGAGGGGAGAAAGGAGGGGGAAAGAGGGGGGGAAAGAGGTGGAAAGAGAAGGGAAAAGAGGTAGAAAATGAGGGGGAAAGAGGTGGAAAAAAGATGAGGAGAAGATGTGGAAAAAGGGGGAAAGAGGTGGAAAAAGAGAGGGAAAGAGTTGGGAAAATAGGAGGAAAGAGGTGGGGAAAAGAGGTGGAAAGAGAAGGGAAAAGAAGTGGGGAAAAGAGGGGAAAGAGGGGGACAAAAGAGGGGGGAAGAGGTGGTAAAAAGGAAAAAGAGGTGGGAAAAAGAGGGAGAAAGATGTGGAAAAGGAGGGAAAAGACATAAAAAAAGCAAGGAAAAGAGGTAGAAAATGAGGGAAAAGAGGTGGAAAAATAGGAGGAAAGAGGTGGGGAACAGAGGTGGAAAGAGAAGGCAGAAGAAGTGGGGAAAAGAGGGGAAAATTCCAGGGATTCTCCGGGAATTCCATCCCAGTCCCTCCCAGCCGGGAATTCCTTCCCAAAATCCCACCCCGGCTCCTCTCCAGCCATCCCCCGGCTCTGTACCCAAGGATTTGGGCCGGGATCAAGGACGGAGAATCCCCCTGGAAAACCATTCCAGGCTGTCCCCAGCTGCTCCCCGGCAGTGCCAACGGGTGGAATTAAGGAATTGCCGTGTCCTGCTTTCCCCTGATCCCTCTAATCCCCGCAATTACACCTTGGAAATGGCCGATGGCAACTTCCAGAACCTTCCTGGCCGTTCCCAGCTCCAGGCCAGGCTCATTCCCGGCGGGATTCGGGCACATCCTCATTCCCAGTTTATCCCAGTTCCTTCCCGGGGCTGGGATTGGGGTCTCCCATATCCAGCTGTGAGCAACATCTGTGCCCCACCCTCTCCACTGCTTCTGGTGGGGAATAATTAATTAGAGCCGCTCATTAATTTGTCCTTGAGGCTGATCCCTGCCCGGGATGGGATCCAGAGAGGGGCACAATTCCATGGCACGGTTCCATGGGCAAGGCCCCTGGGACCGCAGGGGATTTTGGGGTCACATTCCTGCCCTTTTACAGCTCTTTTATCATCATTTTTGAACCTTTGGGAACTCCCACGAGCATCTCAGTTTGTCTCTTTTATCAGCATTTTATTTCCTTTTATAAAAAAGGAATTTTAAAAAAGTTTAATAAAATTTTAATATTTAAAAATATTAATATTTAATATTTAATTTTTAAGAGGAATTTTTATTTAAAAAGGAAATTTTATTTCTTTTTTTCTATCTCTTATCACCTCCCTGTCAGAACCCATCAACCCTCCTCTCACACCTCTCTTACTACTTTTTTTACACCATTTTTACTTTTATTTTTACATCTTTTTAACCCCCTTTTACACCTCTTTCACTGCTTTTTCACACTTTTTTTTACACCTTCTTCCCTTCTTTTACATAATTTTTAGTCCCTTTTTTAAACCTTTTTACTCCCCTTTTACACCCTCTTTAACTCTCAGTTCACACGTCTTTTATCATAGTTTCATTTACCTCTGTTATCATAGTTTTATTTCCTTTTTTATCTCTCATCACCCTCCTTTTACACCTCTTTTCTCCTCCTTTTCCACCTCTTTTCTCCTCCTTTTCCACCTCTTCTCCTCTCCCTTTCCCAAGGAAAGTTTGGAGCGCCCTGGGATCACTGAGGTTTCCATGGAATGGGATGGGATTGAAGGTCCCTTCCCACCCAAACCATTCCAGGACCCTCTGGAGCTGCTGGGATGGCTCCAGGCTGGGGTTCCCAGCAGGTAAATCCCATGGGATGCAGCTCTGAAGGACCAAAGCTCAAAAAAATAGGATCCAGGGAATCCTTGGAGCCGCTTCCCCATCCCAAAGGGGCTCCAGGAGAGCTGGAATTTGGGCAAGGGCTGGAGGGAGGCAGGGAATGGCTTCCAGTGGGAAAGGGGAGCTTGGGATGGTGGGATCTTGGGAAGGGATTCTTCCCCTGTGGGTGACCTGGATTGGGAATGTTGGGGTCGGATAACGTGGATTGGGAAGGTTCAGAATGGAAGACGTAGATTGGGAACATTGAGGGTGGTGACATGGTTGGGAATTTTGGGTTGGTGACATGGATTGGG
Source organism: Passerculus sandwichensis (assembly GCA_031885435.1). Classification (NCBI taxonomy): domain Eukaryota; kingdom Metazoa; phylum Chordata; class Aves; order Passeriformes; family Passerellidae; genus Passerculus; species Passerculus sandwichensis. Next base: position 115,314,528 of record CM063129.1, read on the forward strand.
AATGTTCAGGTTGGTGACATGGATTGGGAATGTTCAGGTTGGAAGACAGATTGGGAATATTGACGATGGTGACATGGTTGGGAATTTTGGGTTGAGTGACATGGTATGGGAATGTTCAGGTTGGTGACATGGATTGGGAATTTTGGGTTGAGTGACATGGATTGGGAATGTTCAGGTTGGTGACATGGATTGGGAATTTTGGGTTGGTGACATGGATTGGGAAATTTGGGTTGGGCAACGTGGACTGGGAGTGTTGGGGTTGGATAACATGGATTGGGAAGGTTCAGAATGGAGGACGTAGATTGGGAACATTGAGGGTGGTGACATGGTTGGGAATTTTGGGTTGAGTGACATGGATTGGGAATGTTCAGGTTGGTGACATGGATTGGGAATTTTGGGTTGGTGACATGGATTGGGAAATTTGGGTTGGGCAACGTGGACTGGGAGTGTTGGGGTTGGATAACATGGATTGGGAGGGTTCAGTCTAGAAGAAGTAGATTGGGAATGTTGGGGTTGGTGATGTGGATTGGGAATATTCAAGATGGTGACATGGACTGGGAATGTTGGGTTGGGTGACAGGGATCAGGAATGTTGAGGTTTTGATATGGATTGGGAATGTTGGAGTTGAATAACATGGATTGGGAGGGTTCCATCTAGAAGAAGTAGATTGGGAATGTTGGGGTTCGTGACATGGATTGGGAATGTTCAGGTTGGAAGACAGATTGGGAATATTGACGATGGTGATATGGATTGGGAATATTGGGCTGGTGACAGGGATCAGGAATGTTCAGGTTGGTTAAATGGATTGGGAATGTTGGGTTGGGTGACATGGATCGGGAATGATCCGTTTGGGGGACATGGATTGGGAATGTTCAGATTGGATGACATAGATTGGGAATTTTGGGTTGGGCAACGGGGATTGGGAATATTGGGGATGGGTGACACGGATTGGGAATGTTGGGTTGGTGACAGGGATTGGGAATGTTGAGGCTGGGTGACCTGAATCAGGAATGTTCAGGCTGATGACATGGATTGGGAATGTTTGGGAAGGGTGACATGGACTGGGAATGTTCAGGCTTGTGACAGATCAGGAATGTTCGAGTTGAACGATATGGATCAGGAATGTTGGGAATGCTGGGTGACATGGATTGGGAATGTTCAGGCTTGTGACAGATCAGGAATGTTCGAGTTGAGCGATATGGATCGGGAATGCTGGGAATGCTGGGTGACATGGATTGGGAATGTTCAGGTTGGGTGACACAGATTGGGAACGCTCAGGTTGGGTAATATGGATCGGGAATGTTGAGGCTGGGTGACCTGAATCAGGAATGTTCAGGCTGCTGACATGGATTGGGAATGTTTGGGAAGGGTGACATGGACTGGGAATGTTCAGGCTTGTGACAGATCAGGAATGTGCGAGTTGAGCGATATGGATCAGGAATGTTGGGAATGCTGGGTGACATGGATGGGGAATGTTTGGGTTGGGTGACACAGATTGGGAATGCTCACGTTGGGTAATATGGATCAGGAATGTTGAGGCTGGGGGACCTGAATCGGGAATGTTCAGGCTGATGACATGGATTGGGAATGTTTGGGAAGGGTGACATGGACTGGGAATGTTCAGGCTTGTGACAGATCAGGAATGTTCGAGTTGAGCGATATGGATCAGGAATATTGGGAATGCTGGGTGACATGGATTGGGAATATTCAGGTTGGGTGACACAGAGTGGGAATGTTCAGTCTTGTGACACAGATCAGGAATGTTCAAGTTGAGCGATATGGATCAGGAATATTGGGAATGCTGGGTGACATGGATGGGGAATGTTTGGGTTGGGTGACACGGATCAGGAATGCTCAGGTTGGGTAATATGGATCGGGAATGCTGAGGCTGGGTTACCTGGGCACCCCAACACCAGTTTGGTTTCCCCTCTCCCAGCCTTGTGGACTTTCCCGCCTCTCCGTCTCCAAGGATTCCTGCTCCAGGTGAAACGCGGCTGTGGAGCATCCCGGGCGCGCAGCCCTTACCCCGTGCTGAGCTTTCCCAGGGGGACTGGAATTGGATTTGCCTGTTCTGCTCCAAGGGCTGTGCATGTGGAACTCAAACTCTCCTGGGGCTGGAATTGGATTAAGCTCTGTAATAAATCCTGTGAGCGCTTCCCTAATTCCCAGCAGACTCCCTAATGCCGTTATCTCCCTGGAAAAAGCTCCTGATCTGTCCCTGTGGGAAGCAGACGGTGGCACCGGACGCTTGGACACTGGATCCAATACAAGTGGAAAACAGGGATTGGGGTGGAAAAATGGGAAGGTGCCCTGGAGGTGAAATAATCCAAATTTAAAACCAGCAGAGGAGGTGGTGGGAGCACATCCGGAATGTCCAGGAGAGGGATCCGGAATGTCGGGTCCCAGCCAGGATCTTCCACTTTGCAGGATGGTTCTGGAAAGGTCCAGGTTGGATCAGATCCAGGCTCTGGATCCCAGATCTGTTCCAGCCTTTGGAGCAGGGAGCAGCTGCAATTCCTCATTCCAACTGCTCTGGATGCTGGGGCCTGATGTTCCATGGAATGCTGGAATGGTTTGGGTGGGAAAGACCTTAAATCCCATCCCGGTCCAATCCTGAAACCTTCCCTGGTCCCAAGGTGATTTAAACTTTCCTTGGACACTGCCAGGGATCCAGGGATTCTCTGGGAATTCTGGCCCAGCCAGGAACTCCTGCCCAAAATCCCAAAATCTCAACCTTCTGGCCATGGTGGGAGCCATTCCCTGTCCTGGCTTTCCAGGCCCCTTTCCCAAATCCCTCTCCAGCTCTCCTGGGTTGGATCCATTCCCATCCCAACTCCTCTCTGGGAAGGAATTTCAGGATCCAGCAGCTTCCCTGGGAATTCAGGACTCCAGGAAGGGTCTCCCTTCCCTTTTCCATCCCCGAATTCCATGAAAACCCTTCAGGATGGACCCTGAGTGTCCTGGATTCCAGAATCCCATAATGGTTTGGGATGGGATCCATGAACCTTCAATCCCAAAATCCCAGGGTGATCCAATCCTTGGCCATGGACACTGCCAGGGATTCTCTGGGAATCCCAGCCCAGCCAGGAATCCCTTCCCAAGATCCCACCATCCCAAGCTCCTCTTTCCCACTGGAAGCCATTCCCTGGCTCCTGCCCCTCCAGCCCTTGCCCAAATTCCAGCCCTCAGGTTCCATCCTCCTCCCATGTCCTGTTCCCACATCCCAGCTGGAAAAGGGATGTGCAGGATCAGGAGCAGCTGGAGGATGCCAGGATCAGGGAAAGGCTCCTGCTCCCCCAAAACTGGAACAAAAAGGGATCGATTTGTCCCCATCCCCCAGAAACGGGGAAATGAGGAAAACATTCCTGGCTGGGATCCCATCAACATCCCTGGAATTGTCCAAGGTCAGGGTGGAAGAGGCTTGGAGCACCCTCTGATAGAGGAAGGTGGCAGGGTTGGGATGGGGTGGGATTGAAGGTCCTTTCCCACCCAAACCATTCCAGGATTCCCCAAATATCGGCACAGCAGGAAGGGAGGGGAGGGACAGTGGCATTCCAGGCCATCCCAGGACCCAAATCCAGAGGATTCAAACCTGGAGATGAAGGATCCAATCCCAGAGGCTGAGAATTCAAATCCAGAGGTGGAGAATCCAAATCCAGAGGATCCAAACCTGGAGATGAGGAATACAATCCCAGAGGTGGAGGACCCAAATCCAGAGGTGCAGAACCCAAACCCAGAGTGAAGGACCCAAACCCAGAGTGCAGAACCCAAACCCAGAGGTGAAGGACTCAAATCCAGTGTTGGAAGATCCAAACCCAGAGATGCAGAACCCAAACCCAGATGTGGAGGACCCAAACCCAGATGTGGAGGACCCAAATCCAGAGGTGGAGGATCCAAACACAGAGTGAAGGACCCAAACCAAGAGGTGGAAGATCAAAACCCAGAGGGGAAGGACCCAAATCCAGAGGTCAAGGACCCAAACCCAGAGTGAAGGATCCAAATCCAGAGATGCAGGATCCAAACCCGGAGTGTAGAACCCAAACCCAGGGTGAAGGACCCAGACCCAGAGGTGCAGAACCCAAACCCGGGGTGAAGGACCCAAACCCAGAGGTGCAGAACCCAGACCCAGAGGTGCAGAACCCAGACCCAGAGGTGCAGAACCCAAACCCAGAGGTGAAGGACTCAAATCCAGAGTGAAGGACCCAAACCCAGATGGCAGAACCCAGACCCAGAGGTGCGGAACCCAAACCCAGAGGTGCAGAACACAAACCCAGAGGTGAAGGACTCAAATCCAGAGTGAAGGACCCAAACCCGGAGTGCAGAACCCAAACCCAGAGGTGCAGAACCCAGACCCAGAGGGCGGAGTATCCCTGTGGGATATCCGACCATGACATCTCTTCCCTGGCCCAGGTCACTTCCCAAATCCACACCAGCATCTGGATTTTGTCCATTTTCCCCCCTCAGCTCCTCTCCCACCACTGGGACAGAGCTGGATCCAAACCTGGACCAAGTTTGGCCCCATTTCCCTCCCGCATCTCCCTGGGCTGCCCCAAATCCCCCATTTTCCCAGGATCCCTTCCCCCAGGAGCATTTTCCACAGGATTTATCCCGGTGTGCAGGCCAGGCCCGGCGGAGCTGTTTACAATCCCTAATTGGATTGCGGGAAGCGCCTGAGGCCGTCTCTGTTTTCCATCAGGCACCTGCCGGCCCTAATGGGCCTCTCCCGCCCATTCCGTGTCCTTGGATTTCCTGGAAAACCATCAAAGGCAGCCCCTGCCACCGGCTGCTGCAGGTCCAGGGATGGGAGCAGGATCTGGGAGGGATGAGGGATGAGCTGGGATAGAGGAGGCGCAGGATCCCTTGGAATCAGGGAATGGTTGGGGTGGGAATCATGGAATGGTCTTGGTGGGAATCACAAAATGGTTTGGGTGCAAATCATGGAATGGTTTGAATGGGAATGATGGAATGATTTTGGTGGGAATCACCAAATGGTTTGGGTGGGAAACAGGGAACGGTTTGGGTGGGAATCACAGGATGGTTTTGGTGGGAATCACAGAATGGTTTGGGTGGGAATCATGAAATGGTGGGAATCATGGAATGGATCTGGTGGGAATCACGGGATGGTTTTGGAGGGAATCAGGGAATGGTTTGAGGGGAAAACATGGAATGGTTTGGTGGGAATCACAGAATGGTGTGGGTGGGAATCTCGGGATGGTTTTGGTGGGAATTGTGCAATGGTTTTGGTGGGAATCATGGAATGGTTTGGGTGGGAATTGTGGAATGGTTTGGTGGGAATGACAGAATGGTTTGGACGGGAATCATGGAATGGTTTGGGTGGGAATCATGGAATGGTTTGGGTGGGAATCAGAGAATGGTTTGGGCAGGAATCAGGGAATGGTTTTGGTAGGAATCACAGAATGGTTTTGGTGGGAATTATGAAATGGTTTGAGTGGGAATCATGGACTGGTTTGGGTGGGAATCATGGAATGGTTTGGGTGGGAATGATGGAATAGTTTGGGTGGGAATTGCGGAATGGTTTGGGTGAGAAGGGACCTCAAAGCCCATCCATCCCACTCCCTCTCCATGGGCAGGGACACTTCCCGCTATCCCAGATTTTCCCACATTTCCGCCTGTGCGTCTCCTCCAGGTAGGGACAGGCTGATCCCTGTGGGAAATGCGTTTTCCATGGATTTTCCTCACCACTTTTCCCCATCTTTTCCACCTCTCCAGGTGGAATGGAGGGGGTGGAAGTTGCTCCAAACTCTGCTCCAGGCTTTGGAAATGGGATTTTCCACGGCTGGAATCGGGGAGGAACAAGCAGGGATGGGTGGGATCTTGGGAAGGAATTCCTGGCTGGAAGGGTTGGGAGGGGCTGGACTGGAATTCCCAGAGAATCCCTAGGAGTGTCCAAGGAAAGGTTGGAGCTCCCTGGGACCGTGGAAGCGTCGGGGTTGGAATGGGATGGGATTTGCAATCCCTTCCCACTCAAACCAGGCTGGAATTCCATGAAATCCCATGGATGGGGATGAATCCACAATAGGGATGGATTTGGGGGTGGATACATCCAACTTGGACATCCAGGAATGCGCTGATGGAGTCAGGAAACATCCCACAGAGTGCTCAGCTCCAGGAGAACCTTCCAGAATCCTTCCCAAACATTCCAGGAGGGCCCTTCCCAGCCGTGCTTTGTCCCTCAGGCACAAAAATCCCAGGATTTTGAAGCACCTCCCATGTTGTTCATTCCCCATCTCCTTCCACCCTCATGGAAAACAATTCCCAGGATCCTGGGGATTCCATGGATCTCCATGGAGAGCAGGGTGGGACACTCCGAGGGAACGCAGAAAATCCGGGATTGGGAGGATCGTAAGGGATTGGGATGATCCCGCTGCCATCCCGGGTTGGGGACAAGGACACGCAGGAGGTCCTTGTGGCGTTCCCATTGATCCGGAGGAGCCGGAGAGCCTCAGCCCTGACCACAGCCCGGCCCCGAGGGCTCGGAAGCGGAAAACGTCAATATTGGAACGTTCCCAACGGCAGCGCTGCCCTTCCCAAGGTCACGGACAGCGCCCGGGGACAACGGAGCGTCCCCAAGGGCCACCGTCCCTCCCTTTTCCCAAAAAAACACCCCTGAACTCCTGGAGATCCGGGATCCCGATGGGATGGGGAGGGGGGGTGTGGTGGGATGGGAATTCCCGGATTCCCATCACAGAGCCCCAGGGAAGAGCAGCCACATCCAGCCTTGGTGGCAATCCCGGGATTCAGGCTGGGAAAATCCTGCCGGGAGAAGTTTTGGACGTGGGGATTGGCTTCAGGAGCAGCGGAGAAGGCAGGGAAAAGCAGAGAGGGAAATCCATGGAAAAAATCCTCTCCCAGAGGCCTCGTCCAGGGGAATCGGTCATTCCCACTCCTGGAGGAGAAGCACGGATGGAAATGAGGGAAAATCCAGTTGGGATAGTGGGAAACGTCCTTGTCCATGGACTGGAGGGGCTTTGAGGTCCCTTCCCACCCAAAATTCCAAGATTCCCTCAGGGAAAGCAACTTGATCCAAGAAAAGGTGGGAGAGAGCCTGGAATTTTCCTCTCCAGGCTCATTCCCAGCAGGAATTCCCTGCTTTTTCTATCTGCACTGGGGAGGATCCCAAAGATTTTTCCGGGAAGAGCCTGGGTGGGGAATCTCCCCACGGCTGCTCCATCCCTGTACCACTCCCTGGATTCCATTGATATCTGGGATATTCCCGCTGTCCCAAGGCTGGGATCAGTGTCCCATTCCCATCCCTCCTCTGGCTGCTCCCCCCGGGATTTGTAACCACGGGAAAGTCCTGGGAAGGGCAGGGAAAACAGGGAACAGCTCCAGATCCCATTTTTCCCAGCTGTGGATCCGGGCTGGCACCGTTGGATTTGCCTGGGAATGCAAATCCGCGTTCCCGGCGGATCCGGGAACGCGGCGGATCCGGGAACACGACAGATCCGGGAATGTTCCATTCCCTCCTCCCCTGTCAGGGTTGATTTGTGCTGGCAATAAGATTTTCCCTGATTTTCCTTGATTTCCTCCCTCCTCATCACATCCCGTGGCTTTTCCAGCCTCGCTCCCGGGGTTGTGGTGTCCTGGTTCCAGCAGCTCCCGGGCTCAGCCTCGGATTCCCGGAATTCTGAGATGCTCCCGGATCCCGGCTCACCAGGGCCTTTGCTTTCCTGGCTTCCCGTGATTTTCCAGGAAAATCCAACCTGCAGGAGCAGCTGAGAGGATTTGGAATTTTTTGTGGAGGGAAGAGGCAGGGCCGGGCTGATCCTGCTGTTTCCAAAGGGAAAAAATTGAGGAATGGGAAGGGATTTTCCCTGTGTCCTGGTGGTGGGTAAAATTCCAGGCTCCAAAGGCAGGAAAGGAGGGGAAAGTTCAGGAAAATCTTTCTAGACGGAGAAACAAGGTCAGGGAAGGGACAGGTTATCCGGGATTCCTCGGGGATGAAAATCCCAATTTTCCATGGGAGATCCATGACATTCCAGGCTTGTCATGGAATTTGGGAACATCCCAAAGTTATCCTGACACCGATTCCCAGACACCTGGATTCCAGACCAGGATCATCCCCAAAATCCGGGACATTTAATGATTCCCTGATTATCCAATTCCTACCTTTGTTCTGGAAGTGATCCCTGGAGTGATCCCAGCTGGAATTGAGGATATTGGGAATCCACAACCACTTCCAGGTGCTGGAAACTTACAGGAAAAAGAGCAAAAAGACGCTTGGAAAAACAGGAAAAATTCCCAAATGGGTCCTGCTGGGTAATTCCAGCTCACCGTGGGTTTGCTCGGAACCGCACGGATCCGGAGCCAGTCCCTCATCCCGTGTTTCCAGGGGTCGTGGTTTGGTTTTAAGTGGGAGCTTTCCCTCTGGAATACAAATCTGCTTCCCTCAGTATCCATGAATAATCCCATTTTCCTTCATTTCCCCCCATTTATTTTTGGAAAAAACAAATCCCAATGCTGCCTCTGAATCCTCTCATGATTCCCAGCCTCATCCCTGAGCAGGACAAGGAATTCCCGCTCCCAATTCCAGAATTCCCTGTCTGCGACTCACCTGGGCCACGTCCCCCCCGCCCTGCTTGGAGTCCAAATTCCAGGAGTGCCCCCGGATCCCGTGCCAGGTTTTTTTATGGAATTCTCCCGCTTGTTCCCGTCAGACACGAGGAGTCCCTCTCGTCCCCTTTTCCAGGCTTTTTCCCAGGGATTCTGTGCAATCCTTGGCTGCTGCCAGAGCAAGGGGGGAGCAGTGCCAAGGCCTGGCCCCGTGCCCGGTTTTGGGGAAAAAAAAAAGATGGACTGGGGCTTTGCCCTTTGTTCCCGGGAATTCCAGAGCCGGAGCTGCTGACGCAGGGCCCGGAGCGCAGAACCATTCCCGAAAATGGATCTCGTGGAGCTGGGGTGGGAAAAGGGACGGGATTCAGCCCATGGAGGATCCACTGGGAATGGGAAGGGGTCGGATGCAGCTCTGCCGGGAGCAGAGATCCCGGGACATGGATTCCAAAGGCGGAGGGAAGCAGTGGGAGGACGGGCTGGGATGGAGAGGGATAAGCTGGGCTGGGAAGGGAGGAACAGGGAATTCCCAGAGCAGGGAGCCATCGGATTGTGGAATGGCTTGGGTGGGAAGAGACCTCAAACCCCATCCCAGTCCAGCCCGGACACCTCCCACTATCCCAGGGTGATCCAAGCTTTCCTTGGACACTGCCAGGGATCCAGGAATTCTCTGGGAATTCCAGCCCAGCCCCTCTCCATCATCCCAGCTGGGAATTCCTTCCCAAAATCCCGAAATCCCGAAATCCCGACCCTCTGGCAGTGGGAGCCATTCCCTGTGCTGCCATTCCAGGCTCCTTTCACAAATCCCTCTCCATCCCCATCCCAACTCCTTGAGAAGGAATTTTGGGATCCAGAGAATTCACTGGGAATTCAGGACTCCAGGAAGGGTCTCCCTCCCCTTTCCCTTCCCCAAATTCCATAAAAATCCCTCGGGATGGATCCTGAGTGTCCTTGATCCCAGAATCCCGGGATGGTTTGGGGTGGGATCCCTGGACCTTCAATCCCATCCCAGGGACACTTCCCACCATCCCAGGGTGATCCAAATCCACCCCTGGGACACTGTCAGGGATTCTCTGGGAATTCCAGCCCAGCCAGGAATCCCTTCCCAAGATCCCACCATCCCAAGCTCCCCTTTCCCACTGGAAGCCATTCCCTGCCTGCAGAATTCCTGGAGTTGGAGCAGTGAGGATTTCAGGATCAAAGGAGAGTTTTGGGTGGGAAGGGGCCTCAAATCCCAGCCCAGCCCAATCCTGAAACTTTCCCCAATCTCAGGGTGATCCAACCTTTCCTGGGACACTGCCAGGGATTCTCTGGGAATTCCAGCCCAGCCAGGAATCCCTTCCCAAGATCCCACCATCCCAAGCTCCCCTTTCCCACTGGAAGCCATTCCCTGCCTCCTGCCCCTCCAGCCCTTGCCCAAATCCCAGCTCTCCTGGAGCCCCTTTGGGATGGGGAAGCGGCTCCAAGGATTCCCTGGAACCTTCCCTGATCCAGCTGCACATTCCCAGCCCTCCAGAGCAGCTCTGGGGCTCCTCACTCCTTCCCTCCTTCCCAGCAGGGTTGGGATCAGCTGGTCCCAGGCCCAATCCAGGGACAAGGACTGCGATCCCACCAGAGCTGATCCCTGGAGATGCTGCTCCGGATTTTGGAGCTTCCCAGAGGAATTCCTTGGGCCTGGTGGCCATGAGCAGTTGGAATTCTCCCTCTGGAAACACCACCCGGGCTCTCCTCCTTCCCAGGAGCTTCTGATCCTCCTGGGAATTCCCTGTGCCCTGCACAACACCCCAGCAGCATACCAACATCCCATCCCAAGGGTCCTTCCCAGATTTCCTCACGGAATTCCCATTTAAAATCCTCCATGTCCTGATCCAGCCTGGTCAGGGCAGGGATTGGCTGGGAAAACTCGGGATAGGGTCCAAAATCCCAGGAATTACCTGGAGGCGTGTCCTGCCCCATTCCCAACCCTGATCCCACCGGGATTTTCTCTCCCAACTGCACCAGCCCCAGTCCCAGGGTGGGATGGAGCCAGGAATGGTCATTCCCAGTGGGAGAGGCACTTCCAGGCTGGGATCCAGCGGGTGCCAATCCTGGGGCCAGTTCGGGATGGGGGCAGAAATCCCGGGAATCCCTGGAGGATCCAGAATTGGATTTGGAGCTGGGATATGGGGAAGGAATCCTTCCCTGGGAGGCTGGGATGGAATTCCCAGGGAATTTGGGGCTGGCCCTGGATCCCTGGAAGTGTCCAAGGCCAGGCTGGAGCAATCTGGGAATGTGGGAATGGGATGGGATTTAGGATCCCCTCCCACCCAAACCACTCCAGGACCCCCCCACAATTTCATATTTTCCTCCCTCTCTGGGACTTCTAACCGAGCAGCACTCCCTGAAAGGTTTGGGATTTAAGGAAACCCTGGGATGCTTTGGGATCTGCCCCAGGAATCCCTGCAGGAGCCGGGATTGGATTTGGAGCTGGGATTTGGGGAAGGAATCCTTCCCTGGGAGGGTGGGATGGAATTCCCAGGGAATTTGGGGCTGGCCCTCGATCCCTGGAAGTGTCCAAGGCCAGGCAGGAGTGATCTGGGAATGTGGGAGGTGTCCCTGCCCATGGAATGGGGTGGGATTTAAGGTCCCTTCCCACCCAAACCATTCCAGGACCCCCCCACAATTCCATGATTTCCTCTCTCTCCGGGATTTCTAACCGAGCAGCGCTCCCTGAAATGTTTGGGATTTAAGGAAACCCTGGGATGCTTTGGGATCTGCCCCCATTCCCAGTGCCAGGGAGCTTTTCCGGGCCGTGCCAGGCTGACGTAAATCCCGACACGCTGGAAAATCTCCCGGGATTTGGGACTGGCTGAGGTGGAGCGGAGCCGGGAACGGCTGCCAAGGTCCATCCCCGAGCCAAGGCAGCGGCTCCAGCACCGGGAATGGTCCCGGAGCCTTGGGAATGCTCTGTGGGAATGCTCTGTGGGAATGCTCTGTGGGATCCACGGGGATGGACCCAGCCAAACTCAGGACCCCAGGGAAGTTCTGGGTGGATATTCTGGAATGTTTCTCCTCGGGAAGAGGAGATGTTGGAATGGTGGAGTCAGAATCCATGGAATTGCTTAAAAAATGAATGGATGTGGCACTTTTCCATAGGGATATGGTGGGATTCGGTCGGAGGTTGGATTTGAGGATCCTGGAAGTCTTTTCCAAGCTTTTCCAGCCTGGGAGTGTGAGGGAATTCCCAGAGGAATTCCGGCTCAGGTTGGTTTGTGGGGAGAAGGAGGGTGAGGGAATTTGGGATCCCAACAGAATTCCAGAGTGGGATTTGCTGGATGGATCTCCTCCTGTGCCACCCTGAGATCCCAACCACTCCTGCCGCGGATGATCCCTATGGGATCAGCCCAGGGAGCTCATCCTGGATGTGGGAATGGTGATGGAATGGGATAGAGGAGGATGGGAATATGGGAACGTGGCAGGGAAACGGGATGAGCCGGATGTTCCTTCCAGCCTAGCCCATCCCTCTGGAAATGCAGATATTCCCGCAGGATCTCTGAGTTCCCAGGAGTAACCCAACCCCCATAGAGGAAATGGGGAAAAAAAAGAATTTTCCTCTTCAAAAGGATTTGCCCCTTCCACTGATTCAGCCGGAATTCCGTCCTTGTGGAGATAAGGATTTGGATCCCATTTCCAGAACAGTTCCCTTGGCTTTCGGAGCCACCTGAATTCCTTCCCAAGATCCCAAAATTCCCACTGGAAGCCATTCGCTGGCTCCTGCCCCTCCAGCCCTTTCCCAAATTCCAGCTCTCCTGGAGCCCCTCTGGGATCAGGGAAAGATCCAGGGAATCCTTGGAGCCTTTTCCAGAGGGGGTCCAGGAGAGCTGGGATTTGGGCAAGGGCTGGAGGGGCAGGAGCCAGGGAATGGCTTCCAGTGGGAAAGGAGAGCTTGGGATGGTGGGATCTTGGGAAGGGATTCCTGGCTGGGCTGGAATTCCCAGAGAATCCCTGGCAGCGTCCAAGGGTGGATTTGGAGCACCCTGGGATGGTGGGAAGTGTCCCTGGGATGGGATTGAAGGTCCAGGGATCCCATCCCAAACCATTCAGGGATCAAGGACACTCAGGATCCAACCTGAGAGATTTTTATGGAATTCAGGGATGGGAAAGGGGGGGAGGCCCTTCCTGGAGTCCTGAATTCCCAGGAAAATTCCAGGATCCCGAAATTCCTACTGAAGGAGGAATCAGGATGGGGCTGGATCCAATGGCAGGCTGGGAGAGCTGGGAATGTGCAGCTGGATCAGGGAAGGATCCAGGGAATCCTTGGAGCCTTTTCCAGAGGAGCTCCAGGAGAGCTGGGATTTGGGCAAGGGCTGGAGGGGCAGGAGGCAGGGAATGGCTTCCAGTGGGAAAGGGGAGCTTGGGATGGTGGGATCTTGGGGAGGGATTCCTGGCTGGGCTGGAATTCCCAGAGAATCCCTGGCAGTGTCCAAGGAAAGGTTGGATCACCCTGGGATTGGTTTTAGGATTGGGCTGGGCTGGGATTTGAGGCCCCTTCTCACCCAAACCTCTCCTTTGATCCTGAAATCCTCCCCGCTCCAGCTGCAGGAGTTCTGCACCCACGGAGCCGAGGGAAAACATTCCTGCCCCATCCCGGTTATCTCCCAGAGGCAGAGCTCTCCCTCTGGGGGCTGTGTACTGAAAAACCGGGAAAAACATCGGATTTTCCTTGTTTTGACTGCACAGCTCTGTGTTTACATTGCTCCGGCTGCCTCCACATTGCCAGCTCCTGATTTTGTGGGACAGGGAGAGGATGGGCTGGGATTCATTCCCAGCTCCTAAAAAAGCAGTGGGAGAAGGGAATTCCTGGTGAACCAGAGCTCCTGATGGGAGTGGAGCTCTCCAGGAAGGCAAAAACCCCTGGAAAAGGGGAGGATTTGGGAGCTGCTCCTCTGAATCCCAAATTCCTGTGGGAATGTCCTGTGGGATTAAATGGACGTCGCAATGCAGGTTTTTCCCAGGAATAAAAATATTAAAATAATTTTCCTGCCTAATTGTTTTTTAAAGTGGATTATTCCATCCCTGAATTCTTCATCCATGGGGTCTCCCTATCCCTGGCAGCCTTGGGAAGGCCCTGTTCCCATAAAAACCCCGGAGCAGGGATCCATGGGGTGGGTTTGTTCCCTCCTGGGTTCCAGCCAGGCCGGCTCTGCTCCCTCTTCCCTGGAAAACAGCTCAGGAAGGGCTGGATCCCAAATCCTTTGGCACAGGAACTCCCCCAGAGCGGGCAGGGATGGGCTGGGAGCAGCTGGGAGGAAATTCCCAGCAGGAATCCCAAAAAAAGCTCTTTTTGGGACAGGATTTGCTGTGTGGACATGGAGGATCTGAGATCTGGGATGTGGGATTTGGGATCGAGGATTTGGGATCATTCCCACCCCTTTTCCCTCAAGGATTCCCCCATGAACTTCCAGGATGTTCCCCAGCTTCCCATAGATTCCCAAGGCCTGCATTTCCTGCATTCTCTGCATTTCCTGCATTCCCTGCATTCTATAGGATCGGGATCAGGATCCCCCGGGCCAAATTCCCACTGTGACCCGTGGGATCCAGCCCTGAGGGAAATCTGGGATGGAGCCCCTTTCCCAAGATTCCCAGCAGGATATTTGATCTGGGCCATCCGTGGATTCTGGATACCAGGATTGTCCGGACAGGGGTCAGGATGTTGTGCTCCAGTCTGGATCCATCCCTGTTCTCCAGAAAAATCCTGGAGCGGGAGGATTTTGGATCCCACCCAGGGAATCCCTTTTCCTGATAATTCCAGGGATCATCCCTCAGATCCGGGATCAGATTCCAGCTGGAGAATCCGAGTTTCCTCTCAGCTGATTTTTTGGGAGCACAGCACACCTGGGATTTTGGGAATGTCCCAAAACTTTGCTTTTATCCACATTATTCCAACATCTTGGAAATCCAGGCCCCAAATAACCCGGAGTGAGAATTCCTGGAATTTACTGCCTCCAGCCCAGAGCTCCCCCAAACCCCTGAGTGCTCCCAGAAACAGAAAATGAGGGAAAGCCAAACAAAAACTTCCAGGAATGATAAAAAACCCCGATCCCAACCCAGCCCTGCTCCCGTCTCCGGGGTCAGGATGGGAGCTCGGTGTTCCTGATGTGGGAATAACTTCCAGCGCTCCGAGGTATTTATAGCATCCAGCTCATGAGTTTTTAATTAAAATTCCATTTCCTTGTGCTCCAGATGGCACGGACGGCCAGCTCCGTGTTTTCCTTGGGTTTTGTCGGGATCGGGCGGCTCCGGCCGGGACGGGGTCTTTTGGGAGGGGTTTTTATGGGATAGGGGCATTCTGAGGGCCGGGACTGGGATTCCCGGCGGGATTTGGGGGATGGAGGGGCGGCTGCCGCTGGCCCAGAAGTGTCAGATCCGCAGGGATCGCATCCCGAGGGAAGGGAGGGCGGGAAGGGCTCCACGTCAGGAAAAATCACATCAGGAAAAGCAAAGCTTTCAGCGGAGCTAAATCGGGATGGCTGCAGAGAGCGGGAACAGCGGGAACAGTGGGGACACTGGGAACAGAGGGAAAAACAGGGACAGTGGGAACAGCGGGGACAGCAGGAAAAGCAGGGACAGAGGGGACAGTGGGGACAGCAGGGACAGGATGAATCCCGGCTGCCTCCCTGGAACTGGGACATTCCAAATATCCCACTGGGACGGATCCCAGTTACCTCCCTGGGATTGGGACATTCCACTGGGATGGATCCTGGGTGCCCGCCTGGGATGGGGAAATTCCAAATATCCCACTGGGATGGATCCCAGCTCCCTCCCTGGGATTGGGACATTCCACTGGGATGGATCCTGGCTACCCCCTGGGATGGGGACATTCCAAATGTCCCACTGGGATGAATCCCAGCTCCCTCCCTGGGTTAGGGACACTACAAATATCCCACTGGGATGGATCCCAGCTCTATCCCCGATATTGGGACATCCCAAATGTCCCAGTGGGATGGATCCTGGCTGCCCCCTGGAATGGGGACATTCCAAATATCCCACTGGGATGGATCCTGGCTGCTCCTCTGGGATGGGGACATTCCAAATGTCCCACTGGGATGGATCCTGTCTGCCTCCATGGGATGGGGACATTCCAAATACTCCAGTGGGGTGCATCCCAATGGGGACTGTCCAAATGTCCCACTGGGATGGATCCTGGCTGCCCCCCCTGGAACTGGAGCGTTCCAAATATCCCACCGGGATGAGCAGCAGGGATTTGCAGGATCGGTTTCCCAGCTGGAATCTCGGGGATGTTCCCTTTCCCACCCCATTCCTGCTGCATCCAGAGATTCCAGGAGCTCCCCAAAATCTGGAAAGTGACTCCACCAAAAAAGGACTTTTCATGGCTGAGGAAAATTCCCAATTCCTGGAGTTGGTTCTGCTGGGAAGGAGGAAAAGCAAATTCCCGGTTCAGGGAATTCCTGACCTGCAGAGCTGCTCCCGGTCTGGGATCCAACATCCTGAGGGTGTGGAGCTGCTGGGGAGAGGCCAGAGGGGAGCACGGAGCTGCTCCAGGCTGGGAGAGCTGGGAATGTGCAGCTGGATCAGGGAAGGATCCAGGGAATCCTTGGAGCCGCTTCCCCATCCCAAAGGGGCTCCAGGAGAGCTGGGATTTGGGCAAGGGCTGGAGGGGCAGGAGGCAGGGAATGGCTTCCAGTGGGAAAGGGGAGCTGGGGATGGTGGGATCTTGGGAAGGGATTCCTGGCTGGGCTGGGATTCCCAGAGAATCCCTGGCAGTGTCCCAGGGTGGGTTTGGATCACCCTGGGATGGTGGGAAGTGTCCCTGGGATGGGATTGAAGGTCCATGGATCCCATCCCAAACCATTCCAGCATTCTGGGATCAAGGACACTCAGGATCCATCCCGAGGGATTTTTATGGAATTCAGGGATGGAAAAGGGAAGGGAGACCCTTCCTGGAGTCCTGAATTCCCAGGAAAATTCCGGGATCCCGAAATTCCTACTGAAGGAGGAATCAGGATGGGGATGGATCCAATGCCAGGCTGGGAGAGCTGGGAATGTGCAGCTGGATCAGGGAAGGATCCAGGGAATCCTTGGAGCCTTTTCCAGAGGGAAAGGAGAGCTGGGATTTGGGCAAGGGCTGGAGGGGCAGGAGGCAGGGAATGGCTTCCAGTGGGAAAGGGGAGCTTGGGGTGGTGGGATCTTGGGAAGGGATTCCTGGCTGGAATTGCCAGAGAATCCCTGGATCCCTGGCTGTGTTCAAGGCCAGGGTTTGGAGATACTCATCCCATCCCATCCCATCCCATCCCATCCCATCCCATCCCATCCCATTATCCCATTTTCCCATCCCAGCTCTGTTTTCCAGAGGGAGGAGTCTCTCAGGAATTCCCTGGATATCCAGAAATGCAGGAATGGACACCCAGGCCGTGTCCTGTTCCATCAGTGCCCATTCCCATGGGATATCTAGGGACCCCAAATTCCCATTTTTTGAGAAGGAATCCTCTGCCACGGCTGCCTTGGGATACCTGGAGCCACCTGCACAAGGCCCACCCCAAATCCCACCCAAATCCCTGGATTGCAATTCCAGAACTCCCACCCCAATTCCCGGGATGGGCCAGGAGCTCATCCCATAATCCCAGAGATGGGATAACAGGGAATTCCCAACGTTCCCCATTCCCGCATTTCCACTCCCAAAACCCCTCCAATGGCCGTGACGGGAAGAAAATTCCCGCAGGATTTTCCTGAGGTGGATGAGGAAGGGCTGATCCAGGACACGGAGCCCTGGAAGCTGCAGGAGCCTCGTCAGGCAGCCCCAGCCCCACGGGAATCGCCGGTGCCGGGGCTCAGATCCATTAAAATCCCACAAAACCCAAATCGAAGCTTTTTGGGAATGACTCGGCAGCGGCGGCGGAAGAGCGGGAGCGCATTTGGCTTTTTAGGAGCAATTTCGGGTGGATTTTTGGGGTTTTTTTTGCTCTTAATTCCTTTTATTTTTGGCAGCAAAGAGGGAGAAAATGGCCCGGCTGGAGCCCGGATCCATTTGTGGTTTCCAGAGGCAGCAGCGACCGGAGTTGGGAATCTCCGGGGGCCAGGGGATGACTCAGGTCGGGAAAGGGGAGAGGGGACAAGGAGAGAGGGAAACTGGGAAAACTGGGATGGGAGAGAGGGAAACTGGGATGGGAGAGAGGGAAACTGGGATGGGAGAGAGGGAAACTGGGATGGGAGATGGGAACTGGGATGGGAGAGAGGGCAACTGGGATGGGAGAGAGGGAAACTGGGATGGAGAGAGGGAAACTGGGATGGGAGAGAGGGAAACTGGGATGGGAGAGAGGAAACTGGGATGGGAGAGATGGAAACTGGGATGGGAGAGAGGGAAACTGGGATGGGAGAGAGGGAAACTGGGATGGGAGAGATGGAAACTGGGATGGGAGATGGGAACTGGAATGGGAGAAAGGGAAACTGGGATGGGAGATGGGAACTGGAATGGGAGAAAGGGAAACTGGGATGGGAGAGAGGGAAACTGGGATGGGAGAGAGGGAAACTGGGATGGAGTGAGGGAAACTGGGATGGGAGAGAGGGAAACTGGGATGGGAGATGGGAACTGGGATGGGAGAGATGGAAACTGGGATGGGAGAGAGGGAAACTGGGATGGGAGATGGGAACTGGGATGGGAGAGAGGGGAACTGGGATGGGAGAGATGGAAACTGGGATGGAGAGAGGGAAACTGGGATGGGAGAGAGGGAAACTGGTCAGGGATGGTCGGGATTTGATTCCCAGCATTCTGTGGATCAGGGAGATTTGAGATGTACTTCCTGGGATGCTGTTGGTACATTTGGGATGTGATTCCCAGGATGCCAGTGGGATGGTTGGGATGTGATTCCTGGGATTCTGAGGGTCAGGGACATTTGGGACATGTTTCCCGGGATGTCATGGATCAGGGACATTTGGGATGTGATTCCCAGGATGCTGTTGGGATATTTTGGATATATTTCCCAGATTCTGTGGATCGGGGATATTTGGATGTGATTCCCAGGATTCTGTGGATCGGGGTCGGTGGGATGTGATTCCCAGGATGCCAGTGGGATGGTTGGGATTTGGTTCCCAGGACACTGTTGGGATATTTTGGGCTGCAATTCCCAGGATGCCTTTGGGATATTTGGGATGCAATTCCTGGGATTCTGTGGATCAGGGACACGTGGGATACGTTTCCAGGGATTTGTGGATTAGGGACATTTGGGATGTGATTCCCAGGATACTTTTGGGATATTTTGGGCTGCGATTCCCAGGATGCCTTTGGGGTATTTGGGATATATTTCCCAGATTCCTTGGATCAGGGACATTTGGGATATGTTTCCTGGGATTCTGTTGGGATATTTGGGATGTGTTTCCTGGATTCTGTGGATCAGGAACATTTGGGATGTTTCCCAGACCCCGTGGCTGCCAGGCCATTCCCGGTTTCCCGCTGCATGCCGGGCCATGCCGGATCAGCCTGATCCAGCCCAAGCTGTCGCAGCAGCTGCCGCACCCCAGGAGCAGGAAAAGGCAAAGGAGCTTCTGCAGCCAGGAAGGATCCCGCAGATCTTTGTTCCCAAAAACGCCGCACCCTGCCAGAGTGAATCCCAGGGGATCCCAACGATCCCGGATCCTACAGTTCCGGATCCTACAGCACACAAATAACAAATAATGCACGCCATTAACCCACGGCACGCCATTAACCCACAGCACCCCATAAGCCACAGCACCCCATAACTCTGAACCCCGTAACCCACAGCATCCCATAACCCACAGCACCCCATAACTCTGAACCCCGTAACCCACAGCACCCCATAACCCACAGTGCCCCATAACTCTGAACCCCGTAACCCACAGCACCCCATAACCCATAGCACCCCATAACTCTGAACCCCGTAACCCACAGCACCCCATAACCCACAGCACCCCATAACCCACAGCACCCCATAACTCTGAACCTCGTAACCCACAGCACCCCATAACCCACAGCGCCCCATAACTCTGAACCCTGTAACCCACAGAACACAAATAACTCTGAACCCCATAACCCACAGCACTCCATAACATACAGCACCCCATAACCCACAGAACCCCATTAAACCCACACCCCATAACCCTGCACCCCATTAACCCCACAGCCCATTTACTCACGGGACCCCATAGCTCCACACCCCATACCCCACAGCACCCCATAACTCACAGAACCCCAATAAATCTGAACCCCATAATCCAGCACCCCATAACCCTGTACCCTATAACCCACAGCACCCCATAACCCACAGAACCCAAATAACACTGAACCCCATAACCCTGCAACCCATAACCCACAGCACCCCATTAATGCTACACCCCATAACCCTGCAACCCATAACCCGTTAACCCCACACCTCATAACCCACAGCACCCCATTAATCCCACACCCTATTAATCCCACACCTCATTAACCTCACACACCATAACCCTGCACCCCATTAACCCCATACCACATTAAACCCATATCCCAAAACCCACAGAACCCTATAAACCCATACCCCATTAACTCTACACCCCATTGACCCCACAGCACCCCATAACTCAGCACCCCATAACCCGGCACCCTGTAAACCTGCTCACCATTGACCCCACACTCCATTGACCCACAGCACCCCATTAACCCCATACCCCATTAAACCTGCACCCCATAACCCACAGAACCCCATAACCCAGCATCCCATTAACCCCATACCCCATACCCCACAGCACCCCATAACCCACAGCACCCCGTTAACCCCACATCCCCATAACCCACAGAACACCATTAACCCTGCAAACCATACCCCATAACCCATACTCCATTAACCCCACAACCCATAACCATAGTACTCCATAACCCTACACCCCATAACTCTGCACCCCATAACCCACAGCACCCCATAACCCACAGCTCCCAATAACCCAGCACCCAATTAATTCCATCCCCCATAACACTGCACCCCATAACACACAGCACCCCATAACCCACAGCATCCTAATAACCTCATACCCCATAACCCACAGCACGCCATAACCCATCACCCCATAACTCACCCCATAACCCTGCACTCCATAACCCACAGCACCCCATAACTCACAGAACCCCATTAACCCCACATCCCATTAACCCCACATCCCATAACCCCACACCCCATTAGGCCCACATCCCATTAACCCCGCACCCCATTAACCCTGCACCCCATAACCCACAGAACCCCATTAACCCCACACCCCGTAACCCCGCACCCCATTAACCCTGCACCCCATAACCCACAGAACCCCATTAACCCCACACCCCGTAACCCAGCACCCCATTAACCCCACACGCCATACCCCACAGCACCCCATAACCCACAGAATACAAATAACTCTGAACCCTATAACCCCACAGCACCCCATAACCCACAGCAATCCATTAACCCCACACCTCATTAATCCCACATCCCTTATCCCACATCCCACATCCCACATCCCACATCCCACATCCCACATCCCACATCCCATATCCCACATCCCACATCCCACATCCCATATCCCACATCCCATATCCCATATCCCCTATCCCATATCCCACATCCCATATCCCACATCCCATATCCCATATTCCATATCCCATATCCCATATCCCACATCCCATATCCCATATTCCATATCCCATATCCCATATCCCACATCCCATATCCCCTATCCCATATCCCACATCCCATATCCCACATCCCATATCCCATATCCCACATCCCATATCCCATATCTCATATCCCATATCCCATATCCCACATCCCATATCCCACATCCCACATCCCATATCCCATATCCCATATCCCACATCCCATATCCCATATCCCACATCCCATATCGCACATCCCACATCCCATATCCCACATCCCATATCCCATATCCCACATCCCACATCCCCTATCCCTTATCCCATATCCCACATCCCATATCCCATATCCCATACTCCTAGCTGGAATTCCCTGGGACTCTGGAATTCCCACGGGATCAGGTCCAGGTTGAGGCGCCAGCGCAGGTGTGAGGGACAATTGTCCCCTGGTTTCGGGTGACAGCAGCTGTTTTCTGGGATGGAAAGCTTGGAAAGCATTCCCTGCTCCAGAGGGTGGCACCATCCAGCCCCACAGGGATGATCCCGAAATCCGGGGGCAGCAGAAAAAGTGGGAATTCCACCCTGGTGAGAGCCCACATGGAACTGGGATCCTGAAATCAGCAGGACACAGAGCTGGGAGAGCTGGGAATGTGCAGCTGGATCAGGGCAGGATCCAGGGAATCCTTGGAGCCTTTTCCAGAGGGAAAGGAGAGCTGGGATTTGGGCAAGGGCTGGAGGGGCAGGAGGCAGGGAATGGCTTCCAGTGGGAAAGGGGAGCTTGGGATGGTGGGATCTTGGGAAGGGATTCCTGGCTGGGCTGGAATTCCCAGAGAATCCCTGGCAGTGTCCAAGGAAAGGTTCCATGGGGTGGGATAATGGGATGGGATAATGGGATGGGATAATGGGATGGGATAATGGGATGGGATAATGGGATGGGATAATGGGATGGGATAATGGGATGGGATGGGATAATGGGATGGGATGGGATAATGGGATGGGAGAGGACGCAGATGGAGACAGCTCTGGAGCAGGGTTGGGATTTGGAGTTTGGGGTTTGGGCTTTGGGAGCTGTTCCCAGATTTCGGATTTGGGGCTTTGGGGTTTGGGAGCTGTTCCCAGGGTTGGACTTTGGGTTTTCGGAGCGGTTCTCAGGTTTGAGGTTTGGGATCTGTGGTTTGGGAGCTGTTCCCAAGTCTGGGATTTGGGGTTTGGGGTTTGGGAGCTGTTCCCAGGGCTGGGATTTTGGCTTTGCGATGTGGGGTTTTGGGAGCTGTTCCCAGATTTGGGCTTTAAGCTTTTGGGAGCTGTTCCCAGGGTTGGGTTTTGGGGTTTGGGAGCTGTTCCCAGGGTTTGTGTTTGGGATTTGGGTCTGGGAAGCATTCCCATGGTTGAGATTTGGGTGTTAGGGGTTTGGGAGCTGTTCCCAGGTTTGGGAATCGGGATCTCCATTTTGGCAGCTGTTCCAGAGTTATGATCTGGGCTTTGGGGTTTGGGAGCTGTTCCCAGGTTTGGGATTTGGGGTTTTGAGAGCTCTTTCCAGAGCTGTGATCTGGGCTTTGGGGTTTTGGGAGCTCTTCCCAGGTTTGGGATGGGATCCAAGCTTTGGGATCTTTTCCCAGAGTTGGACATTGGGATCTGGGCTTTGGGATCCATTCCCAGAGTTGGGAACTGGGATCTGGGTTTTGGGATCCATTCCCAGAGCTGGGAATTGGGATCTGAGCTTTGGGACCTGTTCCCGGCACCGGCCGCGCTCCGGGGCTCGGGCTCTGTCGCCAGCGGTGTCACCCGGCCCCGTGCGACACTCGGGGGGTCCCCGGGGGCCCTGGTGCTGAAGGACAGCTCCGCCCCCTCCCCCGCCCTCCCTCCCCCTCCCTCTCCCTCCTCCTCCTCCTCCCTCTCCCTCCCTCTCCCTCCTCCCGCTCCTCCGCCGGCCCCGCCGCCGCCGCGGCCGCCGCAGCCGCGCCTGGGCCGCCTCCCCCGGCCGCCCGCCCGCCCGCCGTGCCCGGGCGCTGCCGCCATGCCCCAGCCGGCCCCGCCGCGCCCCGCAGCCGCCGCCGGCGCACCATGAAGCGGCAGAACGTGCGGACGCTGGCGCTGATCGTCTGCACCTTCACCTACCTGCTGGTGGGCGCCGCCGTCTTCGACGCGCTCGAGTCCGAGGCGGAGACGGCGGAGAGGCGGCGGCTGGAGGCCAAGAGCGACGAGCTCAAGAGAAAGTACAACCTGAGCGCCGAGAGCTACGGCGAGCTCGAGCGGGTCGTGCTCAAGCTCAAGCCGCACAACGCCGGCGTCCAGTGGAAATTCGCCGGCTCCTTCTACTTCGCCATCACCGTCATCACCACCATAGGTACCGGCTGCCCCCGCCCCGCCCGGCTCTCCGCAGGCAGATCCCGGCTCGGGTTTTTTCCTGGTGGGATCGGGGGATCCACGCGGGAAGCACCGGGAAAGCCCCGCCTGTCCCCGAGGGAGCGGGGGGAAATCGGGAGCTCGGCGCTTTCGCCGCCCGGGGACCCCCCCGGCACAGCCGCCGCCCGTCCCGCTGGGGCCGGGGCGATCCCTCCGCTCGGCTCCTCCGGCACCGGGAAAAAAACCCGGTGCTCTGTGTCACATCCCTTGGGATCGGGGCGATTCCCCTGCCCGGTTCCTCCTGTTTCCTACCTCGGTGTTTTGGGGGCGATCCCCCTGCCCAGGCCCCCCTGTTTCCCATCCCAGTGTTTTGGGGGCGATCCCCCTGCCCAGGCCCCCCTGTCTCCCATCCCGGTGTTTTCGGGGCCATCCCCCTGCCCGGTTCCCCCTGTCTCCCATTCCGCTGGGACGGGGGCGACCCCTCCGCTCGGTTCCTCCGGCACCAGGAAAAACCCCCCGGTGCTCTGTGTCCCATTCCTTGGGATCGGGGCGATCCCTCTGCCAGGACCCCCCTGTCTCCCATCCCGGTGTTTTCGGGGCGATCCCCCTGCCCAGGCCCCCCTGTCTCCCATCCCGGTGTTTTCGGGGCGATCCCCCTGCCCAGGCCCCCCTGTCTCCCATCCCGGTGTTTTCGGGGCGATCCCCCTGCCCAGGCCCCCCTGTTTCCCATTCCGCTGGGACGGGGGCGACCCCTCCGCTCGGTTCCTCCGGCACCAGGAAAAACCCCTGGGTGCTCCGTGTCCCATCCCTTGGGGTCGGGGCGATCCCTCTGCCAGGACCCCCCTGTCTCTCATCCCGGTGTTTTCGGTGCGATCCCCCTGTCCGGACCCCCCTCTCTCTCCCATCCCGGTGGGACCGGGGCGATCCCTCTGCTCGGTTCCTCCGGCACCGGGAAAAAAATTCCCGGTGCTCTGTGTCTCATCCTTTGGGATCGCGGCGATCCCTCCCTGGCTCCTCCAGAAACGGGAAAAAACTGCCCAGACGCCCCTGTCTCCCAACCCGGTGTTTTCGGGGCGATCCCTCTGCTCGGTTCCTCCAGCACCGGGAAAAACCCGCCAGGACCCGCCTGTCTCACATCCCGGTGGGATCGCGGTGATCCCCCTGTCCGGTCCCCCCCTGTCTCCCGCCCCTCGGGATCGGTGCGATCCCTCTGCTCGGTCCTGCTGTTTCCCATCCCCGTGGGATCAGGGCCATCCCTCTGACCTGATTTCCGTTTCTCATCCCGGTGTTTTCGGGGCGATCCCCCTGCTCGGACGCCCCCCTCTCCCATCCCTTGGAATTGGGACGATCCCCCTGGCCCGTTCCCCCGTGTCTCCCATCCCGGTGGGATCCGGGCGATCCCTCTCCGGCACCGGGAAAAACCTGCCCGGTGCTTTGTTTCCCACCCCTTGGGATCGGGGCGATCCCCCTGCCCGGATCCCCCTGTTTCCCATCCCGGTGTTTTGGGGGTGATCCCTCTGCCCGGATTCCCGACTCCAATCCCCTGGGATCCGGGCGATCCCTCCCCGGCTCCTCCAGCACCGGGAAAAACCTGCCTGGTCCTCCCTCTCTCCCATCCCTTGGCATCGGGGCGATCCCCCTGCAGGGACGCCCCTCTCACCCATCTCGGGGTTTTCGGGGCGATCCCCCTGCCCAGACTCCCGTTTCCCATCCCGGTGTTTTGGGGCCATCCCCCTGCCCTGACTCCCGTTTCCCATCCCGAAGTTTTTGGGGTGATCCCCCTGCCCTGGCTCCCGTTTCCCATCCCGAAGTTTTTGGGGTGATCCTCCTGCCCTGATTCCCGTTTCCCATCCCGGTGTTTTGGGGCCAATCCCCCTGCCCGAATTCCCGTCTCTCCCATCCCTTGGGATCGGGGCGATCCCCCTGTTTCTCATCCCGGTGTTTTGGGGGCGATTCCTCTGCCCTGATTACCATTTCCCATCCCGGTGTTTTGGGGCCGATTCCCCTGCAGGACCCCCCTCTCTCCCTCCCATCCCGGTGTTTTTGGGGGCGATTCCCCTGCCCAGACTCCCGTTTCCCACCCCGAAGTTTTTGGGGTGATCCTCCTGTCCTGATTCCCATTTCCCATCTCTATGTTTTGGGGCCAATCCCCCTGCCCGAATTCCCGTTTCCCATCCCGGTGTTTTGGGGCCATCCCCCTGCCCTAATTCCCGTCTCTCCTATCCTTTGGGATCGGGGCGATCCCCCCGTTTCCCATCCCGGTGTTTTGAGGGTGACCCCCCTGCCCTGATTCCCATCTCTCCCATCTTTTGGGATCGGGGCGATCCCCCCGTTTCCGATCCAGGTGTTTGAGGGGCGATTCCCCTGCCCTGATTCCCGTTTCCCATCCCGGTGTTTTTGGGGCGATTCCCCGCCCAAGTCCCCCCAAATCCCCGACCCCGGGACTCTCCCACCGGGAAACCCTCGCGAGACCCCCGGGACCGGGGAATGCTCCTGGCCGGGACCCTCCCGACCCTGGGATGTGTCCCCAAGGCGCTGTCACCCCCCTGTGGTGGCTCTGCTGGCCCAGACACCCCTGTGGGACCCCCAGCCCGGGGGAGGGGACAGGGACGTGTCCCTGTAGGGTCCCCAGCCCCATGGGGACAGGGGTGTGTCCCTGTAGGGTGCCCATCCCCACAGGGTGTGTCCCTGTAGGGTCCCCAGCCCCATGGGGACAGGGGTTTGTCCCTATAGGGTCCCCAGCCCCATGGGGACAGGGGTTTGTCCCTGTAGGGTGCCCAGCCCTGTGAGGAGGGGACAGGGACATGTCCCCACCCTGCCAGGCTCTCCGAGGGGGTGTCACCTCTGTCCCCCACACTCAAGGATGTCCCCAGCCCTGTCCCCACTCTGGGAAGTGTCACTGGGGGTGGCCCCTTTGGGACCTACCCCCCCCCCCCCGCCACCCTCATTTGTCACCCCTCTGTCACCCACACTGTCACCCCATTGTCACCCTCACTGTCACCCCTCTGGCCTTTGGGTCCCCTCCAAGGGTGGCCGGGGTCACCCAATGTCCCCTGGTCGCCAGCTGCCCCCCAAACTCTGCCCTAGGGAGGGCCTGAGGGGTGGGGACAGGAGAGGACAGTGAGGGGACAGCAGGTGACACAGGGCCCTGGCCACCATTCAGAGAGAGGAGGGATGGGTTAATGGGATAATGGGATAATGGGATGGGGGACACCAGCTTTGGGACAGATTTTGGGGTGTCCCTGGTTCCCCAGAGCTGCTGTCACACAGATTTTGGGGTGTCCCTGGTTCCCCAGGCCTGTCACACAGATTTTGGGCTGGCACTGGTTCCCCAGGGCAGTCACATGGATTTTGGGGTGTCCCTGGTTCCCCAGAGCTGTCACACAGATTTTGGGGTGTCCCTGGGTCCCCAAAACTGTCACATGGATTTTGGGGTGTCCCTGGGTCCCCAGAGCTGCTGTCACATGGATTTAGGGGTTCCTGTGCATTCCCAGGATTGGGACAGGGATATTGGGGTGCCTGTTTGTTCCCGGGGCTCAGATCCAGGTATTGGGGTGCTCATGGGTTCCCAGATTTGGGCTGTGGATATTGGGAGGATTTCCGGGCCCTAAATCCCGGTGTGTGGAGGCAAAAGAGTTCCCGGTGCTGAAACACCAGGGTTGGGGTGCTCGTTGTTCCAGGAGTTTTTATCCCGGTGTTTGTCATTCCCAGAGCAGTTGTTCCAGTGTTGGTTATTCCCAAGGCTTCTATCCCAGTTTTTTTTATTCCCAGAGTTGTTATTCCCACTCTCAGGGTGTTCATTATTCCCAGGGCTGTTAGCCCGGTGTCAGGGTGTTCGTTATTCCCGGGGCTTTTATCCCGGTGTCAGACTGTTATTCCTGGGCTTTTCTCCCAGTGTTTGCCATTCCCACCCTCAGAGTGTTCATTATTCCCGGAGCTGCTGTCCCGGTGTTTGTTATTCCTGGAGCTGGAGCTGTTATTCGGGTGTTTGTCATTCTTATTCCCACTCTCATCACATCCCTTATTCCTGGGGCTTTTATCCCGGTGTCCAGCTGTTATTCCAGGGCTGTTATCCCGGTGTTTGTCATTCCCACCCTCAGGGCATTCATTATTCCCAGGGCTGTTTTCCCAATGTTCATTATTCCCATTATCCCGGTGTCGGGGTGTTTGTCACTCCCAGCACTGGTATCTCGGTGTTTGCTATCCCCAATTTTTTCCCCCCCGGGTTTATTATTCCCATTATCCCGGTGTCAGGGTGTTTGTCATTCCCAGAGTTTTTATCCCTGTGTTTTACACTCCCACCCTCAGGGTGTTCCTTGTTTCTGGGGCTGTTTTCCCGATGTTTGTAATTCCCATTATCCTTCAGGGTGTTTGTTACTCCCAGAGCTGTTATACCGGTGTTTGTTACTCCCAGAGCTCTTATTCCCACTCTCATGGTGTTGCTTATTACCGGGGCTTTTATCCCAGTGTCAGGCTGTTATTCCCGGGCTTTTATCCCAGTGTTTGTTATTCCCACCCTCAGGGTGTTCATTATTCCCGGGGCTGTTATCCCGGTGTTTGTCATTCCTGGAGCTCTTATTCCCACTCTCAGGGTGTTGCTTATTCCCGGAGCTGTTATCCTGGTGTCCAGCTGTTATTCCATGGCTTTTATCCCGCTGTTTGTCATTCCCACCCTCAGGGCATTCATTATTCCCGGAGCTGCTATCCTGGTGTTTGTCATTCCCATTATCCCGGTCTCAGGGTGTTTGTTATTCCCGGGGCTTTTATCCCGATATTTATTATTCCTGGAGCTGTTATCCCGGCGTTTGTTATTCCTGGAGCCGTTATCCCAATATTTATTATTCCCCGTGTCAGGGTGTTCATTATTCCTGGGGTTTTTACTCTGGTGTTTGTTATTCCTAGAGTTGTTATTCCCACTCTCAGGGTGTTCCTTATTCTTGGGACTTTTTTCAGGCTGCTATTCCCAGGGCTGTTATCCCGGTGTTTCTTATTCCCACCCTCAGGGCATTGATTACTCCCGGGGCTGTTTTCCCCATGTTCATTATTCCCATTATCCCGATGTCAGGGCGTTTGTCATTCCCGGAGTTGTTATCCCGGTGTTTGCCATTTCCAGGGCTTTTATCCCAGTTGTTTTTTTTTATTCCCAGAGTTGTTATTCCCACTTTCTGGGTGTTCCTTATTCCTGGGGCTTTTATCCCAGCGTTTTTCATTCCCGGAGCTCTTATCCCGGTGTCAGTGTTTCATTATTCCCGGGGCTTTTATCTCAGTGTTTTTTATTCCCAGACTCTATCCCGGTGTTTGTTTTTCCCGGGGCTGTTATCCTGGTATTTGTCAGTCCCATTATCCCGGTGTCAGGGCGTTCATTATTCCCCGGGCTGTTTTCCAAATGTTTATTATTCCCATTATTCCAGTGTCAGGGTGTTTGCTATTCCAGGGTTTTTGTCCTGGTGTTTGCCATTCCCGGAGCTGTTATTCCCACTCTCAGGGTGTTCATTGTTCCCGGAGTTTCAGGCTCTTATTCCCAGAGCTGTTATCCTGCTGTTTATTATTCCTATTATCCAGGTGTCGGGGTGTTTGTCATTCCCAGCACTTTTATCCCTTTGTTTGTTATTCCCGGGTTTTTATCCCCAATATTTATTATTCCCATTATCCCGATGTTTGTTATTCCCACTCTCAGGGTGTTCATTATTCCCGGGGCTGTTTTCCCAATGTTCATTATTCCCGTTATCCCGGTGTCAGGGTGTTTGTTACTCCTGGAGTTGTTATTCCCACTCTCAGGGTGTTCATTATTCCCGGGGCTGTTTTCCCAATGTTCATTATTCCCATTATCCCGGTGTCGGGGTGTTTGTTACTCCTGGAGTTGTTATTCCCACTCTCAGGGTGTTCATTATTCCCGGAGCTGTTATCCCAGTGTCAGGCTGTTATTACTGGAGCTCTTATCCTGCTGTTTGTTATTCCCGGTGTTTGTTATTCCAATTATCCCAGGGCTGTTTTCCCAATGTTCATTATTCCCGTTATCCCGCTGTCAGGGTGTTTGCTATTCCCAGCACTGGTATTCTGGTGTTTATTATTCCCAGAGCTGTTATCCCCGGTGTTTGTCACTCCCATTATTTATTCCCATTATCCTGGTGTTTGCCATTCCCGTATTCCTGGTGTCAGGGTGTTTATTGTCCCTGTTATCCCGGTGTTTGCCATTCCCATTATCCCATTATCCTGGGATTCACTATTCCTGTTATCCTATTGTTCAGTATTCCCATTATCCAGGGGTTTTCTAATCCCATTGTCCCTTTATCCTGCTGTTTGTTGTTCCCATTATCCCATTATCCCAGTGTTTGCCATTCCCATTATCCCATTATCCTGGGATTCACTATTCCTGTTATCCTAGTGTTCAGTATTCCCTATCCAGGTGTTTCCTAATCCCATTATCCCTTTATCCTGCTGTTTGTTTTTCCCATTATCCCATTATCCCAGTGTTTGCCATTCCCATTATCCCATTATCCTGGTGTTTTCCTATCCCATTTTTCCCCGTGTTTACCATTCCCATGATCCCAGTTTCCTGGTGTTTGCCATCCCTGTTATCCCAGTGTTTGCCATTTCTGTTATCCCGTTATCCCAGTGTTGTTTGCCATTCCCATTATCCCAGTGTTTTTCAATCCCATTATCCCATTTTTCCTGGTGTTTGCCATTCCCATTATCCCATTATCCCAGTGTTTGTCATTCCCATTATCCCAGTGTTTTTCAATCCCATTATCCCAGTGTTTGCCATTCCTGTTATCCCATCTTCCTGTTGTTTTTCAATCCCATTATCCCATTATCCCAGTGTTTGCCATTCCCATTATCCCATTATCCCAGTGTTTTTCAATCCCATTATCCCATTTTTCCTGGTGTTTGCCATTCCCATTATCCCAGTGTTTGCCATTCCCATTATCCCAGTGTTTTTCAATCCCATTATCCCATTATCCCGGTGTTTGCCATTCCTGTTATGCCATCTTCCTGTTGTTTTTCAATCCCATTGTCCCATTATCCCGGTGTTTGACATTCCCATTATCCCATTATCCCAGTGTTTTTCAATCCCGTTTTCACATTTTTCCCGGTGTTTACCATTCCCATTATCCCGGTCTTTACCATTCCCATTTTCCCAGTGTTTGCCATTCCCATCATCCCATTATCCCAGTCTTTTTCAATCCCATCATCCCATTATCCCAGTCTTTTTCAATCCCATTATCCCCTTATCCCAGTGTTTGCCATTCCCGTTATCCCAGCTCCGACCTCTCCAGGCTGCCAGGAGCAACTGAAAAAGTTCTGGAATTGTGGCCAATCCTCCGGCATTGGACAGGATGGGAGGAATTGGGAATCTCCAAAGGGATCCAGCCCATCCCAAGGATCCCGGAATGCTGGAGAGGGACATGGACCTGCTGGGATCCCACTCTGCCTCTCCCGGGATTCCCGATCCTGGAATTCCCAATCCCACTGCCAGGAGCTGGGAATGCTGGAGCGGGACTGATCCCAACCCAAACGTCGCATCCCAAAAATTCCTGCCCATCCCAGCACTCCCAACCTTAAATCCTGGAGCTGGGCTCCACTTTGGGATTGGGATGAGGATTCCCAATATCCCAAATTTGGGAATTGCAGAGGGAATGGCCTCAAATGGCTTTCCCTAAATCCAGCCCAGTTTTCCCAGAATTTCCAGGGATGTGGAGAAGGGTCTGGGACATTCAGATGTGCAGGAAGATCCCAAAATCCCACAATCCCACAAAATCCACGATTTGGGTGGCTGGATATGGCAGCAACGCTGGGATGGGGCTGGAATGAGAAGAGACCCCTCCAAATCCAGGGGAAAGGGGAAGAAATTCCCATTATTCCCATGGAATTGGATTTTCCAAGGCAGGGAAAAAAAAGGGATTTTTCCAGGAATTCACCACCGAGCTCTTGGTGGGACAGGGAAAAGCCAGACTGGGATTGGGAAATGGCTCCTGAGGTGGGGAAAAATCCGGGATTACAGATCCTGGTGGGACGGGAGGAGGAAAATCCAGGATTACAGATCCCACTGGGGAAAGTTTGAATCCATTTGGGGTTTTGTTTTTTTTCCCCTTTATCCATGAAAAAAGCCGAGAGAGGAGCAGCTCCTGTCGCTGCTGCAAAGCTTTCCTGTGGCTCCCAAGAAATTCCTGGCACTGGGATGTCCCCTCTGTCCTCACCCTGCAATTCCCAGGCCTGGGATGTCCCCTCTGTCCTCACCCTGCAATTCCCAGGCCTGGGATGTCCCCTCTGTCCTCACCCTGCAATTCCCGGGCCTGGGATGTCCCCTCTGTCCCCATCCCACAATTCCCGGGCCTGGGATGTCCCCTCTGTCCTCACCCTGCAATTCCCAGGCCTGGGATGTCCCCTCTGTCCTCACCCTGCAATTCCCAGGCCTGGGATGTCCCCTCTGCCCCCATCCCACAATTCCCGGGCCTGGGATGTCCCCTCTGTCCTCACCCTGCAATTCCCAGGCCTGGGATGTCCCCTCTGTCCTCACCCTGCAATTCCCAGGCCTGGGATGTCCCCTCTGCCCCCATCCCACAATTCCCGGGCCTGGGATGTCCCCTCTGTCCTCACCCTGCAATTCCCGGGCCTGGGATGTCCCCTCTGTCCCCATCCCAAAATTCCAGAGGCTGGGATGTTCCCAGGGGGTGGCAGTGTCACCGGCAGTGTCCCTTGTCACCTCTGCCGCTGTCCCGAGCCAGGGTGGGCTGCTCTGGCTCTGGATGGCTCCCAAAAGTCCCGATCCCAAAAACCCTGATCCCAAAAATCCCGATCCCAAAAGTCAGAATCCCAAAAATCCAATCCTAAAAAACCCGATCCCAAAAATCCCAATCACAAAAAAACAGATCCTAAAAAAACAGATCCTAAAAAACCCAATCCCAAAAGTCACAATCCCAAAAATCCTAATCCCAAAAAAAAAAACAGATTCTAAAAAACCCAATCCCAAAAAACCTGATCCCAAAAACCCCAATCCCAAAAATCCCAATCACAAAAGTCACAATCCCAAAAATCCTGATCCCAAAAGTCACAATCTCAAAAATACCGATCCCAAAAAACCCCAATCCCAAAAATCCCAATTCCAAAAAAACAGATCCTGAAAAACCCAATCCCAAAAATCACAATCCAAAAAAACCCGATCCCAGAAGCGTCGATCCCAAAACTTCAATCCTAAAAAAACAGATCCCAAAAACCCCGATCCCAAAAAACCCAATCCCAGAAGTCCCAGTCTCAAAAATCTTGATCCCAAAAATCCCGATCCTAAAAAAGCCAATCCTAAAAATCCTGATCCAAAAAGTCACAATCCCAAAAGTGCCGATCCCAAAAACCCCCATCCCAAAAGTCACAATCCCAAAAATCCTGATCCCCAAAAACCCGATCCCAAAAATCCCAATCCCAAAAGTCCTGATCCCAAAAGTTACAATCACAAAAAATCACAATCCCAAAAGTGCCGATCCCAAAAACCCTGATCCCAAAACCCCGATCCCAAAAGTCCCAATCCTAAAAGTCCTGATCCCAGAAGTCCCAATCCCAAAATTCCCGATCCCAAAAAACCCAATCCCAAAAATCACAATCCCTAAAACTCGATCCCAAAAATCTTGATCCCAAAACCCCGATCCCAAAAACCCCGATCCCAAAAAACCCCGATCCCAAAAACCCCGATCCCAAAACCCCGATCCCAAAACCCCGATCCCCAAAACCCCGAACCCAAAACCCCGATCCCAAAACCCCAATCCCCAAAACCCCGATCCCAAAACCCCAATCCCAAAAACCCCGATCCCCAAAACCCCGATCCCAAAACCCCAATCCCAAAACCCCGATCCCAAAAAACCCCGATCCCAAAACCCCGATCCCAAAACCCCGATCCCAAAAACCCCGATCCCAAACCCCCGATCCCAAACCCCCGATCCCAAATCCCCGATCCCAGAAGCCCCGTTCCCCGCCCCCCTCCCCCGCGGCCGCGCGCAGGGAGCAGGTGGCAAATGCCACCTCGGTGTCACCATCTGTCACCGCCGCCACCCGCCCGAGCCTCTGCCCCGGGAACAGCGCCCGCCGGGAGGCCGGGCCCTTTTGTCCCCGATTGTCACCTGCTGTCCCCTCTGGTCCCCCCCTGTCCCTTTCTGTCCCCGTTTGTCACCCCCTTTGTCCTGCTTCTGTCCTCCCTTGTCACCCCCCCGTCCCCTTCTGTCCCACCCTGTCACCCCCTGTCCCCTCTGTCCCCTTCTGTCACCCCCTGTCCCCTCTGTCCCCTTCAGCCACTCCCTGTCCCCTCTTTGTCCCCTCAGACCCCCCCTTCCCTTCTGCCCCCTTCTGTCACCCCCTGTCCCCTCTGTCCCCTCAATCCCCGTGTCCCCTCTCTGTCCCTCTGTCCCCCCCTTGCCCTCTCGGTCCCCTCTGTCTCTCTGTCCTTCTGTCCCTTCCATCTCTCTGTCCCTCTGTCCCCTCTGTCCCTCCTGTCTCACACTGTCCTCTCTGTCCCCCTGACCCCCGTGCCCCTCTGTCCCTCTGTCCCTCTGTCCGGCCCTTTACCTCTGTCCCCTCTGTCCCCTCAGCCTCCCATCCCCTCTGTCCTTCCATCCCCCTCTGTCCCCTCTGTCCCTCTGTCCCCTCAGTCCCTCCTGTCCCTCTGTCCCTTCTGTTTCTCTGTCCTCTCTGTCCCCGCTCTCACCCTGTCCCCTCAGTCCCTTCTGTCCCCTCTGTCCCTCTGTCCCCTCTGTCCCTCCTGTCCCACACTGCCCTCTCAATCCCCTGTCCCCTCTGTCCTTCTGTCCCCTCGGTGCCCTCTGTCCCCTTTGCCCCTCTGTCCCCTCTGTCTCTCTGTCCTTCTGTCCCCTTTGTCCCTCTGTCCCCCACGTCCCCTTTGTCCCTCTGTCCCACGCTATCCCCTCTGTCCTTCTTGTCTCCCTGTCCCTCCTTGTCCCCTCTGTCCCTCTGTCCCGTCTGTCCCTCCTGTCCCACCCTGTCCTCTCAATCCCCCCTGTCCCCTCTGTCCCCTTTGTCCCTTCAGTCCCATCTGCCCCTCTTTCTCCTCTGTCCCCCTGTCCTGCCCTGTCCTTCTGTCCCCTCTGTCCCTCTGTCCCACAGTCCCCCCTATCCCCTCTGTCCCCCCGTCCTATCTGTCCCCTCTGTCCCTCAGTCTCCTGTGTCCCCCTGTCCTATCTGTCCCCCTGACCCCCGTGTCCCCTCTGTCCCTTCCGTCCCACCCTGTCCCTTCTGTCCCCTCTGTCCCTCTGTCCCTCTGTCCCCCTGTTCCGTGTGCCCCGGGTCGGTGACATTGCCCCTGTCCCCAATCTGTGGCCACCCCTGGGGTCGGGAAGGGTTTGGGGACAGCTCTGTCACCTCCCACGTCACTGCCACCCCCGGGTGGCGAGAAAGGCACTGAATTCCTGGAATTTGGGGGGGAAAACTCCAGAAATTGTTGGGAATTGCTGGGATAGGGAGCTCCCTCCATCCCGTCAGGACATTCCTGCTCCCACTCCACAAAAACAAAACATTTCCATGGAAATCGCTCCTTGGGATCAACAGGGAAAGCGGAATTCCAGGGAATTCCTGCCCTAATTCCAAAGCTGGAATTCCTCCCACCCCTCCGGCCACTCCTGCTCCCATTCCACAAAAAAAAAAAAATTTCTATGGAAATCGCTCCTTGAAATCAACAGGGAAAGGGGAATTTCAGGGAATTCCCACCCCAATTCCAGGGCTGGAATTCCTCCCAACGCCCCGGGCTATTGCTGCTCCCATTCCACAGAAAAAACATTTCCATGGAAATCGCTGGTGGCTCCTTGGGACGGGATTTGGGATCAACAGGGAAAGGGGAAAACTCTGCCGCAACTCCAGGGCTGGAATTCCTCCCAACCCCTCCAGCTGTTCCTGCTCCCATTCCACAAAAACAAACATTTCCATGGAAATCCATGCTGGCACCTCCTGAACCATCCACAGGCTTTGGAAATAAGAGGGAGAAAGGGGGAATATTCCTGAAATTCCTGGAATTCTCTCCTGGGTTTTCCCTCATGGGTTTTCCCAGAAAAGCAATCCTGCCCATCCCGGGGGTTGTTGGAGCATCCCATCCCCGGGAATTGCTGGAAAATTGGGATCGCTTCCCTTCCCTGTTCCACTAAGGATTCCTGGATGTTTCTCCTGGACATTCCTGCTCCCACTCCACAAAACCAAACATTTCCATGGAAATCCGTGCTGGCACCTCCTGAACCATCCACAGGCTTTGGAAATAAGAGGGAGAAAGGGGGAATATTCCTGAAATTCCCTCCTGTGTTTTCCTGGGACAGTGATCCCAAGCCCATCCTGGGGGTTTTTGGAGCATCCCATCCACGAGAATTGTTGGAAAATTGGGATCGCTTCCCTTCCCTGTTCCACTAAGGATTACTGGATGTTCCTCCTGGATCCTCTGCATCCAGGGCTTTTCCAGAGGATCCAGGAAGGGGCTGGATGAGGATGTGGAGAATTCCCATTGGGATCGGAGCCGCTTCCCGCTGGGATGGGAATTTAGGATTTAGGGTGACAATCCCAGCTTGGGTTGAATCCGGGGCCTTTTCCTGGGAATCTCTTCCCAAGGAGGCTCCGGCAAACACGAGGTGGGGAGGCCACGGGGTTGTTCCCATGGGATTCAAGGCAGGGATTGGGGTTGGGATTGGGATCAGGATCCAGGATCAGGATCGGGATTGGAATTGAGATTGGGATTGAGATTGGGATCGAGATTGGGATCAGGATTGGGATCCGGGATCAGGATTGGAATTGGGATCGGGATTGAGATTGGGATTGGGATTAAGATCAAGATTGGGATCCGGGATCAGGATTGGTATTGGGATTGGGATTGAGATCGAGATTGGGATTGAGATCCAGGATCGGGATTGGTATTGGGATTGGGATTGAGATCGGGATCAGGATCATGGTCAGGATTAGGAATGGGAATGGGATCGGGATCAGGATCAGATCAGGATTGGGATAAAGATTGGGATTGAGATCCAGATCAGGATTGTGGTCAGGGTCAGGTTTGGGATCAAGATCAGAGTTGGGGTCGGGGTCAAGATTGGAATCAGGCTCAGGATTGGGATCAAGATCAGGATCAGGATCGGGATTGGAATCAGGATCAGGATTGGGATCAGGATCAGGATCAGGATCAGGATTGGGGCCCCTCTGGATCTTCCCTCTCCCATCCCCTTCTCTTGCCCAGGCCATAAATTCCCATCTTTTTTTCCATCCAGGAGTGACACTATTAATTAATTCCCACTAATTCCCACTCCTGGCCTTCCCAGCTGATTCCTCCCAAAATCCCAGCAAATCCCGACCAGGAGCAAGGAATGAAACCCATGGGCCAGGGAGATCAGGGGCAGGGAAAGCCATCCCAGATTTCTGAAGATTTGGGAGTTTTTCCCGGTTTTTCCCAAGCACCAGAGCTGGTGGCTCAGGCTCAGGGTGGATCCGAGAGCCTGGAATGGGATTTCTGGGATGGATGGATGGATGGATGGATGGATGGATGGATGGATGGATGGATGGATGGATGGAATCAGCAGCTCCCAGGGGAAAGGGACTGGATCCATTCCTTGTTCCTGTCCTGCATCCCCATCCCTGTCCTGCATTCCCACCCCATATCCCTGTCCCCATTCCCATCCTGCATTCCCACCCCATATCCCTGTCCCCATTCCCATCCCTCATCTGCATCCCATGTCCTAATTCCCATCCTACATCCCCATCCCCTATCCCCATTTCATAATCTCCCTCCCATATCCCCATCCTGCATCCCCATCCCAAATCCCAATCGCATCCCACATTCCCACCCCACATCCTCATCCCATAATCTCAATCCCTCATCCCATATCCCCATCCCCATCCCGTAAAATCCATCCCAATCCCCATTCCATAGCCCCAACCCATATCCCCATGCTACATCGTCATCCCATAATCTCCATTCCACCATACCCACTCCATATCCCCATTACCACCCCATATCCCCACCCCATATCCCATATCCCTACCCCATATCCCTATCCTTTATCCCCATCCCCACCCCATATCCCAAATCCCCATCCCATATCCCCATCCCCATCCCATATCCCCATCCTCATCTCATGTCCCCACATCCCCATCCCATATCCCCATCCTCATCCCCGTCCCCACCACATATCTCCATCCCCACCCCATATCCCCATCCCCAAATCCCCACCCCATATCCCCACCCCATATCCCCATCCCCACCCCACATACTCACCCCATATCCCCATCCCATATCCCCATCCCATATCCCCATCCTCATCCCCATCCCCACCCCATATCCCAAATCCCCATCCCATATCCCCATCCCAAATCCCCACCCCAAATCCCCACCCCAAATCCCCATCCCCACCCCACATCCTCACCCCATATCTCCATCCCATATCCCCATCCCATACCCCATCCTACATCCCCATCCCATAATCTCCATCCTCGTCCCCATCCCATATCCCTCGTCCTCATCCCATACCCCCACCCCATACCCCCACCCCATATCCCCTTCCCCATATCCCCTTCCCCATCCCAAATCCCCACTCCACATCCTCATCCCCATTTTTCTGGGAAGGGCCTGGACACCCACCTGTGCCCATTTTGGGACACAAATCTACCCCAAAATCCACCTCAAATTCCACCCCAAAATCCACCCCAAAATCCACCCAAAATCCAGCCCTAAATCCATCCCAAAATCCCTGAGGGATTTTATTCCCACTGGAGCTGTTTCGTCCCCCACCCTGATCCTCCCAGAACATCGGGGCCGCCCCCCTTGGGGTGCCCCAGGACATTCCCAGGGCATCCTAGCTTATCCCTGAGCTCCAGACCCCCCTTCCCACTGTAGGCCCCCCTTTTCGCATATCCCCACCCCATATCCCCATCCCCATCCCAAATCCCCACTCCACATCCTCATCCCCATTTTTCTGGGAAGGGCCTGGACACCCATCCCTGCCAATTTTGGGACACAAATCCACCCCAAAATCCCCCCAGAATCCACCCCTAAATCTACCTCAAAATCCACCTCAAAATCCACCCCAAATCCCCCCAAAATCTATCCCAAATCCACCCCAAAACTGAACTCCTAAATCCACCCCAAAATCCACCCCAAAATCCACGCCAACATCCACCCCAAAATCCACCCCAAAATCCACCCCAAAATCCACCCCAAAATCCACCCAAAATCCACCCCAAAATCCACCCCAAACTCCACACAAAATCCACTCCAACATCCACCCCAAACTCCACCCCTAAATCCCCCCAAAATCCACCCCAAAACTCACCCCAAAATTCATCCCAAAATCCAGCCCAAATTCACCCCCAAATCCACCCTAACATTCATCCCAAAATCCACCTGTAAATCCACCCAAAATCCACCCAAAATCCACCCCAAAATCCACCCCAAAATCCACCCCCAAATCCACCCCAAACTCCACCCAAAATCCACTCCAACATCCACCCCAAACTCCACCCCTAAATCCACCCAAAATCCACCCCAAAACTCACCCCAAAATTCATCCCAAAATCCACCCCAAATTCACCCCCAAATCCACCCTAACATTCATCCCAAAATCCACCCGTAAATCCACCCAAAATCCACCCCGCAATCCCTGAGGGATTTTTATCCGGACCCCCCTTCCCGCTGCGGGCCCCCCCTTTTCCAGGGAGAGGCACGGGGAGGGGGGGCGGGAAGGGGCCTGGCGGGGCCCCAGAATCCAAGGAAAAATTGCCAGTTTTGGCGCAAACAGGGAGCTTGGCCGGCGCCGGGATTTTCCATGACTCCATCCCGACCCCCCCGGCCGCGGGAGGCGCTGGGGGAGGGGGAATCAGGCACCCCCCACACCCCAAAAAATCCGGGGGGGGACCCCACTGCGGAGCCGAGTCCCTTTGGGAATGGCGCGGGAATGTGGGGGGATGTGGGAATGAAGGGGGGGATCGGGGTCTGGCCCCACATCCAACCCCATCCACCCAAATCCTGCTGGGAATGGGGGACCTGGGGGTCCCTGATCCTTGGGGTCACATGGGGGGATCCTGGAATGTTCCAGAACCGCCCTCCTATGGAATGGGATCCCGCTTTTCCAGGGGGGAAATATGGGAGAAGCGGGGAGATGGAGCAGAGGGGATGGAGGGATGGGTGGGTGGGTGGGTGGGTGGGTGGATGGATGGATGATGGATGGGTGGATGGATGGATGGATGGATGGATGGATGGATGGATGGATGGATGGATGGATGGATGGATGATGGATGGATGGATGGATGGATGGATGGATGGATGGATGGATGGATGGATGGATGCATGGATGGATGATGGATGGATGGATGGATGGATGGATGGATGGATGGATGGATGGATGATGGATGGATGGATGGATGGATGGATGGATGGATGGATGGATGATGGATGGATGGATGGATGGATGGATGGATGGATGGATGGATGATGGATGGATGATGGATGGATGGATGGATGGATGGATGGATGGATGGATGGATGGGTGGATGGATGGATGATGGATGGATGGATGGATGGATGGGTGGATGGATGATGGATGGATGGATGATGGATGGATGGGTGGATGGATGGATGGATGGATGGATGGATGGATGGATGGATGGATGATGGATGGATGGATGGATGGATGGATGGATGGATGGATGGATGGATGATGGATGGATGGATGGATGGATGGATGGATGGATGGATGGATGGATCCAAGGAGAACTGGAACAAGGCCAGTCGGGATTTTGGGAGTCCCAGGGGTCCCTACAGCTCTTCATTCCCAGTTCAGCCCATCCCAGATCCCATCCCTCTGCTCTGGCTGCAGGAGTTGTCCCCATGTCCTGTGACCCCCAGCCCCACCCAGGGATTTTGGTGTCCCCATGTCCCCTCCTGTGTCCCCCAGCCCCATCCAGGCATTTTGGTGGCCCTGCATGACCCAGGTGTCCCCCAGCCCGTGTCCCCCTGCCCATGTCCCCCTGCCCGTGTCCCCATGCCTGTGTCCCCTGCCCGTGTCCCTCGGTGCCAGCTCCATGTTTTCCAGGACATTTTTTCCTGGAATTCCGCTGTCCCCAGCACCTGCTGCGTTCCCAGCCGCCATCTCCAGGCGCGTTTGCTCTCCCCGGGCACGCGGGGGTCTCTGGGGACAGCTGTGTTCCCTCCCCCCGCCTGGGGACAGCTGGGGTGGCCCCAGCACTGGGAACAATGGGATCTTTACTGGGAGCAGCGGGATTCTTACTGGGAGCAGTGGGATCCTTACTGGGAGCAATGGGATCATACTGGGGACAGTGGGATCATCACTGGGAGCAATGGGACAATGATCCTCACTGCGAACAATAGGACAATGATCCTTACTGGGAACAGTGGGATCCTTACTGGGAACAGCGGGATCATACTGGGATCAGTGGGATTCTTACTGGGAACAGCGGGATCATACTGGGAACAGTGGGATTCTTACTGGGAACAATAGGATCTTTAATGGAGACAGCAGGATCTTTACTGGGAACAGCAGGATCCTTACTGGGAACAGTGGGATCCCTACTGGAAACAGCGGGATCATACTGGGAACAGTGGGATTCTTACTGGGAACAGTGGGATCTTTACTGGAGACAGCGGGATTCCTACTGGGAACAACAGTATCCTTACTGGCAATACCGGGATCCTTACTGGGAAAAGCGAGATCCTTGCTGGGAGCAGCGGGATTCTTACTGGGAACAGTGTGATCCTTACTGGGAGCAGAAGGATCCTTACTGGGAATAGCCAGATCCTTACTTGGAGCAGCGGGATCCTCACTGGGAGCAATGGGACAACGATCCCTACTGGGAGCAGATGCTGATCCTTACTGGGAGCAGTGGGATATGAGGAAGGGCTGGCACGAGGAGACTCCTTCCATCCCCTGTCCCTGCTCCCTGAATGCCATCCCCTGCTTCCCTGAATTCCCTGTCCAGGTTCCCTAAACCCCTGCCCCATTCCCAAAACCCCCTGCCCCATTCCCTGCATCCCCTGCCCCATTTTCCACATCCCCTGCCCCATTCCCTGCATCCCTTGCCCCACTCCCTACATTCCCTGCCCCATTCCCTGAGTCTCCCTGTCCCTGATCCCTGAATCCCATCCCCTGCTTCCCTGAATTCCCTGTCCAGATTCCCTAAACCCCTTTCCCCATTCCCTGCATCCTCTGCCCCATTCCCTGCATCCCCTGCCCTGCCCCATTCCCTAAACCTCCTGCCCATTCCCTGAATCTCCCTGAACCCCATCCCCTGCTTTCCTGATTTCCCTGTCTAGGTTCCCAAAACCCCCTGCCCCATTCCCTAAACCCCCTGCCCCATTCCCCAAACCCCCTGCCCCATTCCCTAAACCCCTTGCCCCATTCCCCAAACCCCCTGCCCTGTTCCCTGCCCCGTTCCCTGCTCCATTCCCTGCCCCTCATCCCCATCCCACCCTCCCATCCCCATTCCCTCAGATCCTTCCCTGCCCTCCCAGCCCTCCCAGCCGGGTGCCCTCCTCCCCCTGCCCGTTCCCGTTCCCGCAGCTGTCCCACTAATCCCGGCCATCCATCGCCCCGACAGCCGGGATCCGCTCCAGGCCCGGGGCCAGCCCTGCACCTGCTCCGGGGCCGGATCCAGCCCCGCTCCTCCGGCCCTAAAAAGGCCAGGATCGGCCGCGTTCCTGCGGGACGTGTCATCCTCCCTCCCTGGGGACACGATCCCTGCTCCCGGCCCTGCCCGCAGCGGGATCCCGGCCCCGCTCGGCTCCAGGGACACCCCCGGGAGCCGGGAAGGGCCGGGGGGCAGGAGGTGGGGAAGGAGCCGGAATTTCAGGCGTTATTCCCGGCGGATTTCCCGGCTGGGACGTGCCCTCCTCTCCAACACAATTTCTAGCCACCCGCGGGGCCCGGAGGGATTTGGGGGTCACCCTCGGAGCCGCTTTCCGGGGTTTTCCCTCTCCTGCCATTCCCGACCTTCCCCCCACCCTCAGACGTGCCGGAGCTCAGGCAGCTCCTGCTAAAACCGGGAACGGGGGGGGATCGGGGGATTGACCGACGCTTGGAGAGCTCATAAACTCCCTTCCCTCGGGAAAGGGCGCTAAAAATAGCTCCGGGAGGCCGGGGAGGGATGGAGAGGCTGGAGGGGGCTGGAGAGGGCAGGAAAGGGCGGGAAGGGGCAGGAAAGGGCAGGAGGATGCTCAGGGAGGATTTTGAAAAGGCACCCGTGGGCACTGCGGGAGGGTCCTTCCCAAAATCCATCCCGAACAGCCGGAAAGGGGATTTGGGAATTGCTGGGGAGGGGATGGTGAAGGGCAGGATGAGGGCTTGGGGTGTGGGACTGGAGGGAGAATGAGGAGCTGGGAGAGAGGGACACGAGGAACAGGGAGAGAGGGATGCGAGGAACAGGGAGAGAGGGACATGAGGAGCAGGGAGAGAGGGACATGAGGAACAGGGAGAGAGGGACATAGGGATGGGACACAATGGGCTGGGAGAGAGGGACATGAGGAACATGGAGAGGGGAACATGAGGAAGAGGGAGAGAGGGACATGAGGAACAGGGAGAGAGGGACATGAGGAGCAGGGAGAGAGGGACACAGGGAGAGAGGGACAGAGGGATGGGACACGAGGAGCCGGGAGAGAGGGACACAAGGGTGGACATGAGGGACATGGATCTGGGAGAGAGGGACATGAGCTGGGAGAGAGGAACGTGAGGAACAAGGAAGGGACATGAAGAACAGGGAGAGAGGGACACAGGGAAGGGACATGAGGAGCTGGGAGAGAGGGACATGAAGAACAGGGAGACAGGGACAGGAAGAACAGGGGGAGAGAGACATAAAGAGCGGGAGAGAGGGACACAGGGGTGGGACATGAGGAGCTGGGAGAGAGGGACATGAAGAACAGGGAGAGAGGGACACAGGGAAGGGACACGAGGAACAGGGAGAGAGGGACACGAGGAGGAGGGAGAGAGGGACACAAGGGGCTGGGAGAGAGGGACACAAGGAACAGGGAGAGAGGGACATGAGGAGATGGGAGAGAGTGACACAGGGAAGGGACATAAGGAACAGGGAGAGAGGGACACGGGGAACAGGGAGAGAG
This sequence comes from Passerculus sandwichensis, assembly GCA_031885435.1. NCBI lineage: Eukaryota > Metazoa > Chordata > Aves > Passeriformes > Passerellidae > Passerculus > Passerculus sandwichensis. Next base: position 115,358,147 of record CM063129.1, read on the forward strand.
GGACATGAGGAGCAGGGAGAGAGAGACCACAAGGAGTTGGAAGAGAGGGACACAAGGAGCTGGGAGAGAGGGATATGAGGAGCTCTGAGAGAGGGACATGAGGAACAAGGAAGGGACATGAGGAACAGGGAGAGAGGGACACAGGGATGGGACACGAGGAGCCGGGAGAGAGGGACACGAGGAACAGGGAGAGGGACACGAGGAGCTGGGAGAGAGGGACACAAGGAACAGGGAGAGAGGCACATGAGGAACATGGAGAGGGGAACATGAGGAACAGGGAGAGAGGGACAGGAAGAACAGGGAGAGAGGAACATGAAGAGCGGGAGAGAGGGACACAGGGGTGGGACATGAGGAGCTGGGAGAGAGGGACATGAGGAACAGGGAGAGAGGGACACAATGGGCTGGGAGAGAGGGACACGAGGAGCTGGGAGAGAGGGACACGAGGAACAAGGAAGGGACATGAAGAACAGGGAGAGAGGGACATGAGGAGCAGGGAGAGAGAGACACAAGGAGTTGGAAGAGAGGGACACAAAGAGCTGGGAGAGAGGGACACGAGGAGTTGGAAGAGAGGGACATGAAGAGCTGGGAGAGAGGGACGCGAGGCGCTGGGAGGGAGTGACACAAGGAAGGGACATGAGGAACAGGGAGAGAGGGACACAGGGAACTGGATGGGACAAGGGAAAGGACACAATGAAGTGGGAGGGGTCACAAGGAGCAGGGAGTGACACGAGGAACAGGGAAGGGACAAGAGGAATGGGAAGGACATGAGGAACAGGGATAGAGGGACACAGGGAAGGGACAGGAGGACCAGGGAGTGACATGAGGAATGGGGAGGGGACACAAGGAACAGGGTGGGGGTGCAAAAAGCAGGGTTGGATCGGGGATGCTCTCAGGTAATGTTCAGGTCATGCTTCAGGTGATGCTTCTGTGAAGCTGCAGTGATGTTCAGGTGCTTCTCAGGTGATGCTGCCAGGTGATTCTCTCAGGTGTTACTCTCAGGTGATGCTCAGGTGATGCTCTGGTGATGTTCATGTGATGCTCCAGTGATGCTCAGGGAATGCTCTGGGGATGATCAGGGGATGATTTCAGGCATTGCTCTGCAGAGATGTCCAGATGATGCTCCCAGGTGATTCTCCCCAGGTGTTTCTCAGGTGAGGCTTGAGCGAGGCTGCAGTGATGCTCCCAGGTGGTGCTCAGGGAACTTTCCAGTGGTGCTGCTCAGGTGATATTCCAGTGATGCTCAGGTGACATCTCAGAGATGCTCTCCAGTGATGCTCTCTCTCAGGTGATGTTCCAGTGATGGTCAGATGGCGCTCAGGTGATGTTTTCTGATGGTGCTCTGCCGTGATGAACCCAGGTGCTGCTCAGGTCATGCTCTCGTGATGTTTGCTGGTGATGCTCTCAGGCGTTTGCCAGGTGATTCCTGGGTGTATCGCAGGTGTTTCCCAGGTGCTGCTCTGTGATGCCCCAGTGATGGTTTTTGGTGATGCTCAGATCATGATCTCAGGTGCCACTCTCAGGTGTTGCTCTCTCTCCCATGATTCCCTTTCCATCAATTCCCTCCCATGGCTTCCCTCCCATTGATTCCTTCCCACGGCTTCCCTCCCATGGATTCCATCCCATTGATTCCTTCCCATGGATTCCATCCACATGGACTCCATCCCATGGATTCCTTCTCCATGGATTCCATCCCATGGACTCCTTCCCATGGATTCCTTCCCATGGATTCCATCCCCATGGATTTCCTCTCCATGGATTCCTTCCCATGGATTGCCTCTCATGGATTCCCTCTCCATGGATTCCTTCCCATGGATTGCCCCTCATAGATTCCCTCTCCATGGATTCCTTCCCATGGATTCCATCCCATCGATTCCCTCCCATCGATTCTCTCCCTCGGATTCCATCCCCACACAAAGAGGATCCCACAGCAGCTCCTCCTTGGACGTGATCCCACGATCCCGATTTTCCCCTTGCTCCAGCTTCATCTGTGTCGTCCTGAAGGTGGCAGTGAGGGGGACTCAGGATTGGGATTTGGGACCCAGGATCAGCCGCCCTCAGCATTCCCAAAGGTTTGGGGGGGGTGTTCTGGGATCATGGCTGGGACAGGCCTTGGAAAAGGGGCCCAGGAATGCTCTGAGTCCAAAGGAAGATGTTTGGAATCTCCTTCCTGTTCCTGCCTGCTCCTGGTTTTCCTGGGAAAAGGAAAAGGAAAAGGAAAAGGAAAAGGAAAAGGAAAAGGAAAAGGAAAAGGAAAAGGAAAAGGAAAAGGAAAAGGAAGAAAAGGAAGAAAAGGAAGGGAAAGAAAAATGGTAAGGAAACATAAAGGGAAAGGAGGGAAAGGAAAAGGAAGAGAAAAGAAAAAGGAGAAAAAGGAAGAAAGGGAGAAAAATACAGAAAAGAGAAAAATAAATGAGAAAGAGATTGGGAAAGGAAGAAAGAGAAGGAGAAGGAAAGGGAGAGGGAAATGGATGGAAAAGGAAAAGGAAAAGGAAAAGGAAAAGGAAAAGGAAAAGGAAAAGGAAAAGGAAAAGGAAAAGGAAAAGGAAAAGGAGGAAAGGGACAGGGACAGGAAAAGGAAAAGGAAAAGGAAAAGGAGGAGAGGGACGGGGACAGGAAAAGGAAAAGGAGGAGAGGGACGGGGACAGGAAAAGGGGCAGGAAGAGGGAGCTGCTGGTTCCTGCCACCCCCATCCAAGGCCTGCGCTGGCCCTGCCCCTGGCATCCCAGGGTCCATCCGGGAGAGCCGATCCGCGGGCACAGAGCGGGATAAATCCCATCAGCAGTGGTGTGGGATTACGGGAGCACAGCTGTTCCCGGGCTGGATGCGGATGCAGCCCCCGGATGGCGGGAACTGGGGCACCAGGACAGGGGACGGGGGGTGACAGGGGGCAGACAGAGCGCTCAGCCCTGGTGACCACCAAAATTCCTGATTTCCCCATCTCCAGTGAGTCTGGGATGGGAATTTTGGGGATTTTCCCAAACCCAGGCATGGGGAAGGTGCCCCCACCCAAGGGTTCACCCAAACATTGTCACTGGCACAGCGTTCCCAGAGAAGCTGTGGCTGCCCCTGGATAACTGGAAATGTCCAAGGAAATGTTGGAGGGAGCTTGGAACAACAATCTGGGATGGTGGAAGGAGTCAGGTTTGGAACAGGATGGGATTTGAGGTCCCTCCCCACCCAAACCACCCCGTGATTCCATGAAAAAGGACACTCAGAATCCGTTCACAGGGATTTTTATGGAAAAGGGAGGTAAAGGGGAGAGAAACCATTCCTGGAGTCCTGAGAGTCCAAGTGAAGCCTTTCATTCCTAAAACTCTTTCTAGGAGAGGAGTTAGGGTGGGGATGGATCCAATCCAGGGCTGGGAGAGCTGGGAATGTGCAGCTGGATCAGGGAAGGGTCCAGGGAATCCTTGGAGCCTTTTCCAGAGGGAAAGGAGAGCTGGGATTTGGGCAAGGGCTGGAGGGGCAGGAGGCAGGGAATGGCTTCCGGTGGGAAAGGAGAGCTTGGGATGGTGGGATCTTGGGAAGGGATTCCTGGCTGGGCTGGAATTCCCAGAGAATCCCTGGGAGCATCCAAGAGTGGATTTGGATCACCCAGGTATCATGGGAGGTGTCAGGCTTGGAATGGGATGATCTCTAAGCTCCCCTCCCTTCCCTCACTTTGAGATCCCACACCTCTCCCACCCTCCCCACCGACATTCCCCACTCCCCATTCCCTCTGGGATCGCTGATCCGACCCCTCTCTCCCTCTCCCCACAGGCTACGGGCACGCGGCGCCCAGCACGGACGGCGGGAAGGTTTTCTGCATGCTCTACGCGCTGCTGGGCATCCCGCTGACCCTGGTGATGTTCCAGAGCCTGGGCGAGCGCATCAACACCCTGGTGCGCTCGCTGCTGCGCCGCCTCAAGAAGCGCCTGGGCATGCGGCGGCCGGAGGTGTCCATGGCCAACATGGTGACCATCGGCTTCTTCTCGTGCGTCAGCACGCTCTGCATCGGCGCCGCCGCCTTCTCGCACTACGAGAACTGGAGCTTCTTCCAGGCCTACTACTACTGCTTCATCACGCTGACCACCATCGGCTTCGGCGACTACGTGGCGCTGCAGAAGGACCACGCGCTGCAGACGCAGCCGCAGTACGTGGCCTTCAGCTTCGTCTACATCCTCACGGGGCTGACGGTCATCGGCGCCTTCCTCAACCTGGTGGTGCTGCGCTTCATGACCATGAACGCCGAGGACGAGCGCCGCGACGCTGAGCAGCGGGCGCTGCTGGGCCGGGGCGCTCGCTCCGGAGCCGTGGCCGCCGTCCCCGAGGCCGCCGCGGTGGCCCCGGCCGAGAGCGGCTTCAGGAACGTCTACGCCGAGGTGCTGCACTTCCAGTCGGTGTGCTCGTGCCTGTGGTACAAGAGCCGCGAGAAGCTGCAGTATTCCATCCCCATGATCATTCCCAGGGATTTGTCCAGCTCGGACACGGGCGTGGAGCGCAGCCACTCGTCGCCCGCGCGCTGCCCCGAGACTCCGGAGCACCGGTGCTTCTGCCGCTCCCGGCGCTCTGCCATCAGCTCCGTGTCCACCGGGCTCCAGAGCCTGGCGGCGTTCCCGGGATTCGCCAAGAGACGCAGCTCCGTGTAGCCCCCATCGCGCCCTCCCATCCTGGATCCCTCCTGGAGCGGGAGGAAGCCGCTCCGGACTCGGGAATGACGCCGGAGCGGGGCCGTGCCCGTTGGCTCCGGAATGGATTTTAATTTAAAACCTCTTGGATTTTAATTTCACACACACACACACACACACACACACAAAAACCACTCCTTGAAAATGTGAAACTTGGGAGAGCGGGAGAGCCTCGGAATTGAGGGGCACCTCCCACCGTGGGCAGCTCTGGATCTTCGGGAATTCCCCGGGAAGCGCAGAGGGACCCGACGGCCGCGGAAATCAGGCTAAGAGGGGCTTAGCCGGAGCTTTTCCACATCAGCCGCCCGCAAAAGCAGCCGGGAGTCACGTAGGCTGCTCCAAACCCTGGGATTTGGGGCTGTCTTAACCCAAATTCGTGGCGGGGCAGAGCTAGGAGTCCTCGGGATTTAGCGGGAATCATCCGTGGGAGCCTGGCTGATCCCACGGGATTTCCGTGCCCATCCACGCCGAGGGTCTGGGGATGGGGCTGTTCCCCTCAGGAAGGTGTCTGGGGAATATCTGGGATATTTTTCCATGGGATCCCCCATCTCCATCCTCCCCAGGGCTCCAGGGGTGGAATTGTTCCTCCTGGGAAGGTATTTTGGGGACAATCTGGGATATTTTCCCATGAGATCTCCATCTCCATCCTCCCCAGGGCTCCAGGGGTGGAATTATTTCCCTCAGAGTAGTTTTTTTGGGGATAATCAGGGTATTTTCCCTTGAGATCCCCATTTCCATCCTCTCCACGGATGGAATTGTTCCTCCTGGGAAGGTATTTTGGGGAAAATTCAGGATGTTTTCCCATGGGATCCCCATATCCATCCTCCCCAAAGGCTCCAGGGATGGAATTATTTCCCTCAGAGTGTTTTTTTTTGGGGGACAATCTGGGATATTTTCCCGTGGGATCCCCATTTCCATCCTCTCCAAGACTCCAGGATGGAATTGTTCCTCCTGGGAAGGAATTTTGGGGGGAATCTGGGATATTTTCCCATGGGATCTCCAATCTCCATCCTCCGCAAGGCTTCAGGGATGGAACTGTTCCTGCTGGGAAGGTATTTGGGGGGAAATTTGGGATCTTTTCCCTTGGGATCCCCATTTTCATCCTCTCCAAAGCTCTGGGGGTAGAGCTGTTCCTCCTGGAATGGTATTTAGGGAAATCTGGGATATTTTCCCATGAGATCTCCATCTCCATCCTCCCCAGAGCTCCAGGAGTGGAATTATTTCCCTCAGAGTAGTTCTTTTGGGGATAATCAGGGTATTTTCCCTTGAGATCCCCATTTCTGTCCTCCTGAAGGCTCCAGGGATGGAATTGTTCCTCCTGGAATGGTATTCTGGAGACAGTTTGGGATATTTTCCCATGGGATTCCCATCTCCATCCTCTCCAAGGCACCAGGGAAGGAATTATTTCCCTCAGAGTGTTTTTTTTTGGGGACAATCTGGGATATTTTCCCGTGGGATCCCCATTTTCATCCTCTCCAAAGCTCTGGGGGTAGCGCTGTTCCTCCTGGAACAGTATTTGGGGAAATCTGGGATATTTTCCCATGGGATCTCCATCTCCATCCTCCGCAAGGCTTCAGGGGTGGAATTGTTCCTCCTGGGAAGGTATTTTGGGGGAAATCTGGGATATTTTCCCATGGGATCTCCGTCTCCATCCTCCCCAAGGCTCCAGGGGTGGAATTATTCCCCTCAGGGAGGATTTTTTGGGATATTTTCCCGTGGGATCCCCATCTCCATCCTCACCGGGCCTCTGGGAATGGAACTGTTCCCTCAGGGAGGAACTTTGGGGGCAATTATCCCCCGGGATCCCCCTTCCCATCCTCACCAGGACTCCGGGGACGGAATCTTTTCCCTCAGAGAGAAATCCGGGATGTTACAACACTCCTCCATCCTTCCCTCCACACCCCTTCCCACCACCGCCCTCACTCCTGGGACACTCCCGGAATTCCCTGGGATACCCCGGGGGTCACCTCTGTCACCACCACCCCGACAGGGAAGCAGAACTTCCCTCCTTTCCCATTCCCGCCCTTCCAGGATGGAATTTTCCCCTCCCAGCACCCAAAGCCCCTCCAGGGGACACGGGGGGGGCACAGAGGGGACACGGGGGGGACCCTCCTGGAGCGCTGGAGGTGGCAGGGGGGGACTTGGGGGATGTTCCATCACCTTTCCAGAGAGGGAAAAAAAAATCCATGGATTTCTGATCCTCGAGCTGTACATTTGTCAGATTCCTGAGGATATTTACGACCAACGGCGCTATCGGTGGAATTCCAGAAATATCCGCCAGAGAGGAGGCTCGGGGGACAATTCCTGACGATTCCAGGGAGGAATTTCTGCATCTTCCCCACCCAGGGGTGCCCGATTCCCGCCGGGAAGGGTTCCCTGGTTCTCATGCCAAAGCCAATGTGTCCTGCGGGGTTCCATTCCTTGGAGAGAGAAATAAAGGATTGTTGGAAGCTCGGGAGTGTCTGGGATCTTCCCAAAGGGTATGGAGAGGGAGGGCGCTGGGAAAGGAGGATCCCGATCCCCTGGGATCTCGCCTTTGCTTCCTGTAATTCCCTTGGGATTGGGAAAGGAGGGTCCTGATCCTCTGAGATCTCAGCTTTGCTACCCGTGAGGATTGGGAAAGGAGGATCCCGATCCCCTGGGATCCTGGCTGTGCCTCCCGTAAATCCCTTGGGATTGGGAAAGGAAGATCCCTATCCTCTGAGATCTCAGCTTTGCCTCCAGTAATTCCCTTGGGATTGGGAAAGGAGGGTCCTGATCCTCTGAGATCTCAGCTTTGCTTCCAGTAATTCCCTCAGGATCTGGGAAAGGAGGGTCCCAATCCTCTGAGATCTCAGCTTTGCTTCCAGGCTCACAGGGTCACATTTCTGTCCCCTCCAGGGTCACATTTTGGTGTCCCCCCTTAGGGCCATGCTCTTGTCCCTTCCAGGGTCACATTTCTGTCCCCCCCAGGGTCACATTTTGGTGTCCCCCCTTAGGGCCATGCTCTTGCCCCTCTCCGGGTCACATTTTGGTGTCCCCCAGTGTCACTTTTCTGTCCCCTACAGGGCCACCTTTCTGTCCCCCAGGGCCACATTTTGATTTGACATTCTGTCCCCACTTAGGGCCATGCTCTTGTCACCTCCCGGGTCACATTTCTGTCCCTCAGGGTCACATTTTGGTGTCCTCCAGGGTCACATTTGGGTCCCGTCCAGAGTCACATTTCTGTCCCTCAGGGTCACATTTTGGTGTCCCCCCTGAGGGCCATGCTCTTGTTCCCTCCAGGGTCATATTCCTGTCCTTCGGGGCCACCTTTCTGTCCCTCAGGGCCACCTTTCTGTCCCCTCCAGGGCCACCTTTCTGTCCCTCCCCGGTGACACATTTGGGTCTCTCCTGAGGCCACTTTCCTGTACCCCCTCACATCCCCATTAGGGTCACACCTTTATCCTCACAGGGGCCACATTTCTGTCCCCCCTTAGGGCCACACTCTTGTCACCACCAGGGTCACATTTCTGTCCCCCCTTAGGGCCACACTCTTGTCACCTCCAGGGTCACATTTCTGTCCCCCCTTAGGGCCACACTCTTGTCACCACCAGGACCACACTTCTATCCACCCCAGGGTCACATTTTGGTGTCCCCCAAGGTCACATTTCTGTCTCCCAGGCTGACATTTCTGTCCCCACCAGAGTCACATTTTGGTGTCCCCCCCTTGGGCCCACACTCTTGTCACCTCCAGGGCCACATTTCTGTCCCCCGGGGTCACACTTCTGTCCCTTAGGGCCACATTTTGGTGTCTCCCAGGGTCACACTCTTGTCCTCTCCAGGGTCATGTTTCTGTCACCTTCAGGACCATATTTTGGTGTCCCCCAGGGTCACATTTTGATGTCCACCTCTGGCCATGCTCTTGTCCCCCCCAGGGCCACATTTCTGTCCCCCCCAGGGTCACATTTCTGTCCCCCCTGCCCCTCCCTCAGACAGAGATTTCCCCCTCCCCACTCTGCCCAACCCCCAGGCATGGGAAGGGTTAATCCCATCCTGATCTTGGCCTTGGTGAAATCCTTGGATTGGGAATTCCCATCCCCAGGCATGGGAAAGGGTGCAAAAGGGCTGGAAAATAGATGGAAAAGGGATGGGAAAAGAGATGAAAAAGGGATGAAAAAGGGGTGGAAAATAGATGGAAAAGAGATGGGAAAGGGGTGGAAAGAGGGTGGAAAAGGAATGGAAAAAGGGGTGGGAAAACGGATTGAAAAAGGGGTGGGAAAGGGTTGGGAAAAGAGTGGGAATGGGGTGGGAATGGGGTGGAGAAAGGGAAGGAAAAGGGCTGGAAAAGGGGTGGAAAAAGGGGTGGAAAAGGTACGGAAAAACAATTCATCACCGGTTGTGGGGGAGGCCCAGGAGGGAACAGGGGGTCAGAGAAGCTTCCTGGGGTTATCCCGGGCAGGTTTATCCTGGGTTTATCATGGGCAGATTTATCCCGGGTTTACCCTGGTCAGATCTTTCCAGATAAATTTATCCCAGACAGGCTTGTCCCAGGTAGGCTTGTCCCAGTCAGGTTTCTCCTGGGCAGGTTTATCCCGGGTTTATCCCAAACAGGTTTGTCCCAGATATGTTTATCCTGGGTTTATCCCAGACAAGTTTATCCTGGGCAGGTTTATCCAGGGTTTATCCCAGGCAGGTTTATCCCGGGTTTATCCCAAACAGGTTTATCCCAAACAGGTTTATCCCAGACAGGTTTATCCCTGATTTATACCAGGCAGGTTTATCCTGGACAGGTTTATCCCGGGCAGGTTTATCCTGGGTTTATCCCAGACAGGTTTATCTCAGGCAGGTTTATCCCGAGTTTATCCTGGGCAGGTTTACCCCAGACAGGTTTATTCCAGGTTTATCCCAGACAAGTTTATCCTGGGCAGGTTTATCCAGGGTTTATCCCAGGCAGATTTATCCCGGGTTTATCCCAGACAGGTTTCTCCCGGGTTTATCCCAGACAGGTTTATCCCGGGTTTATCCCAGACAGGTTTATCCCAGCCAGGTTCATCCCCAGTAGGTTTATCCCAGACAGGTTTCTCCCGGGTTTATCCCAGACAGGTTTATCCCGGGTTTATCCCAGACAGGTTTATCCCGGGTTTATCCCAGACAGGTTTATCCCAGACAGGTTTCTCCCGGGTTTATCCCAGCCAGGTTTATCCCGGGTTTATCCCAGACAGGTTTATCCCGGTTTTATCCCAGACAGGTTTATCCCAGGCAGGTTTATCCCAGACAGGTTTATTGCAGTCAGATTTATCCCGGGTTTATCAAAGCCAGGTTTATCACAGAGAGGTTTGTCCCAGTCAGGTTCATCCCGGGTTTATCCCGGGCGGGCCCTGAGGGTCCCGAATCCCGGGAATAGATCCCGGCAATCCCGATCCCGGTCTGACAGCGCCACCTGCCGGGTGCGCGGGGACACGGGGGGGGGACACGGGGGGGACAAGGGGGCGGTGGCACCGGGACAGGAGCCACCGGGACAGAAATCCCGGGACAGAAATCCCGGGGCAGAATCCCGGGACAGAATTCCAGGACAAAACCCAGGGACAGAATTCCAGGGCAGAATCTCCAGAACAGAATTCCTGAGACAGAATTCCCGGGACAGAATCTCTGGGACAAAATTCCCGGGACAGAAATCCCGGGACAGAATGCCCAAGACAGAAATCCTGGGACAGAATTCCCGGAACAAAATCCCCAGAACAGAATTCCTAGGACAAAGTTCCCTGGACAGAATTCCAGGGCAGTATCTCCAGACCAGAATTCCTGCGACAGAATTTCCAAGATAAAATCCCCGGGACAGAATCCCCAGGACAGAATTCCGGGACACAATTCCCGGGACAGAATCCCATGACAGAATTCTCAAGATAAAATTCCCTGGACAGAATTGCCGGGAGAGAATTCCCAAGACAGAAATCCTGGGACAGAATTCCCGGGACAGAATTCCAGGATGAGAATTCCCGGGAGAGAATTCCCAAGACAGAATCCTCGGGACAGAATTCACAAGAGAAAATTCCTGGGGTCACAATTCCCGGTCAGAATTCCTGGGACAGAATTCCCGGCAAAAAATTCTGGGACAGAACCATCGGGACAGAATTCCAGGGACAAAATCCTCAAGATAAAATACCCGGGACAGAATTCCAGGACAGAATTCCCAGAACAGGTTTACCAGGACAGAATTCCCGGGACACAATTCCCGGGATCGGCGGCACGTGGTGAGGGCGCGGTTATGCAAATTAGGGGGCGTGGTTTCCCCGACCACTTCTGCTGCTCTATGGGCGTGGCCAGCTCGATCAGGGGCGGGGTTTTCTCATTAGGGGCGTGGCCAGGGGCGTATCCCACATTCGGCTGACGGGGGCGCGCTCGGTGGGCGTGTCCTCAGGGTGGGCGTGTCCGGGGGTGTGTCCCCTCTGTGTGGGCGTGTCCGGGGGCGTGTCCCCTCTGTGTGGGCGTGTCCCGGGGCGTGTCCCCTCTGTGTGGGCGTGTCCGGGGGCGTGTCCCCGCGGTCGGCCGTGCCGTGGGGGGGCCATGGCGTGGTCCCGGTACCAGCTGGGCCTGGCCGCGCTCATGCTCCTCACCGGCTCCATCAACACCCTGGCGGCCAAGTGAGTCCCCCAAAATCCCCCAAAATCCGCCCAAAATCCCCCGGGCCCCGCCCCGCCCCCCTCGGTGTCGTGGCTGTGTCCCCGTGAGTGGCTTTGGGCACCCCCCCCGGTGCTTTGGGGTCACCTCGGTGTCCCCACCCCTAATGAGGGGATCCTTTTTGGGGGGATCCGGTTCCTTTTGGGGTCGGGGAAGGAATTTGGGCTCCTCCAGCCCATTTTGGGGTGGAGCCCCCCCCGGGTGCCCGTGCGGCTCCTCCCGCTCCCCAAAATCCCGGGAAGCGCCGCAGTGACGTCATTGCCGACCCGCGGCCGTCCCAAAATGTGCCCGGGCAGGGCGGACCTGCCGGGCCGGCTCACCCCGGCCGATCCCAGAGGGATTCCAGCGGATCCCGGCCGATCCCGGCGGATTCCGGCCGATCCCGGCGGATTCCAGCCGATCCCAGCGGATTCCAGCCGATCCCGGCGGATTCCGGCCGATCCCGGCCGATCCCAGCCCCGGAAAGGGAAACTGAGGCGGAGGGGACACGTGAGGTCCCAAAAAAGCCTCTTGCGACACCCCGGGAATGAGTCAGCCCCGAATCTCCCGGGATTGGCGGAAAACCGCGATGGGAGGGGTCCCTGGGGGCTCGGGGGCGTTCCCGGCTGGATTTGGGGGGGCCCGGGGGACATTCGGGGTCTGTGGAATGGGAAATCCGCGTCCAAAGGGTCCTGCTTTGGCCAGAGGGCGGTTGGAGCAGCCAAGAAAAGGGGGATTTACCCCAAATTGGGGCTGGGGCGTCCAGCGGTTTTATGGATCTGGTGTTCCTCAGGATCCGGCGTTTTGGGGACATGGGGTGTCCCATTCCTGTGTTCCTCAGTCCCAGATTCGGAGTTTTGGGACACGGGGTGTCCTGTTCTCGGTGTCCCGTTCCCGGTGTCCCGTTCCCGGTGTCCCGTTCCCGGTGTCCCATTCCCAGTGTCCCGTTCCCATGTCCCCTTCCCGGCTGTCACTCAATCCCGGGATCCCACATCCAGATTTTTGGGACATGGGGTGGACCATTCCCAGTGTCCCTTTGCCGGTGTCCTGTTCCTGGTGTCCCAATCCCGGTGTCCCGTTCCCGGTGTCCCGTTCCCGGTGTCCCAATCCTGGTGTCCCATTTCCGGCTGTCACTCAATCCTGGGATCCCAGATCCGGATTTTTGGGACATGGGGTGTCCCGTTCCCGGTGTCCCATTCCCGGTGTCCCGTTCCCGGCTCTCACTCAGGATCCGGATTTTTGGGACATGGGGTGGACCATTCCCGGTGTCCCAATCCCAGTGTCCCAATCCCAGTGTCCTGTTCCCGGTGTCCCATTCCCGGTGTCCCTTTCCCGTGTCCCCTTCCCGGCTGTCACTCAATCCCGGGATCCCACATCCAGATTTGTGGGACATGGGGTGGGCCATGGGACATGGGGTGGACCATTCCCGGTGTCCCTTTGCCGGTGTCCTGTTCCCGGTGTCCAGTTCCCGTGTCCCAATCCTGGTGTCCCCTTCCCGGCTGTCACTCAATCCCGGGATCCCAGATCCGGATTTTTGGGACATGGGGTGTCCCGTTCCCGGTGTCCCGTTCCCGGCTGTCACTCAGGATCCGGATTTTTGGGACATGGGGTGTCCCGTTCCCGGTGTCCCGTTCCTGGTGTCCCGTTCCCGGGTCTCACTCAGGATCAGGATTTTTGGGACATGGGGTGTCCCGTTCCCGGTGTCCCGTTCCTGGTGTCCCGTTCCCGGGTCTCACTCAGGATCAGGATTTTTGGGACATGGGGTGTCCCGTTCCCGGTGTCCCGTTCCCGGCTGTCACTCAATCCCGGGATCCCAGCCAGGGCTGCTCAGGCCGGGACAGGCCCGGCGGTGTCGCCTTCCCTGGGGACGTCCCGGCCCGGCGGTGTCACCTGGGGGCGCTGCTGTCCCAGGGCACGGCCCCGAGTCCCGGGATTTGGGGATGACCCCGATCCCGATCCCTCCCAGGTGGGCCGACAACTTCAGCGCTCCCGGCTGCGATGGGAAAGAGGAGCACAAATTCCAGCACCCCTTCCTGCAGGTGAGATTCCCGATCCCAGCCCCATTCCTGCAGGTGAGATTCCCGATCCCAACACCCCTTCCTGCAGGTGAGATTCCCGATCCCAGCCCATTCCCGATCCCAGCACCCCTTCCTGCAGGTGAGATTCCCGATCCCAGCCCCATTCCTGCAGGTGAGATTCCCGACCCCAGCCCCATTCCCACAGGTGAGATTCTCAATTCCATCCCCATTCCAAATTCCAGCCCCATTCCCAGTTCCAACCCCATTCCTGATTCCAGCCCTGTTCCCGATTCCAATCCCTTCCTGCAGGTGAGATTCCAGATCCCAGCCCCATTCCTGATCCCAGCCCCGTTCCCAATCCCAACACCCCTTCCTGCAAGTGAGATTCCCAACCCCAGTCCCATTCCCAATCCCAGTCCCATTCCCGATTCCAACCCCATTCCCGATCCCAGCCCCATTCCCGATCCCAGCCCCATTCCCGATCCCAGCATCCCTTCCTGCAGGTGAGATTCCCAGTTCCAGCCCCGTTCTCAATCCCAGCCCCATTCCTGATCCCAACACCCCTTGCTGCAGGTGAGATTCCTGATTCCAGTCCCATTCCCAAATCCAACCACATTCCTGATTCCAGCCCTGTTTCAAATTCCAGCCCCATTCCCAATTCCGATCCCTTCCTGCAGGTGAGATTCCCAATTCCAGCCCCATTCCTAATTCCAATCCCATTCCTATGGGATGGGGCTGATTCCAGCCCCATTCTCGGCTCCAGCCCCATTCCCAATCCCATCCCCATTCCCAATTCCAATCCCATTCCTGATTCCAACTCCATTACTGCTTCCAATCTCAGTCCTGCAGGTGATCCCCCTTATTCCAGCTCCCAGCCCCATTTCTTACTTCCAAAGCCATTCCTGTAAGTGACAATCCCATTCCAGGTTCCAGCCCCATCATTACCATTTCCAGCCCCATTCCTACAGGTGAACCCCCTTTGCCAGCTTCCAGCCCCCAGTCCTACACATGAACCCCATTATTCCCATTTCCAGCCCCAAATCATACACATGAACACCATTATTCCCACTTCCAACCCCAAATCCTACACTTGAACCCCATTATTCCCATTTCCAGTCCTCTTCCTACGCTTGAACCCCGTTATTCTCATTCCCAACCCCAAATCCTACACATGAATCCCATTATTCCCATTTCCAACCCCAAATCCTACACATGAACCCCATTATTCCCGTTTCCAACCCCAAATCCTACACATGAACCCCATTATTCCCGTTTCCAACCCTCTTCCTACACATGAACCCCATTATTCGCATTTCCAGCCCTCTTCCTACACTTGAACCCCATTATTCCCATTTCCAACCCCAAATCCTATGCTTGAACCTCATTATTCCCATTTCCAACCCCAGATCCTACACATGAACCCCATTATTCCCGTTTCCAACCCCAAATCCTACACTTGAACACCATTATTCCCCATGTCCCCCAGGCCGCCGGGATGTTCCTGGGGGAATTCTCCTGCCTCCCGGTGTTCTACCTGCTGCGCCTGCGGGATCGGCGCCGCGCGCATCGGGATCGGGATCAGGATCGGGATCAGGATCGGGATCGGGATCCAGCCCCGGCCCCAGCCCCATCCCGACCCTTCAACGCCCTGCTGTTCCTGCCCCCCGCCCTGTGCGACATGGCCGGCACCAGCATCATGTACGTGGGTGAGTCCGCCACTCAATCCCCTGAAATTGCGGAATTTCAGGGAATTTCTGGAAGTTTCCGGAAGTTTCCGTCGGGCCCTGAGCGCTTTTCCTGCTGTTTTTTCCCGCAGCTTTGAACATGACCAGCGCCTCCAGCTTCCAGATGCTCCGGGGCTCCCTCATCATCTTCACGGGGCTGCTCTCGGTGGCGTTCCTGGGCCGGCGGCTGGAGTGGAGCCACTGGGCAGGAATCCTGCTCACCATCCTGGGGCTGGCGCTGGTGGGGCTGGCGGATCTGCGCGGGAACCCCGGCGGCACCGGGCACGGGCTGGCCGACGTCATCACCGGTATCCCGGGAATGCCGGGGCATCGCGGGAATCCCGGGAATGCCGGGGTGGTGGGACACGGGCTGGCATCACAGGAATGCCAGGAATGCCGGGGCAGTGGGACACGGGCTGGCATCATGGGAATGCCAGGGTATCCCATGGCATCACGGGTATCCCAGGAATGCCAGGGTATCCCATGGCATTGCAGGTATCCCGGGAATGCTGGGGCAGCGGGACATGGGTTGGCATCATCACGGGTATCCCGGGAATGCTAGGGCATCGTGGCTATCCTGGGAATGCCAGGGCATCCCGGGGCATTGAGGCTATCCCAGGAATGCCAGGGCAGTAGGACACAGGCTGGCATCGCGGGTATCCTGGGAATGCCAGGGCATCCCGGGGCAACATGGGTATCCTGGGAATGCCAGGGCAATGGGACACAGGCTGGCATTAGGGATATCCCAGTAATGCCAGGGCAGTGGGACATGGACTGGCATCATAACAGGTATCCCAGGAATGCCAGGGCATCCCATGGCATTGTGGGTATCCCAGGAATGCCAGGGTATCCCATGGCATTGCAGGTATCCCGGGAATGCTGGGGCAGCGGGACATGGGTTGGCATCATCACGGGTATCCCAGGAATGCTAGGGCATCGTGGCTATCCCGGGAATGCCAGGGCATCCCGGGGCATTGAGGCTATCCCAGGAATGCTGGGGCAGTAGGACACAGGCTGGCATCATGGGAATCCTGGGAATGCCAGGGCATCCCATGGCATCACGGGTATCCCAGGAATGCTGGGGCGCTGGGACACAGGCTGGCATCGTGGGAATCCTGGGAATGCTGGGGCGCTGGGACACAGGCTGGCATCGTGGGTATCCTGGGAATGCCAGGGCATCCCAGGGCATCATGGGTATCCTGGGAATGCCAGGGCAGAGGGACATGGGCTGGCATCACCATGGGTATCCCGGGAATGCCAGGGCAGTGGGACACAGGCTGGCATTAGGGATATCCCAGTAATGCCAGGGCAGAAGGACATGGGCTGGCATCACCATGGGTATCCCGGGAATGCCAATCCCGGGACACGGGCTGGCCAACGTCATCATGAGAATCCCAGGAGTGCCAGAGCAGTGGGACACAGGATGGCATTGCGGGTGTCCCGGGAATGCCAGGGCAGTGGGAAACAGGCTGGCATCGCAGGAATCCCGGGAATGCTGGGGCAGTGGGACATGGGCTGGAATCGTGGGAATGCCAGGGCATCCCAGGGCATTGCGTCTATCCTGGGAATGCCAGGGCAGTGGGACACAGGCTGGCATCGCAGGAATCTCGGGAATGCTGGGGCAGTGGGACACGGGCTGGAATTGCGGGAATGCCGGGAATGCCAGGGCAGTGGGACACAGGCTGGCATTGCGTGTATCCCAGGAATGCCGGGGCAGTGGGACGCAGGCTGGCATTGCGTGTATCCCAGGAATGCCAGGGCAGTGGGACACAGGCTGGCATTGCATGTATCCCAGGAATGCCAGGGCAGTGGGATGGCCTTGGGATGGCAGGGTCACTCTATAGGATGGCGGGATCACTCCTTGGAATGGTGGGATCATTCCTTGGATTGGTGGGATCACTCCTTGGAATGGTGGGATCATTCCTTGGATTGGTAGAATCACTCCATGGGACTGGAGAGGTCGCTTGTTGGAATGGTGAGATCACTCCATGGAATGGCAGGAAAACTTCTTGGGATGGCGGGGTCACTCCTTGGGATGGTGGGAAAGGTCCTTGGAATGGCAGGTCCACTCCATGGGATGGCAGGATCACTCCATGGAATGGCAGGAAAACTTCTTGGGATGGCGGGGTCACTCCTTGGGATGGTGGGAAAGGTCCTTGGAATGGCAGGTCCACTCCATGGGATGGCGGGATCACTCCTTGGGATGGCAGGGAAACTTGGAATAGTGGGATCGCTCTTTGAATGGTGGGATCACTCCTTGGAATGGTGGGATCCCTCCTTGGGATGGTGGGATCACTCCTTGGGATCGCAGGAAAACTTCTTGGAATGAGGGGATCACTCCTTGGGATGGTGGGAAAGGTCCTTGGAGAATGTCAGGGTCACTCCATGGAATGGCTGGAAAACTTCTTGGAATGAGGGGATCACTCCTTGGGATGGGGGGATCACTCATTGGGATGGCGGGATCACTCCTTGGGATCGCAGGAAAACTTCCTGGAATGGGGAGATCACTCCATGGAACTGAGGAGGAACTTCATGGGATTGGGGGATCACTCCATGGAATGGCAGGAAAACTCCTTGGAGTGGCAGGGTCACTCCATGGGATGGTGGGAAAACCTCTTGGAATGGTGGGATCATTCCTTGGAATGGCAGGGTCACTCCTTGGGATGGTAGGAAAGGTCCTTGGAATGGCGGGGTCGCTCCATGGGATGGCGGGATCACTCCTTGGGATGGCGGGAAAACTTCTTGGAATGGGGGGATCACTCAATGGAAATGGGGGAGAGGCTTCTTGGAATGGCGGGGTCACTCCTTGGGACGGTGGTAAAACCTCTTGGAATGGGGGGATCTATCCTTGGGATTGGGGGATCACTCCATGGAATTGGGGAGGTCACTCGTTGGAATGAGGGGATCACTCCTTGGAATGGCAAGGTCACTCCCTGGAATGATGGGATCACTCCATGGATGGTGGGAAAACCTCTTGGAATGGGGGAATCTCTCCTTGGGATGGGGAGATCTCTCCATGGATTGGTGGGATCACTCCTTGGATTGGTGGGATCACTCCATGGATTGGTGGGATCACTCCTTGGAATTGGGGAATCACTCCTTGGAATGGGGGAATCTCTCCTTGGGATGGGGGGATCACTCCTTGGAATTGGGGGATCATTCCCTGGAATTGGGGGATCGCTGAAGCACAGACAAACTAATTAAAGTTGGAAAGGAGGGAACAAAGGGTGTTTATTACACCACGGGCACGAGCAGAATATTGGAATATTTTCCCGCACCATTTGGGAAGTCACGGACTCCTGCTGTTTATCCAGAAAGGTTTTACATATTCACACGGTTTTTAAGGGCACATGATGCATATTCATTACCTGTATTATAATCAGCTGAATATTCATTACGGCTGCATAATTGTTCTCCCTTAATTGGGGTCGGTGGGTTTTGAAATGAGGGATGGGCATACAGGAGGAAGAAAATCATCTTCCTCACTGAGCTCTTCACCCACGGCCAGTTGGACCTTTTGGCCTGCTGGTCACAGTCTAAGCCTGTCCTAACTCTTGGATTATTCTTAAGGCCAGGATTTTTATGGCTCCTGCCCTTTTACCGTGCTCCATCCATCCCCCGTCGCTCGGAATTTTACTTTTCCTGATATTTTTGTTACTCTTTAACCAGAGTACGTGATCCCTGCTAGCAACATTTCTAACTTGACTCCTTAATTTATTTAAAACCTTAACTAAAATATTCAGTCTTTTACTGTCTTAGTTATAGTATCAGCCAGCTCTTCGACTCATCTGCACTTTTCAATTAGCCTAATTACATTTCTAGCTGGCCCCTGGAGACTCGTCACTCCTTGGAATGGGGGGAATTCACTCCTTGGAATGGGGGGAATTCACTCCTTGGAATGGGGGGAATTCACTCCTTGGAATGGGGGTGTCGTTCCTTGGAATGGGGGGCGGGTCACTTTTCCCCCATTTTCCTCCTCTCTTCCTTTTCCCTCTTTTCCCTGTTGTTTTCCCTGTCGTTATCCCGATTTTCCTTGTTGTTTTCCCTGTTTTCCCTGTTGTTATCCCTCTTTTCCCTTTTCTTTTCCCTGTTATTTTCCCTGTATTCCCTGTTCTTTTCCCTGTTATCCCAGTTTTTCCTGTTGTTATCTCCATTGTTATCTCTGTTTTCCCTGTTTTTTTCCCTGGTTTTTCCCTGTTGTTTTCCTAATTTTCCCTGTTGTTATCCCTGTTGTTATCCCTGTTCTTTTCCCTGTTATCCCAGTTTGCCCCACTTTTTTCCCTTTTTTTTTTCCTTGTTGTTTTCCTTGTTTTCCCTGTTGTTATCCCTGTTTTCCCTTTTCTTTTCCCTGTTTTATCCCGATTTTCCCTGTTGTTTTCCCTGTTGTCCCTGTTGTTATCCCAATTTTTCCTGTTATTATCCCTGTTATTTTCCCTGTTGTTATCCCTGTTTTTTCTTTTCCCGGTTCTTTTCCCTGTTGTTATCCCAGTTTTTCCTGTTGTTATCTCTGTTCTGTTCCCTGTTGTTTTCCTGATTTTCCCTGTTGTTATCCCAGTTTTTCCTGTTGTTATCCCTGTTGTTTTCCTTGTTTTCTCTGTTCTTTTCCCTGTTGCTATCCCAGTTTTCCCTGTTTTCCCAGGTGACCTCCTGATCCTGCTGGCCCAGGCCATCGTGTCCATCCAGATGGTGCTGGAGGAGAAATTCATCTTCAGCCACGACGTGCACCCGCTGCGCGCCGTGGGCACCGAAGGTCCGCGATTCCCTTAAATCCCAGAAATCCTGGCAATCCTCAACAGTGGGAATCCCATGAAAATACCATGGCTCATCCCATGGGCATCTCCTGCAGAAATCTGGGAATTCTCAGATTGGGATTGGGATTGGGGCCCACAGCTGGTGCTCCCAGAGCCTCTGCCCCATTCCCAGGGGATTGGGATGAGATTGGGACTGGATTGGGATTGGGATTGGGATTGGGATTGGGATTGGGATTGGGATTGGGATTGGGATTGGGACTGGCACTGGAGCCACAGCCGGCTCTCCTGGAGCTTCTGCCCCATTCTCAGGGGACTGGGATGGGATTGGGGCTGGATTGGAATTGGGATTGGGATTGGGACTGGATTGAGATTGGGATTGGGATTGGGATTGTGATTGGGATTGTGATTGGGATTGGGATTGGGATTGGAAGTGGAATTGGAATTGGGACTGGGGTCACAGCCAGCTCTCCCAGAGTGTCTGCCCCATTCCCAGGGGATTGGGATGGATTTGGGGCTGGATTGGGATTGGGACTGGGGCCATAGCCATCTCTCCCGGAGCCTGTGCCGCATTCCCCGGGCAGTTCCACGGAAATCCCGATTCCCCGCAGGTCTTTTCGGCTTCTCCATCCTGGCGCTGCTGCTGGTGCCGCTGTCCTTCATCCCGGCGGGGCGGCTCTCGGGGAACCCCCGCGGGGTCTTGGAGGATCCCGCGGACGCCTGGTGCCAGATCCGCCGGGAGCCCCTGATCCTGGCAGCGCTGCTGGGCAACATCGGGAGCATCTCCTTCTTCAACTTCGCGGGGATCAGCGTGACGCGGGAGCTGAGCGCGACCACGCGCACGGTGCTGGACAGCCTGCGCACGCTGCTGGTCTGGGCGCTCAGCCTGGCGCTGCGCTGGGAGCGCTTCCACGCCCTCCAGATCCCGGGATTTGCCCTGCTCCTGGCCGGGGCCGCGCTCTACAACGGCCTGCACCGCGCGCTGCGGGGCGCCCGGAATACCGGGAATGCCGGGAGCGACCCACAGGAGAGGGAAGCGCTGCTGGGAGGGGATGGAGACGGCGGCAACATCCAGGGATGAGCGGGTGTTCCTCGGGATTGGCGTCCCGGGGATTGGGATTGGGAATTGGCCCTGCAGGGAATGTCGGCTGTGCCGGCTTTTCCCGGTGGGATATGGAACCAGAGTTGGCTCTCCTGGAGCCTCTGCCCCATTTGTAGCGATTGGGGTGGGAGTAGGACTGGACTGGGATTGGAATTGGGATTTGGATTGGGATTTGGATTGGGAATGGGATTGGGAATTGTCCCTGCAGGGAATGTCAGCCAGGGGTGAAGAGGCTGTGCCAGCTCTTCCCAGTGGGATACAGACCCTGAGACGGCTCTCATGGAGCCTCTGCCCCGTTCCCTGGTGATTGGGATTGGGATGGGATTGGGATTGAGATTGAGATTGGGTTTGAGGCTGGAATTGGAGTGGTTTGGGGCTGGAGCCACCCATTCCCCAGCCCATGTTCCCAATAAAGCCCCTCTGCTCATTCCATGGGGATCTCTGGTGGGGATCCTGCAGAAATTTGGGAATTCTCAGGGATGGCAGAGGACACGGACTGTCCCCCAGCAGGAATTGTCTCTGGGAATGTTCCCAGGGGTTGGGACTGGGAATTGTCCTTGCAGGGAATGTCGGCTGTGCCGGCTTTTCCCGGTGGGATATGGAACCAGAGTTGGTGCTCCTGGAGCTTCTACCCCATTCCCAAGGGATTGTGGTGGAATTAGGACTGGATTGGGATTGGGATTTGGATTGGGATTGGGATTAGGAATTGTCCCTTCAGGGAATGTCAGCCAGGGGCGGAGAGGCTGTGCCGACTCTTCCCAGTGGGATACAGACCTAGAGTTGGTGCTCCCAGAGCTTCTGCCCCATTCCCAGGGGATTGGGATGGGATTGGGACTGGATTTGGATCGGGATGAGTTTGGAGCTGGATTGGGATTGGGATTGATGTGGGTTTGGGGCTGGATCCACTCCCTTCCCAACCCAGGTTCCCAATAAAGCCACTCTGCCCATTCCGTGGGGATCTCTGGTGGGGATCCTGTGGAAATTTAGGAATTCTCAGGGGTGGCAAAGGACAGAGACTGTCCCAGCAGGATTTGCCTTTGGGAATATTCCCAAGGATTGGGATTGGGAATTGTCCCTGCAGGGAATGTCAGCCAGGGGTGGAGAGGCTGTGCCAGCTCTTCCCAGTGGGATACGGACCCTGAGACGGCTCTCATGGAGCCTCTGCCCCATTCCCTGGGGACTGGGATGGGATTGGGATTGAGATTGGGTTTGGGATTGGGGTGGGATATGGGCTGCATCCACTCCCTTCCCAGCCCATGTTCCCAATAAAACCCCTCTGCCCATTCCGTGGGGATCTCCAGGGGAAACCTACAGAAATTTGGGAATTCTCAGGGATGGCAAAGGACAGGTTCTGTCCCCCAGGGTGTCCCAGCAGGATTTGCCCTCAGGATCCACATCCCAAAGAGTGGGACTGGGAATTGTCCCTGCAGGGAATGTCAGCCAGGAGTGGAGAGGTTGTGCCGGCTCTTCCCGGTGGGATACAGACCCAGAGGTGGCTCCCCTGGAGCTTCTACCCCATTACCAGGAAATTGGGATGGGATTGGGGATGGATTGGGATTGGGATGAGTTTGGGGTTGGATTGGGATTAGGACTGGGGCTGGATCAACTCCCTTCCCCAAATCATGTTCCCAATAAAGCCTCTCTGCCCATGGCTCATTCCGTGGGGAGCTCCTGCAGGAATTTGGGAATTCTCAAGGATGCACAGAGGACAGGGACTGTCCCCCAGGGTGTCCCAGCAGGATTTTGTCCCCAGGAACTCATCCGGGGAGATCAGGCCCTGGCAGTTCCCTTCACAGGGACCTTCCATGGTTCATGGGGGGCTGGAGATCCCTTCCCGGTGGGATCCGGCCGATCCTGGATGGGGCCTGGCACTGGGACTGGGATCCGTGTCCATGGCACTGGGACAGGCCCTGGCACTGGGATCCGTGTCTATGGCACTGGGACAGGCCCTGGCACTGGGATCCGTGTCCAAGGCAGTGGGATGGGGACAGGCCCTGGCACTGGGATTTGTGTCCATGGGATGGGGACAGGCCCTGGCACTGGGATCCGTGTCTATGGCACTGGGACAGGCCCTGGCACTGGGATCCGTGTCCAAGGCACTGGGACAGGCCCTGGCATTGATATTTGTGTCCCACAGGATGGGGACAGGTCCCCAATCCTGGGCAGCTCTTGCTGGATCAGATTTGGGACCGGATCCTCATTCCTCAACTCCACAATTCCGCAATGACAAAATTACGGAAAATTCCGAGGTTGTTTTTCCTCCTTTTTTCCCACAGGACGATCCCAAAAACTCCATAGGCAGTTCCAGGGTGTTCAACTCTACCTTTATTTTCCGTTTGGGGCCCTGCAGGGTCCTGGCAGCAGGAAGGGTCAGGAGGGGAGGGGTGGCAGCGATGCTGAGAATTCCCCCCGGGAAGGGGGATCCGGAGGGGCGGCAGCAGCGGCATTGCGCGGCTACTCTCTGGAAATGAGGAGAAATCCAGGATGAGCCCACTGTTATCCCTCGGGGGGGTTTTTTGGGAATATCCCACAGGACTTACACGGCGTTCTCCTTGAAGCGCTGCAGCGCCTGCTGGGCCACGCTCTCCATGAACCGCGGGTCGTCCCAGGGGATGTCCCCGGGCACGGTGAGCGCCAGCGGCTCCGAGTCGAAGAGCTGCACCGTCACCTGCGTGTCCGGGGGCACCGAGGGGTCCTCGGGGTTCGGAGCCTTGGACAGCACCTGGAACGGGCACCGGGGTCATCCCGTGGGAGAATCTGGGTTCGTGAGGTGGGAGCGGCCGCGGGAGAGCCCCAGGCGGGCCCCTGACCTTGGCTCCCATCCCGGCAGCATCCGGCTCTGCCAAGAGATTCCCGGCCGGAGCACAAAGAGCCCTTTGTGGCCCTGTCCCACTTTCCGCCTTCCCATCCCCTTTCCCGGCCCCGATCCCGGCCCCATCCCGCTGGCCTCACCGTGGTGACCTGCAGGAAGCCGTCAGAGCCCATGGAGTGGTTGGCCAGGCGGGACACCCAGCCGAACTGGCGGTTCAGCTGGTCCAGCAGGCCGGAGGTGTTGAGCATTTCCTCCTGGAATTCCCGGAGCAGGGAATCGTAGCGGCGCGTGAAGCGCTCGGCCACGCGCACGGCGTCCTCCAGCTGCTCCCGCAGCTCCTGCTGAGAGGGATCCTCCTGCCCGCAGTCTGGGACGGGGTGGGATGGGGTCAGCACGGCCCTGCTGGCTTCATCCCATCCCATCCCATCCCATCCCATCCCATCCCATCCCATC
This sequence comes from Passerculus sandwichensis, assembly GCA_031885435.1. Taxonomy (NCBI): domain Eukaryota; kingdom Metazoa; phylum Chordata; class Aves; order Passeriformes; family Passerellidae; genus Passerculus; species Passerculus sandwichensis. The sequence continues at coordinate 115,382,289 of CM063129.1, forward strand.
CCATCCCGTTCCATCCCATCCGATCCCATCCCATCCAATCCCGTTCCATCCCATCCCATCCCGTTCCATCCCATCCCCCCACACCCCAAAATGCACCCCAACACACCCCATGCCCCCCAAACCCTGAATTGTGCCCCCCATTCCGTTTCCCATTCCCATCTCCAGCCCCATCTCCATGCCCATTCCCATCCCCATTCCTGTTCCCATTCCCTGTTCCTGTCCCATCCCCATTCCCAGTTTCTGATCTCCTTTCCCGTCCCCATTCCCATCCCCATCCCTATTCCCATACCCATTCCCATCCCATTCCTGTTCCCATCCCCATCTGCATCCCCATCCCCATTCCCACCCCCATTCCAAGTTTTCCATCTCCTTTCCCATGCCCATTCCCATTTCCATTCCCCATCCCCATCCCAACCCCCCATGCCCCAAAATGCACCCCAAACCCTGAATTGTGCCCCCCATTCCTGTTCCCATTCCCATCCCCATCTACATCCCTGTTCCTGTTCCATCCCCATTCTCATCCCCATTCCCAGTTTTCCATCTCCTTTCCCATCCCCATTCCCATTCCCCTCCCCATTCCCAATTCCCATTCCCATCCCCATTCCCAGTTTTCCATTCCCATTCCCAGTTTTCCATCTCCTTTCCCATCCCCATTCCCAGCCCTGTCCCCATTCTGATCCCTGTTCCCATTCCCATCCCCATTCCTGTTCCCATTCCCCGTTTTCCATCTCCTTTCCTGTCCCCATCCTCATCCCCATTCCCATCACCATCCCCTGTTCCCCATCCCCATCCCTGTTCCCATTCCCATCCCCATCCCCCTTCCTGCTCCCATTCCCATCCCTGTCTCCATCCCTGCTCCTGTCCCCATCCCCATTCCCATATCCAATCCCATCCTTGTTCTGATTCCTGTTCCTGTCCCCATCACCACTCCTGTCCCCATTCCCATCCCCATCCCCATTCCCATTCCCATTCCCATCCCCATCCCCATCCCCATTCCCATTCCCATCCCTGTCCCCATCTTTGTTCCCATTCCCATTCCCCATTCCCATCCCCATCCCTGTTCCCATTCCCATCCTTGTTCTCATTCCCATTGCCATTCCTGTCCCCGTTCCCCATTGCCATTCCTGTCCCCATTGCCATTCCCATCCCCATCTCCATTCCTGTTCCCATCCCCATCCCCGTTTTCCCATTCCCATTCCCATCCCCGTCCCCATTCCCATCCCCGTCCCCATTCCCATCCCCATTCTCTCCCCATCCCCTCATCCCTGTTCCTGTTCCCATTCCCATTCCCCATCCTGTCCCCATCCCCGTTTCCCATCCCCATTCCCATCCCCATCCCATTCCCATCCCCATCCCCATCCCCACCCTGTTCCCATCCCCATCCCATCCCCACCCCATTCCCATCCCCACCCCATTCCCATCCCCATCCCCATTTTTCCATCCCCATTCCCGGTTCCCGTCCCCATTCCCGGCTCACCCAGGGCCAGGATCTCCCGGCACTGCTCGCACTCATCCTTCATCCGCAGGCAGCCGGCCGAGTTCCGCCGGATCTCCCGGCAAACCATCCGGTCATTGCTGAAATTCCGGGATTCTGCGGGAATTCCGGGCTGTTCTCAGCGCCCCAAATCCCCCACCCCAGCCCCAGCAGGTCCCCCCCAGGTGCCAGAAAAGGGATTTTTCCTTGGAATTTGGGCCCCTCCCATCCTCAGGGCTGCGTTGGCAGACGGTGACGGCACCGGCTGCGACATTCCCAAAAAAAAACAAACACCAAAAAGACGTGAGCTGTAATCCCAAAAAAACCCAAAAAGAAAACATTGGCTGCAATCTTGAGAAAAACAAACACCCAAAAAACATCGGCTGTAATCCCAAAAAACATCCACTGTAATCCCAAAATAACCAACACCAAAAAAAATCCTCTGCAATCCCCAAAAAAACCCCAAATACCTTCAATATTCCCCCAAAAAAACACCTGCAATATTCCCAAAAACCCCAAACACCTGCAGCATTACACCCCAAAAATTCAGCAGCATTCCAAGAAAAACCCAACATCTCCAACATTCCCAAGCAAACCATCATCAGCATTCCTAGAAAAACCAAACATTCCCAAAAAAACCCCATTCCCATGATGGCAGTCGCGATCGAGGTGGGACAACACCCCAAATCCCAGCCCACCACCAGCAGAGCTCGTGGTTCCCAGGTTTCCGTGGGAAATCCCTTTATGGAATCCCCAAACCCTCTGAAGTTGCAGAGCATTTTCTGGGAATATTTCCTCAGAATCCTCCAAACCTTCTAAAGTTGCCAAGGATTTTCTGGAAATCATTTCTCAGAATCCTCCCAAGCTTCAAAGGATTTTCTGGGAATCTTTTCCCAGAATTCTCCAAAGTTGCAAAGGATTTTCTGGGAATCTTTTCTGAGAATCCCCAAATCCTCCCAAGTTTTCCAATGATTTTCTGGGAATCTTTTCTCAGAATCCTCCAAACCTTCTAAAGTTGCAAAGGATTTTCTGGGAATCTTTTCTGAGAATTCCCAAATCCTCCAAGTTTTCCAAGGATTTTCTGGGAATCTTTTCTCAGAATCCTCCAAACCTTCTAAAGTTGCAAATGATTTTTTGGGAATTTTTTCTCAGAATCCTCCAAGGCTGCCGAGAAATTTCTGGGAATCTTTTCCCAGAATCCTCTAAACCCTCCAAAGTTGCAAAGGATTTTCTAGGAATCTTTTCTCAGAATCCTCCAATCTTTCAAAGGATTTTCTGGGAATCTTTTCTCAGAATCCTCCAAACCTTCTAAAGTTGCAAATGATTTTTTGGGAATTTTTTCTCAGAATCCTCCAAGGCTGCCGAGGAATTTCTGGGAATCTTTTCCCAGAATCCTCTAAACCCTCCAAAGTTGCAAAGGATTTTCTAGGAATCTTTTCTCAGAATCCTCCAATCTTTCAAAGGATTTTCTGGGAATCTTTTCTCAGAATCCTCCAAACCCTCTAAAGTTGCAAAGGATTTTCTGGGACTCCTTTCTCAGAATCCTCCCAAGTTTCGCTGATTTCCCGCGACCCTTTTCTCCAAACCCACCGGAATTCGGGATCCCCCGCCCGCCATCCCGCTCCCCTCCATCCCCACCTGTCCCGAACTCTCCGGTGGGGTTCTCCCAGCTGCCCTGGGCGTCCTCCAGCATGCGCTGGGTGATCTGGAAGAGCGGCTGGAAGAGCTGCTGGAAGCCGCCGTGGCGGTGCGGGAAGAAGGGGAAGAAGTCACCGGAGAAGCGCCGGGAGCGGCGTGGGAGGCGCAGCCGCTGCACCGGCGGCCCCAGCGCCTCGCGGAAGCCGCCGAAGGGCGCCTGGAAGAAGGGGTGGAGGCGGCTCTGGACGCGGGAGCTGTCGAGGAAGATGTCCTGGACGCCGTCCTCCATGAGGCCGAAGCGCTCCTCCAGGTCCTGCAGCTGCCGCTCCTGGCGCTCGTCGCGCTCCAGCAGCGAGTCCAGGCGCTCGCCGTCCACCCAGATGGAGATGGGAGACGAGTGGTTCAGGAATTCCTCCAGCTGGGAATGGGAACGGGGTCAGAACCTGGAATCCCTGGGCAATGTGGGATCCTGAACCTGAGACCCTCTGGGAATGGGATGGGGGAAATATCCCTCTTTCCTGGGATCCCTGATTGCTGTGGGATTCCTCAGCTGCCAAACCTCTGGGAATGGGATGAGGGCAAAATCCCCCACTGCTGGTATCCCTGTGTGATATGGGATCCTGCACATGGAGACCCTCTGGGAATGGGATCAGGGCAAAATCCCCCTTTCCTGGGATCCCTGTGTGATGTGAGATCCTGCATATGAAGACCCTCGGGGAACGGGATCAAAACCCGGCCGTTCACAGGATCCCTGGGACATGTGGGATCCTGCACATGGAGACCCTCTGGGACCAGGGTCAAAATCCAGCCATTCCCAGGATCTCTGTGTGATGTGGGATCCCACACCTGAGACCCTCGAAATGGGGTCAGAACTCGGGATCCCTGGGGCCATGTGGGATCCTGCACATGGAGACCCACTGGGAATGGGGTCAGAACTCGGGATCCCTGGACAATGTGGGATCCTGCACATGGAGACCCTCTGGGAATGGGATCAGGGCAAAATCTCTCTTTCCCAGTATCCCTGTGTCCCAGTGTGATGTGGGATTCTGTACCTGTGACCTGCTGGGAATGGGATCAAAACTCAGCCATTCCTGGGATCCTGCACCTGGAGACCCTCAGGGAATGGGATCAAAATCCAGCCATTCCCAGGATATCTGTGTGATGTGGGATCCTGCACCCGAGACCCTCTGGGAATGGGATCAAAACCTGGCCATTCCCAGGACCCCACACCTGGAGACTCTCTGGGAATGGGATCAGGGCAAAATCCCCCTTTCCTGGTATCCCTGTGCCATGTGGGATCCTGTACCTGGAGACCCTCTGGGAATGGGATCAAAACCCAGCCATTCCCAGGATCCCAGGCCGTGTGGGATCCCAGACCTGGAGACCCTCTGAGAATGGGATCAGGGCAAAATCCCCCTTTCCTGATATCCCTGTGGGATCCCTCAGCAGCCAAATCTCTGGGAATGGGAATGGGATGAGGCCAAAATCCAGCCCTTCCCGGTATTCCCGTGTGATGTGGGATCCCTCCCCAGCAGTTTACCAGTTCATGGGAATGGGATTGGGGTGAGGCTGAGTTCCCCCTTTTCCCGTGCCCCGGTGTCCCTGATCTGCCTCGGGTCACTCATGGGAATGGGATCATCCCAAATGTGGGAATGGGATCACCCTCAATCCCCTTTCCCCTTTCCGGTGCCTCTCCCCTGCCTGGAGTCACTAACGGGAATGGGAATGGGATCATCCCAAATCCTCTTTTCCTGTATCCCGGTGCCCCTGACCAGTGTGGGGTCACTAACGGGAATGGGATCATCCCAAATGTGGGAATGGGATCATCCCAAATCCCCTTTTCCTGTATCCCGGCGCCCCTGACCGGTGTGGGGTCACTAACGGGAATGGGATCATCCCAAATGTGGGAATGGGATCATCCCAAATCCCCTTTTCCTGTATCCCGGTGCCCCTGACCGGTGTGGGGTCACTAACGGGAATGGGATCATCCCAGATGTGGGAATGGGATCATCCCAAATCCCATTTTCCCAGTATTCCTGTGTCCCTCAGCCACTGACGCTCTGGCTAATGGAATGGGATCATCCCCAGTCCCCCCCCTCCATTTTTTTTCCTGTTGTTTCCCCATTGTTTTCCCAGTATTTTCCTGGTTGTTTTTCCATTGTTTCCCCATTGTTTTTCCATTGTTTCACTGTTAATTTCCCCAGTGTTTCCCATTTTTTCCCCTGTTGTTTCCCTGTTTTTTCCCCTTTGTTTCCCTGATATTTTCCTGGTGTTTCCCTTTTTTTCCCCCCAGTGTTTCCCCATTGTTTCACTGTTATTTCCATGTTGTTCCCCATTTTTCCCCATTGTTTTCCCACTCTTTCCCCTGTATTTCCCCATTGTTCCCTCATTATTTCCCCATTGTTCCCTCATTATTTCCCCACTGTTCCCCTGGTTTTTCCCTGCTGTTTCCCCATTGTTTCTCGGTATTTCCTCATTGTTTCCCCGTTGTTTCTCCATTGTTTCCCCAGTGTTTCCCTGGTGTTTCCCCAGTGTTTTCTCATTGTTTCCCCACTGTTTCACTATTTTTTTCCTGCTATTTCCCCAGTATTTCCCCAGTGTTTCCTCATTATTTCTTCAGTGTTTGCCTTGTGTCTCCAGTTGTTTCCCCGCTGTTTTCTTGTTGTTTCCCTGTTATCTCTTTGTTTTTTTCCCAGTACTTCCCCATTGTCCCCCCAGTGCTTCCCCAGTGTCTCCTGTTGTTTCCCAGTTGTTTCCCCATTGTTTTCTTGGTATTTCCCTGTTATTTCCCCGTTATTTCCCCACTGGTTCCCTGCTATTTCCTTGGTGTTTCCCCAGTGTTTCCCCAGTGTTTCCCCAGTATTTCCTGTTTTTTTCCCCACTGTTTCCCTGTTGTTTCCTGGTGTTTCCCCATTATTTCCCCTTTTTTTCCCTGCCATTTCCCCACTATTTCCCTGCTGTTTTCCCAGTATTTCCCCGGTCTTTCCCCAGTATCTCCCCACTGTTTCCCCAGTGTTTCCCTGTTGTTTCCCAGTGTTTCCCCAGTGTTCCCCTAATGTTTCCCCACTATTTCCCCATTTTTTCTCCAGTGCTTCCCATTGTTTCTCTGTTGTTTTCCATTTTTTCCCCCAGTGTTTTTCCAGTATTTCCCCAGTGTTTCCCAGAGTTTCCCTGGTATTTCCCCAATGTTTCCCCGGTGTTTTCCTGGTGTTTCCCCACTGTTTCTCCATTGTTTCCCAGTATTTCCTTGTTGTTTCCCCATTCTTTCCCCACTGTTTCCTGGTATTTCCTCGTTGTTTCCCCGGTATTTCCCTGGTGTTTTCTCACTGTTTCCTGGTGTCTCCCCAGTGTTTCCCTGCTGTTTCCTGGTGTTTCCCCATTATTTTCTCGGTATTTCCTCCTTGTTTCCCCGGTGTTTTCCCACTGTTTCCCCATTGTTTCCCAGTATTTCCCCAGTATTTCCTCGTTGTTTCCCCATTGTTTCCCCATTTTCTCCCCGCTGTTTCCCACTGCTTCCCCATTGTTTCCCGGTATTTCCTCGTTATTTCCCTGGTGTTTCCCCATTTTCTCCCCGCTGTTTCCCCACTGTTTCCCCATTGTTTCGCAGTATTTCCTTGTTGTTTCCCCATTGTTTCCCCATTTTCTCCCCGCTGTTTCCCCACTGCTTCCCCATTGTTTCCCAGTATTTCCTCGTTATTTCCCTGGTGTCTCCCCATTTTCTCCCCTCTGTTTCCCCATTGCTTCCCCATAGTTTCCCGGTATTTCCTCGTTATTTCCCTGGTGTCTCCCCATTTTCTCCCCACTGTTTCCCCACTGTTTCCCCATTGTTTCGCAGTATTTCCTCGTTATTTCCCTGGTGTCTCCCCATTTTCTCCCGCTGTTTCCCCGCTGTTTTCCCAGTATTTCCATGCTGTTTTCCCAGTGTGTTTCCCCGCTGTCGTGCCTCACCTGCCGGCCCACGAGCCCGGCGCCGCTGCGGCAGGTGCGCGAGTAGAAGCGGAGGCAGCGCTGCCGCAGGCAGGGCTTGCAGCTCTCCCACAGCGCCTGCACCGAGGCGTTGCAGCGCTCGCCCCGCGCCGACAGCTCCTGCTCCTTCTGCCGCACCAGCTGCACCGCTTCCTGACGGGAATGCCGCACTCAGATCCGCGTTCCCGGAGCACCGGGAGCGGCCGAGTCCCAGCACGGCAGTCCCAGAGTCCTGGGAGTGGCTGAGTCCCAGCACGGCATTCCCAGGACACAGCAATCCCAATCCCGGCATTCCCAGAGCACTGGGACACCCCAATCCCCACACGGCATTCCCAGATTCCCAGAATACCCCGTTCTCAAGCATTGCACTCTCACAGCCCTGGGACACCCAAACTTCCACACAGCATTCCCAGAGCCCCAGGACACCCCAACTCCCACATGGCATTCCCAGAGTTCCAGGACACACAGTCCCAAGCATTCCCAGAGGACACACGAGTCACAATTCCCAAGCATTCCCAATCCTGCCACTCCCAGATTCCATGGACACCCCAATCCCAAGCACAGCATTCCCAGAGCCCTGGGAGCGGTAGAGTCCCGGCATGGCATTCCCAGATTCTCAGGACACCCCAACTCCCACATGGCATTCCCAGAATTCCAGGACACACAATTCCCAAGCATTCCCACTCCTGGCATTCCCAGAGTCCCAGGATACCCCAATCCCCACATGGCATTCCCAGAGCCCTGGGGCACCCCAACTCCCACGCAGCATTCCCAAATTCCTGGGAAACCGTGATCCCAAGCACAGTATTCCCAGATTCCTGGGACAGCCAGATCCCAAGCATGGCATTCTCAGAACCCCGAGACACTCCAACTTCCACACAGCATTCCCAGAATCCCAGAACACCCCAATCCCAAGCACAGCATTCCCAGAGTCCCAGGACACCCCAATTCCCACATGGCATCCCCTGTTCCCAGAACACAGCGATCCCCAGGATAACAATCCCTGCTCCCAGGGCCACCCCGACCCCTGACACAGCATCCCCCATTCCCAGGACATCCAACCCCTGACACAGCATCCCCCATTCCCAGGACATCCAATCCCTGACACAGCAATCCCCGTTCCAGGGACACTCCAACCCCTGACACAGCAATTGCTGTTCCCAGGACACCCAACCCCTGACACAGCATTCCCTGTTCCCGGAACACATCGATCCTGACACAGCAATCGCTGTGCCCAGGACACCCGACCCCTGACACAGCATCCCCCACTCCCAGGATATCCAACCCCTGACACAACAATCGCTGTGCCCAGGACACCCAACCCCTGACACAGCATCCCCCACTCCCAGGACATCCAACCCCTGACACAGCATTCCCTGTTCCCGGGATGGCATCCCCTGTTCCCAGGACACACCGATCCCGACAGCATTCCCAATTCCTGGGACACACCATTCCCTGGATCCATTTCTAGGATGGCGTGCCCCCTTCCCAATCCCGGCCCATCCCATTCCCAGTCCACCCCATTCTCACTCCATCCCATTCCCAGTCCAACCCATTCCTGGCCCATCTCAATCTCATTCCTGGCCCATCCCAATCCCATTCCCATACCCATCCCGTTCCCATCCCTGTCCCGATCTCAATCTCAAATCCTGTTCCCAATCCTAAATCCCAATCCCACACCTCCTTCCCACGCTGTGCCTGCTGCAGGGAGCGCAGCAGCTCCTGGTGCCCGCGGCCACTCTGCTCCATTCCCATACCAATTCCCAATCCCAATCCCATTCCCAATCCTGATCCCAATTCCATTCCTGTCCCTGTTCCCCATCCCAATCCCAAACCTCCTTTCCGTGCTGTGCCTGCTGCAGGGAGTGCAGCAGCTCCTGGTGCCCGCAGCTGCTGCGCTCCGCTCACATTTCTGTTCCTGACCCCAATCCCATTCCCGTTCTCAAACCCAAATCCCATTCCCAATCCCAATCCCATTCCCACCTCCTTCCCACACTGCGCCTGCTGCAGGGAGCGCAGCAGTTCCTGGTGCCCACAGTCGCTGCACCCCACTCCCATTCCTGGTCCCATTCCTCACCCAATCCCATTCTCTATCCCATTCCTGATCCCAAATCCCAATCCCAATCCCAATCCCACACCTCCTTGCCGTGCCGTGCCTGCTGCAGGGAGTGCAGCAGCTCCCAGTGCCCATGGCCATTGTGTTCCCATCCCATTCCTGTTTCCAATCTCATTCTCATTCCTGATCCCAAATCCCAATCCCAAAACCCATTCCCTTTCCCAATCCCAAATTGCATTCCCAATCCCAAATCCCAATCCCAATCCCAATCCCACACCCCCTTGCCGCGCTGCACCTGCTGCAGGGAGCGCAGCAGCTCCTGGTGCCCGCGGTCACTGTGCTGCACTCCCGATCCCATTCCCAATCCCATCCCTCACCAATCACAGTCCCAGTCCTGTTCCCAGTCCCATCCCTCACCCGACCCCAGTCCCAATCCCATTCCCAAATCCCATTCCCAATCCCAATCCCAAATCCCTTTCCCAATCCCAATCCCACACCTCCTTGCCGTGCTGCACCTGCTGCAGGGAGCGCAGCAGCTCCTGGTGCCCGCGGTTGCTGCATTCCAGTCCCGTTCCCAATCCCAATCCCAAATCCCAATCCCAATCCCATCCCACACCTCCTTGCCGCGCTGTGCCTGCTGCAGGGAGCGCAGCAGCTCCTGGTGCCCGTGGTTGCTGCATTCCAGTCCCGTTCCCAATCCCAATCCCAAATCCCATTCCCAATCCCAATCTCAATCCCATTCCCAATCCCATCCCACACCTCCTTGCCGCGCTGTGCCTGCTGCAGGGAGCGCAGCAGCTCCTGGTGCCCGTGGTTGCTGCATTCCAGTCCCGTTCCCAGTCCCAATCCCAATCCCAATCCCAATCCCAAATCCCATTCCCAATCCCAATCCCAATCCCAATCCCATCCCACACCTCCTTGCTGCGCTGTGCCTGCTGCAGGGAGCGCAGCAGCTCCTGGTGCCCGTGGTTGCTGCATTCCAGTCCCGTTCCCATTCCCAATCTCAATCCCTTTCCCAATCCCACTCCCACACCTCCTTGCCGCGCTGCGCCTGCTGCAGGGAGCGCAGCAGCTCCTGGTGCCCGCGGTCGCTGCGCTGCAGCAGCTCCTGCATCCTGCGCACGCCCTGCAGCGCCCGCTCCACCTCCGCATCCACCACGCGGCTGCCCGCGGCTGACAGCTCTGCGGGGAGGGGAAAAGTGGGGTGAAAAATGGGGGGAAAAGTGGAGGAAAATTGGGGGAAATATCCGGGGGAAACTGGGGGAAAATTGAGGGGAAAGTGGGGGGAAAGCAGGGGGGAAAAGTGGGGGAAATATCCAGGGAAAAGTGTGGGAAATATCCTGGGGAAAGCGGGGGGAAATATTGGGGAAAATGGGGAAGTATCACGGGGAAATATCTGGGGGAAAATGGGGGGAAAGTGGGGGAAATATCAGGAGGAAATACCAGGGGTAAAAGTGGGGGTAAAATGGGGAAAAATTGGGGAAAAGTGGTGGAAAATTTGGGGGGAAAATCAGGGAAAAGAGAGCCTGTGACCCCATCTCCCCCAGCACCCCCATACTGAAAACCCATCACATCCCCTGAGGGCTTGATCCCCCCAAAACGAGACCCTGTGACCTCCCCCCAAAACTAAAACCTCTGATCCTGCCCCAAAACCCCCCGAAATGAAAACCTGCGACATCCTCTGGGGACGTGACCCCCCAAAAATGAAAATCCATGACCCCCCCGTCCCCCAAGCCCCCCAAAATGAGACCCTGTGACCCTCCCAAACCTCCCCCAAATGGGACCCAGTGACCCCCCCCACTGTCCCAAACCCCCCCAAAATGGGACCCCACGACCCTCCCCTCCCCAAACTCCCCAATTTTAACCCCAAACCTCCCCAAATTTCACCCCCAGCCCCCCAAATTTGCCCCTCTCACCTCGGAGCTCCCCGGGGGGCAGCAGCGCCTCAGCCCCGCCCAGGGCCAGGAGCGCCAGCAGCGACAGCGACAGCGACAGTGACAGTGACAGCGCCATGGCCTGGGGACAGCGACAGGGACACAGTCAGGGGACAGGGACAGTGACAGGGGACAGTGACAGTGACAGCGCCATGGCCTGGGGACAGCGACAGGGACACGGTCAGGGGACAGGGACAGTGACAGTGACAGTGACAGCGCCATGGCCTGGGGACAGCGACAGGGACAGGGTGAGGGGACAGGGACAGGGGACAACGCCAGGGACAGGGTCAGGGGACAGGGACAGGGACAGGGGACAGCGCCATGGCCTGGGGACAGTGACAGGGACAGGGTGAGGTGAGGGGACAGCGACAGCGACAGCGTCAGGGGACAGGGACAGTGACAGCGCCATGGCCTGGGGACAGCGACAGGGACAGGGTCGGGGGACAGGGACAGGGTGAGGGGACAGGACAGTGACAGCGCCATGGCCTGGGACAGTGACAGGACAGGGACAGGGGACAGGGACAGTGACAGTGACAGCGCCATGGCCTGGGGACAGTGACAGGGACAGGGTGAGGGTGAGGGGACAGCGACAGGGACAGGGTCAGGGGACAGGGACAGGGACAGGGACAGGGACAGGACAGGGACAGTGACAGTGACAGCGCCATGGCCTGGGGGACAGCGACAGGGACACAGTCAGGGGGACAGGGACAGGGGACAGGGACATGGCCTGGGGACAGGGACAGGGACAGCGCCATGGCCTGGGGACAGCGACAGGGTCAGGGGACAGGGACAGGGACAGTGACTGGGGACAGGGACAGGGTGAGGGGACAGGACAATGACAGTGACAGCGCCATGGCCTGGGGACAGCGACAGGGACAGGGTGAGGGGACAGGGACAGGGACAGTGACAGCGCCATGGCCTGGGGACAGCGACAGGGACAAGGTGAGGGGACAGGGACAGGGACAGTGACAGCGCCATGGCCTGGGGACAGTGACAGGGACACAGTCAGGGGACAGGGACAGTGACAGGGGACAGGGACATGGCCTGGGGACAGGGACAGGGTCAGGGTGAGGGACAGGACAGCGACAGTGGCCATGGCCTGGGGACAGCGACAGGGACAGGGGACAGGGACAGGGGACAGGGACAGGGGACAGGACATGGCCTGGGGACAGCGACAGGGACAAGGTGAGGGGACAGGGACAGGGACAGTGACAGCGCCATGGCCTGGGGACAGCGACAGGGACACGGTGAGGGGACAGCGGGAGGGACAGGGTCAGGACAGCGCCATGGCCTGGGGACAGGGAGAGGGTCAGGGGACAGGGACAGGGACAGAATCAGGGACAGGGAACAGGCACAGCGCCATGGCCTGGGAAAGCAAGAGGGACAGGGACAGGGACAGAGACAGGGCCAGGGGACAGGGACATGGCCTGGGGACAGGGACAGTGACAGGGTCAGGGTGAGGGACAGGGACAGCGACAGGGACAGCGCCATGGCTGGGGACAGGGACAGGGACACAGTCAGGGGACAGGACAGTGACAGGGGACAGGGACAGGGGACAGGGACAGGGTCAAGGGACAGCGCCATGGTCTGGGGACAGGGAGAGGGTCAGGGGACAGGGACAGGGGACAGAATCAGGGTCAGGGGACAGGGACAGTGCCATGGTCTGGGGGAGGGGACAGGGACAGGGATGGGGGGAACAGGGGAGGACAGGGGGGGACAGGGGGGGGCAGGGGTGGGACAGGAACAGGGGGGAACAGGGACAGGGACAGGGGGGTCTGGGGACAGGAGTGACAGAATGGGACAGGGGGGCAGGGCCAGGGCCAGGGGGGTCGGGGGGGACAGGAGGGGCTGGGGTGACAAGGACGGGGACAGCGACTGGGGACAGGGACAAGGGGGGTGTCAGGAGGGGACAGGACGGTGCCATGGTCTGGGGGAGGGCACAGGGGGACAGGGTGGGACAGGGGGGTCAGGGACAGAGACAGGGATGGGGACAGGGACAGCGGGGTCAGAACGGGATGGGGGGACAGGGACAGGGATTGGGGACAGGGACAGGGATTGGGGACAGGGACTCTGGGTCGGGGGGACAGGGGGGACAGGAGAGGACAAGAGACAGGAGATGGGGCAGGAGGCGTCGGGGGGGGGGGGGACAGGGACAGGAGGGGACAGGGGACAGGGACAGGGCCGGGAGGGACCAGGGACAGGGCCGGGAGGGACAGGGGACAGGACAGGAGGGAACGGGGCACAGGGACAGGAGGGACCAGGGACAGGGACAGGAGGGAACGGGGGACGGGGACAAGAGGGGACAGGGACAGGGCCGGGGGACAGGGACAGGAGGGGTTCAGGGGACAGGGACAGGAGGGAAGAGGGGTCAGGGGACAGGGCCGGGGGGGTCAGGGGACAGGGACAGGAGGACCGGGGGACAGGGACGGGGCCGGGTGGGCTCAGGGGGGGTCAGGACCGGGCCCGCCCTCCCCCCCTCCCGGGGCTGTGACTCATCCCCTCCCCCCCCGCCCCGCCCCCCCCCAACCCAAACAAACCCGGAGCGGGAAACGGGGAGGGGGGGGGGGGGGGGGGCAGGGCGGGGTTTTGGGGGGCTGAGGGGTTTTGGGGAGGTTTTGGAGCTTTTGGGGGGTCCCTGGGGCACTGGGGTTGGTTTTAGGGGGGTGGTTTTAGGGGGGCACCTGGGGTGGTTTAGGGGCCATGGGCGGTTTGGGGGGTCGGGGGTGTTTAGGGGGGCACTTGTGTGGGGTCTCCGAGCATTGAGGGGTCCCTGGGCATTGAGGGGGGGTTTGGGGGCAGTTTAGGGGGGTCCTGAGCGCAGAGGGGAGGGGGTCCCGAGCATTGGGGAGTTTGGGGGAGCAGGGAAGGGTTTAGGGGGTCCCTGGGCACTGAGGGGGGGTCTCGGGGGGTTTAGGGGGTCCCTGGGGGGGTCCGGCCGTCCCCTCTCCCCAAATAAAGGAGCGGCCCCGGTCCCTTTATCCCCCTCCCCAAATAAAGGAGCGGCCCCGGTCCCTTTTATCCCCCTCCCCAAAATAAAGGAGCGGCCCCGGTTCCTTTCATCCCCCTCCCCAAATAAGGGAGCGGCCCCGGGTCCCTTTATCCCCCTCCCACATAAAGGAGCGGCCCCGGTTCCTTTTATCCCCCTCCCCAAATAAAGGAGCGGCCCCGGGTCCCTTTATCCCCCTCCCCAAATAAAGGAGCGGCCCCGGTTCCTTTATCCCCCTCCCCAAATAAAGGAGCGGCCCCGGTTCGTGCTCCCCCCTCCCCCAAATAAAGGAGCGGCCCCGGTTCATTTCCCCCTCCCCAAATAAAGGAGCGGCCCCGGTCCCTTTTATCCCCAAATAAAGGAGCGGCCCCGGTTCGTTCCCCCCTCCCCAAATAAAGGAGCGGCCCCGGTCCCTTTTATCCCCCTCCCCAAATAAAGGAGCGGCCCCGGGTCCCTTTTATCCCCCTCCTCAAATAAAGGAGCGGCCCGGTTCGTGTTCCCCCTCCCCAAATAAAGGGAGCGGCCCCGGTTCCCTTTTATCCCCCTCCCCAAATAAAGGAGCGGCCCCGGTTCGTGTTCCCCCCTCCCCAAATAAAGGAGGCGGCCCCGGTTCCCTTTTATCCCCCTCCCCAAATAAAGGAGCGGCCCCGGTTCATTTCCCCCCTCCCCAAATAAAGGAGCGGCCCCGGTTCGTGTTCCCCCCTCCCCAAATAAAGGAGCGGCCCCGGTCCCTTTTATCCCCCTCCCCAAATAAAGGAGCGGCCCCGGTTCCTTTTATCCCCCTCCCCAAATAAAGGAGCGGCCCCGGTTCCTTTTATCCCCCTCCCCAAATAAAGGAGCGGCCCCCGGTTCACGTTCCCCCCTCCCCAAATAAAGGAGCGGCCCCGGTTCGTTCCCCCCTCCCCAAATAAAGGAGCGCCCCGGTTCCTTCCCCCCCCCCCCCCGTGGGAGCCGCCGCCTCCTCCGGGATTGTGAAATTCCCAAATAAAACCCAAACACGCCCGAAATAATCCAAATAAAACCAGATGAATCCAAGTAAAAAAACAAACCCAAATAGAACCCAAATAAAACCCAAATGACCAAAATAAGACCCAAAAGAAGAACCCAAAAAGAGGAACCCAAAAAATAAGAACCGAAAAAAACCCAAATAAAACCAAATTTAAAAAACAAACCCAAATAAATCCAAAATAATCCAAATAAAACAAATTAATCCAAATTAAAAGAAAAAACAACCTAACCCAATAATAAACCGAAATAAACCCAAATAAAACCCCAAATAAATCCAAATTTAAAAACCAAACCCAGATAAAACCCAAGCAGAACCCAAAGAAAACCCAAACGGAACCCAAACAAAACCCCAATAAATCCAAAATAATCCAAATAAAACCAAATGAATCCAAATAAAAAGAAAAAAGAACTCAAACCCAAATAAACAGAAATAAATCCCAAATAAAAACTAAATAAAAACTAAAAAAAAAAAAAAAAAAGACAACTAAATAATACCCAAATAAAACCCAAATAAACACCAAATACATCCCAAATAAAAACCCAAATAAACCCCAAATAAATCCCAAATAAAAACCCAAATAAATCCCAAATAAACCCCAAATAAAAACCCAAATAAAACCCAAATAGCCCCCAAAGAGCCCCGGGCCAGCCCCGCTCCCTCCCGGCCTTGTGCAATGCGGGCCCAGCGCGGGGGGGCCGCTGTCCCCAACCCCCCCCGGCACCGCAGGGTGACACTGCAGGAACGGCGGCCAAAAACTGCCCGGAAACCAAACCCGGCAAAAACACAGCAAAAAATACAGCCAGGAAACCAAAACACGGCAAAAAACACAGCAAAAAACACAGCCCAAAAACTGCCAGGAAACCAAACACGGCAAAAACACAGCAAAAAAATACAGCAAGAAACTGAAACACAGCCCAAAAACTGCCAGGAAACCAAACACGGCAAAAAACACGGCAAAAAACACAGCCAGGAAACCAAACACGGCAAAAACACAGCAAAAAATACAGCCAGGAAACCAAACACAGCAAAAACACAGCAAAAAATACAGCCAGGAAACCAAACACGGCAAAAACACAGCAAAAAACACAGCCAGGAAACCAAACACAGCAAAACACAGCAAAAAACACAGCCCAAAAACTGAAACACAGCCCAAAAACTGCCCGGAAACCAAACACGGCAAAAAACACAGCCCAAAAACTGAAACACAGCCCAGAAACTGCCGCGAAACCAAACACAGCAAAAACACAGCAAAAAATACAGCAAGAACTGAAACACAGCCCAAAAACTGCCAGGAAACCAAACACGGCAAAAACCCAGCAAAAAACACAGCCAGGAAACCAAACACAGCAAAAACACAGCCCAAACACCGAAACACAGCCCAAAAACTGCCCGGAAACCAAACACTGCAAAAAACAGCCAGGAAACCAAACCCAGCAAAAAACACAGCCCAAAAACTGAAATACAGCCCAAAAACTGCCCGGGAACCAAACACAGCAAAAAACACAGCCTGGGAACCAAAACCCAGCAAAAACACAACCCAAAAACTGAAATAACAGCCCAAAAACTGCCCAGAAACCAACACAGCAAAAAACACAGCCTGGGAACCAAAACACAGCCCAAAAACTGCCCAGAAACCAAACACAGCCCAAAAACACAGCCAGAAACCAAAACACAGCAAAAAACAGCCCAGAAACCCAAAAACCAGCCAAAAATACAGCCCAGAAACCAAAACACAGCCCAAAAACTGCCCAGAAACCAAACACAGCAAAAAACACAGCCTGGGAACTAAAACACAGCCCAAAAAACAGCCCAGAAACCCAAAAAAACAGCCAAAAATACAGCCCAGAAACCAAACACAGCCCAGAAACTGAAACACGGCAAAAAACACAGCCCAAAAACTGCCCCAGAAACCAAACAAAGCAAAAAACACAGCCCAAAAACTGAAACACGGCCCAGAAACCAAAAAAACAGCCAAAAACTGCCCCAGAAACTCAAGCACAGCCCAAAAACCCAAAAAAACAGCCCCAAAAACAGCCCAGAAACCAAACACAGCCCAGAAGCCACAAAACACAGCCCAAAACCCCCCAAACAGCCAAAAACAGCCCAGAAACCGAAACACAGCCAAAAACTGCCCGGAAACCAAACACAGCAAAAAACACAGCCCGGAAACCAAACACAGCCCAGAAACTCAAAATACAGCCCCAAACCCCAAAAACCAGCCCCAAACCAGCCCAGAAACCGAAACACAGCCCGGAAACCAAACACAGCCCAAAACGCAGCCCAGAAAGTCAAAATACAGCCCCAAAAACCAGCCCAGAAACCAAACACAGCCCCCAAAAAACCGCCCAAAACACAGCCCAGAAACAAAAATAAAATCAGCCCAAAAACCAAAACACAGCCCAAAAACACAGCCTGGAAACCCCAAAAAACAGCCCAAAAACCACAGCCCTAAACCCAAAAAAACAGCCCAAAAACACAGCCCAGAAACCCCAAAAAACACAGGCCAAAAACACAGCCCAAAACCCCAAAACACAGCCCAGAAACTCTAAAAAACAGCCCAAAAACACAGCCCAAAACCCCAAAAAACACAGCCCAAAACACAGCCCTCAAACCCACAAACACAGCCCAGAAACTCAAACATAGCCCAAAATCAAAACACAGCCCAGAAACCAAAACACAGCCCCAAACCAAAACACAGCCCAGAAACTCAAAAACACAGCCCCAAACCCCCCAAAAACGGCCAAAAAAAAATCCCAAAACATCCCAGAAACTCAAAACGCAGCCCCAAAACCAGGAGAACACAGCCCAAACCCCAAAACACAGCCCAAAGAACTCTCCAAATCCCAAAAAAAACCCCTAAATCCTAAAAACTCCATCCCAAACAATCCCCCCAAATACGGAAAAAAACCCCGTCCCATATATCCCAAATCACCGCCCATCCCGAACCCCAAAATCCCAAATAACCCCGTGTGTCCCAAACCCCAAACCCCAAATAACCCCGTGTGCCCCAAATCCCAAATAACCCCGTGTGTCCCAAACTCCAAATCCCAAATCACCCCGTGTGTCCCAAATCCCAAACCCCAAATAACCCCGTGTGCCCCAAATCCCAAATAACCCCGTGTGTCCCAAACCCCAAATAACCCCGCGTGTCCCAAACCCCAAATCCCAAATAACCCCGTGTGTCCCAAACCCCAAATCCTAAATAACCCCGCGTGCCCCAAATCCCAAATCACCCCGTGTGTCCCAAACCCCAAATCCCAAATAACCCCGTGTGTCCCAAACCCCAAATAACCCCGTGTGTCCCAAACCCCAATCCCAAATCACCCCGTGTGTCACAAATCCCAAATCCCAAATCACCCCATGTGTCCCAAATCCCAAATCACCCTTCTGCATCCCAAATAACCCCACAAACCCCAAATCACCTCCCCATCCCAAAAGGAACCCCAAAATCCCGAATCACCCCCCTGCACCCCAAATCCCTAACAGCCCCTGCATCCTAAATAACCCCCCCAAATCCCAAATGACCCCAACCCCAAATCCCCCCCAAAAAACCCCCCCTACACCCCAAATAACCTCACGTATCCCAAATCCTAAATAACCTCTCCACACATCCCAAATCCCCCCCTGCACCCAAAATAACTCCATATATCCCAAATAACCCCCCATCCCAAATCCCAAACAACCCCCCCAAATCCTAAATAACCCCCCAAAACCCAAATAACTCCCCCAAATCCCAAATCCTAAATAACCCCATAAATCCCAAATCCCAATTTACCCCCATCCCAAAATAACCCCCCAAATCCTAAATAACCCCCAAGTCCCAAATCTTAAATAACCCCATAAATCCCAAATCCCAATTTACCCCCATCCCAAAATAACCCCCCAAATCCTAAATAACCCCCCAAACCCAAATAACCCCCCAAAACCCAAATAATTCCCCCAAATCCCAAATCTCAAATAACCCCATAAATCTCAAATCCCAATTTACCCCCATCCCAAAATAACCCTCCAAATCCCAAATCACCCCTCCATCTCAAAATAACCCCACATATCCCAAATAACTCCCCCAAATCCCAATTTACCCCATCCCAAAATAGCCCCCCAAATCCTAAATAACCCCCAAATCCCAAATAACCCCATAAATCCCAAATCCCAATTTACCCCCATCCCAAAATAACCCTCCAAATCCCAAATCACCCCTCCATCTCAAAATAACCCCACAAATCCCAAATAACTCCCCCAAATCCCAATTTACCCCCATCCCAAAATAACCCCCCAAATCCTAAATAACCCCCCAAAACCCAAATCACCCCCCAAATCTCAAATAACCCCATAAATCCCAAATAACCCCACATATCCCAAATCCCAAATAACTCCCCCAAATCCCAATTTACCCCATCCCAAAATAACCCCCCAAATCCTAAATAATCCCCCCAAATCCCAAATAATTCCCCCAAATCCCAAATCTCAACCCATAAATCTCAAATCCCAATTTATCCCCATCCCAAAATAATCCCCCAAATCCCAAATCACCCCTCCATCTCAAAATAACCCCACATATCCCAAATCCCAAATAACTCCCCCAAATCCTAAATAATCCCCATCCCAAAATAATCCCCCAAAACCCAAATCACCCCCCAAAACCCAAATCACCCCCCAAATCCTAAATCACCCCCCAAAACCCAAATCACCCCTCCATCCCGAAATAACCCCCCAAACCCCACACAACCCCCCTGCACCCCAAATCCTAAATAACCCCCCCACATCCCAAATCACATCCTCCATCCCAAATCCCAAATAACTCCTCATCCCCCCCCAAAAAACCCCAAAATCCCAAATGACCCCCCTGCAACCCCAAACTGCGCTCCCCAAATCCCAAATCACCCCCCCCCCGCATCTCAAATCCCAAACAACACCCCTCCCGAAATCCCAAATCCCCCATAATCGCCCCAAATCCCCCCTAATCCCCCCAAATCCCAAATCCCCGCTCGGTCCTGCCCGGCGCGGGGAATTGTGGGAAATTCCCGCCGAGCATCCGCCCGCTCCATCCCCGCCCCACCCCAAAAACCGCCCGGGGACCCCAAAAATGGGGGGGAAAAGGGGGAAAAAAGGGGGCGGGGAAAGGGGATTTGGGGTTCGGGTTTTGGGATTGAGGGTTCGGGGATTTGGGGGTTCGGGGATTCGGGGATTTGGGATTCGGAAATTTGGGATTCAAAAATTAGGATATAAGGGTTCAGGATTCGGGGTTTTGGGGATTTGGAGGTTCAGGGTTTTGGGATTCGGGAGTTCTGGTATTTGGAAATTTGGAGGTTTGAGGATCTGGGGTTCAGGGATTCGGGGGTTTGGGGTTTGGGGGATTTGGGGTTCAGGGTTTTGGGATTCGGGGAGTTCTGGGATTTGGAAATTTGGGGGTTTGAGGATTTGGGGTTCAGGGGTTTGGGGTTTGAGGATTTGGGGTTTGGAGGTTCGGGGAGTTTTGGGATTTGAGGTTTGAGGTTTTGGGGTTCAGGGATTCGAGGAGTTCTGGGATTTGGAAATTCGGGGGTTTGAGGATTTGGGGTTCGGGGATTCGGGGGTTTGGGGTTCGGGGGTTTGGGGTTTGGAGGTTCGGAGAGTTTTGGGATTTGAGGTTTTGGGATTCAGGGATTCGAGGAGTTCTGGGATTTGGAAATTTGGGGGTTCGGGGATTCGGGAATTTGGGGTTCAGGGATTGGAATTCGGAGTGGGAGGATTTGGGGTTCGGGGATTTGGGGATGGGGTTCAGGGATTCGGGACTTGGGGATTCGGGTTTCGGGGATTGAGAGATTTGGGAATTTGGGGGTTCGGGGACTCGAGGGTTTGGATTTGGGATTTGGAGTTCGGGGGTTCGGGGTTCGAAGTTCGAGGATTTGGAGGTTCGGGGATTCGGGGGTTCAGGGATTTGGAGTTTCGGGGTTCAGGATTCAGGGACTTGGGATTCGGGGGTTCGGGATTCGGGGGTTCGGGATTTGGGGGTTCGGGAATTGGAAGTTTGGGGATTCAGGGATTCGGGGATTTGGGGATTTCGAATTCGGAATTCCAGGATTTGGGGTTCAGAGGTTCGAGCATTCGGGAGTTCGGGGATTGGGAATTTGGGGGTTCGGGATTCAGGGATTTAGGGGATTTGGAGATGGGGGTTCAGGGATTCGGGAATTTGGGGGTTCGGGGATTTGGGGTTGCGAGGTTCGGGGATTTGGAATTGGGGGGTTCGGGATTGAGGGACTTGGGATTCGGGGGTTCGGGGTTCGGGGATTTTAGGGGTTCGGGGATTTGGAATTGGGGGTTCGGGATTCAGGGACTTGGGATTCGGGAGTTCGGGAATTCAGAGATTTGGGATTCAGGGATTTGGGGGGTTCGGGGATTTGGGGGTTCGGGGTTGGGAGATTGGCGGGTGCCAGGATTCGGGGATTCAGGGATTTGGGGTTCGGGATTTGGGGGTTCGAGAGTTCGGGGATCTGGGGATGGGGGTTCAGGGATTCGGGGATTGGGATTTGGGGGTTCGAGGATTCCAGGTTCGGGGGTTTGGGGGTTCAGAGATTCGGAGGTGCCGGGATTCGGGGATTGGGAGATTTGGGATTCGGGGATTTAGGGGTTCAGGGATTCAGGAATTCGGGGTTCGGGGATTTGGGGGTTCAGGGATTCGGGAATTCGGGGTTCGGGGATTTGGGGGTTCAGGGATTCGGGATTCAGGGACTTGGGATTCAGGAGTTTGGAGCTCAGGGATTTGGGGTTCGGGGGTTCGAGAGTTCGGGGATTTGGGGATGGGAGTTCAGGGATTCGGAGATTTGGGATTCGGGTGTTCGGGGTTCGGGAATTTAGGGGTTCAGGGATTCGGGATTCAGGGACTTGGGATTCAGGAGTTTGGAGCTCAGGGATTTGGGGTTCGGGGATTTGGGGGTTCGGGAGTTCGGGGATTTGGGGATGGGAGTTCAGGGATTCGGAGATTTGGGATTCGGGGGTTCGGGGTTCGGGAATTTAGGGGTTCAGGGATTCAGGAATTCGGGGTTCGGGGATTTGGGGGTTCGGGGATTTGGGGGTTCAGGGATTCAGGGTTCGGGGATTTGGGGGTTCGGGAATTCGGGGTTCGAGGATTTGGGGGTTCAGGGATTCGGGATTCAGGGACTTGGGATTCAGGAGTTTGGAGCTCAGGGATTTGGGGTTCGGGGGTTCGAGAGTTCGGGGATTTGGGGATGGGAGTTCAGGGATTCGGAGATTTGGGGTTCGGGGGTTCGGGAATTTAGGGGTTCAGGGATTCAGGAATTCGGGGTTCGGGGATTTGGGGGTTCGGGGATTTGGGGGTTCGGGAATTTAGGGGTTCGGGAATTTAGGGGTTCCGGGGTTCGGGGTTGCCGCAGTGCCGTACCCGCAGTCCCGCTCCGCTGCCGGTGCCGGGGCCGGGGCCGCTCCGGTGCCGCTTTATCCCCGGGCCGGTCCCGGTCCCGCCCCGTCCCCGCTCCCGGAGCTTTCTGGAACGGCCCCGGCACCGCCCCGGCCTGGCCGCGGGCCCGGGGAATCGCTAATTAATTAATGTATGCATTAATTAACTCCCGGCACCGCCCCCTGCCCCGCCCGGCCTGGCCGCGGGCCCGGGGTCCGCTAGTTAATTAATGTATTCATTAATTAACTCCCGGCTCCGCGGCCAACCCGGCCCGGCCTGGCCGCGGGCCCGGGACTTCGCTAATTAATTAATAAATGTATGCATTAATTAACTCCCGGCTCCGCCCTCTGCCCGGCCGCGGGCCTGGGATTAGCTAATTAATTTATTTATTCATTAATTAACTCCCGGAACTGCCCCGGGGATTTCCGACCCGGCCCGGAGGGGGAGTTTCGCTAATTAATTAATTAATTAATTCTCGCCCCATCCCGGAGAATTTCGCAAATTAATTAATTTATTAATTAATTCCCGACCCGGCCCGGGGAAGGGGGTGGTTTGCAAATATTAATGAATTTATTCATTAATTAACTCCCCGGAACTGCCCCGGGGATTTCCGACCCTGCTCGGAGAGGGGAGTTCGCAAATTAATGAATTTGTTCATTAATTAATTCCCGAGCAACAAACAAACAAATTCATTAATTTGTTTATTTATTTATTTATTTATTAATTCTCGGAACTGCCCCGGGGATTTCCGACCCGGCCCGGAAGGGGGGGGGGGAAGGGAGAGTTTCGCAATTAATTAATTAATTAATTAACTCCCGGAACTGCCCCGGGGATTCCCGAGCCTACCGGGAGGGAGGAGTTCGCAAATATTAATTAATTATTTATTAATGAATTCCCGCCCCGGCCCGAGGGGCTTCGCCCCGCCCCCTTCCCCCGAGGTGGGCGGGGCCGGGGTTGGGCCAAGCCCCGCCCCCAAAACAGCCCCGGGACCCCAAAATTCCCCCAAATTCCATGGGGGGAAACTGAGGCACAACCCCGCCCCCTTCCTATCCCGGGATCCCCCAAATCCCCGCCCCGAATTCCCCTCCCGAATTCCCGCTCTTTCCCGGAGCTGCAGCGTTCCAGGGGAAACTGAGGCACAGCCCACCCCCCACCCCCCCCCCAAATGGTGGGACCCCCCCCAAATTCCCCCTCATTCCTGGAGGGGACACATTCCAGGGGAAACTGAGGCACAGCCCGTCCCACATCCTGGCATCCCCCAAATCCCCACCCCAAATTGCTGGAGCTGGGGGGAAACTGAGGCACGGGCCCCACATCATTCTGGAACCCCCCGCAATTCCCGCCCCGAATTCCCGCCCCGAATTCCCGCCCCAAATTCCCGCCCCGAATTCCCGCTCCTTCCTGCAGCTACAGAATTCCTGGGGAAACTGAGGCACAGCCCCCCCCCAGTCCTGGCACCCCCCCCCAAATTCCCGCTCCTTCCTGCGGCATTCCAAGGGAAACTGAGGCACAAAAAGACCCCCTCCCCATCCTGGGACCCCCCGAAATTCCCGCTCCTTCCTGGAGCTGCAGAATTCCAGAGGGGAAACTGAGGCACAAATCCTCCCCCCCTCCGCATCCTCGGACCTTCCCCAAATTCCCGCCCCGAATTCCTGGGGGGAAACTGAGGCACGGGCCCCGCGTCATTTTGGAACCCCCCAAATTCCCGCCCCAAATTCCTTCTCCTTCCTGGAGCATTCCTGGGGAAACTGAGGCACAAATCACCCCCCCCCCTCATCCTCGGACCCCCCCAAATTCCCGCCCCAAATTCCCGCCCCAAATTCCCGCCCCAAATTCCCGCTCCTTCCCACAGCGTTCCAGGAGGGAAACTGAGGCACAGCCCCCTCAATCCTTGGGTGCTCCCAAATTCCCGCTCCTTCCGGGAGCTGCAAAATTCCAAGGGGGAAACTGAGGCACAAATTCTGCCCTCCTCATCCTCGGACATTCCTCAAATTCCCGCCCCAAATTCCCGCTCCTTCCTGGAGCTGACATTCCTGGGGGGAAACTGAGGCACAAATCCCCCGCACTGGGATCCTTCAAATTCCCACTCCAAATTCCCCCCCGGATTCGCGCCCCAGATTCCTTCCCCTTCCTGGAGCATTCCTGGGGAAACTGAGGCACAAATGCCCCCCCCTCTCATCCTTGGACCCGCCCAAATTCCCGCCCCAAATTCCCATTTCTCCCTACAGCATTCCAGTAGGGAAACTGAGGCACAGCCCCGCCTCCAGTCATCCTAGAGCCCCCCAAATTCCCACCCCAAATTCCCACCCCAAATTCCCGCCCCTTCCTGTGGCATTCCTGGGGAAACTGAGGCACAGCCCCCTCGATCCTGGGGTGCCCCAAATTCCCGCTCCTTCCTGCGGCATTCCAGGGGAAACTGAGGCACGAACACTTCCCCGCCATTTTCTGGTGTTATAAATGAGGACCTTGACTGGGCCAATGTTCAAGCAGCAATAAATTTATTTATTTATTTATTTATTAATTAATTATGGTGCAGGATGAGCGATACAGCGCCGGGTACAGCGGGGGGAGATTTCCTCCAACTGAGGGTTGAGGCTGACAGGGGGTGCAAAACCTCAAATTTTGGGTTTTTAAAAGTTTCATTTAGTACATTATATTATATTATATTATATTATATTATATTATATTATATTATATTATATTATATTATATTATATTATATTATATTATATTATAAGAAAAAAAAGGGAAGGGAAGGGAAGGGAAGGGAAGGGAAGGGAAGGGAAGGGAAGGGAAGGGAAGGGAAGGGAAGGGAAGGGAAGGGAAGGGAAGGGAAGGGAAGGGAAGGGAAGGGAAGGGAAGGGAAGGGAAGGGAAGGGAAGGGAAGGGAAGGGAAGGGAAGGGAAGGGAAGGAAGGGAAAGGAAAGGAAAGGAAAGGAAAGGAAAGGAAAGGAAAGGAAAGGAAAGGAAAGGAAAGGAAAGGAAAGGAAAGGAAAGGAAAGGAAAGGAAAGGAAAGGAAAGGAAAGGAAAGGAAAGGAAAGGAAAGGAAAGGAAAGGAAAGGAAAGGAAAGGAAAGGAAAGGAAAGGAAAGGAAAGGAAAATGGAATGATAATTAAATCTTGTGACCAGACAAAAACCACCCAACACGGGACCAATCACAGACGCACCTGCCGCATTCCGCAGCAGCAGATAACCAATGTTCGTTATTGTTTACACAGCAGATAACCAATGTTCATTATTGTTTACACAGCAGATAATCCATGTTCATTATTGTTTACACAGCAGATAATCCATGTTCATTATTGTTTACACAGCGGATAATCAATGTTCATTATTGTTTACACAGCGGATAATCAATGTTCATTATTGTTTACACAGCAGATAACCAATGTTCATTATTGTTTACACAGCAGATAATCAATGTTCATTATTGTTCACACAGCAGATAACCAATGTTCATTATTGTTTCCATTCCATTCCTGAGGCCTCTCAGGAGAAAAATCCGAACAAAGGGATTTTCCAGAAAACACCACGGCTGCACATCCCCAATTTTTGCTCATCAGCATCTTCCATTCCCAATTTTTGCCCATCAGGAGCTTCCATTCCCAATTTTTGACTCATCAGCATCTTCCATTCCAAATTTTTGCCCATCAGGAGCTTCCATTCCCAATTTTGACTCATCAGCAGCTTCCATTCCCAATTTTTGCCCATCAGGAGCTTCCATTCCCAATTTTTGCCCATCAGCAGCTTCCATTCCCAATTTTTGACTCATCAGCATCTTCCATTCCCAATTTTTGCCCATCAGGAGCTTCCATTCCCAGTTTTTGCCCATCAGCAGCTTCCATTCCCAATTTTTGACTCATCAGCATCTTCCATTCCCAATTTTTGCCCATCAGCAGTTTCCATTCCCAGTTTTCACCTCACAATTCCCAGCAGGATTTTCATTTATTTTTCCTCAGGACGCGCATCCCCAAAGGGGGGTCCCAGCTGTGGCTCCAGCTCCCAGATGTGGCTCCACCTTTCAACTTCCAGCAAAAATAAATCTCAAAATAGTGACGTGAAAATCGCATATTTTATATTGGCTTTTGGCAAATATCCAAATGAATGTTATATCTGTTTTGTTAGAAAATTATACTGTGTTAATTTTCTTGAGCAGCGTGTTAAATCTGGTTTTGGGTTGTGACAAAATGTTGAAATCGAAGCTGCGCTGTGTAAGATATTTTCATTTTTAAGAAAGGGCTCACAGCGAGACAGCAGCCCCTAAATCTTTCAGAGAAAAGGAATTTATTGCTCCCTTGTCAGAAAAAAAAAATGAATTTTTTCCTGGCTCAAAGTCGCCGTCAGGATTCAGAGGGAGAAGTCGGCACTGACCAGACAAAATCCTTTTTAAAATTGAATTTATGCGTCATTAATGAGATGTGTAAATATGCAACAGGTTGTTGTTTTTAAGGGTTAATCCTCTGTTAATCTGGGTCCTTTTTGGGGTTTATTTTGCCCATAAAATTTACCCAGACATCCTCAACTCTTTGTTTTTATTGTCCTAATCCAAATTTTCAGCAATTCCAGCAATATTCTGAATTTATAGCAATATTCTGAATTTATAGCAATACTAGCACTATTCTAAATTTCCAGCAATTCAAGCAATATTCTGAATTTACAGCAATATTCTGAATTCACAGCAATTCCAGCAATATTCCAAATGTACAGCAATATTCTGAATTTATAGAAATATTCTAAACTTAAAGCAATTCCAGTAATATTCTGAATTTATAGCAATGTTCTGAATTTATAGCAATATTTTAAATTTATAGCAATACCAGCAATATTCTGAATTTATAGCAATTCCAGCAATATTCTAAATTTACAGCAATATCCTAAATTTACAGCAATACCAGCAATATTCTGAATTTACAGAAATATTCTGAATTCACAGCAAAACCAGCAATATTCTGAATTTACAGCAATTCCAGCAATATTCCAAATGGTCAGCAATATGCTGAATTTACAGAAATATTCTAAATTTAAAGCAATTCCAGCAATATTCTGAATTTATAGCAATATTCTGAATTTATAGCAATATTTTAAATTTATAGCAATACCAGCAATATTCTAAATTTCCAGCAATATTCTGAATTTACAGCAAAACCAGCAATATCCTAAATTTACAGCAATACCAGCAATATTCTAAAATTATAACAATACCAGCAATATCCTAAATTTACAGCAATTACAGCAATATTCTTAATTTATAGCAATATTCTGAATTTACAGCAATACCAGCAATATTCTGAATTTCCAGCAATATCCTAAATTTACAACAATTCCAGCAATATTCTGAATTTACAGAAATATTCTAAATTTAAAGCAATTGCAGCAATATTCTGAATTTCCAGCAATATCCTAAATTTACAGCAATCCCAGCAATATTCTGAATTTACAGAAATATTCTGAATTTACAGCAATTCCAGCAATATTCCAAATGTACAGCAATATTCTGAATTTACAGAAATATTCTAAATTTAAAGCAATTCCAGCAATATTCTGAATTTATAGCAAGGTTCTGAATTTACAGCAATACCAGCAATATTCTGAATTTACAGCAATATTCTGAATTTATAGCAATTCCAGCAATATTCTAAATTTACAGCAATATCCTAAATTTACAGCAATACCAATATTACAGCAATATTCTGAATTTACAGCAATTCCAGCAATATTCCAAATGTAAAGCAATATGCTGAATTTACAGAAATATTCTAAATTTAAAGCAATTCCAGAAATATTCTGAATTTATAGCAATGTTCTGAATTTATAGCAATATTTTAAATTTATAGCAATACCAGCAATATTCTGAATTTACACAAATATTCTAAATTAAAAGCAATTCCAGCAATATTCTGAATTTATAGCAATATTCTAAATTTATAGCAATACCAGCAATATTCTAAATTTCCAGCAATATTCTGAATTTACAGCAATACCAGCAATATCCTAAATTTACAGCAACACCAGCAATATTCGGAATTTACAGAAATATTCTGACTTACAGCAAAACCAGCAATATTCTAAAATTATAACAATACCAGCAATATCCTAAATTTACAGCAATTACAGCAATATTCTTAATTTATAGCAATATTCTACATTTATAGCAATACCAGCAATATTCTAAATTTCCAGCAATATTCTAAATTTAAAGCAATTGCAGCAATATTCTGAATTTCCAGCAATATTCTGAATTTCCAGCAATATCCTAAATTTACAACAATTCCAGCAATATTCTGAATTTCCAGCAATATCCTAAATTTACAGCAATTCCAGCAATATTCTGAATTTCCAGCAATATCCTAAATTTACAGCAATTCCAGCAATATTCTGAATTTACAGAAACATTGTAAATTCATAGAAATACCAGCAATATTCTGAATTTACAGCGATATCAGCAATATTCTAAATTTATGCTTCAAAAATAATTTTTAAATTTTTTTTTATGATTGCAAAAACCCTTTAAGGCTTAGCCGCGAGCGGACAGTTAGCAATGAAATAGTAATAAAATAGTAACAAAATGGTAATAAAATAGTAATAAAAATGATATTAAAATAGTAACATAACAGTAATAAAATAGTAATAAAAATGTTAATAAAATAGTAATAAAATAGTAGTAAAATGGTAATAAAATAGTAACAAAATGGTAATAAAATAGTAATAAAAATGATATTAAAATAGTAACATAATAGTAATAAAATAGTAATAAAAATGTTAATAAAATAGTAATAAAATGTTAATAAAATAGTAATAAAATAGTAAAATGGTAATAAAATAGTAACAAAATAGTAATGAAAATAGTAATAAAATGGTAATGAAAATAGTAATAAAATAGTAATAAAGTAGTATCAAAATAGTAGTAAAATGGTAATAAAATAGTAACAATAGTAATGAAAATAGTAATAAAAATGGTAATAAAATAGTAATAAAAATGGTAATAAATTAGTAATAAAAACTAGGATATTCGGAATATTAAAAGTATAACACAACAATATAAATAAACAATAAAACAATAGAAAGCAAAGAATTCACTTTAAAATTTACTTTAGCATACAAAACAATATGAAGTTTTTTACTTTAAAATTTACTTTAAAATGGGAAACAATAAGAAGTTTCTTACTTTAAAATGTATTTTCAAATACGAAACAATCGGAAGTTTTTTACTTTAAAATTTACTTTAAAATATGAAACAATAATTTTTTTTTTATTTAAAAATTGACTTTAAAATGGGAAACAATAAAAAGCAAAGAATTCCGGATTTTCGGGTGCCTGGGACTCGGCCAAAAAAGGATTTTTACATCTTTGCTAACCAAGGATTGCCCTTTAAAAGCAATAATTTATTTCGTATTTATACATTTCTACACGATTTAAACATTTCTTTTTTTAACTCAGGGCGTTTGTGCTGAATTTCAGCTTCCCCCTCACCCAATTTGTAACTGAACCTTTTGTTCCTCCAGGTCTGGGAGTTCCTGATAAGGAGAAAAAATAAATTCAAGGAGAAAATAAATCCTTGTCTCGGGACCTTGATGGCTGCTGCTCTTATCTCCGTGCGAATGTGAAGAATTTCTGGGTTATCTTTTAAATTTTGTGTTAGTTACAGAAAGTGTTTGACATCACACTGTTCCTATTTTAGTGTTATTTTACGGCCTAAAAACTGAATTTACCACACCGCTTAAAAGAGATTATTACAGCGCTAATTAAATGAGATTAATACAGCATAACGTTGCAACATAACAAATAGTGTATTCATTCTAATTACTATATAGTACTAATTAATTTTTATTAATTTTAATTCTTAATTTAATATTTGCCAAGAGCCAATCAGATCATGGGCATTTTACACATAATTTATATGAGGTATGCTAATAGACACTCATCAATAGTTTCCTGTAAATATTCCTCTTATTTTTGATTCTTGAAATGTGTGTCACTATAATGTAATATATCATAAATAAAAGATGAAATAATATAATGTATGATATGATATGATATGATATGATTGATATGATATGATATGATATGATATGATATGATATGATACATTGCATTACATTACAATATTATATTATATTATATTATATTATATTATATTATATTATATTATATTATATTATATTATATTATATTATATTATATTATATTATATTATATTGTATTGTATTGTATTGTATTGTATTGTATTGTATTGTATTATATTATATTATATTATATTATATTATATTATATTATATTATATTATATTATATTATATTATATTATATTATATTATATTATATTATATTATATTATATTATATTATATTATATTATATTATATTATATTACATTATTAAAATGTGTAATATGCTAAATATGTAATATACTCTATACGTAGCATATATATCTAATATAGTATATAAATAATATATAATACACTATATGTATCAAATATTACAGATGTAATACACTATATCTATAATGTATATTATTATATACTATATTATACTATGTATAATATAGTATATATTATATTTAACAATATAAAATATCGTGTATATTGTATATAATACATAATATGAAGATATATGTGCTAATATAATATGTGCTAATATATATAATATAATATAATATAATATAATATAATATAATATAATATAATATAATATAATATAATATAATATAATATAATATAATATAATATAATATACATAATACATAATATAAATATAAATATATAATAATATACTTAATATTATAAAGTATATAAATAATATATTATGCAATATCTATATTATATCTGTTAAATGCTATATCTATAATATATAATATGCTGTATACAATATAGTACATATCATAAATACAATATAATATACAATGCATAGAATATACTATATATAATATAGTGTCTTTTATATATGATAAACTATAATATATATTTTTATACTAGATATATAATTTACTGTATATATAATATGCCATGTATATAATCTATAATATACTATGTAAATTACATGCTATGAAAAATCTACAATATATTATATAAAGAACATACTATTTATATAATACATTATATACTATGCGTATGGTACACAATTTATATAATATATAATATGCTATATCTGAAATAAATAATTTACTATATATAATACAGTATTAACATAACATAACATAACATCATAACATAATATAATATGATATAACATAATATTTATGTAATATATATTGAGTGATTTATCCTTTTGTTCTCTTCCTTTTCTGCATCCTGGATTTTAGGGGATCCTGGATTTTTGAGGGTACTGGATTTTGGAGGCTCCTGGATTTTGGGGTCCATTCCTGCATCCTGGATTTTGGGGTTCCTGGATTTTGCGGTCCATTCCTGCATCCTGGATTTTGGGGCTCCTGCATTTTTGGGGCACTTGGATTTTTGGGAGTCCTGGATTTTACAGGGTCCATTCCTACACCCTGGATTTTGGGGGGATGCTGGATTTTGGAGATCCTGGACTTTTGGGGATCCTGGATTTTGGGGGTCCATTCCTGCATCCTGGATTTTGGAGATCCTGGATTTCTGGGGCTCCTGGATTTTTGGAGATCCTGGATTTTTAGGGGTACTGGATTTTGGGGATCCATTCCTACATTCTGGATTTTGGGCGCTCCTGGATTTTCGGGTGTCCTGGATTTTGGGGGCTCCTGGATTTTGTGGGATCCATTCCTTCTCCCTGGATTTTGGAGGGATGCTGGATTTTGGGGTTCCTGGGTTTTTGGGGCTCCTGGATTTTTGGGGCACTGGATTTTGGGGCTCCTGGATTTTTGGGGCTCTGAATTTTAGGCCTCCTGGATTTTAGGGACATGGAGTTTGGGGATCCCGGATTTTGGGGGCTCTAAAATTTGGGACTCCCGGATTTCTGGGCTCTCCCCGCCTCTCCCTCGCTGCCCCCTGGATAACCCTTCCATCTGCGCATGCGCACTGAGCTCTGAGTTACGTAATTAAACAATTATGCTCCAATTAAGCCTCATTAATTCATAGATAAAATCGCAGCTTGGATTCCAAAGCTGGAATTGTCCCGACTTTGTCAGTCCCAAGGCCAGGATCAGAACTGGGATCTTGTTTATCCCAACATTCCACGTGTGTCCTGATTTTCACATAAAACATTTGTGATTTTATTAAAAGTAATAAAGGAAAAATGTATATATTATATTATATTATATTATATTATATTATATTATATTATATTATATTATATTATATTATATTATATTATATTATATTATATTATATTATATTATATTATATCATATCATATCATATCATATCATATCATATCATATCATATCATATCATTGTATATTATTTTTCTAATATATATTAGATATACATCTATAATTCTATTATACATAATATATATTTTAATCCATATATAAAATAAATATAATATTTATAAAAGATCTATTCTATGTAAATAATTATATACATATATCATATATTTATTCATTTTCTAAAATATTGATATAGTTACAATTTACTCAGCATAAATCATGTCCATTTATCACACTAATCACATCTACTTTTTATTTTCTACTTTATAACAAGCAATAACAAAAAAGTATTTATATATAATATATTACAATATATTTTGGAATATAAATATATATTTTTCTTATATGTATAATATATATCTATATATAATTATATATAATATAGATTATATATAATCGTTTTATCTATAGATAATATAGATTAAAATACTTATATTAATAGATATAATAATATATATTAATATATATTTTAATATTCTAAATTATTGATATAGTTACAATTTAGTTGGCACGAATCCTATCCATTCATCACCCCCATGCCCCCCTCCAAATTCCCACCCCGAATTCCTTCTCCTTCCCGGAGCTGCCACCTCCCTGGGTGTTATAAATGATCAGCCAGAAATCTGAATTAATTAATTAATTAGAAAAATCTGAATTAATAAATTAGAAAGATTTTAATTTTGTGACTAAAAAGATACAAAACCCAAAGCCCAGAACCTCAAAGCCACCACAGCCAAAGGAACAGCACCGAGCCAGGAATGGGCGCTGGGTGCTCCTGGATCCTCTGTCACACCAGATCTCCCTCTGTTCACGTCATAAATGATCAACGAGAAATCCAAATTAATAAATGCGAAAGATTTTATTTTCGTGACTAAAAATTCAGTTCTCAAAAAGAGCCAAAGACGCAGCATCGGGATCGGCTCTGGATGAGCCCAGATCCGGCCTCCATCGCATCGGATCCCCTCTGTTCATGTGATAAATTAGCAATCAGAAATGCAAATTAATACATGCAAAAGATTTTATTTTCGTGATTAAAAATTCAGTTCTGAAAACCCACAGCCAAAGAGAGCGTTGGGATCAGCACTGGGTGAACACAGATCCGGCCTCTATCACATTGAATGCCCCTCTGTTCATGTTATAAATTATCAACAAGAAATCCAAATTAATAAATGCGAAAGGTTTTATTTTGGTGACTAAAAATTCAGTTCTCAAAAGTCAAAATCAAAGAGACAGCGTGGAGCCTGGGATTGGCACTGGGTGAACCCAGACCCGGCCTCCATCGCATCGGATCCCCCTCTGTTCATGTTATAAATTATCAACAAGAAATCCAAATTAATAAATGCGAAAGATTTTATTTTCATGACTAAAAATTCAGTTCTCAAAACCCAAATTTAGTTCTGAAAATCCCCAGCCAAAGGGACAGTGTGGAGCCCGGGATCGGCTCTGGGTGAACACAGATCCAGCCTCCATCGCATCGGATCCCCTCTGTTCATGTTATAAATTAGCAATCAGAAATGCAAATTAATACATGCAAAAGATTTTATTTTCGTGATTAAAAATTCAGTTCTGAAAACCAACAGCCAAAGGGACAGCGTTGGGATCAGCACTGGGTGAACACAGATCCGGCCTCTATCACATTGAATGCCCCTCTGTTCATGTTATAAATTATCAACAAGACATCCAAATTAATAAATGCGAAAGATTTTATTTTGGTGACTGAAAATTCAGTTCTCAAAAGTCAAAATCAAAGAGACAGCGTCGAGCCCAGGATCGGCACTGGGTGAACACAGATCCGGCCTCCATCGCATCAAATCCCTTCTGTTCATGTTATAAATTATCAACGAGAAATCCAAATTAATAAATGCGAAAGATTTTATTTTGGTGACTAAAACTTCAGTTCTCAAAAGTCAAAATCAAAGAGACAGCGTCGAGCCTGGGATCGGCACTGGGTGAACACAGATCCGGCCTCCATCGCATCGAATCCCCTCTGTTCATGTTATAAATTATCAACAAGAAATCCAAATTAATAAATGCGAAAGATTTTATTTTCATGACTAAAAATTCAGTTCTCAAAACCCAAATTTAGTTCTGAAAATCCCCAGCCAAAGGGACAGCGTGGAGCCCGGGATCGGCACTGGGTGAACAGACATCCAGCCTCCATCGCATCGGATCCCCCTCTGTTCATGCTATAAATTATCAACAAGAAATCCAAATTAATAAATGCGAAAGATTTTATTTTGGTGACTGAAAATTCAGTTCTCAAAAGTCACAATCAAAGGGACAGCGTGGAGCCCGGGATCGGCTCTGGATGAGCCCAGATCCGGCCTCCATCGCATGGGATCCCCCTCTGCTCATGTTATAAATTAGCAATCAGAAATCCAAATTAATAAATGCGAAAGATTTTATTTTGGTGACTGAAAATTCAGTTCTCAAAAGTCACAATCAAAGGGACAGCGTGGAGCCCGGGGTTGGCACTGGGTGAACCCAGACCTGGCCTCCATCGCACTGGATCCCCCTCTGCTCCCCAACGCCGTTTCCATCGGCGCTGCTTTATTCCCATTTTTACGCCCGAGGCGGAGGTGCCCCGATTTCTTCTGTCACCCCGCACGTGTGTGAAGTTCCTTTCACTGCGCAGGAGAAGTGGAGTGTTGATGCCGAATTTTGCCCCAAAAGGCGAGAATAACTGCTTAAGAGACTCAGTCTAAGTCAGATAAGCAGGAGGTTTTTATTTCGACGCGTCGGAGAAATCACAAAATGGATTTCTAAGCTATGTACAGCAAAAGCGGGTTTTTATACAATTTTAAACAAGGATTGCATCATTTATTACATGCATATTCATAGGCAGGCGGGGTCTTCCGGGAATTCTTGGTCTTCCTCAGTTAAATTTTAAGCTTTTCCTAATTTGGGCTTCTTCCTGTTATCTTTGGCATGTTTTTCCACGGCTTGGCTGAAGTTACTGTTGTACTTGTCTTGATCCTAGCGGCTTGGCAGGTCACTTTAACTTATTGGCTTCCACTTCTGTTTCTTCAAATATTCTAATTCCAAAGTTTCCTCTGTGAGTGTATTTTAGATTATTTATTAACGTATCTAGATATCTGATCAAAGCTCTTCCTAATAGTGTATTTTAGGTTGTTTATTAACTTCTGCGATTCCCTTGATATACTTTTAAGTGTCTTTTAATTCTTTTATTTCTCAAAAACTATTGTTCATTATAATAAACGGCTTCAGTGTTCAGATTTGTGTTCCTCGGGGACTCCGCTTATCTCGATGGATGGGATTTATCAGGTTCTGGTCACCCCGGGGTGTTCCATGGGAAGCGCATCCCTGCTCCATCTGCGTCCTTTCATTATTAAATAAAGAATTTTCCTCCGGCTGCCGCCAAGTTTTGTGATTCCAGCGTCTCTGGGCTATCCATGGTCAGAGGCCCATTGGCTATTTACTTCATTTTACCATTTTTATTTTGTACATTTCCCGCCTAAGCATGAATTATTTCACATTATATATCACATCCATAAGTATGAATTATTTTACATTACATATCACAGCAACTTCAGGGTGGCAATCTGTCTGCGGGCTGTCCATGGTCAGAGGCCTGTTGGATATTGAATTTATTTTATAAGTTTTTATTTTTATACATTTTCCGCTTAAGAATTAATTATTTGACATTATATATCACAGCAACTGCTGTGTGCTAATCTGTCTCTGGGTTCCTCATGGTCAGAGGCTTGTTGGATGTTAAATTTATTTTGCAATTTTTATTCTATATATTTTCCACCTAAGCATGAATTATTTCACATTACATATTACATCCATAAATATGAATTATTTCACATTATATATTACACCCCTAAGTATGAATTATTTTCCATTATATATTACACCCCTAAGTATGAATTATTTTACATTACATATCACAGCAACCTCAGTGTGGCAATCTGTCTGCGGGCTGTCCGTGGTCAGAGGCCCGTTGGATATTGAATTTATTTTATAATTTTTATTTTTATACATTTTACACCTAAGCATGAATTATTTCACATTGTATATCACATCCATGAGTCTGAATTATTTTACATCACATATTACAGTAATTCCATTGTGCCAATCTGTCTGTGGTCTGTCCGTTGTCAGAGGCTGGTTGGATATTTAATTTATTCTACAATTTTTTATTTTATATATTTTCCATCTAGGCCTGAGTCACTTTACATTACAAATTAGACCCTTAAATATGAATTATTTTACATTATATGTTACAGCAGCTTCAGTGAGGCAATCGGTCCATGGGCTGTCCGTGCTCAGAGGCTCTTCAGATTTTCATTACATGTTTAATTTATGGTACAATTTTTCTTTTATACATTTTTCACCTAAGAATGGATGAGTTTACATTATATATTACACCCCTAAGTATGAATTATTTTACGTTACATATCACAGCAACTTCGGTGTGGCAATCTGTCTGCGGGCTGTCCGTGCTCAGAGGCCTGTTGGATATTGAATTTATTTTATAAGTTTTTATTTTTATACATTTTCCGCCTAAGAATTAATTATTTGACATTATATATCACAGCAACTGCTGTGTGCTAATCTGTCTCTGGGCTGTCAGTGCTCAGAGGCCCGTTGGATATTGAATTTATTTTATAATTTTTATTTTTATACATTTTACACCTAAGCATGAATTATTTCACAATATATATCACATCCATAAGTCTGAATTATTTTACATCACATATTACAGTAATTCCATTG
This sequence comes from Passerculus sandwichensis, assembly GCA_031885435.1. Classification (NCBI taxonomy): domain Eukaryota; kingdom Metazoa; phylum Chordata; class Aves; order Passeriformes; family Passerellidae; genus Passerculus; species Passerculus sandwichensis. The sequence continues at coordinate 115,419,829 of CM063129.1, forward strand.
TGCCAATCTGTCTGTGGTCTGTCCGTTGTCAGAGGGTGGCTGGGTATTTAATTTATTTTACAACTTTTTATTTTATATATTTTCCATCTAAACCTGAGTCACTTTACATTACAAATTACACCCTTAAATATTAATTATTTTACATTATATGTTACAGCAACTTCAGTGTGGCAATCTGTCTGCGGGCTGTCCGTGCTCAGAGGCTCATTGGATGTTTAAATTTATTTTACCATTTTTATTTTATACATTTTATACCTAATTAATAATTATTTTACATTACATATCACAGCAACTTCGGTGTGGCAATCTGTCTGCGGGCTGTCCGTGCTCAGAGGCCCGTTGGATTTTCCTCAGACGTTTAATTTATTTTACAATTTTTATTTTATACATTTCCCGCCTAAGCGTGAGTTACTTTACATCACATATTACATGGGGATCCCCCAAATTCCTGCCTGAAATTCCAGCCTCAAATTCCTGGAGTTGCACATTCCTGGGGGAAACTGAGGCACAAAGCCCCACCTTCATCCTGGGATCCCTCAAATCCCTGCTGGTTCCTGCAGCATTCCTGGGGAAACTGAGGCACAGCACCCCCAACATCCTGGGATCCCCCAAATTCCCACCCTGAAATTCCCGCCTCAAATTCCTGGAGTCTCACATTCCTGGAGAAACTGAGGCACAGCACTCCCAACATCCTGGGATCCCCCAACACCCTGGGATCCCCAAAATTCCCGCCCCAAATTCCTTCTCCTTTCTATAGCTGCCACATTCCAGGGGGAAACTGAGGCACAAACACCCACCTTCATCCTGGGATCCCTCAAATTCCGGCTTTTTACTGCGGTATTCCAGGGGAAACTGAGGCACAAACCACCCAACATCCTTGGATCCCCCAAATTCCCACCCCAAATTCCTGGAGTCGCACATTCCTGGGGAAACTGAGGCACGAACCCCACCTCATCCTGGGATCCCCCAAGTTCCGGCTCTTCACTGCAGCGTTCCAGGGGGAAACTGAGGCACAAACCACCCAACATCCCGGGATCCCCCAAATTCCCACCCTGAAATTCCCGCCTCAAATTCCCGGAGAAACTGAGGCACAAACCCCACCTCATCCTGGGATCCCCCCAAATTCCCACTTCTTCCTGCGGGGGAAACTGAGGCACAGCCCGCTCCAATCCTGGGATCCCCCAAATTCCCGGGCTGCAACATTCCAGGGGGAAACTGAGGCACAGACCGCCAATCCTGGGATCCCCCAAATTCCTGGAGCAGCACATTCCCAGGGGAAACTGAGGCACGGCCCGCCGGGTCCCCCCCGATCCGTCCGTCATTCCCGGAGAACAATGGGAACCGGGAACCGGGACAGCGGGGCGGGGGCGGGGCGGGGCCGGGACCGCCCCCATCCCGCGGGGACTCGGACCCGGATCGGGACCGGGATCGGGATCGGGATCGGGATCGGGATCGGGATCGGGATCGGCACCGGGACCGGGACCGGGATCGGGATCGGGATCGGGATCGGGATCGGCACCGGGACCGGGATCGGGATCGGGATCGGGATCGGGATCGGGATCGGGATCGGGATCGGGATCGGGATCGGGACCGGGACCGGGATCGGGATCGGGATCGGGATCGGGATCGGCACCGGGACCGGGACCGGGATCGGGATCGGGATCGGGATCGGGATCGGCACCGGGACCGGGAGCTGCACCGGGACCGGGATCGGGATCGGTATCGGGAGCTGCACCGGGATCTGGATCGGGATCGGGACCGGGAGCTGCACCGGGACCGGGACCGGGGACCCCCGGCCCGGCCGCGGAGCCCGGAGCGGGTACGGGACACTCGGGGGGCTGCGGGATCCGGGAATGGGAGGGGGAGTTCCGGGAATGTGCGAGGATCCCGGGAATGTGTGCGGGACACTCGGGAATGGGAACGGGACCCAGGAATGGGAACGGGTCCCGGGAATGGGAGCGGGATCCCGGGAATGTGTGCGGGACACTCGGGAATGAGAGCGGGACCCCGGGAATGGGAGCGAGACCCCGGGAATGGGAACGGGACCCGGGAATGGGAACGGGACCCGGGAATGGGAACGGGACCCGGGAATGGGAGCAGGATCCGGGAATGGGAACGGGACCCGGGAATGGGAGCGGGACCCGGGAATGGGAGCGGGACCCGGGAATGGGAGCAGGATCCGGGAGTGGGAACGGGACCCGGGAATGGGAACGGGACCCGGGAATGGGAGCGGGACCCGGGAATGGGAGCAGGATCCGGGAATGGGAACGGGACCCGGGAATGGGAACGGGACCCGGGAATGGGAGCGGGACCCGGGAATGGGAGCAGGATCCGGGAGTGGGAATTCCGGGAATGGGAGCCGGACACCCGGGAGTGGGGGCGGGACCCCGGGAATGTGGGGGGATCCCGGAAATGCGGGAAGGACCCCGGGATCGGGGCAGGACCCCGGGAATGGGAGAGGGACCCGGGAATAGGAGAGGGACCCCGGGATCGGGGCAGGACCCCGGGAATGGGAGCGAGACCCCGGAAATGGGAACGGGACCCCGAGAATTTGGGGGGATCCCGAGAATGCATGCGGGAGACTCGGGGGGCTGCGGGATCCAGGAAATGCGAGCGAGGTCCCGGGAATGCAGGAGGGACCCCGAAAATGCGTGCGGGACACTCGGGGGGTTGCGGGGTCCCGGGAATGCGAGCGAGACCCCGGGATTGGGGGGGACCCCGGGAATGGGAGCGAGGTCCCGGGAGTGCGTGCGGGGATCCGGGAATGTCGGAGAATCCCGGGAATGCGGGGGGGGGACCCCGGGATCGGGACGGGACCCCGGGAATGGGAGCGGCGTCCAGGAATGGGAACGGGACCCCGGGAATGTGAGCGGGGCAGCTGGGGGGCTGCGGGACCCCCGGAATGGGAACGGGACCCCGGGAGTGCGGGCGGATCCCGGTATCGGAGCGGGATCCGGGAATAAAGGGGAAATCCGGGAATGTGGGGGGACGCCGGGAACGCGTGCGGGACCTCGGGAATGTGGGGGGATCCCGGGAATGGGAACGGGACCCCGGGAATGGGAACGGGACCCCGGGAATGGGAACGGGACCCCGGGAATGGGGGAGGACCCCGGGATCGAAACGGGACCCCGAGAATGGGAACGGGACTCTGGGAATGAGAACAGTATCCCGGGAATGCGGGGGGATCCCGGTATCGGAGCGGGACCCCGGGAATGGGAACGGGACTCTGGGAATGTGGGGGGATCCCAGGAACGGGACCCCGGGAGTGCGGGGGGATCCCGGTATCGGAGCGGGACCCCGGGAATGGGAACGGTACCCCGGGAATGCGGGGGGATCCCAGGAACGGGACCCCGGGAGTGCGGGGAGGGATGCCGGGATTGGGCCGGGCCGGGCCGGTCCCTCCCGGGTCGCGCTCCGCGGGGGCTCTGTCGCGACATGTGGGGCCGTGTCCGGACATGTCAGGACACGTCGGGCCGGGTTTTCCCCGCGTTTTGCGGGACGCGCCCTCTCCCGGGGGCTCCTTTTCCCTTCCCGATCCCGGGGGTCGCTGCCCCCATTTTGGGGGGTCCCAGCCGCGCTTTGGGGGGGGGGGAGGGGAAATTTGGGGCGCAGCCGGGATGGGGGAGGGGCGGCCGTGCCGGGGGGGAGGGGCACTCCCGGCTCTGCTGATTTATTAAAAATATCGATATCGATATCGATCCCGTACCGATATCCGACTGTCAGGGACAAAAACTCGCACAGTTTAGAGTTAGAAAATACGGATTTATTGTGGGATCGCTCCCAATTTCACACCGCAATTTACAGGCGATCGATCACAGAGCCCTTATTTTATCCATATTTGGGTATTGAACACCCAAAATACAAATATTCATCACTTCGGTAATTAGTTCAAAAGTCCTTAAGCATGATAATTAGTTCAAAAGTCGTCAAGCATGCGCAGTTTGTTCCTCGAAATGGGTCCGTGGTCCCTCCCATGGGGAGGGGTCCCAAAATGAGGAAGTAAATGAAGTTTTCCTCCTTCTGACCTTTTCAACGCAAACACGACAAATTAACCCTTTGTAGAACTCCCACTCCCGTCTTCAACTGGTGTCAGAACAGAGGAATTTGTCTTATGTTCCTACAATTGTCCTATATTCATCAATTTCTATTCATCAATTTCTATTTATCGATTTCTGTTTTTCCATTTCTATTTATCCGTTTCTATTTATCAGTCAAAAGCTATTTATCAGTTTCTTAATTCTCCATTACAAACCCAGCTAACCCAACATGGTGCTAACAGACAATCAATTATTAGTTAACTACTCTTAAGTTCATCAAGGCCTGCCTACTTATTTTAATTAACTCCAGCAAAGCTGATCTCTAACTAAAATCTTCTCTAAAAATCTCCGAATTCATTAAAGTTTGCGTCTCTCTGAATTCACTACAGTTTCTGTTTCTCTGACTTCATTACAGTTTCTGTTTCTCTGACTTCATTAGTTTGTGTCTCTCTGAATTCACTAAAGTTTGTGTCTCTCTAAATTCATTACAGTTTGTGTCTCTTTGAATTTATTACAGTTTGTGTCTCTCTGAATTCATTAAAGTTTGTGTCTCTCTGAATTCACTAGTTTGTGCCTCTAAATTTATTAAAGTTTGTGTCTCTCTGAATTCATTACAGTTTGTGTCTCTCTGAATTCATTAAAGTTTGTTTCTCTTAATTCATTGAAGTTTGTGTCTCTCTGAATTCACTAAAGTTTGTATCTCTCTGAATTCACTAAAGTTTGTGCCTCTAAATTTATTAAAGTTTGTGTCTCTGAATTCACTAGTTTGTGTCTCTCTAAATTCACTAAAGTTTGTGTCTCTCTGAATTCATTAAAGTTTGTGTCTCTGAATTCACTAAAGTTTGTGTCTCTCTGAATTCATTAAAGTTTGTGTCTCTCTAAGTTCACTAAAGTTTGTGTTTCTCTGAATTCACTAAAATTTGTCTCTCTGAATTCACTAAAATTTGTCTCTCTGAATTCACTAAAGTTTGTGTCCCGCTGTTCCCGCAGCTCCGACGTTCCCTGGGATCGGGAATCGCGGCCCGGAATCACCGGAGCGGGCACGGGCTCGGGCGGTGACCTCGGTGGCCCCGGAAAGAGCGCGCACCTTCCTCCTCATCCTCCTCATCCTCCTCCTCCTCGTGCCCGACTTCCTCTTCCTCCCCCGGGCACGGAACCGTCGGGCGGCGGCGGCTGCGACACCGCGGGGACATCGCGGCACTGGCGGCAATCCCGGGACATCGCGGCGCTCACGGCATTCCCGGGACAATCGTGGGACTGAGACAATTCCTGGGACACTCTTGGGACTGAGAAATTTCCCGGGACACCCTCGGGACATCCCCGGGACACCCTCGGGACATCCCCGGGACATCTCCGGAACTGCCGGAATTCCCGGGACACTCCTGGGACTGAGAAAATTCCCGGGACACCTTTGGGACACTCTTGGGACTGAGAAAATCCCCTGGGACACCCTCGGGACATCCGCGGGACATCTCCGGAACATCCTCGGCCCTGCCGGAATTCCCGGGCCGCTTTAGGAATTTCCAGGACACTTCTGGGACTCTGAAACAATTTCCTGGACACCTCTTGGGACTCAAAAAAAAAAATTCTTGGAACACCCTTGGAACGCTCTTGATACTGAGAACATTCCTGGGACACCCCCGGGACTGCCGGAATTCCCGGGCCACGTTCGGCACTGCCCGCAGCGCCGGCGAGGAGAGGAGGCGCCGTTCCCGTCCCGCTCTCCGGGGCCATGTTCCGCTTCCTGCCCCGCTGGAGGAGGAGGCGCCCCGAGGATGCCCCCGGGGCCGCGGATCGCGGAGCTCTCCCGGAGGAGTTTTCCACCCAGTCCCGGCACCGGCAGCCCGGGCAGGGCTGGGCCTGCCTGTGGAGGCACACCGGGACGGGGTATTCCCCGGGAACCGGGCACACCGGGACGGGGCATTCCCCGGGAGCCGGGCACACCGGGACGCGGCATTCCCCGGGAACCGGGCACACCGGGACGCGGCATTCCCCGGGAGCCGGGCACACCGGGACGCGGCATTCCCCGGGAGCCGGGCACACCGGGACGCGGCATTCCCCGGGAACCGGAGACACCGGGACGCGGCATTCCCCGGGAGCCGGGCACACCGGGACGGGGCATTCCCCAGGAGCCGGAGACACCGGGATGCGGCATTCCCCAGGAACCGGGCACACCGGGACGCGGCATTCCCCAGGAACCGGGCAAACCGGGACGCGGCATTCCCCGGGAGCCGGGCACACCGGGACGCGGCATTCCCCGGGAGCCGGGCACACCGGGACGCGGCATTCCCCAGGAGCCGGAGACACCGGGATGCGGCATTCCCCGGGAGCCGGGCACACAGGGACGCGGCATTCCCCGGGAGCCGGGCACACAGGGACGCGGCATTCCCCGGGAGCCGGGCGCACCGGGAGAGACGCCGGGATACCGGGAGAGGCGGGAGCCGGGCCCGGGTGTGCGCAGGTGAACGGGAAAGGGCCGGGGAGCGGCGGAGCCCGGCAGGAGCAGCCGCAGGTGGGGAACAGCCCCAGAGGGACCCAAACCCTCGGGAAGGACTCTGGGGACAAGCCGGGTGTCCCACGCCAGGCCAGGAACGGGAATGTGCCCAGGGAAGGGACGGATCGGCCTCGGCGTCGGGCCCCGGCCCCGCCTCCGCTCCCACCGCGGGCTGGGAACAGGGAGGATGAGGAGGGAGAGCCCGGCGGCAATTCCCGGAGCCGGGACAAGGACAGTGGCACTGCCCTCCAGAACGGGAATGTGCCAGGGGAAGGGATGGATCGGCCCGTGTGCATTCCCTCGGTCTGGATTGCCAAAAGGGAGGATGAGGAGAGGGAGCCCGGCAGCAATTCCCGGAGCCGGGGGACGGTCACTGCCGCTGCCACCACCCCCGGAGGGGACAGACGGACGGAAGCTCTGTCGGGAGCGGAGCGCAGGGAGTGGCTCTGGCAGAGGCTGCTCCAGCTGGGAGAGGACATGGCGAAGTGGGAAGGGAAGGCCACGGCGGAGCTGGCGGCCGGGCTGGCGCGGCGCATCGCGGAGAAGCCCCTCTGCAGCCACCCCGAGGGGCCGGGGGGCACCCGCAGCGCCCGGCGGGAGCGGAGCTCCGGAGCCAGCCCGGACCCCGACATTCCCAGCGGGATTTATGGAAGCCTCCTCAGAATGCTGAGAGCCAGCGGGAGCACCGAGAGCGCAGAGGAGGACCCGGGCTCCGGCTCAAGCTCGGGCTCAGGCACAGGCTTAGACTCAGGCTCAAGCTCGGGCTCGAGCTCAAGCTTGGGCTGGGAGCAGGGCTCTGGAGCCAACCCAGATCACGACATTTCCAGTGGGCGTTACAGGAGCCTCCTCAGAATGCGGGGGCCGAGTGGGAGCACTGAGAGCGCGGAGGAGGACTCAGGCTGGGAGCAGAGCTCTGGAGCCAGCCCAGACCGCGACATTCCATGTGGAAATTGCTTCATCGGAATGCTGAGGGCCAGCGGGAACGCCGAGAGCACGGAGGAGGACTCTGGCTTGGAGCAGGATCAGGATCAGGATCGGGCCGCCATGAACGGCGGGCAGGCTCCCAGCCGCCTGGAGCTGAGGTTCCCGGAGGTGTGGGCGCGCTCCCCGCTGGACTGCGGGCGCGTGGCCGAGGAGGTGCAGCTGGACGGGGCCCCGGTGCCCTTCCAGCAGCAGCGCCGGCTGCGCCCAGACCAGGAGGAGCAGATGGCAGAGCTGCTGCAGGAGTACCAGAAGCAGAAAATCGTGGAGGTGGGCACCTCTGAATCCAACAATCCCTTGATTCCCTACCAAAAACCGCATGGGCGCGGCGTCCGCCTGACCCTGGACTGCCGCGCCCTCAACGCCGCCACCCCCGTGGAGCCCCAGGAGCGGCTGGACCGGGACAGGCTCCTGACCTCCATCAACCCCCGCAGCCGCTTCTTCTCCGTGCTGGACCTGTCCAACGCCTGCCTCGCCATCCCGCTGGCCTCCAGCTGCCGGCACCGCTTCGCCTTCACCTTCCGGGGCCGGCAGTTCCTGTTCACGCGGCTGCCGCCGACGTTCCACGGCACCGGCTCCATCCTGCACCGCCGCGTGGCCGCCATGCTGAGCCAGCTGAGCCCCGACACCGCCCGCGGCGTCTTCCACTACCGCGACGACATCCTGATCACCGCCAAGCGCCGGCGGCAGCTGCGGTTCCGCACCCGCCGCGTGCTGCAGCTGATCCAGAGCACCGGCTTCAAAGTGAACCGCGAGAAGACGCAGCTGGTGCAGCCCGAGGTGAATTTCCTGGGCCTGACCCTGAGCGCCGCAGGGCGCCGCGTGCCCCACGAGAGGCTGAACCAGATCTGCCAGCACTGCGACACTCCCGAGCCCTGGCATCCCACCCGGCTCCGCTCCGTCCTCGGCGAGTTCAACGATCTGAAGGAATTCATCGCCGACTACTTGGAGCTGGCGATGCCGCTGCAGGCCCTGGCGGTGCCGGAGAACTGGCAAGGGGAGCGGGAATGGAAGTGGCAGCGGGAATGGCGGCAGGGAGGCTGGGAGCAGCTGCAGCGGCTGAAGGAGGCTCTGAAGGCGGCACCCACCCTGCTTTTCCCGAATAAATCCCGGCCCTTCGTGATCCGGCTGTCGGTGCACGAGTGCTCGGTGGGAGCCGTGCTGCTGCAGGAGAGGGAGGGAGAGCTGCTCCCGGTGCGGCACTGCTCCCACAGGCTCCGCGGCCAGAGCTGGGCCCCGCAGGACGCCGCGTGCCTGGCGGCCGCCCGGGCTGTTGAGGCCTTCCAGAGCCTCACGGGGCCGGCTCCCATCCTCATCCAGGGCCCCGCCGGGCGTTACCTGCTCCGGGGCGAGCCGCTGCTCGAGGGCTACACCTGCGACCCCGAGCTCCCGGAGCGATGGAGGCTGCTGGTGACCACCGAGGGCCTGGAGCGGCAGGAATCCCAAACCGCGCCGATCCCGCTGGCCCCGGGGCTGCAGGAACCCCGACTGGTGTCGATCCCGCTGGCCCCGGCGCTCTGGCAGCTGCCTGCCGACATTCCCAAAGCCAACGTCTGGTTCCTGGCCGTGGAGAAGGGATCGTCCGGAAAACGGTCCGTGGCCTTTGCTGCCGTGAACCTGGAGGAGCGGTGGCTGCTGGGGCTGCGGCAGGGCTGCGAGAAGGAGGCGGCGGTGCTGGAGGCGCTGCAGGAGCTGCAGGAGCAGCACCGGAGCTGCCGCCCGCTGTTCCTCTATTCCAGCTGGCCCTCGCTGGCGCCGAAGCTGAAGCAGCTCGAGCGGAGCTGGCGCTACGGCCAGGGCACGGTGCCTGCAGTGCTGCGCCGGCTCCGCTCCTGCCCGGGAATGCTGCAGGTGCGCCAGGTGGGATGGCACGGCAACGTGGCGCCGGACGAGAGCAGATGGATGCAGAAGGTGACAGCCAGAGCCAGAGGCATGGCCAAGAACCCCGTGAAGAGCCGGAAGGTCTGGGAGCCGTCGGTGTACGAGCGGCAGGAGATCGTGGCGCAGTGCCACCGCCGGTGCCACGACGGCGCGCAGGAAACGCTGCGCCGTGTGCAGCACGTGCGGCCCTGGACGAACGCCCACCAGGACGTGGCGCGCTGGGTGCGGCGCTGCCCCCGGTGCCAGGAGGGGAATCCCGTCCCCGATCCCAGCCCCGACCCGGCCCCGCAGCGCGAGCGGGGCCCCTGGTCCCGGCTGCGGCTCAGCCTCTGCACGGGGCTCCTGGAGAGCCCCGAGGGGTTCCGGGCGCTGCTGCTGGTGCAGGACGAGCTCTCGGGCTGGCTCGACGCCTTCCCGCTGCGGGAGCCCGCGCAGCCCGAGGTGTGCCAGGTGCTGCTGCGCGAGGTGTTCGGGCGCTTCGGGAGGGTGGGCACGGTGCTGCTGAAGCCCAAACCCGCCTGGATGTGGCAGCTGCTGCGGCGGCCGCCCCTCCTGGGCTGGCACGGGCGCCTGGAGCCCGCGGAGCCGGCGGAGGGAGCGGCACCGGGGGTGGCCAGGGTGGCGCAGGCGCTCGGGAAGGGCTGGGCGGCCGCGCTGCCGCTGATCCGGGCGGGATTCGCGGCCCAGTGGGTGCGGGAGGAGGAGCTGGGAGCGCTGCTCTGCATCCCCGGGCTGCCGCTGGAGGTGCGCTGCAGGAATTCGGGTTGGAAGGGGGAGTGCGGTGGGAGTGGGAGTGGGAATGGGAATGGGAATGGGAGTGGGAGTGGGAATGGGAGTGGGAATGGGAAGGAGAACGAGCTCTTGCGGCTGAACGCGATGGAGATCCTGAAGGGATACCGGCAAAAGGTGCAGGAAGCGCTCTGCTAGGAGCTGGCATCGGGATCTGGGATTGGGAACCAAGATCAGGGGGCTGGGATTGGGATCGGGATCTGGGAGTTAAGGTCGGGATCTGGGAGCTGGGATTGGGATCAGGAAGCAAGATCTGGGATTGGGATCGGGATCTGGGAGTTAGGGTCGGGATCTGGGAGCTGGGATTGGGATTAGGAAGCAAGATCTGGGATTGGGGTCGGGATCTGGGAGTTAGGGTCGGGATCTGGGAGCTGGGATTGGGATCTGGATCCAGGATCAGAATTGGAGAGCTGGGATTGGGATTTGGGATTGGGATCCAAGAGCCAGGATTGGGATCTGGGATTGGGATCGGGAACCAAGATCAGGAAGCTGGGATTGAGAGCAGGATGTGGGAGTTAGGATTGGGAGCTGGGATTGGGATCCAAAGCCAGAACTGAGAGCTGGGATCAGGAGCCAGGATTGGGATCTGGGATCTGGGACTGGGAGCCAGGATTGGGAGCTGGAATCTGGGAGCCAGGATTGGGATCAGGGTCTGGGATTGGGATCCAAAGCCAGGATCGGGAGCTGGGATCAGGATCTGAGATCCAGGATGAGGATCTGTGAGCCGGGATTGGGATTGAGATCCTGGATTCTGCATTGGGAGCTGGGATTGGGATTTGGGATGTGGGACGCAGGATTGGGAGCCAGGTTTGGGATCAGGAACCAAGATCCAGGAGCTGGGATCAGGGGTGGGAGCTGGGATCTGGGATTGGGATCTGGGTTTGGGATCCAGGATTGGGATCTGGGATCCAGGACAGGGATGCGCCAGATCCAGGCCCCACTGTGAGGGGCTGGGGGAGGTTGGGCTGTGCTGGGGGATTTAGGTGGGACATGGGCTGGGTTTAGGGCTGGGAGAGCTTTTAGGCTCAACTGGGAGAGGTTTTAAGCTGGACTTTGAGATATTTTAGTCTCGACTGGGAGAGCTTTTAGGCCTGGTGAAGTTTTAGGCGGGACTGAGAGGCTTTAAGGTGGGGCTGGTCTGTTGGGCCGGGCTGAGCAGAGCTTTAGGCCTGGGAGAGGTTTTAGACAGGTCTGGGGCTCTTTTAAGCCAGACTGGGTTGGATTTTAGGTGAGAATTGGGACCTGTTAGAACTGGTGAGGATTTAAGTCGGGACTGAAGGACTTTTAGGCCAGGGAGAGATTTTAGGTGGGACTGAGCGAGGTTTTAGGCCTGGGAGAGGTTTTAGGCCGAACTGAGGAGTTTTTAGAGCTGGTGAAGCTTTTAGGCTGGACTGAGGAGCTTTTAGGCCAGGCTGGGAGGTTTTAGGCTGGATTGAGGAGGTTTGGGCAGGACTGGGACAGGTTTTAGCCTGGATTTGGGACCTCTAAGGACTGGTGAAGCTTTAAGCCAGGACTGGGGCACGTTTAGGCCCGGGATAGATTTCAGGCCAGACTAAGCCTGGCTCAACCTCCTGCTCCGCTGGCAGGGACATGTTTTCCCTGGAATGTTTTCTTATGGAATGTTTTCACTGGATTTTTTCCCATAGAATGTTTTCTTATGGAATATTTTCACTTATGGAGTTTTTTCCCTGGGATGTTTCCCCCGGGACATTTTCCCCCTGGGATGTTTTTCCCCTGGAATGTTTTTTATGGAATGTTCTTCCCCCTGGAATGTTTTCCCCCGGAATGTTTTCCCTCCGTTTCTACCTCTCGTTGCTTTCATTAAAACCGAGTTTAAACTCCAGCCTTGACTTTTCCTCCTTCTCCCGTTCCTGTTCCCGCCGGCTCCGGGCAGGATGGGGTTAAATCCTTGGAGGAGATAAGCGGGAATTCTTCGGGAATTCTCTGGGCAATCTCCACAGCCCCAAGGCCATTCCTCCTCCTCACATTCCAGGGGGAGTTTCTATGGAATCCACCCCCAGATCCAGGGAATTTTGGGGGCTGAATCTCGATTTGAATTCCAGTTAAAATCCCAATTTTAATTCCAACTAAAATCCCAATATGAATTCCAATTAAAATACCAGTTAAAGTCCCAATCTGAATTCCAGTTAAAATCCCAATTTTAATTCCAATCGAAATCACAATTTGAATTCCAGTTAAAATCCCAATCTGAATCCCAATTAAAATCCCAAATTGAATCCCAATTTTATTTCCAATTCAAATCCCAATTTGAATTTTTCCAGGGGCTTTTCCCGAGGCTCCTTCCAAAGGTTCTGGACCCTCCTTTCTCATTTTTCCCACTTCAGGCTCCCCGAGCCCCTCTGGCCCCTAAAACCCCGGAATTCTGGAAAAACTGGGATGGGAAAAGAGCCCTGAGAGGTCAAAATCCCAGGAATCCCAAACTGGGATCCACCAGCCGGGAAATCCCGGAGCAGGATTTGGGATCAGCTCCAGGGGCTGGGAATTCCCAGGGATGGGGATGATGATGAGGAGGAAGATCCCGGGATGCCCAAAATCCGGGAATGAGCTGAGGACACAGCCCGAGGAGGGCTCTGCTCCCTCAGATTCCTGGGAATTTTGAAATTCCCTGGGTGGGATGGGGGGGCTGAGGAACCTCGGGATGTTCCCGATCCCGTGGGAATCCCAGCCCTGCCCTGGGATCACCGGGACTGCCCTGGGATCCAGGTGGGACCCGGCCCCAGATCCAGGGAATGTTCCCAGGATCCCTGATCCAGCCCCAGATCCAGGGAATGTTCCCAGGACCCCTGATCCAGGCCCAGATCCAGGGAATGTTCCCAGGATCCCTGATCCAGCCCCAGATCCAGGAATCCCATCCCAGCTCAGAGATCCCGCCCCAAACCCAGGAATCCCATCCCAGACCAGGAATCCCTTCCCAAACCCAGGAATTCCATCCCAGCTCCCCGTCCCAGGTCCAAGAATCCCATCCTGGACTCAGGAATCCCATCCCAGGTCCAGGAATCGCACCCCAAACCCAGGAATCCCATCCCAGATCCCTGTCTCAGGTCCAGGAATCTCATTCCAGATCCCTGAATCCCATCCCAGTTCAGGAATCCCATCCCAGATCCCTGAATCCCATCCCAAACCCGGGAATCCCATCTCAGATCCCTGTTCCAGATCCAGGAATCCAATCCCAGATCAGGAATCCCATCCCAGATCAGGAATCCCATCCCAGATCCCTGTTCCAGATCCCGGAATCCCATCCCAGATCAGGAATCCCATCCCAGGTCTGTTTCCCACATGAGATCCCCAAATCCAGGGGCCATTCCCAGCATCCCCATTTTCCAATGTCTGCCCCAGACCCATCCCCTATTCCCGCTCCAAATCCAGGGATCAGACCTGAAATCCATCCCCCATCCCTGCCCCAAATCCAGGGATCAGATCCCAAACCCATCCCCTATTCCTGCCCCAAATCCAGGGATCAGATCCCAAACCCATCCCCTATTCCTGCCGCAAATCCAGGGATCAGATCCCAAACCCATCCTCTATTCCTGCCCCAAATCCAGTGGTCACATCGCAAATCCAGGGATCAGATCCCAACCCAATCCTGCCCCCAAATCCAGGGATCAGACCCCAAACCCATCCCCAATTCCCGCCCCCAATCCCAGCCCCGTTCCCGACCCCATTCCCGATCCCGCCCCCATTCCCAGCCCCGTTCCCGACCCCATCCCCAATTCCCGCCCCCAATCCCAGCCCCGTTCCCGACCCCATCCCCAATTCCCGCCCCCAATCCCAGCCCCCGTTCCCGACCCCATTCCCGATCCCGCCCCCATTCCCAGCCCCGTTCCCGACCCCATCCCCAATTCCCGCCCCCAATCCCAGCCCCGTTCCCGACCCCATTCCCGATCCCGCCCCTTTCCCCTCCCTGGGGGCGGGCTCGGGATCGGCCGCTCCTTTTCCAGCCCCGATCCCAAATCCCGGTTTTTGGTGGCCGCTGTCCAGCCCGGCCGGGGCGCGCTCCTCCTGCTCTCCCTGCCTTTCCCACTTTTCCCTTTTTTCCACCTTTTCCCTCTTTTCTCTCTTTTCCCCCTTTCCCCGTTATTCCCACTTTTCCCCCCTTTTTCAACTTATCCCGTTATTCCTGCTATTCCCGTCTTTCCTTCCCGCTATTCCCGGTTTTCCCCGCTCTTCCCTTTTTCCCGGTTTTTCCCGGTTTTTCCCGGTTTTCCCGTTTTTCCCCGCTCGCTCCCGCCGGGGATCCCGCGCGCTGCCCCCGGGGCGGTTTCGGGGCCGCGGGGCCGGAGCGGGGGCGCCGCTCCCGGAGCTGCTCCGGGCTCGGAATTCCGGGAATTGGGGGCGCTGAGCCCGGCCCGGGGAACATGAGAGGTGAGCACCCGAAATCCCAACCGGGGGGGGATCCCAAAATCCCACCCGGGAATCCCAAAATCCCACCCCGGAATCCCAAAATGCCACTGGAAGGGGATCCCAATATCCCAAATGCCCTCCCCCAAAACTGGAGGGGATCCCAAAAACTCACAGGAGGGAATCCCAAAAACCCACCCGGGAGAATCCCAAAATCCCACTGAGGGAGGATCCCAAAATCCCGTGGGGGTAGAATCCTAAAACCTGGCCGGGAGAATCCCAAAATCCCACTGGGAGGGGATCCCAAAATCCCACCGAGGGAGAATCCAAAAATGCCAAGGAAAGGGAACCCAAAAACTTACAGGGGCAATCCCAAAATCCCACTCAGGAATCCCAAAAACCCACCCAGGAGAATCCCAAAAATCCCACTGGGAGTGGATCCCAAAAACCCACTGGGGGAGAATCCCCAAAATCCCATTGAAGGGGATCCCAAAAACTTACAGGGGGAATCCCAAAATCCCAAGAAAGGGGATCTCAAAATCCCACTGAGAGGGGATCCCAAACACCCACTCACGAATCCCAAAAGCCCACCCGGGGAGAATCCCAAAATCCCATTAGAGAGGATGTCAAAAATTTACAGAGGGAGAATCCCAAAATCCCACTCAGGAATCCCAAAATTCCACCCAGGAATCCCAAAACCTAGCTGGGAGAATCCCAAAATCCCACCGGGAGGGGATCCCAAAAACCCACTGGGGGGGGATCCCAAAAACCCACCTGGGGACAATCCCAAAATCCCACTTGGGAATCCTAAAAACCCACCCGGGAGAATCCCAAAAATCCCACTGGGAGGGGATCCCAAAACCACCTGGGAAGAATCCCAAAATCTCACCCAGGGAGAATCCCAAAACCCACTTGGAGGAATCCCCAAAATCCATGGGCGGGAAGGAGATTCCAAAACCCCACCCAGGGGGGAATCCCAAATTCCCACTGGGGATATCCCAAAAATCCACTGGGGGGAGAGGGGGATGGGATTTGGGCTCCCAGGGATCCCTAGAACGGGATTTGGGATCTCAGGGATCTCTGGAATGGGATCTGGGCTCTCAGGGATCCCTGGGATAGGATTTGGAATATCAGGGATCCCGGAATGGGATTTGGGATATCAGGGATCCCTGGAATGGGATCTTGGAGCTCAGGGATCCCGGGAACAGGATTTGGGATCTCAGGAACCTGGGATGAGATTTGGGATCTCAGGGATGCCAAGATGGGATTCAGGATCTCAGGGATCCCTGGATAGGATCTGGACTCTCAGGGGTCCCTGGAACGGGATTTGGGATCTCACGGATCCTTGGAGTGGGATTTGAGATCCCAGGGATCCTCGGGATGGGATTTGGGATCGCAGGGATCTGGGACGGGATCTGGGTGGGATTTGGGATCACAGGGATCCTCAGGATGGGATCTGGGTGGGATTTGGGATCGCAGGGATCAGGGACGGGATCTGGGTGGGATTTGGGATCGCAGGGATCCAGGACGGGATCTGGGTGGGATTTGGGATCACAGGGATCAGGGATGGGATCTGGGTGAGATTTGGGATCACAGGGATCCGGGATGGGATCTGGGTGGGATTTGGGATCACAGGGATCAGGGATGGGATCTGGGTGAGATTTGGGATCGCAGGGATCAGGGATGGGATCTGGGTGAGATTTGGGATCGCAGGGATCCGGGATGGGATCTGGGTGGGATTTGGGATCGCAGGGATCCTCAGGATGGGATCTGGGTGGGGTTTGGGATCACAGGGATCAGGGATGGGATCTGGGTGGGGTTTGGGATCGCAGGGATCCTCAGGATGGGATCTGGGTGGGATTTGGGATCGCAGGGATCCAGGACGGGATCTGGGTGGGATTTGGGATCGCAGGGATCCTCAGGATGGGATCTGGGTGGGATTTGGGATCGCAGGGATCAGGGACGGGATCTGGGTGGGATTTGGGATTGCAGGGATCCGGGATGGGATCTGGGTGGGATTTGGGATCGCAGGGATCCGGGATGGGATCCGGTGTCCCTGACCCCGCTCTCTGTGCCCACAGAGGCCACGGCAGCTGAGGAGGAGGAGGAGGAAGAGGAGGAGGCGCGGCCGCCCCTCGGCCCCAAAGGGAGAGGTGAGTGCAGGCGTTTGGGGTCAGGTTCAGGGTCAGGGTTTGGGGTCGGGGTTTGGGGTCGGGTATGGGGTCAGGTTTGGGGTCAGGGTTTGGGGTTTGGGGTTGGGTTTGGGGTTTGGGGTCAGGTTTGGGCTCAGGGTTTGGGGTTTGTGATCGGGTTTGGGGTCAGGATGTGGGGTCAGGGTTTGGGATCAGGGTTTGGGGTCAGGTTTGGGATTTGGGGTCAGGGTTTGGGGTCGGGGTTTGGAGTTTGGGGTCAGGTTTGGGGTTTGGGGTCAGGTTTGGGATCAGGGTTTGGGGTCAGGGTTTGGGGTCGGGTTTGGGGTCAGGGTTTGGGGTTTGGGGTCAGGTCTGGGGTCGGGTTAGGGGTTTGTGGTCGGGTTTGGGGTCAGGATGTGGGGTCGGGTTTCGGGTCTGGGGTCAGGGCCGTTGGGAGAGGCCCATCCCAACGCCGGGATCCCTTCCAGGCCATTCCCGTTCCCAGTCCCGGTCCCGGTGCCGCGGGGATCCCGGGCTGGGCGCGGCCGTGCGGATCCTGTTCGGGATGGTCGGGCTGATCCTGGCGGCCGTGGCCACGCTGGGAACGCTGGGTGAGCGGGATCGGGGTTGGGAATGGGATTGGGGTGGGGATCACGATTAGGATCCTGTTCGGGATGGCCGCGATGATCCTGGCGGCCGTGGCCACGCTGGGAACGCTGGGTGAGCGGGATCGGGAATGGGATCGGGATTGGGATTGGGATCGGGGTTGGGATCACAATCAGGATCCTGTTCGGGATGGCCGCGATGATCCTGGCGGCCGTGGCCACGCTGGGAACGCTGGGTGAGCGGGATCGGGAATGGGATCGGGATTGGGATTGGGATCGGGGTTGGGATCACAATCAGGATCCTGTTCGGGATGGCCGCGATGATCCTGGCGGCCGTGGCCACACTGGGAACGCTGGGTGAGCAGGATCGGGAATGGGATCGGGATCGGGATTGGGATCGGGGTTGGGATCACAATCAGGATCCTGTTCGGGATGGCCGCGATGATCCTGGCAGCTGTGGCCACACTGGGAGCACTGGGTGAGCAGGATCGGGAATGGGATCGGGATTGGGATCGGGGTGGGGATCACGATTAGGATCCCGTTCGGGATGGCCGCGATGATCCTGGCAGCTGTGGCCGTGCTGGGAGCACTGGGTGAGCAGGATTGGGAATGGGAACATGACTGGGATTGGGATGGGGGTCAGGGTCCTGTTTGGGCTGATCCTTGCTGCCATGGCCACGCTGGGAGTGCTGGGTGAGTGGGATTGAGTTGGGAATGGGATTGGGATTGAAGTTGGAATTGGGGTCAGGATTGGGGTTGGGATCAGGATCCTGTTCGGGATGGCCAGGATGATCCTGGTGGCCGTGGCCACGCTGGGAACACTGGGTGAGCGGGATCGGGGTTGGGAATGGGATTGGGATTGGGATGGGGATTGGCGTTGGGATCGGGGTTGGGATGGGGATCAGGATCCTGTTTGGGCTGATCCTGGCCACCGTGGCCACACTGGGAGCACTGGGTGAGTGGCACGGGGAACGGCATCGGGATTGGGGTCAGGATTGTGATCAGGATTGGGGTTGGCATCGGGATCAGGATCAGGATCAGGATTGGGGTTGGGATCGGGATCCTGTTCGGGATGGCCGGGCTGATCCTGGCTGCCGTGGCCACGCTGGGAGCGCTGGGTGAGCGGGATCAGGATTGGGATTGGGTTCAGGATCGGGATCAGAATCCTGTTCGGGATGGTCGGGCTGATCCTGGCTGCCGTGGCCACGCTGGGAGCGCTGGGTGAGCGGGATCAGGGTCAGGATCAGGATTCGGGTCTGGATTGGGATTGGGACTGGGATCATGTTTGGGCTGATCCCGGTAGCTGTGGCCACGCTGGGTACGCTGGGTGAGTGGGATCAGGAACGGGAATGGGGTCGGGATTGGGGTTGGGATTGGGATCGGGATCAGGATCCTGTTCTGGATGGCTGGGCTGATCCTGGGAGCGCTGGGTGAGTGGGATCGGGATTGGGATTGGGTTCAGGATTGGGATCAGGATCCTGTTCTGGATGGCTGGGCTGATCCTGGCTGCCGTGGCCACGCTGGGAGCGCTGGGTGAGCGGGATTGGGATCAGGGTCAGGACTGGGTTTGGGATTGGGATCGGGGTCAGAATTGGGTTTGGGATCGGGATCAGGATTGGGATTGGGTTCAGGATTGGGATCAGGATCCTGTTCAGGATGGCCGGGCTGATCCTCGCTGCTGTGGCCACACTGGGAGCGCTGGGTGAGCGGGATTGGGATCAGGATCAGGATCGGGTTCGGGATTGGGATCAGGATCCTGTTCGGGATGGCCGGGCCAATCCTGGCCACTGTGGCCACGCTGGGTGAGCAGGATCAGGATCGGGATTGGGAAGGGGATTGGAATTGGGATTGGGTTTGATGTAGGGAATGGAGTTGGGAATGGGATTGGGGTTGGGATTGCGACTGGGGTCAGGATCATGATCGGGAACATGATTGGGATCCTGTTTGGGTTGATCCCGGCCGCCATGGCCACGCTGGGAGCGCTGGGTGAGTGGGATTGGGATCAGAATTGGGATTAGGGTCAGGATTGGAGTTGGGATCAGATTCAGGTTGGGATTGGGACTGGGGTTGTGATTGGGAGTGGGGTCATGGTCGGGGTTGGGATAGCAATCAGGATTGGGATTGGGATTGGGATCAGGGTCAGAGCTGGGGTCGGGATTGCCATCGGGGGTTCCGGGAATACGATCGGGGTGGGACTCCCAGAGCCCCTGGGATCCCTCAGGAATTATCCCGGGATGAGGGGGATTGATCCATGGGCACCGTGGGAATCACCTGGAGGGGGATCCCAGAGATTCCCAGGTGGATCCCAGGGATCCCACATTCCCAAGGGATGGAATTTCCAAAGGGGTTGGATCCCAGAGATTCCTGGGGGCATCCCAGGGAAGGCAATTCCCAAAGGATCAATCCTGGAGGATGTTGGATTCCAGCAATTCCCAGGGGGATCCCAGGGATCCCACATTCCCAAAGGATCAATCCTGGAGGATGTTGGATTCCAGCAATTCCCAGGGGGATCCCAGGGATCCCACATTCCCAAGGGATGGAATTCCCCAGGGGGTTGGACCCCAACCCCTCCCAGGTGATCCCCAGGGATCTCCCATTCCCAAGGGATCAATCCTGGAGGATCTCTGGCAGATCCCAGCCCCGGGAATGCCCATCCCGATCCCGCGGCATTCCCACATTCCCGCGTTCCCGGGCAGCGTTCCGGAGGGTGGATTCCATCTCCGCGGAGATCAGCTCAGCCCAGGCCTCGTGGGAGCGCGGGATCCTCTCCCTGCACCAGCAGCTCCAGGCAAGGGGTGAGATTTCCAGGGATTAATTCCCCTTTTCCCGAGATTCCCCTTTCCCTGGGATTGGGTGAGCTTTCCCAGGGATTCCCCTTTTCCCGGGATTCCCCTTTCCCTGGGATTGGGTGAGCTTTTCCAGGGATTCCCCCTTTTCCATGAATTTCCCCCTTTTCCATGAATTTCCCCCTTTTCCAGGGATCCCTCCCTTTCCCAGGGATCCCTCCTTTTCCAGCTCCCCACTTCTTTTTCCCAGGATTTTGGGCAGATCCCAAGGGTGGGGTTGGTGGGGTGGGGCTTTGGAGGAGATCTCCCAGTGCCCAGTGCCAGGATCATGGAATCCTGGAATTCCAAAGGATTGGGGTGGGATAAGGCTGGAATTGTCCCAGTGCCCAGTGCCAGGATCATGGAATCCTGGAATTCCAAAGGATTGGGGTGGGATCAGGCTGGAATTGTCCCAGTGCCCAGCTCCAGGATCATGGAATCCTCCAATTCCCAAGGATTGGGGTGGGAAGGGATTTGGGTGGGATCAGGCTGGAATTTCCACAGTGCCCATCTCTGGGGTGATGGAATCCTGGAATTCTGAAGGATTTGGGTGGGAAGAGATTTGGGATCAGGCTGGAATTTCCCCAGTGCCCATTTCTGGGATCATGGAATCCTGGAATTCCAAAGGATTTGGGATAACAACGGGATAACAATGGGATAACAACAGGATAGCAATAGAATAGCAATGGGATAACAAGAGGGCAATCAGATAACAGCGGGATAATGGGATAATGGGATAATGATGGGATAATGGGATAATGATGGGATAACAGTGGGATGAGAACAGAATAGCAACAGGATAACAACAGGATAACGATGCGATAACAATGGGATGGCAACGGGATAATGACGGGATAACAACGAGATAACAACGGGATAACAGTGGGATAAGAACAGGATAGTAATGGGATAACGATGGGACAACAACGGGATAACAATGGGATAACAACGGGATAACAATGGGATAACAACAGGAAAACAACGGGATAACAGTGGGATACGGGATAACAATGGGATAATGACAGGATGGCAAGGGGATAATGAAAAGACAATGGGATAACAAAGGGATATTGGGATAACAATGGGGTAAAGATGGGATAATGGGGATAACGGGATAACGAGGTAATGGGATAACGGGATTGTGGGAAAACGGGATAACAATGGGATAACAACAGGATAAGGGATAACGGGATAATGGGGATAATGACGGGATGACAATGGGATAACAACAGGATAAGGGATAACGGGATAATGGGGATAATGACGGGATAACAATGGGATAATAGGGATAACGGGATGGCAGGATAATGGGATAACAGGATAGTGGGATAATATGATAATGGGGTAATGGGATAATGGACTAGGGGGATAATGGGATAACGGGGTAACAGGATAACAACAGGATAACAGCAGGATAACAGGATAATGGCATAAGGGGTAATGGGATAACGGGATAACAACAGGCTAATAACAGCGTAACAGGATAATGGGATAATGGGGTAAAGGGATAATGGGACGGCAGGATAATGGGGTAACAGGGTTACAGAAGAGCGGGATAACAGGATAACATCCAGATCCTGTCCCCATCTCAGGCGGGAGAAGCAGCTCCGGGAACGGCTCCGTGTTCTGGGACGCGGCGTCGCTGGGCCGGGAGCTCTCGGAGCTGCAGCGGGAGCTGTCGGAGCTGCGGGAGACGCTCCAGGCGCAGGAATTCCAGCTGGAGCAAAGCGCCCGCAGCCAGGCCCGCCTGGCCAGCGCCGGCTCCGACCTCTCCTTGGGGCTGGAAATCTGCTCCGGTTCCCTGAGGAGCATCGGCCGGAGCCTGGAGCGGCTGCGGGATTGGGCTGGGGAGTGCCAGGGCGGCACCGCCCGCCTGCGGAATTCCCTGCGCGATCTGGCCTGGCGGGAATCCCAGCTTGGAGCGGCGGTGGAGCTGCTGAACTCCAGCCTGGCGCAGAACTCCTGGCGTCTCCGCGAGCTCCAGGAGAACGCGGCCGAGGAGGCGCCGGCGCTGCGGACGGCGTCGGCCGCGGGGCAGAGCCTGACGCGGCTCCTCGGGACGCTCCGCGCGGATTCATCCCGCAGCGCGGATCAGCTCCGGAGCTTCCAGGCGGGGCTGGGCCCGGCCACGCGGGGAACCTCCCGGAACTCCGAGGGGCTGCAGGAGCTGGCGGCGCACCTGCCGGCGCTGCAGCCGCGGCTGGACGGGGCCGCGGCGCAGCCGGAGGAGCAGCGGGAGGGCGCGCAGGAGCTGCGGCGCGGGCAGGAGCGGCTGCGGGAGCTGCGATCCCGGCTGGCGTCGCTGCGGGAGGAGCTGCGGAGCGTCGAGGCCGGCGCGGGCGGCGCGGGGGCGCACGTGCGCGCCACGCTGCGCTTCCTCGAGGCCGCGCGCGATTCCTGCGGGCGGGAGCTGCGGGAGATGAGCGGGGAGGCGGCGGCGATCCGGGCGGGAACGGAGGAGCTGCGGGAGCGATCCGGGACGCTGGGAGTGCGGCTGGAGCTGGGCGTGAGGAACCTGAGCCTGGCCGTGCAGGAGATGAGGGCGGTGGATGCGCGGCACGGGGAGATGCTGCGGAACGCCGGCCAGATCCGAGGTCAGCACGGAGCCGGGGAGGGAATGCGGATTTACCGGGATGGGGCGGGATTGGGGGGTCCTGATCCTTGGGAATGAGCCCGGCTGAGGTCTGGGATGGACTGGGATCAGCAGGGAGGTGACGCTTCTTGGGATGGGGTGGGATTTTGGGAATCCTGATCCCAAGGAATGTGGAGAAGAATCCCATCTTTCTGGGATGGGCTGGGATCACCCCATGGGTGTGGGGCTGTCCCAGGGAGAGGTGACCCTTCCCTGAATTAGGGCTGGGATTTTGGGAATTCCGATCCCAAATCAGCTGGAGGAGGATCCAAACCCTGAGGTTTGGGATGGCACCGGGATCATCCCATGGGTGTGGGGCTGTCCTAGTGGGAGGTGACTTCTTGGGATGGGGTGGCATTTCGGGAATCCTGATCCCAAATCTTCTGGAGAAGGATCCAAACCCTGAGGTCTGGGATGGCACCGGGATCATCCCGTGGTTTTGGGGCTGTCCTAGAGAGGGGTGACCCTTCCCTGGATGAGGGGTGGGATTTTGGGAACCCCGATCCCAAATCTGCTGGAGGAGGATCCAAACCCTCACTCTGAGGTTTGGGATGGGACCGGGATCATTCCATGGATATGGGGCTGTCCCCGGGACAGCAGGGAGGAGACTCTTCTTGGAATGAGATTCTGGGAATGCTGATCCCAAATCTGCTGGAGGAGGATCCAAAAGTTTGGGATAGCACCGGGATCACCCCCTGGATGCGGATCCCAGGGACAGAGGGCGCTGCCCCCTCTGGATGAGCGGTGGGATTTTGGGATTTGGGGATGTCTCGACTCCTTCCGGTGTCACTCCCCCCTGTCCCCTCAATTCCTGCTTTTCCAGCACCGGAGCATTCCTGGGATGGAATTCCCAGTTTTCTGGGATCAGAGCATTCCCCAGATGAAAGTGCCGGTTTTCCCGGGACTGGAGCATTCCCATTCCCCGTGTGGCATTCCCGTTTCTCCCGAGACCATTCCCATTCCCCGTGTGGCATTCCCGTTTCTCCCGAGACCATTCCCATTCCCTGTGTGGCATTCCCGGTTTTCCCGGAGCACTCCCATTCTCCATGTGGAATTCCCGGTTTTCCTGGGATGGAATTCCCGGTTCTCCTGGGATCATTCCCATTCCCCAGAAGAAATTCCCATTTTCCCGGAAGCATTCCCATTCTGTGATGGAATTCTCATTTTTCCCAGGCGCATTCCCATTCCCCATGTGGAATTCCCAGTTCTCCCGGGAGCATTCCCATTCCCCGTGTGGCATTCCCAGTTTTTCCGGGATGAAATTCCCATTTTTCCCGGGATGGAATTCCCAGTTCTCCTGGGATCATTCCCATTCCCCGGATGGAATTCCCAGTTCTCCCGGGATCATTCCCGTTTTCCCCATGTGGCATTCCCGGTTTCCCCGGGATCATTCCCATTCCCCATGTGGAATTCCCAGTTCTCCCGGGAGCATTCCCATTCCCCATGTGGCATTCCCGGTTTTCCCGGGATGAAATTCCCATTTTTCCCGTGACCATTCCTCGTGTGGAATTCCCGTTTTCCCGTGACCATTCCCATTCCCCGCGTGGCATTCCCGGTTTTTCCCGGGATGAAATTCCCGTTTTTCCCGGGACCGTTCCCATTCCCGTACCCTCTCTTTGTCGTTCCAGGCGTTCCGGGGCTGCCGGGGCCGCGCGGCCCCGAGGGCGACACCGGGCCCGGGGGCGCTCCGGGAGCTGCGGGCCCCGGGGGCGGCCGCGGGGATTGGGGAGCGCCGGGAGCGCCGGGAGCGCCGCCGGGAGCGGCCGGAGCGCCGGGGCCGCGCGGAGAACCGGGCCCGAGCGGAGCGCCGGGGAGCCCCGGGCCCAAGGGCGCCAAGGGCGGGATGGGCCTGCCCGGAGCCCGCGGGGAACCGGGGACACCGGGCCCGAGCGGAGCCCCGGGAGCACCGGGGGCACCGGGGACAGAGGGACAGCCCGGAGCCCGCGGGGAGACCGGGACAGCCGGGGAACCGGGGACAGCGGGGGAGCCCGGGGAGAGGGGGGAGCCGGGAATGCCGGGAATACCGGGACCGCCCGGGCCACCGGGACCGCCCGGACCACCGGGACTCTGACCGGGACCATGACTGGGACAGGGACAGCGGGGGAGCCCGGGGGGAGGGGAGAGCCGGGACTCTGACCGGGACAGGGACAAGGACAGGGGGACCGGGGACAGCGGGGACACGGAGAGCCCGGGGAGACGGGAGCGCCGGGAATGCGGGGACTGCCCGGACCATGACTGGGGACAGGGGACAGTGGGGACAGTGGGGACAGCCCGGAGCCCGCGGGGAGACCGGGACAGCCGGGGAAGCGGGGACAGCGGGGCAGCCCGGGGAGAGGGGGGAGCCGGGAATACCGGGGACACCGGGACCGCCCGGGCCACCGGGACCATGACTGGGACAGGGACAGGGACACAGGGACAGCGGGGCAGCCCGGGGAGAGGGGGTAGCCGGGAATGCCGGGAATACCGGGGGCCATGAATGAGACAGGGGGACAGGGGACAGTGGGGACAGCCCGGAGCCCGCGGGGAGACCGGCAGAGCCGGGGAACCGGGGACAGCGGGGACAGCGGGGACAGCGGGGACAGAGGGGGAGCCCGGGAATCCCGGGACTGCCGGGGCCATGAACGGGACAGGGGGACAGGGGACAGTGGGGACAGCGCGGAGAGACCGGAGCCCCGGAGACACCGGGATCCTCACCGGGACAGCCACAGGGGGAGGGGACAAGGACACAGAGAGGGACAGGGGGACAGCAGTGCCACCTCCAGGACAGGGGGACAGCGACACAGGGACAGGGGGACAGCAGTGCCAGCCCCAGGACAGGGGACAAGGACACAGAGAGGGACAGGGGGACAGCAGTGCCAGCCCCAGGACAGGGGACAGCGACACAGGGACAGGGGGACAGCAGCGCCACCCCCAGGACAGGGACAGCGACACAGGGACAGGGGACATGGACAGACACAAGGGGACAGCAGTGCCACCTCCGGGACAGGGGACAGCGACACAGGGACAGGGGACATGGACACAGACAAGGGGACAGCAGTGCCACCTCCGGGATCGTTATGAGGACGGCGACACAGGGACAGGGGGACAGCGACAGGGGACAGCGACAGGGGGACAGCGACAGGGCAGCAGTGCCACCTCCAGGACAGGGGACAGGGACAGGGCAGCAGCGCCACCTCCAGGACAGGGGACAGCGACGCCACCCCCAGGACAGGGGACAGGGACACAGGGACACGGCCGTGTGTCACACAGGGTGACAGGGACACAGGGACGCGGCCGTGTGTCACACAGGGTGACAGGGACAGGGACACAGGGACAGGGACACGGCCGTGTGTCACACAGGGTGACAGGGACACAGGGACACAGGGACACGGCCGTGTGTCACACAGGGACAGGGACACAGGGACACGGCCGTGTGTCACACAGGGTGACAGGGACACAGGGACACGGCCGTGTGTCACACAGGGTGACAGGGACACAGGGACACAGGGACACGGCCGTGTGTCACACAGGGTGACAGGGACAGGGACACGGCCGTGTGTCACACAGGGTGACAGGGACAGGGACACGGCCGTGTGTCACACAGGGGGACAGGGACACAGGGACACAGGGACACGGCCGTGTGTCACACAGGGTGACAGGGACACAGGGACACGGCCGTGTGTCACACAGGGTGACAGGGACACAGGGACACAGGGACACGGCCGTGTGTCACACAGGGGGACAGGGACACAGGGACACAGGGACACGGCCGTGTGTCACACAGGGTGACAGGGACACAGGGACACAGGGACAGGGACACAGGGACACGGCCGTGTGTCACACAGGGTGACAGCGACACAGGGACACGGCCGTGTGTCACACAGGGTGACAGGGACAGGGACACGGCCGTGTGTCACACAGGGGGACAGGGACAGGGACACGGCCGTGTGTCACACAGGGGGACAGGGACAGGGACAGGGACACGGCCGTGTGTCACACAGGGTGACAGGGACACAGGGACACAGGGACACGGCCGTGTGTCACACAGGGTGACAGGGACACAGGGACAGGGCCGTGTGTCACACAGGGTGACAGGGACACAGGGACACGGCCGTGTGTCACACAGGGTGACAGGGACAGGGACACAGGGACACGGCCGTGTGTCACACAGGGTGACAGGGACAGAGGGACACGGCCGTGTGTCACACAGGGTGACAGGGACACAGGGACACAGGGACACGGCCGTGTGTCACACAGGGTGACAGGGACAGGGACACGGCCGTGTGTCACACAGGGTGACAGGGACACAGGGACACAGGGACAGGGCCGTGTGTCACACAGGGTGACAGGGACAGGGACAGGGACGGGGGGACGGCAGCGCCAGCCCCGGGAGGGGACACGGGGACAAGGACAGGAACTGGGACAAGGACGGGGACAGGGACAAGGGGACCCCAGTGCCACCCCAGGACGGGGACAGGGACCCCAGTGCCACCCCCGCGGTGTCCCCTCTGTCCCCTCTGTCCCCGCTGTCCCTCCCAGCTCGGGGCCAGGGCCGCTCCCCGCCCCCGGGAATTCCTTGGGAATTTTTTTGGGAATTCCCGGGAATCCGGGGGGGTCCCGGCTGGGCCTGGGGGTGTCCCCGAGGTGTCCCCGAGGTGTCCCCGAGGTGTCCCCGCGGTGTCGCGGCTCAATAAAGGTCCCTGTGCACCCTGAACTGGGAACACTGGGAATACTGGGAATTCCGGGAATTCCGGGACAGCCCAGCGGGAACTGGGAACGCTGCGAGCCCCAGATCCCAAATCTTGGCTTTAGGGGACCCCAAATCCCGAATTTAGGGGATCCCAAATCCCGAATTTAGGGGATCCCAAATCTTGGCTTTAGGGGATTCCCAAATCCCGAATTTAGGGGATCCCAAATCCCGAATTTAGGGGATCCCAAATCTTGGCTTTAGGGGATCCCCAATCCCAGATTTAGGGGATCCCATCCCCTCTTCCCTCATCCCAGGCTGGGATTCCCAAATCTCGAATTTAGGGGATCCCAAATCCCAAATTTCAGGGTTCCCATTTCCTTTTCCCTCATACCAGATCCGGATCCCAAATCCCGGTTTTAGGGGGTCCCATCCCGGTTTTAGGGGGCCCCATCCCGGTTTTAGGGTGTCCCCATTCCCGGCTTTGGGGGATCCCAAATCCCGGTTTTAGGGGATCCCAAACCCTGGTTTTAGGGAATCGCATCCTCCCTTCCCTCATCCCAGGCTGGGATTCCCAAATCCCGGTTTTAGGGGATCCCAAATCCCAAATTTAGGGGTTCCTGTTCCCCTTTCCCTCATCCCGGATCCAGATCCCTAATCCCAGTTTTAGGGGGACCCCAATCCCAGTTTTAGGGGATCCCAAACCCTGGTTTTAGGGGATCCCATCCTCCCTTCCCTCATCCCGGGCTGGGATTCCCAAATCCCGAATTTCGGGGTTCCCATTCCCCTTTCCCTCATCCCGTATCCAGATCCCAAATCCCAGATTTAGGGGACCCCCAATCTCGGTTTTAGGGGATCCCAAATCTCGTATTTAGGGGATCCCATCCCCCCTTCCCTCATCCCGGGCCAGCGTTCCCAAATCCCAGCTTTGGAAGGTCCCAAATCCAGAATTTAGGGGACCCCAAATCTCGGCTTTGGGGGGGATCCCCAACCCCAGCTTTGGGGGAATCCCAAATCCCGGCTTTGGGGGATCCCCAATCCCAGATTTAGGGGATCCCATCCCCTCTTCCCTCATCCCAGGCTGGGATTCCCAAATCTCGAATTTAGGGGATCCCAAATCCCAAATTTAGGGGTTCCCATTTCCTTTTCCCTCATACTGGATCCGGATCCCAAATTCCGGTTTTAGGGGATCCCAAATCCCGGTATTAGGGAATCGCATCCTCCCTTCCCCCTCATCCCAGGCTGGGATTCCCAAATCCCGGTTTTAGGGGATCCCAAATCCCGAATTTAGGGGTTCCCATTCCCCTTTCCCTCATCCCTGATCCGGATCCCTAATCCCAGTTTTAGGGGGACCCCAATCCCGATTTTAGGGGATCCCAAACCCTGGGTTTAGGGGATCCCATCCTCCCTTCCCTCATCCCGGGCTGGGATTCCCAAATCCCGAATTTCGGGGTTCCCGTTCCCCTTTCCCTCATCCCGTATCCAGATCCCAAATCCCAAATTTCGGGGTTCCCATTCTCCTCTCCCTATCCCATATCCAGATCCCAAATCCCAGATTTAGGGGATCCCCAATCTCGGTTTTAGGGGATGCCAAATCTCGTATTTCGGGGTTCCCATTCCCCTCTCCCTCATCCCATATCCAGATCCCAAATCCCGAATTTTGGGGTTCCCGTTCCCTTTTCCCTCATCCCGTATCCAGATCCCAAATCCCAGATTTAGGGGATCCCCGATCTCGGTTTTAGGGGATCCCAAATCCTGGTTTTAGGGGATCCCATTCCCCCTTCCCTCATCCCGGGCCGGCATTCCCCAATCCCATCTTTGGAAGGTCCCAAATCCCGAATTTAGGGGACCCCAAATCTCGGCTTTGGGGGGGATCCCCATCCCCAGCTTTGGGGGAATCCCAAAATCCGGGCGCGGCCGCTGGGAAAACGGCGGGGAGGGGGGAATTGGGATTTGTGGGAATTTTGGGGGGGAATTTCTGGAAATTTTGGGAGGGGATTTGGGATTTGTGGGAATTCTGGGGGGGAATTTCTGGGAATTTTGGGGGGGGATTTGGGATTTGTGGGAATTTTGGGGGGGAATTTCTGGGAATTTTGGGGGGGATTTGGAGCATTTTGTAATTTCAAGAAATTTAGGGGAATTTTTGGGGATTTGTGGGGGGAATTGAGGGGGCTGAGACTGGGAAATCACGGCAGGGATGGGATCGGGCTGGGATCATCCCGGCGGGATTTGGGGGAATTTGGGGGCGTTTCTGTGGGATTTTGGGGAATCTGGGGGGAATTTTGGGAAATCTTGGGGAATTTGGGAGGGGCTGAGCCCCGGGAGAGGTTGGGATCATCCCGACGGGATTTGGGGGGAATTTTGGGAGAATTTGGGGGGAATTTTGGGAAATCTTGGGGAATTTGGGAGGGGCTGAGCCCCGGGAGGGGTTGGGATCATCCCGACGGGATTTGGGGGGAATTTTGGGAGAATTTGGGGGAGATTTTGGGGGATTTGGGGGGGGGGCCTGAGCCCTGGGAAGGGTTGGGATCGTCCCGATGGAATTTCAGAGAATTTGGGGGATCTGAGCCCTGGGCAATGCCGGGATCATCCCAACGGGATTTGGGGGGAATTCTGGGGGGGGCTGACCCCGAGGACGTGCCAAGAACATCCCCACGGGATTTTCGGGATACTGGGGAGGATTTGGGGGAATTCCCTATTTTTCTGGATTGCCCCCCATTTTCCCCAGTTTTTTCCTGTTTTTTTTTCCACTTTTTCCCCCATTTTTTTCCCCGGTTTTTCCCAGTTTCTCCCCGTTTCCCTCTGTTTTTCCCATTATTGCCAGTCTCCCTTCATTTTTCCTCCTTCTCCAGTTTTTCTCAGTTTTTCCCTGTTTACCCCATTTTTTCCCTATTTCCCCTGCATTTTTTCCCATATTTCCCAGTTTTTCCCTGTTCTCCCCATTTCCCTCACCTTTTCCTGGTTTTTCCCAGTTTTTTCTGAGTTTTCCCCCAGTTTTTCCCTATTTTCCCCCTATTCTCCCATTTTTCTCCATTCTTCCAGGTTTTTCCTGGTTTTCCCTGTTTTTCTCTGTTGTTCCCATTTCCACCCCGTTTTTCCAGGTTTTTCCCATTTTCACCATTTTTTCCCTGCTCTTTTTTCCCTCCGGTTTTTCCCAGTTTCTCCCAGTTTTCCCCCCATTTTTCCCATTATTTCCAGTTTCCCCCCATTTTTCCTCATTTTCCCATTTTTCTCAGTTTTTCCCTATTCTCCCCCCATTTCCCCCCCCCATTTTTCCAGTTTTTTCTGGTTTTTCCCAGTTTTTCTCTGTTCTTCCCATATCCCCCACTTTTTCCTGGTTTTTCCCAGTTTTTCTGAGTTTTCCCTCAGTTTTTCCCTATTTTCCACTTTTTCTTCCCACTTTTCCCCTATTCCCCCCCCATTTTTCCAGGTTTTCCCTGGTTTTTCCCAGTTTTCCCCATATTTTTTCCCAATTTCCCCAAATCTGAAGAATTCCAGAGGCGGCCCCGGCCGATCCCAGCCTTTGTTCCTTCGTTGGCTCCGACATTCCCGGGAATTCCCCCCAAAGTCCGGGAGCGCTCCCGAGGTCCCCGAGGGGCCGGAGCCCGAGTTCCTGTTCCTGGGATTTCCATTTTCCTGGGAATTTCCATTTTCCTGGGATTTCCATTTTCCTGGGAATTTCCTTTTCCTGGGAATTTCCATTTTCCTGGGATTTCCATTTTCCTGGGAATTTCCTTTTCCTGGGAATTCCGGAAGGACCCTCCCGGGGCCGGAGGGATCCTCACATGAAATCGTCGGAGTCGTTCCCGTCCTGCGGGGAGAGGGGGAATTTGGGAATTGGGAATGCTGGGAATGTGGGAATTTGGGATTTTGGGAACTGGGAATGGGGGAATTTGGGAACTGGGAATGGGGGAATGGGGGGATGGAGGAATAGGAATGGGGAATTTGGGAATGGGAATGTGGGATTGGGGAATTTGGGAATTGGGAATTTGGGAATAGGGGAATTCAGAATGGGAGAATTGGGAATGTGGGAATTTGGGAATGTGGGAATTGGGAATGGAAACTGGGAATGGGAACTGGGAATTTGGGATGTGGGAACTGGGAATGTGTGAACAGGATTGGGAGTTTGGGAACGTGGGAATTTGGGAATTTGGGAATGGGGGAATTCCCATGGGGACACTTTGGGGTCTGGAGCTCTGGGAATTCTCGTCATTCCCATTCTCATTACTCTCAATCCCACCATTCCCAATCCCATTCCCATTATTCCCAGTATTCCCAATCCCATTATTCCCATTGTTCCCATTCCCATTATCCCCACTCCCATTATTCCCATAATTCCCATTCTTCCCATTATTCTGAATCCCATGATTCCCAATCCCATTATTTCCATCATCCCCATCTCCACGATTCCCATATTTCCCATTATTCCCGATCCCATCCCCATTATTCCTCCTATTCCCATCTCATTCCCAATCCCATTATTCCCAATCCTGTTATTCCCATCCCATTTCTCCAATCATTCTCATTACTCCCAATCCTAATCCCATTCCCATTATTCCCATCCCCATTATCCTCACTATTCCCAATCCCATTCCCATTATTCCCATTCCCATTATTCCCAATCCCATTCTCAGTATTCCAATTATTCCCAATCCCATTTTCCCCACTATTCCCATTAATCCCATTATTCCCATTCTTCTCAATCCCATTATTCCCATTTTCCCCATTCCCATTACCCCCAATCCCATTTATCCCCTTCCTATCAATCGCCTAATTGCCATAATTCCCATTCCAATAATTCCCAATCCCATTTATCCCATTATTCCCATTCCCAATCTCATTATTCCCATTCCCATTCCAATCCCATTCCCATCATTCCCATTATTCCCATTCCAATTATTCCCAATCCCATTTATCCCATTCCCATTAACCTCATCATTCCCATCATTGCCATTATTCCCAATCCTGTTATTCCCATTTGCATTCCCATTCTTCCCATTCCTCCCATTTTCCCAATTCCATTCCCATTCCAATTATTCCCAATCCCATTATTCCAAATCTCATTATTCCCTTTCCCATTCCTTTCCCAGTCCCAGTCCCATCATTCCCAATCCCATTATTTCCATTCCCATCTTTCCCATTATTCCCAATCCCATTCCCATTTATCTCATTATTCCTATTATTCCCATTCCAATTACTCCCAATCCCATTATTCCCATCATTCCCATCATTCCCAATCCCGTTATTCCCATTCCCATCATTCCAATCCCATTCCTATTATTCCCACTATTCAAATCACATTCCCATTATTCCCAATCTCGTTATTCCCATTCCCATTCCAATCCCATTCCCATCATTCCCATTATTCCCATTCCCGGTATTCCCATCCCTCCCATCATTCCCATCCCATTCCCATCATTCCCACTATTCCAAATCTCATTGTTCCCATTCCATTCCCAGTCCCAATCCCAATCCCATTTATCTCATTATTCCCATTATTCCCAATCCCATTAATCCCATCATTCCCAATCCCATTCCCACCATTCCCAGTGTCCCCATCATTCCCATTCCTGTTCTTCCCATGACAATTATTCCCATTAATCCCATTATTCCCAACCCCACTCCCATTACTCCAAATCTCATTATTCCCATTCCCATTCCAATCCCATTCCCACCATTCCATTCCAATTATTCCCCATCCCATTTATCCCATTTTTCCCATTATTCCCATTCCCAACCCCATTCCCTTTATTTCCATATTTCCCATTATCCCCGTTATTCCTGGTTTCCCTGCCCCTTTCCCGAGGAATTCCCGGAATTCCGGGGCTCCCTGCTCACCTGGTTGGAGGACATGTTCTCGGCCTTCATCAGGGACGAGTAGCTCCTGCAGGGACAATTCCCACAATCATCCCGGAATTCCGAGGGAATTCCCACGGAAAAACGGGGAGTGCATCTCAGAATTCCCGAGGGTTTTCCTCTCTGGAATTCCGCCCCTCGTCGGTTATCCCACAATTCCTTTTTCCTGAGGTTTTGCTCTGGGATCTCCCAGGTGGAAATTCCCGGATTTAGGATCCCAATTGTGATCCCAATCCCAGATTTCCCAGCCTGGAACCCGGGAAATTCCCAATCCCTCCTTTCCCAGCCTGGATCCCAGGAAATTCCCGGATTTCCTTCAATCCCAGATTTTGTGGAGCTCAGGGAAGCTCCCAAATCCCTGGGGCAATTCCAGAGAGAATTCCAGAGAGGATTCCAGAGGCAACTGGGGCACCTCTAAAGGGAATTCCAGAGAAAATTCCAGGAGCAACTCCAGAGGGAACTCCAGGGGCAATTCCAAAGGGAATTCCAGAGGAAACTGGGGCAATTCCAGAGGTGATTCCAGAGGCAGTTCCAGGCTCTCTCCCCCGGCATTCCCAGTCCCTAGTCCAGGACTGAAGCCGGGATTCTCATTGGAAAACCCCCAGGAGCTCTGATTCTGGAAATCCCAAATATTCCTGGAATTCTCACTGAACGTTCCCAGCATTGCCAACAAATATTCCTGGAATTCTCACCAAACATTCCCAGATTCCCACCAAACATTTCCACCAAACATTCCCAACATTCTCCCCAGATATTCCCACCAGACATTCCTGGCATTCCCAACAAACATTCCCAGCGTTGCCACCAAACATTTCCCCAAACGTTCCCAGGATTCCCAATATTCCCAGAATTCTCATCAAACATTCCCATCAAATATTGCCACCAACCATTCCCTGCATTCCCACCAAACATTCTAAACATTCTTGGAACTCTCACCAAACATTCCCACCGGACATTCCTGGCATTCCCAATAAACATTTCTACCGAACATTTCCAGCATTCCCAGCAAACATTCCCAATAAACATTGCCAACATTCCCAATAAACTTTTCCAGAATTCCCGGAATTCCCACCCGAGCTCCTCCATCTCCTTTTTCCTACGCATTTCCTCGCGCTGCTCCCGGTGCTGCCCCTGCTCCTCCCGGTCCTGGCATTCCCAACATTCCCACCAACCATTCCCAACACTGTCACC
Source organism: Passerculus sandwichensis (assembly GCA_031885435.1). NCBI lineage: Eukaryota > Metazoa > Chordata > Aves > Passeriformes > Passerellidae > Passerculus > Passerculus sandwichensis. The sequence goes on from CM063129.1 coordinate 115,454,277, forward strand.
AGACATTCCCAATATTCCTACCAGACGTTCTTGGCATTCCCAACAGACATTTCCACCAAACGTTCCTGGCACTCCCACCAAACATTCCCAATGGTCTCAGCAGATATTCCCACCAAACATTCTCAGCAATATCACCAGACATTCCTGGATTTCCCACCAAGCGTTCCCAGATTTGCCAACAAATATTCTTGGAATTCCCACCAAACATTCCCAGATTCCCACCAAAGATTCTCAACATTGTCACCAAACATCCCCAATATTCCCACCAGACATTCCTGGAATTATCACCAAACATTCCCACCAAACGTTCCTGGAATTCCCAATATTCCCAGAATTCCCACCAAACACTCCCTGCAAACATTCCCAGCATTCCCACCAAACGCTCCCTGCAAACGTTCCCAACACTGCTGTGAAACATTCAGGGAATTTCCACGACACATTCCCAATATTCCCACCAAACATTCCCGGCATTCTGACCAAACATTCCCACCGCATATTGCCGAAATTCCCACCAAACGTTCCCAGTAAACGTTCCCACCGCTCCTGGCACTCCCAGAATTCCGGGAATTCCCACCTGAGCTCCTCCACCTCCTTTTTCCAGCGTGCGGTGCCACCACCAAACATTCCCAACATTCCCACCAAACATTCCCAACACTCCCACCAAACATTCCCAACACTCCCACCAAACATTCCCAACATTCCCACCAGACGTTCCTGGCATTCCCACCAAACATTCCCAACATTCCCAACAAACATTCCCAGCATTCCCACCAAACATTCTCAGCATTCCCACCAAACATTCCCAACATTCCCACCAAACATTCCCAGCACTGTCACCAAACATTCCCAGCACTGTCACCAAACATTCCCAACATTCCCAACAAACATTCCCAACATTCCCAACAAACATTCCCAGCATTCCCACCAAGCATTCCCAACATTCCCAACAAACATTCCCAACATTCCCACCAGACGTTCCTGGCATTCCCAACAAACATTCCCAGCAAACATTCCCAACGTTGCCACCAAACGTTCCTGGAACTGCCACCAAACATTCCCAACATTCCCACCACACAATTCCTAACATTCCCAGCAAACATTCCCAACATTCCCACCACACATTCCCAACATTCCCAGCAAACATTCCCAGCATTCCCACCAAACATTCCCAACATTCCCAACAAGCATTCCCAACATTCCCACCAAACATTCCCAACATTCCCACCAAACATTCCCAATGTTGCCACCAAACATTCCCACCAAACATTCCTGGAATTCTCACCAAACATTCCCACCAGGCATTCCCACCAAACACTGCCAGCATTCCCAACAAACGTTCCCAGCACTCCTGGCATTTCCAGAATTCCGGGAATTCCCACCTGAGCTCCTCCATCTCCTTTTTCCGGCGCTGCTCCTGCAGCTCCATGCGGCGCCGCCACCAAACATTCCCAACGTTCACACCAGACGTTTCTGGAATTCCCAATAACCATTCCCAATATTTCCAGCATTCCGGGAATTCCCACCTGAGCTCCTCCATCTCCTTTTTCCGGCGCTGCTCCCGCCGCTGCTCCTGCAGCTCCATGCGGCGCCGCATTCCCAATAAACATTCCCAACATTCTGACCAAACATTCCCAACGTTCTCACCAGACATTCCCACCACTCCTGGCATTCCCAGGATTCCGTCATTCATTCCCACCTGAGCTCCTCCATCTCCTTTTTCCGGTGCTGCTCCTGCAGCTCCATCCAGTGCCACACCAAACATTCCCAGAATTCCCAATAACCATTCCCAATATTTCCAGCAGTCCCAGAATTCCAGCATTCATTCCCACCTGAGCTCCTCCATCTCCTTTTTCCGGCGCTGCTCCTCGCGCTGCTCCCGCCGCTGCTCCTGCAGCTCCACGCGGCGCCGTCACCAAACATTCCCAACAAACATTCCCACCAAACATTCCCAACATTCACACCAAACATTTCCGGAATTCCCAATAACCATTCCCAATATTTCCAGCATTCCCGGCATTCCCACCTGAGCTCCTCCATCTCCTTTTTCCGGCGCTGCTCCTCGCGCTGCTCCTGCAGCTCCATCCGGCGCTGCATTCCCAATAAACATTCCCAACATTCTGGCCAAACGTTCCCAACGTCCTCACCAGACATTCCCACCACTCCTGGCATTCCCAGAATTCTGGGAATTCCCACCTGAGCTCCTCCATCTCCTTTTTCCGGCGCTGCTCCTCCCTCTGCTCCCGCCGCTGCTCCTGCAGCTCCACCCGGCGCCGTCACCAAACATTCCCAACATTCACACCAGACGTTTTCGGAATTCCCAATAGCCATTCCCAATATTTCCAGCATTCCCAGAATTCTGGGAATTCCCACCTGAGCTCCTCCATCTCCTTTTTCTGCTGCTGCTCCTGCAGCTCCATGCGGCACCACCACCAAACATTCCCAACATTCACACCAGGCATTTCTGGAATTCCCAATAACCATTCCCGGTATTTCCAGCATTCCCAGATTCCCACCTGAGCTCCTCCATCTCCTTTTTGCGGCGCTGCTCCTCGCGCTGCTCCCGCCGCTGCTCCTGCAGCTCCATGCGGCGCCGCCCGCGCTCCTCCCGGTCCCGGCACTCCCGCTCGGCCGCCAGGTCCGGGAAGCGCTCGACGCGCGTCCGCTCCAGCCGCCGCAGCTGCTCCGCCCCGCGCCGCTCCACCGTCACCGAGCGCACCTGGAGTCGGGGTCAGACCGGGATTAAACCGGGGTTAGACTGGGATTAAATCAGGGGTTGAACTGGGGATTGAACCAGAGTTAAACTGGGATTGAACCGGGGTCAATCAAACTGGGAATGAACCCGGGGATTGAACCAGGGTGTGACGGGGGTGCGCTGCTCCGCCCCGCGCCGCTCCACCGTCACCGAGCGCACCTGGAGTCGGGGTTAGACCGGGCTTAAACCAGGGCTTAAACTGGGATTGAACTGGGTTTAAACCAGGGCTTAAACTGGGGTTAACCCGGGATTGAACCAGGATTGAACTGGGGTTAAATCAAGGATTGAACCGGGGTTAAACTGAGAATGAAACCGGGGATTGAACCAGGGTGTAATGGGGGTGCGCTGCTCCGCCCCGCGCCGCTCCACCGTCACCGAGCGCACCTGGAGTCGGGGTTAGACCGGGCTTAAACCAGGGCTTAAACTGGGGTTAACCGGGGATTGAACCAGGATTGAACTGGGGTTAAACTGAGAATGAAACCGGGGATTAAACCCGGGTTTAATGGGGGTGCGCTGCTCTGCCCCGCGCCGCTCCACTGTCACCAAACGGACCTGGAACAGGGGTTACACCAGGGTTAAACTGGGGCTTAAACTGGGATTGAACGGGTTAAACTGGGGATTGAACCAGAGTTAAACTGGGATTGAACCGGGGTCAAACTGGGAATGAAACCGGGGATTGAACCAGGGTGTGACGGGGGTGCGCTGCTCCGCCCCGCGCCGCTCCACCGTCACCGAGCGCACCTGCAGCAAAGGGGTCAGACCGGGATTAAACCGGGGTTAGACAGGGATTTAAACTGGGATTGAACTGGGACTGAACCGGGGTTACACTGGGATTGAACCGGGGTTAAACCGGGATTAAATCGGGATTAAAGTGGGAACTGGGATTGCACTGCTCCACCACCATGGAACACACCTGGGAAACAGGAGTTAAACCAGGAGTTAAACCGGGAATTGAACTGGGAATTAAAGCGGGAATTAAAGCGGGAATGGGGCTGTTCCCAACGGGAGACGCGTCCCGGTGCTGCGCTCTGCTGGCGATGGCGGGAACTGCAGGAAATCCGGGAATGGGGGCAGCTCCCAACGGGACAAACGTCCCAGTCCTGGTTTGTGTTGGGAATTGTGGGGAAATTGGGAATGCAGAATGTTCCCGGTGTTCCCATTCCTGGATTCCCGACGTTCCCATTCCCGGATTCCAAATGATCATTCCCACATTCCCGCTGTTCCCATTCCCACATTCCCGCTGTTCCCATTCCCATGTTCCCATTCCCACATTCCCACTGTTCCCATTCCCACATTCCCACTGTTCCCATTCCCACTGTTCCCATTCCCACTGTTCCCATTCCCACATTCCTGTTGTTCCCATTCCCAGTTCCCGCTGCTCCCATTGTTTCCATTGCCACATTCCCATTCCCAAATTCCTGAGGTTCCTATTCCCAAATTGATTCCCCGGGTTCCCCATTCCCAATTCCCGCTGTTCCCATTCCCACATTCCCATTCCCGTTCCCATTCCCACTCCCACATTCCTCTGTCCCCAAATTCCCACATTTATTCCCATTCCCATGTCCCTCACCTCCTTGTGGTGAGGGACATGGGAATGGGAAAAAATTGGTGGAAACTGATCTGTTCCCACGCCCATTCCCACATTCCCACTGTTCCCATTCCCACATTCCCAGATTTATTCCCACATCCATTCCTGTGTCTCTCATGTCCTTGTGCTGGTGGAAGCCGATCTGCTCCCATTCCCAATCCCTGCTTCTCCCATCGCTCCCATTCCCATTCCCCCGTTCTCACTGGTCCCATTCCCACATTCTCAAATTCCCAGATTCATTCCGGAATTCCCAGATTTATCCCCAGATTTCTCCCCACCTCTCACGTCCTTGTGCTGGTGGAAGCCCACGTGTTCCCATTCCCACTTACACGTTCCCAGATTTTTTATTCCCGTTCCCGCCCCTCACTCACGTCCCTGTTGCAGTAGAGGCCGATCTGTTCCCATTCCCAAATTCCCATTCCCAAATTCCCAGATTTATCCCGTCCCACTCACGTCCTTGCTGCGGTGGAAGCCGATCTGCCCCACGTCCATGTCGGGCGTTTTGCGCAGGTTGCTCCAGGGCGTGTAAACCACGGTCACCGAGCTCAGCTTGCAGCCTGAAAAACGGGGTGAAAACGGGCAAAAAAGGGCAAAAATAGTAAAAAAATGGATAAAATCGGATAAACCACGGTCACTGAGCTCAGCTTGCAGCCTGAAAACGGGGCAAAAACGGGGGAAAATGGGAAAAAACAGGATAAAAATGGATAAAAACGGATAAACCACAGTCACTGAGCTCAGTTTGCAGCCTGCGGGAAACGGGGGGAAAATGGGGGAAAATGGGCAAAAACGGATAAACCACGGTCACTGAACTCAGCTTGCAGCCTGAAAAACAGGGTGAAAACAGGCAAAAAAGGGCAAAAACAGGATAAAGCAGTTAAAAGTGGGGCAAACCACCGCCACCGAGCTCAGCTCGCAGCCTGGAAACGAAACGGGGCGGAAAAGGGCAAAAACAGTAAAAAAATGGATAAAATCGGATAAACCATGGTCACCGAGCTCAGCTTGCAGCCTGCGGGAAATGGGGGAAAACCAGGGGAAAATGGGCAAAAATGGCATTGAACGGGATAAAATGGGGTAACCACCATCATCGAGCTCAGCTTGCAGCCTGAAAACGGGGCAAAAACGGGGGGAAATGGGAAAAAACAGGATAAAAATGGATAAAAACGGATAAACCATGGTCGCTGAGCTCAGGCTGCAGCCTGCGGGAAACGGGGGGAAAATGGGGGAAAATGGTCAAAAACAGGATAAAACGGGGTAAAGCACTGTCTCTGAGCTCAGCCTGCAGCCTGAAAATGGGGCGAAAATGGGCAAAAATGGGAAAAATGATCAAAAATGGGGTAAAACCACGGCCACCGAGCTCAGCTTGCAGCCTGGAAATGGGGCAAAACCAGGCAAAAATGGGATTAAAACAGCGAAAAATGGGATCAGCTTGCAGCCTGCAGGAAATGGGGTGAAAAAAGGCAAAAATGGGGAAAAATGGGGAAAAATGGGAAAAAATGGGGAAAAATGGGAAAATATGGGGAAAAATGGGAAAATATGGGGAAAAATGGGAAAATATGGGGAAAATGGGGAAAAATGGGGTAAACCACCATCACTGAGTTCAGCTTGCAGCCTGGGGATGAAAAACGGGATAAAAACTGGGGAAAATGGGGAAAAAATGGGGAAAATGTAGGGAAAACCAGAGAAAGTTCAGGTTTTCCTGGAGTTTTCCCAGGATTTCCTGGGATTTCCCGGGGTTTTGCCTGGATTTTCCAGGGTTATCCCAAGATTTTCCGGGGTTTTCTGGAATTTCCCAGTGGCGTTCTCAGGATTTCCTGAGGTTTTTTCTGGGATTTCCCAATGTTTTTCCCAGGATTTCATGGGGTTTTTTTCCTGGGATTTCCCATTTTTCTCCCATTTTTTCCCATTTTTCTCCCATTTTTCTCCCATTTTTCCCCATTTTTCTCTCGTTTTTTCCCATTTTTTTCCCATTTTTTTCCCCGGGTACCTTGGATGCTGTTGGCCTTCACCAGGTGGGCGCAGTCGCTCAGCACCTCCTTGGGGATGTCGTCCATGGTCTGGCCCTGCAGGGAATTCCCAAATCCCAAAATTCCCAAATTTCCAACTCATCCCATTTTTACATCCCCTTTTCCCCACGTTTCCAGACAATATCCCAACGTTTCCCAAGAAATATCCCAATTTTCCCAAGGTTTTTCCCGAGGTTTCCCCTGGGACATCCCGGCTTTTCGTGTGGTTTTCCAGGCTGTATCCAACTTTTCCCGAGATTTTTCCCATTTTTCCCAAGGTTTCACGAGGAATATCCCCGTTTTTCCAAAGGTTTTCCCCAAGTTTTCCTTGGGGGCAATCCCTCTTCTCGCAGGGTTTTTCCCTGATTTTCCTGAGGTTTTTCCCGAGGTTTTTCCCGAGATTTTCCCTGAGTTTATTCTGTATTTTTCCTGAGTTTTTCCCACTGTTTTTCCCGTGGTTTCCCAGGGGACATCCAGGTTTTCCCAAGATTTTTCCCGAGGTTTCCCCAATGTTTTCCCAAGGCTTTTCCAAGGTTTATCCTGTGGTTTCCCAGAGGATATCCCGATTTTCCCAAGGTTTTTGCAAAGTTATCCCAAGGTTTTCCCGCCGTTTTTCCCAAGGTTTCCCCGAGCTTTTCCTGAGATTTTTCCCAAGTTTTTCCTGAGGTTTCCCCGAGGTTTTCCCAGGATTTTCCCGAATTTTTCCCAAGGTTCTCCCTGGAATTACCTGGTGCAGCCGCAGGTAGACGTGGGCTGAGGAGAGTTTGTCCACATGGAACCTGCGGGAACAGCAGGAAAACTGATCCAGGAATTCCGGGAATTCTGGGAATTGCAACCCAGGAATTGCAGGAATTGCAACCCAGAGCCAGCCCGGGAATTCTGAGCCGGCAATTCCGGGAATTCCAGCCCGGAGCCAGCCCTGGGAATTCCGAGCCGGCAATTCTGGGAATTCCAGCCCGGAGCCAGCCCTGGGAATTCTGAGCCGGCAATTCCGGGAATTCCAGCCCGGAGCCAGCCCTGGGAATTCCCGATCCCAAATCCATGGGAATCCAGGATCATCCCCACAGGGAACGGGGCCTTGGGGGGAGAAATCCTGGGAATCCCGAGGAGAGGACTGGGGAAAATGGGAGAAAAGTTGGGAATGAAGTGGGATCCAGGGGAAAAACGGGATCAGGGGAAAAACGGGATCAGGGGAACAAATGGAGTCAGGGGGGAAATGGGATCCAGGGGAAATCCAATGGGATCCAGGGGAAATCCAATGGGATCCAGGGGAAATCCAATGGGATCCAGGGAAAAATATGGGATCAGGGAAACCAATGGGATTTGGGAAAACAAACAGGACCCATAGAACACATGGGATCCAGGGAAATCCATTGGGATCCAGGGGAACAAACGGGACCCAAATGGGAAGAAATGGGATCCAGGGGAAATCCAATGGGATCAGGGGAACAAATGGGATTTGGGAAAACAAACAGGATCCAAACAGGATCCAGGGAAAAATATGGGATCCAGGGAAACCAATGGGATTTGGGAAAACAAACAGGATCCACAGAACATTTGGGATCCGGGGAAATCCACTGGGATGCAGGGGAACAAATGGGACCCAAATGGGAAGAAATGGGATCCAGGGGAAATCCAATGGGATCAGGGAAACAAATGGGATTTGGGAAAACAAACGGGATCCAAACAGGATCAGGGAAAATGGGATCCAGGGGAACAAACAGGATCCAGGGGGAAATGGGATCCACAGGGACAAACGGGATCCAAACGGGATCAGGGAAACAAACGGGACCCGGGGAACAGAGAGGATCGGGGGGAAGCGGGATCCGGGGAAATCCAATGGGATCCAGGGAAATCCAATGGGATCCAAAGAGGAGCAAGGAAACAAACGGGATCCAGGGGAACAACCGGGATCCAAACGGGATCCAGGGAACAAACGGGATCCAAACGGGATCCAGGGGAACAAAAAGGATCCAGGGCACAAATGGGATCAGGGAAAAACAGGATTCAAATGGGATGAGGGAAAAATGGGACCCAGGGGACAAACGGGATCAGGGAAACAAATGGGATTTAGGAAAACAAATGGGATCCAGGGGACAAACAAGATCCAGGGAAATCCTGTGGGATCCAGGGAAGAAACAGAATCCAGGGAAAAATGGGATCCAAATGGGATCAGGGAACAAATGGGATCCAGGGGAACAAACGGGACCCAAATGGGATCCATGAGAAGAAATGGGAACACAAATGGGATCCAGGGAAACAAACAGGATCCAAATGGGAAATGGGATCCAAATGGGATCAGGGAAAAATGGGATCCAGGAAACAAACGGGATCCAGGGGGGAATGGGATCCAGGGAAATCTAACGGGATCCAGATGGGATCAGAGGAACAAAGGGGATCCAGGGGAACAAATGGGATCCACAGGAACAAACAGGATCCAGATGGGATCCGGGAAACAAATGGGATCCAGGGGACAAACAAGATCCAGGGAAATCCTGTGGGATCCAGGGAAAAAACAGAATCCAGGGAAAAATGGGATCCAAATGGGATCAGGGAAGCAAACGGGACCCAGGGAACAAACAGGATCAAGGGGAAAATGGGATTCAAATGGGATCAGGGAAAAATGAGATCCGGGGGGAAAAAGGGGATCCAAGGGAACAAATGGGATCCAGAAAAACAATTGGGATCCATGGGAAGAACTGGGATCCAGGGGAATCCAGGATCCGGGGAAACAACTGGAATCTAAGGGAACAAACGGGATCCAGGGGAACAAACGGGATCCAAATGGGATCCAGGGGAACAAACGGGATCCAAACGGGATCCATGGGAACAAACGGGATCCAAACGGGATCCAGGGGAATCCAGGACCCCCGATCCCCCCACCCCCAGCCCCATCACCCCCCCGGATCCCCATTCCCGATTTCCCGCTGGAATTCCAGATCCCGGCGCTCACCAGACGTCCTCGGGCCACCCGTACTTGATCAGGTCCTCGTCTGCGGGGACGGGAACGGGGTCAGCCCCAAACCCCGGATTCCAACCCAAATCCCAGGATTCCCACCCCAAATCCGGGATTCCAACCCAAACCCGGGATTCCCACCCCAAATCCCGGGATTCCCACCCCAAACCCGGGATTCCAACCCAAATCCCAGGATTCCCACCCCAAATCTGGGATTCCACCCCAAATCCCAGAATTCCCACCCTAAATCCAGGGATTCCAACCCAAATCCAGGGATTCCAACCCAAATCCCAGAATTCCCACCCCAAACCCGGGATTCCAACCCAAATCCCAGAATTCCCACCCCAAATCTGGGATTCCAACCCAAATCCCAGGATTCCAACCCAAATCCCAGGATTCCAACCCAAATCCCAGAATTCCCACCCCAAATCCCAGGATTCCAACCCAAATCCCAGGATTCCCACCCAAATCCCAGGATTCCCACCCCAACTCCAGCCCTAAATTCCCAGATTCCTGCCCCAAATCCTGCCCCAAATCCCAGAGCTGTAACCCCAAATCCAGCCTGAAAATCCCACCCTAAATCCAGGAATTCCCACCCCAAGTCCCAGGACTCCCATCCCAAAATCCCAGAATCCCGACCCCAAATCCAGGGATTCCCACTCCAAATCCCAGGATTCCCATCCCAAAACCAGCCACAAAATTCCCCCCCTCAAAAAAAATCCCTGAAATTCTGCAAACAGACCTGGAAATTCCCCCCAAAACTCCTGAAATAATTCCCCAAACAATTCCTGAAATTCCCAAAGTGATCCACAAAGTCCTCCAAGAAATCCCAAATGAATTCCTGCGATTCCCAAAATTTGCCCCCAAAAACCCAAAAATTTCCCAGAGAATTTCCAAAACTCAAAAAACAATCCCCAGAATTCCCAGAATTCCCAGAATTCCCGGAATTCCCGGCGGGTCACTCACTCTCGTACTTGTCCTTGCCCATGTAGATGGTGTAGACGGCGGCAGCGGCTGCGGGAAAACCAGGAATGGATTCATGAAAACGGGGAATGGATCCATGGGAAATCCGGGGAAACCCCGGGAATGGATTCATGAAAAATGGGAATGGATCCATGGGAAATCCGGGGAAACCCCGGGAATGGACTCATGAAAAATGGGAATGGATCCATGGGAAATCCGGGGAAACCCCGGGAATGGATTCATGAAAAATGGGAATGGATCCATGGGAAACCCGGAAGGGATCAATGGAAAACGCCCGGGAATGGAGCCATGGAAAACCCACAAATAGGTCCATAAAAACCTGGAATGGATCCATGGAAAACTTGGAAAAAACCTGGGAGAAACCTGGGAATGGATCTGTGGAAAACCCAGTAATGGATCCATAGAAAACACGGGAATGGATTAATGGAAAACCCGGAAGGGATCAATGGAAAGCACCCGGGAATGGATCCATGGAAAACCCACAAATAGGTCCATAAAAACTGGAATGGATCCATGGAAAACTTGGGGAAAACCTGGGAATGGATCCGTGGAAAACCCAGGAATGGATCCGTGGAAAACACGGGAATGGATCCATAGAAAACACGGGAATGGATTAATGGAAACCCCGGGAGTGGATCAATGAAAACTACGGAATGGATCCATGGAAAACTCAGGAACTGATCCATGGAGAACCCCAGGAATGGATCCACGGAAAACCCAGAATGGATGTGTGGAAACCTGGGAATGGACCCATGGGAAATCCGGGATTGGATCCATGGAAAACCTGGGAATGGACCCATGGGAAATCCGGGAATGGATCCATGGAAAACCTGGGGATGGATGAATGAAAACCATGGAATGGATCGATGGAAAACCCAGGGAAAACCCAGGAATGGATCCATGGAAAACCTGGGAATGGATCCATGGGAAATCTGGGATTGGATCCATGGAAAACCTGGGGATGGATGAATGAAAACCACAGAATGGATCCATGGAAAACCTGGGAATGGATCCATGGGAAATCCGGGATTGGATCCATGGAAAACCTGGGGATGGATGAATGAAAACCACGGAATGGATCCATGGAAAACGCAGGGAAAACCCAGGAATGGATCCATGGAAAACCTGGGAATGGATCCATGGAGAACCCAGGAATGGATCCACGGAAACCTGGGGAAAAGCTCCGGAATGGTTCCATGGAAAACCCGGGATGGATCCAGGGGAAACTGGGATTGGATTGATGCAAAACCTGGAATGGATCCATGGAGAAGTGGGAGTGGATCCATGGAAACCTGGGAAAAAATCGGGAATGGATCCGTGGAAAACTCAGGAATGGATTAATGGAAATCAGGAAAGGATCAATGGAAAACCCAGGAATGGATCAGTGGAAAACCAGGGAATGGATCCATGGGAACCCCCATGGAAAAGCAGGAATGGATCCATGGAAAACCTGAAATGGATCTATGGAAAACAGGGAATGGATCCATGGAAAACCTGAAATGGATCTATGGAAACTGGGAATGGATCCATGGAAAATCTTGGGATTGGATCAATGGAAATCGGGAATGGATCAACGGAAACCGAGGAATGGATCCAAGGAAAACCTGGGAATGGATCTAAGCAAAACCTGGGAATGGATCCAAGGAAAACCTGGGAATGGATCTAAGCAAAACCTGGGAATGGATCCAAGCAAAACCTGGGAATGGATCCATGGAAAACCCCGGGAGTGGATTAATGGAAAATCTGGAGTGGATCCACAGAAAACCCAGGAATGGATCCATAGAAAACCTGGGAATGGATCAATGGAAAAGTGGGAATGGATCCAGGGAAAACTGGGAAAAAAACCTGGACTGGATCCATGGAAAACCGGCAACGGATCCATGGAAAACTCAGGAACAGATCCATGGAAACCTGGGAATGGATCCATGAAAAACCCAGGACTGAACCCATGGAAAACCCAGGAAAAACCCAGGAAAGGATCCATGGAAAACCTGGAATGGATCCATGGGAAACCCAGGAATGGATTAATGGGAAACCCGGGGAAAACCTGGGATTGGATCCATGGAAAACCCAGGAATGGATCAATGAAAACCATGGAATGGATCCATGGAAAACCTGGGACTGGATCTCTGGAAACTCGGGATCGGATCCTTAGAAACCCCCATGGAAAACGATCCAGGAACGGATCCATGGAAAACTCAGGAAAAAACCCCCAAATCCAGCAGAATTTCTGGATTCCTGGGAATTCCCTCCTGGGAATTTTTTCCCCAGGTTTTTTGGGGAGCCCAAATTCCCTCCCTGGGCTTTTCCAGGGAAATCTGGGAATTCCTGTGGGGTTGGATGCCTGGGAATTCCGGCACATTCCGGCTGGAATTCTCAAAATTCCCAAATTCCTCCCAAAATTCCCAAATTCCACCCTGCTCCTGCCTTTTATTTTGGAATGGTTGCATCATAAAATTCCCCAAATCCCAAAAAATCCTCATGGGAAAGTGGGAATTGAAAATAGTCCCGGATTGGGCTGGAAAATGCAGGAAAAATCCAGGAAAAATGAAGGAAAAGTCCTGGAAAATTGCAGGAAAATCCAGGAAAAGTCGGCCCCTGAAATTCGGCCCCAAATTGGGAATTCAAGGAGAATTCCCGGATTTTGCGGAGCCATTCCCGGTTTTCCCCGGGAATTCCCGGCAGGAACATTCCCGGGATTTGTTTTCCCGCGGGAATCCCGGAACTCGTGGGAAAATCCCGTGGGAAAACCTCGGGGAAAGGAGAAATCCCGGGAATTGCGGGGATTCCGGGGGGGCTGCAGGAAAAGGGCGGGAATTGGGGAGCGGGGCGGGAATTGCAGCGGGAATTGGCGGGAAAAGGGGATTGGGGCGGGGATTCCCGAGAATTCCCGGGAATTCCCTCTCTCACCGTTGGAGGTGAAGTAGAACACCATGGCTGCGGCGGCGCTGATCCCGCTGCTCCCGGCGCTCCCGGTTATCCCGGGTTTATCCCGGTTTTCCCGCTTTATCCCGTTTTTATCCCGGTTTTTCCCGGGCCCGTCCCGGGGCTCCGCCGCCTCCTCCGCAGGGAAGGCCCGGCAGGGAAGGGGCCGTGCGTAATGACGTCAGAGCTGCGTGCGGAGAATGCGCATGCGCAGAGCAGATATGGAGTGCTCGGTAACGGGAGCTGCGCGTGTGCGGGCGGCCATGACACTGTACGGAAATCCCACTGCGCGTGCGCACACTGGCCGTGATGCTGTCCATAAACGTCAATGCGCATGCGCCCGACGGCCATGACACTGTACGGAAAATAGAACTGCGTGTGAGAGGGCGGCCATGATAGCGTACGGAAAATGGAACTGCGCGTGCGCAAAGCGGCCATGACACTGTACGGAAAATAGAACCGCCTCTGTGAGGGCGGCCATGACACCGTACGGAAAATCTCACTGCGCATACGCAGATCAACCGTACATGAGAATGGCAGCGAGCTGCGCATGCGCAGTGCCGTGGGGAATGTCTTGTTTTTTCCTTTTCTTTCCTTTTTTTTTTCTCGCCTTGGTTTTTTCCTCTCTTTCCTTCACTGCCTCCTCTTTTCCCCTTTCCTTTTCCTCTTCCCATTTCCCCTTTTCCTTTCTTTCTCTTTTCCTTTTTTCTTTCTCCTTCCCGCTATTTTCACCCCCTTCCCTTTCCCCCTTTTCCCTTTCCTTTTTCTCATCTCATTCCTTGTTTCCTTTCCTTTTTTCACCCCTTTCCTCTTCCCCCTCCTTTTCCCTCTCTTCCCCATTTTTTTTTCCTTTTTTATCCCCGAAAATGCGGGGTGGGGGGGGGATTCAACAATTTGAACCGAATGAACATCCCGGGCAAGGGATCGATCACCAACAGGGAACCATACCTTCCCAGCTGGGCCGTATCAGAGCAATAAAGGAGAATCTATTTGGAGTTTTGGTGGATAAAATGTGAAAGATCCACTCAAGAGCCGCCTTTTCTCCTTTTACCCGTTTTTTCCCCTTTTCCCATGCTGGCCCCTGGGGCTTGGAGCACCCCGGGGCGGTGGAAGGGATGCCCGCCCACAGCAGCTCCCCGGTGCCGTAATTAACACAAGAATCCTTAATTAGCGCCTCGTTACCCGCCCATTAACTCCCAACCCTTCCGCATTCCTCCCCTTCCCTCAGAATCTCCCGCGCCCGGGACGCGCGGAGGAGAGACTACAACTCCCATCAGCCCCCGCGCGCCGCAGAGCGAGGAAGAGCCGCTGTGTTCTCGCACGGCACGCTGGGAGCTGTAGTCTAATGGCGGGCCCGCGCGGAGAGCCGCGCTCTCTGATTGGCTGCAAAGCAGCGGGGGCGGGCACAACCCTGAGCCGCGCGCTGTTCAACCAATGGCGAGGGAGCACAGCTGGATGACGCGGCGCTCAGCCAATGGGAGCGCAGGGCGGGCGGTTCGAAGGCGCGAGGCTGAAGGCGGGAAGCAGCCATGGCGGAGGCGGCGCTGAGGTGAGGAAGCGGCTCCGAGGGGGCTCTGAGGGGGCTGTGGAGAGGCTCTGGGGGGACTCTGGGGGAGCTCTGAGGGGGCTGTGAAGGAGTTCTGAGGCGAGAGCTGTGAGGAGGCTCTGAGGGGGCTCTGATGGAGATCCAAGGGGGCTTTGATGGAGCTCTGAGGGGGCTTTGATGGAGCTCTGAGCGGACTCTGAGGAGGCTCTGATGGAACTCTGAGGGGGCTCTGATGGAACTCTGAGGGGACTCTGATGGAACTCTGAGCGGACTCTGATGAAACTCTGAGCGGACTCTGAGGAGGCTCTGATGGAGCTCTGAGGGGGCTCTGATGGAGCTCTGAGTGAGGCTCCGTGGAGGCTTTGAGGGGACTCTGAGGGAGCTCCAAGGGACTCTGAGGGGACTCTGAGAGAACTCCGAGAGGGCTTTGCGGGATCTCCGAGCAGCTCTGATGGGGGCTTTGAGGAGGATCAGAGGGGCTCCGAGAGAGCTCCGAGTGAGCTCCAAGGGGCTCTGAGGGAGCACTGAGCAGCTTTGAGGGGGCTCTGACGGAGCTGTTGCTTTGCGGGGACAAACAAAACTCCACAGCTTTGTGAAAGTTTGTTTATTACCTCCGCTATGTTTGTTATTACAGCGCCGGATGCATGTGGAGATTACTCTCCTTAAAAGACATGCATGCCTCTGGAATTCCAGATCCTTTTTTATCCCCCTCTTAAATACTTCAGCGTGCAATTTTACAATAGGTTCATGCATATTCATTTTTGCAAATTTCGGGTGACATTTGCCGCTAGTTCTTCTTCATCAGAAACAATTCCTAGGTCAGGTTAACCTGCTCTCATAGCAGGTTTTTGTCTCTCTATCTCTCCCCCTTTATCTCTGTCCTTTGGCTGAAGCAGTTTCTCTGAGCCTGGGCTTTGTACGAGAACGGGCAGTCAGACTAAACAGCTGTATTTTCAAACTAGATGTACATTTCACCTAAATCCAAATGGATTTCTGCTCTGGAGAATTTCTGCTCTGCCTCACTGGGAGGGAACTCTGGGGCGGCTCTGATGGAGCTCCAGGGGAGCTCTGAGGGGATGTGAGTGGGCTCTGATGGAGCTCCAGGGGAGCTCTGAGGGGATGTGAGTGGGGGAGCTCCAGGTGAGCTCTGAGGGGATGTGAGTGGGCTCCAAGGGGCTCTGATGGAGCTCCAGGGGAGCTCCGAGGCGATGTGAGTGGGCTCCAAGGGGCTCTGATGGAGCTCCAGGTGAGCTCTGAGGGGATGTGAGTGGGCTCTGATGGAGCTCCAGGGGAGCTCTGAGGGGATGTGAGTGGGCTGCAAGGGGCTGTGATGGAGCTCCAGGGGAGCTCTGAGGGGATGTGAGTGGGCTCCAAGGGGCTCTGATGGAGCTCCAGGTGGGCTCCAAGGGGTTCTGAGGGGGCTCTGCGGGAACTCCGAGGGGTTCTGAGGGAGGAGTGGGACCTGAGTGGGTTCCGAGGGGCTCTGAGTGGACTCTGAGGGAGCTCCGAGGCGGCTTTGCGGGAGCTCTCAGGAGGCTCTGAGGGCGCTCTCAGGGAGCTCCGAGCAGCTCTGATGGGGGTTTTGAGGAAGTTCCGAGGAAGCTCCAAGGGGCTCTGAGGGGGCACTGAGGAGGCTCTGATGGAGCAGTGAGGGAGCTCTGAGAGGCTGTGAGGAAGCACTCAGGGGCCTCTAATGGAGATCTGAGGGAGCTCTGAGGAGGATCTGAGTGGGCTCCAAGGGGCTCTGAGGAAGCTCTGAAGGGAGACCTGGGGGAGCTCCGAGGAAGCTCCGAGGGGATCCGAGTGGGCTCCAAGAGGCTCTGTGGGGAGTTCCGAGGGGGCTTTGCGGGAACTCTGAGGGGATATGAGGGGGCTCTGAGGAGGATCAGAGGGAGCTCCGAGGGGCGCTGAGGAAGCGGTGAGGGGACTCTGACTGAGCTCCAAGGGGCGCTGAGGAGCGGTGAGGGGACTCTGAGGGAGCTCCGAGGGGCTCTGAGGAAGCGGTGAGGGGACTCTGAGGGAGCTCCGAGGGGCCTTTGCGGGAACTCCGAGGAGGCTCCGAAGCGCTCTGAGGAGGATCAGAGGGGCTCAGAGAGAGCTCCGAGGAGGCTGCGGCTCTGAGGGGTTCTGAGGAGCTCGGGAGGGGCTCCAAGGGGGCTCTGAGGTCTCCAGGCCAGCATTTGAGGTGGCTTTGAGGAGCTCTGGGGACTCTGATGAGCTTTGAGGAAGCGTGGTGGGGGTCCGAGGGCTCTGGGCCGGGATTTGGAGCTCCGAGGAGAGCTCTGATGGAGCTCTGAGGGGAAGCTCCGAGGGAGGCTCAGATGAAGCTGCAAAGTGGACTGGGATGGAGCTCCGAGGGAGGCTCGGATGGAGCTCCGAGGGGGGCTCGGATGGAGCTCCGAAGGCGGCTCATATGGAGCTCCGAGGCGGCTCGGATGGAGCTCCGAGGGGGGCTCGGATGGAGCTCCGAGCAGGGCTCGGATGGAGCTCCGAGGGGGGCTCATATGGAGCTCCGAGGGGGGCTCATATGGAGCTCCGAGGGGGGCTCAGATGGAGCTCCGAGGGGGGCTGTGATGGAGCTCCGAGGCGGCTCGTGGAGCTCCGAGGGAGCTCGGATGGAGCTCCAAGGGCTCTGGGCTGGGATTGGGGCTCTGAGGGGAACCGGAACCCCCAGCTGGGGATTTGGGATTTGGGTTTTTGGGATTTTTTTGGGGTTTGGTTTTTTTGGGGGTTTTGGAGTTTGCTTTGGGTTTTGGGGCTTTAGGGATTTGGGGATTTTGGGGTTTTTGAGATTTTGGGGTTGGGGTTTGAGGGGATTTGGGAATTTAGGGATTTTGGGATCGGGATTTCCCTGGAATTCCCTCCCAAGCCCTGAACTCCCTCCTGGATTTGCAGCAGCTCCGGAACGCCCCGGAAACGGAGCCGGGAGCCCGACAGGTGAGAGCCCAAAAACCCCAAAAAATCCCCCAAAAATCCCCCCAGAATCCCAAATATCCCAAAATCCCAACAACCCGAAACCCAAAAACCCCCAAATCCCCAAAAACCCTGAAATTCCCAAATCCCCAAAAATTCCCCCCATAGTCACAAAAACTCAGAAAAATCTCCAAAAATCCCCCCAAAAATCCCCTAAATCACAAAAATTTGCAAAATCCCCAAAACCTCAAGAAATACAACAAAATGTCAAAATGATCAAAATCACAAAACCCCCAAATTCCATAAATCTCAAAAATATCCAAACTCCCAAATCCCCCCAAAAATCCCCAAAATCCAAAAAAAATCCCCCAAACCCCCTGAAATTTCTAAAAATGCCCAAAATCACAAAAAATCCCCCAAAAAAGCCTCAAAAGTCACAGAAATTTCCAAAAACTCAAAATCCCCCAAAATTCCCAAAATCCCCAAAATTTGAAAATCCCCCCAAAAAACCCAAAATGCACAAAAATGCCCAAAACCTCCCAAAATTTCCAGAAATCCTAAAAATTCCAAAATATCCAAAAATCCCCAAAAATGCAAGAATCCCCCAAAATCTCCAAGAATCTCAAGATCCCAAAAATCCCCAAACCCCAAAATTCCCCAAATCCCCAAAATCCCCCCAAAATCACAGAAATTTCCAAAATCCCCAAAAATTCCCAAAATTCATAAATTCCTCAAAAATCTCAAAATCCCAAAATTTCCAAAATCCCAATGAATTCCAAAAACCAAAAATCTCCAAAAATTCCCCAAAATTCCCAAAATTACAATAAAAATCCCCCAAAAATCCACAAATTTCCCCCAAATCCCTGAAATCCCAAAATCCCCAAGAACTCCGAATTCTCCAAAATCCCAAAATTTCCAAAATCCCAAAATTTCCAAAATCCCAAAAACATCTCCAAATCCCACTGAATCCCATAAAACCAAAAAATGTCCAAAAATCCCCAAAAATTCCCAAATTTCCCCAAACTCTGAAATTCCCAAATCCCCAAAATTCCCAAAATCCCCAAAATCCAGAAATTGCTCAAAAATCTCAAAATCCCAAAATTTCCAAAATCCCGATGAATTCCAAAAAACAAAAAAAGTCCAAAAATTCCCCAAAATTCCCCAAATTCCAATAAAAAAATCCCAAAAATCCACAAATTTCCCCCAAATCCCTGAAATCTCCAAATCCCCAAAATCCCAAAATCCCCAAGAACTCCGAATTCTCCAAAATCCCAAAATTTCCAAAATCCCAAAATTTCCAAAATCCCGAAAACATCTCCAAATCCCACTGAATCCCATAAAACCAAAAAATGTCCAAAAATCCCCAAAAATTCCCAAATTTCCCCAAACCCTGAAATTTCCAAATCCCCCAAAAATCCCAAAATTCCCCCAAAATTTAAAATTCCTCAAAAACCTCAAAATCCCAAAATTTCCAAAATCCCGATGAATTCCAAAAAACGAAAAAAGTCCAAAAATTCCCAAAATACAATTAAAAAAATCCCAAAAATCCACAAATTTCCCCCAAATCCCTGAAATCTCCAAATCCCCAAAATCCCAAAATTCCCAAGAACTCCAAATTCTCCAAAATCCCAAAATTTCCAAAATCCCAAAATTTCCAAAATCCCAAAAACATCTCCAAATCCCACTGAATCCCATAAAACCAAAAAATGTCCAAAAATCCCCAAAAATTCCCAAATTTCCCCAAACTCTGAAATTCCCAAATCCCCAAAATTCCCAAAATCGCCAAAATCCAGAAATTCCTCAAAAACCTCAAAATCCCAAAATTTCCAAAATCCCGATGAATTCCAAAAAACCAAAAATGTCCAAAAATTCCCCAAAATTTCCAAAATTCCAATAAAAAATCCCAAAAAATCCACAAATTTTCCCCAAATCCCTGAAATCTCCAAATCCCCAAAATCCCAAAATTCCCAAGAACTCCGAATTCTCCAAAATGCCAAAATTTCCAAAATCCCAAAAACATCTCCAAATCCCACTGAATCCCATAAAACCAAAAAATGTCCAAAAATCCCAAAAATTCCCAAATTTCCCCAAAACTCTGAAATTCCCAAATCCCCAAAAATCCCAAAATTCCCCAAAATTTAAAATTCCCATTTTTTTTTTTTTCCAGCTCCTCGGAATTCCGGACCCCGCTGCCCAAACGGCCCCGAGCTGCTCCTGGATCTGCATCCCACAATTCCCAAAATTCCCAGAATTCCCAAAATTCCCAGCAGGAAATCCGGGAGAAAGCGGCGCCGTCCCGGAAACTGCAGCTCCCAGTGGGAAACCCGGGAATTCCGTCAGGAAATTCGGGAATTTTAGCAGAAAATTTGGGAATTCTGGCGGGGAATTCGGGAATTCCGTCGGGAAATTTGGGAATTCCGTCAGGAAATTCGGGAATTCCAGCAGAAAATTTGGGAATTCTGCCAGAAAATTCGGGAATTTTATCAGATAATTTGGGAATTGCGTCAGGAAATCCGGGAATTGCCAGCAGTTCCCACTTTTCCGTGGGCGTTTTCTACGGGCGCAGGAATTACCTGGATCCCCTGCAGAGGAAGCGGCTGCGGGAGCTGCTGGGAACGGGGGAGATCCCGGAAAAATCCCGGAATTCCGGGAATTCTGGGAATTCCAGAGCTGGGAATTTGGGGGGCGGGAGGTTGGGCGGGAAATCCAACGGGAAATCCGGGAATTCTGCTGGGAAATTTGGGAATTCTGCTGGGAAATCCGGGAATTCTGCTGGGAAATCCGGGAATTCTGCTGGGAAATTTGGGAATTCTGCTGGGAAATGCGGGAATTCTGCTGGGAAATCCGGGAATTCTGCTGGGAAATTTGGGAATTCTGCTGGGAAATTTGGGAATTCTGCTGGGAAATGCGGGAATTCCAGGAAGAGTCACAGCAGCTCCAGAGGGAATTCCAAGGGGAAAGGCAGCGGGAATTCCTGGAATTCCAAGATTGGGAATTCCCAGAAACCTGAGCTCAGGAATTCCCAGATTTCCAACGTTGGGAATTCCCAGAATTCCAATCGTGACAATTCCCAGAATTCCGAGTTCAAGAATTCCCAGATTTCTGAGGTTGGGAATTCTGGGATTGGTGAAAATTCCCGGATTTCCAAGGCCGAGAATTCTCGGATTTCTGGGACTGTGAATTCCCAGATTTCCAACATTGAGAATTCCCAGAATTCAGGGATTGGTGCCAATTCCCAGGCTGAGCATTCCCAGATTTCTGGGACCGCAAATTCCCAGATTTCCCAGCTCAGGAATTCCCAGAATTTCAGTGCTGGGAATTCCCAGGATTGCAAGGCCAAGAATTCCCAGATTTCCAAACTCGGGAATTCTGAGATTTCCAAGTTTGGGAATTCTCAGAATTCTGGGATTGCTGAAAATCCCCAGATTTCCAACGCTGACAATTCCCAGATTTCCAGGGTTGGGAATTCCCAGATTTCCGAGGCCGAGAATTCCCAGATTTCCGGGGTTGGGAATCCCAGGATTTTTGGGAATTCCGGGAATTCCGGGAATTCGGAGCCCCGGCCGTTCCGGCTGCTCCAGGCCGGGCTGCGGCCGCGCCTGCGGCTCCCCCGGGGCGGCGCCTTCTTCCGCAGCGGGAGCAGATCCAGGAGAAATCCGGGAAAATCCCAGAAAATCCCCGGGGAGAACCCCCGGGAACGGCCGGGAACGGCGCGGAACCTTCCGGAAACGGCGGGCAGGGAAAACCGGGAAAAGAGCGGGAAAAAGGAACGGGAACGCAGCGGGAAGGAGGTGAGGGAGGGGCGGGAATTCTGGGAATTCTGGGGATTTGGGGAATTTTCTTGGGAATTTTCAGGGATTTGGGGAGAATTTCTGGAAATTTTCTTGGGAATTTCCAGGAACTTCAGGGAATTTTGGGGAGTTCCAGGGAATTTTTGGCAATTCCTGGGAATTTCCTTCAAGTTTGCGTGGGAATTTCCCTGGGAATTTTGGGGGATTTTCAGGGATTTTCAGGGAATTCCTGGGGAGTATCACGGAATGTCTGGGGTTTTTGGGAAAATTTTTGGGAATTTTCTTGGGAATTTCCATTGGAGTTTCAGAGAATTTTCTTGGGAATTTTCAGGGAATTTCCTTGTGAATTTCTGGGAATTTTGGGGGAATTTTCAGGGAATTTCCAGGGGATTTCCTTGGAATTTTCCTGGCGATTTTGGGGCATTTCTGGGATTTTCAGGGAATTTCTGGGGATTTTTTTGGGGAATTTTGGGGAATTTTTTAGAATTTCAGGGGAGTTATGGGAATTTCATGGATTTTTTGGGGAATTTCCAGAATATTCCTTGGGAATTCTGGGAGTTTTCTTGGGAATTTCTAGCACTTTTTAGGAATTTCCTTGGGAATTTCCATGGGAATTCCAGAGCGTTTCTGGGAACTTTGGTGAATTTTCAATGATTTTTTGCGAATTTCCTGGGGATATTCTGGGATTTTCCTTGGAATTTCCTTGGGAATTTCCCTGGGAATTTTGGGGGATTTTCAGTGATTTTCAGGGAATTCCTGGGGAGTGTCACGGAATTTCTGGTTTTTTTTGGGAAATTTTTTTGGGAATTTTCTTGGGAATTTCCATTGCAATTTCAGAGAATTTTCTTGGGAATTTCGGGGGAATATCAAGGAATTCCTGGGGATTTTTTGGAATTCTGGGGAATTTGGGGGAATTTCTGGGAATTTTCTTGGGAATTTCTGTTGGAACGTCAGAAAAATGTTCTTGGGAATTTTGGGGGGTTTCTGGGATTTTTTGGGAATTTTCTTGGGAATTTCTGCAACTTTCAGGGAATTTCCTGGGAATTCCTGGGAATTCCTCAGAATTCCAGGGGATTTTTTTTTGGCATTTCAGGGAATTTCCTTGGGAATTTTGGGAAATTTCTGTGAATTCTGGGGAATTTTCTTGGGAACTTTCTTGGGAATTTTCTCAGATTTTCCTTGGGAATTTCCTTCCAGTGTCCAGGGATTTCTGGGAATTTCAGGGCATTCTGGGAAGTTCCTGGGAATTTCTGGGATTTTTGGGGGAATTTGGGGAACTTTTTGAAATTTCAGGGGGTTTTTAGGGAATTTCACAGAAGTTTTGGGAATTTGCCTGAAAGTTCCTTGGAATGTCCGAGAATTTCAGGGAATTTCTGGGAATTTCAGGGGACTCTGGGGAATTCCCAGGAATTCCCTTGGAATTTCAAGCACTGTCCGGGAATTCCACAGAACTTTGGGAATCTTTCTGGAATTTCTGGGAATTTTTGGGACTTTTTTGATATTTTTGGGAATCTTTTCCATCCCCAGAAATTCCCTCAAACCCCCGGGAATGAACCCAGAATTCCAGGAAAATCCTCGGATTTCCCAACATCCCCAAATTCTCAGACTGATCCAAGATTTCCTTGGGCACTTCCCAAAATTCCTGAAACCCCAGAATTCCTAAAAACCCCCAGAATTCCTAAAAACCCCCAGAATTCCTAAAAACCCCCAGAATTCCTGAAAACCCCCAGAATTCCTAAAAACCCCCAGAATTCCTAAAAACCCCCAGAATTCCTGAAAACCCCCGGAATTCCTGATAACCCTGGAATTCCTGAAACCCCTGGAATTCCTAAAAAACCCCCAGAATTCCTGAAAATCCCCAGAATTCCCATTTTCCCTGCAATTCCCTCTTTTCCAGGAGCCCTCTGGAACGAGCTCGGATTCCCGGGATGCCCCGGCCCGGCAGGAATTGGGTGAGTGGGGAAACCTCGGGAAAACCTCAGGAAAACCTCGGGAATTCTGCCCTGGAATTCTGGGAATTCTGCCCCGGATCTTTTGGGAATTCCACCTTGGAATTCCTGGGAATTTTCCCCCAGAATTTTTTGGAATTCTGCCCTGGATTTTTTGGGAATTCTTCCCTGGAATTCCTGGGAATTCTCCCTAGGATTCCCTGGGAATTCTGCCCCGGATTTTTTGGGAATTCTGCCCAGGAATTCCCAGCATTCCCATTGGCAATCCCTGAGCTCACAATTCCGTTTTTTTCCATATTTTTCTTGGATTTTTCCGGAATTTTCCCATTTTTTTCCCAGGCTCTCCGTGCCCGGCCGGGCTCTTCCCGATTTTCCTGCCCAGCAGGAGGAGGTGAGATCCCATTTTCCCACTTTTTTCCCACTGTTTCCCCACTTTTTCCCCACTTTTTCCCACTTTTTTCCCACTTTATTCCCACTTTATTCCCACTTTTTTCCCACTTTTTTTCCCACTTTTTTCCCACTTTTTTCCCACTGTTTTCCCACTTTTTTCCCATTTTCCCCCCATGGTTTTCCCTGACTTTTCCCCTGATTTTTTTCCCTGATTTTTCCCATTTTCCCCCTGATTTTTCCCATTTTTCCCCTGATTTTTCCCATTTTCCCCCCATGGTTTTCCCTGATTTTTTCCCTGATTTTTCCCATTTTCCCCCTGATTTTTTTCCCTGTTTTTTCCCCACTTTTCCCATGTATTTTTCCCATTGTTTTCCCAGGCCCCTGGAGGAGCTCCCGGCTCCCTTCGCTCCCTCTGGAAAAGCTCCCAGGAAATCCCGGGAATCCTCGTGGGATCAGCTCATCATTGTGAGAGCGGCAGGAAAACGGGAATGCCGGGAATTCCGGAACATTCCGTGGGCTGGGAAATCTGGGAATCCCATGGGAACGTTCCTGGGATGGGAAATGTGGGAATTCTGGGAATTCCGGAACATTCCATGGGCTGGGGAACCCGGGAATTCCCTGGGAATGTTCCTGGGATGGGAAATGTGGGAATTCCGGGAATTCCAGAACCTTCTGTGGGCTGGGAAATCTGGGAATTCCCTGGGAACGTTCCCTGGGTGGAAAAACGTGGGAATTCCGGGGTTCTGGAACTTTCCGTGGGCTGGGAAATTCAGGAATTCTGGAATTGGGAGGAGAAATCTGGGAATTCCCTGGGGATGGCAGTTCAGGAATTCTGGGAGTTCCAGAACTTTCCATGGGATTGGGAAATCTGGGAATTCCCTGGGAATGGCAATTCAGGAATTCCGCAGTTCCAGAACTTTCCATGGGAGGGGAAATCCCGGCATTCCCGGTGTGCGTTCCCGGTTATCCCAGGATTCCCGGTGTTCATTCCCCGTTCCCACAATTCCCATTTTTCCCGATTTTCCCGTCGGGATGGAGGGCAGGGGGGGCTGGGTCTCTTCCCTTCCCCCATTCCTGCCGTTCCCTGTGTGCATTCCCGGTTATCCCATTCCCAACTTTCCCTCATTCCCGACATTCCCTGTGTGCATTCCCGGTTATCCCATTCCCGACTTTCCCTCATTCCCGACATTCCCTGTGTGCATTCCCGGTTATCCCATTCCCAACTTTCCCTCATTCCCGACATTCCCTGTGTTCATTCCCGGTTATCCCATTCCCAATGTTCCCGCATTCCCGACATTCCCTGTGTGCGTTCCCGGTTATCCCATTCCCAACTTTCCCTCATTCCCGACATTCCCTGTGTGCATTCCCGGTTATCCCATTCCCAACTTTCCCTCATTCCCGACATTCCCTGTGTTCTTTCCTGGACTTCCCCCATTCCCACAATTCCCAGAATTCCCAGAATTCCTGGTGTTCATTCCCATTTTCCCTCTGTCAGGACTCAGGTCAGCATTCCCTGGGTCCTGCGGGATGCTCTTCCCAATCCCAGCGTTCCCTGTGTTCATTCCCAGAACTCCCATTCCCGATTTTCCCACATTCCCGACATTCCCTGTGTTCATTCTCATTTTTCCCCGGATTTCTAATGTTCATTCCCCATTCCCAGAATTCCCAAATTCCCGATATTCCCCCAGGACGCAGGCCAGCACTCCCTGGGTCCCCGGCAGTGCGGATCCTGCGGGATGCTGTTCCCATTCCCACAATTCCCATTTTCCCCAGGATGCAGGCCAGCACTCCCTGGGCCCGCAGCAGTGCAGCTCCTGCGGGATGCAGTTCCCATTCCCCATTCCCACAATTCCCATTTTCCCCATTCCCAGGATGCAGGCCAGCACTCCCTGTGCCCGCAGCAGTGCGGTTCCTGCGGGATGCTGTTCCCATTCCCATTTTTCCCGGTATTTCCCCATTCCCAGGATGCAGGCCAGCACTCCCTGAGCCCGCAGCAGTGCGGTTCCTGCGGGATGCTGTTCCCATTCCCCATTCCCATTTTTCCCAATATTTCCCCAGGACGCAGGCCAGCACTCCCTGGATCCCCAGCAGTGCAGTTCCTGCGGGATGCTGTTCCCATTCCCACAATTCCCATTTTCCCCCAGGACGCGGGGCAGCACTCCCTGAGCCCACAGCAGTGCAGTTCCTGCGGGATGCTGTTCCCATTCCCATTTTTCCCTCCCCATTCCCAGGATGCAGGCCAGCATTCCCTGAGCCCCCAGCAGTGCAGTTCCTGCGGGATGCTGTTCCATTCCCCATTCCCCATTCCCACAATTCCCATTTTTCCCCAGGACGCAGGCCAGCATTCCCTGGGCCCGCGGCACTGCAGTTCCTGCGGGATGCTGTTCGCCCCCGGCGTTCCCGAGGATCGGCTGCAGCACCTGCGGCACCACCGGCGGCTGCGCCAGGCCCTGACACACACGGTCAGCGGGAATCCACGGCAACGGGAACGGGAACGGCCCACGGGAATGATGGGAATGATGGGAATTCCAGGGGAATGGGAATGGGAACGGCCCACGGGAATGATGGGAATTCCACGGGAACGGGAACGGGAACGGGAATGATGGGAATTCCAGGGGAATGATGGGAATGGGAACGGCCCACGGGAATGATGGGAATTCCAGGGGAATGATGGGAGTTCCGTGGGAATGGGAACGTTCCGTGGGAGTGACGGGAGTGGGAATTCAATGGGAATGGGAATTCCAGGGGAATGATGGGAGTGGGAATTCCAGGGGAATGGGAATGGGAACGTCCCATGGGAATGATGGGAATTCCAGGGGAATGATGGGAGTGGAGATTCCAGGGGAATGATGGGAGTGGAGATTCCACAGGAATGGGAACGTTCCATGGGGATGATGGGAGTGGGAATTCCAGGGGAATGGAATGGGAATGATGGGAGTGGGAATTCCAGGGCAATGGAATGGGAATGATGGGAATGGGAGTGGGGATGGGGATGGGGATCCCAGGTATTCCAGGGGAATGGTGGGAATGGGAGTGGTGGCAATGGGAATGGTGGGAGTGGGAATGACGGAATGGGAATGGTGGGAATGGTGGCAATGGGAATGATGGGAATGGGAGTGGGAATGGGAAGGGTGAGAATGGGAATGGTGGGAAGGGGAATGGTGGGAATGGGAATAATGGGAATGGTGGGAATGGGAATGATGGGAATGGGAATGGTAGGAATGGTGGGAAGGGGAATGGTGGGAGTGGGAACGACGGAATGGGAATGGTGGGAATGGGAATAGGAATGGGAATGACAGAATGGGAATGATGAGAATGGGAGTGGGAATGGTGGGAATGGTGGGAATGGGAATGGTGGGAGTGGGAATGGTGGGAGTGGTGGGAATGGGAATGGTGGGAGTGGGAGTGCAGCATCCAGGGAGGGGGAGCTGGGTGGGAGGGGAGAGAGGGAATTCCAGGGGAATGGGAATATGGGAATGGGGAGAGTGGGAATGGGGGAATTCCTGGAATTTGGGGAATGGGGATGGGGATGGGAATGGGGGAATTGGGATGGGGAAATGGGAATGGGGGATGTGGGAATGGCGGGAATTTGGGAATGGCGGGAACTGTGGGAATGGGATTGGCAGAATGGGAATGTGGGAATGAGGGACAGGAGGAACGTGGGAATTCTGGGAATGAGGGGATGGCAATGGGGGAACGATGGCAATGGGAAATACTGGGAATGCTGGGAATCCTGGGAATGGCAGGAATGCAGGGATTGGGGAATGGGGGAATGCAGGAATACTGGGAACAGAGGGAACGGGGGAATGCGGGAATACTGGGAACAGAGGGAGCGGGGGAATGTTGGGAATGGCAGGAGAAATTCCTGCCCGGGATTGCTCCTGGAGATTCCTTCA
The DNA here is from genome assembly GCA_031885435.1 of Passerculus sandwichensis. Lineage (NCBI taxonomy): Eukaryota > Metazoa > Chordata > Aves > Passeriformes > Passerellidae > Passerculus > Passerculus sandwichensis. Next base: position 115,481,970 of record CM063129.1, read on the forward strand.
TGGAATTCCCTTTGGGATTCTTCCCTGGAATTCCCTCCTGGGATTCCATCTTGGGATGTGCACATTCCCCAATCACGGAATCCTGGATCCCCCAATCCCGAGGGAATTCCTGGGATTCCCCCAATCCTGGATCCCCCAATCCTGAGGGGATTCCCGGGATTCCCCCAATCCTGGATCCCCCAATCCTGGATCCCCCAATCCCGAGGTGATTTCCGGGATTCCCCCAATCCCGAGGTGATTCCCAGGATTCCCCCAGTCCCGGATCCCCCAATCCTGAGGCATTCCCGGGATTCCCCCAATCCTGGATCCCCCAATCCTGAGGGGATTCCCCCAATCCTGAGGTGATTCCCGGGATTCCCCCAATCCCAAGGTGATTCCCGGGATTCCCCCAATCCCGGATCCCCCAATCCCGAGGTGATTCCCGGGATTTTCCCTCGGCAGGGCTGGAAGCAGGAGCGCGTGGTGGCGGAATTCTGGGATGGGAGAATCCTCCTGATCCTCCCCGAGGATCCCAAATACGCCCTCAGGAAGGTACAGCCAATTCCTGGGGTTTCCCTCGGGAATGGGAGCTGAGATCCCAAATCCCAACGGGGCCTCATCCCGAAATCCCAATGGGATCTGATCCCGAAATCCCAATGGGATCTGATCCCGAAATCCCAATGGGATCTGATTCCAAATCCTCAAAGGGGTCTGATCCCTAAATCCCAATGGGAGCTGATCCCGAAATCCCAATGGGAGCTGATCCCGAAATCCCAATGGGATCTGATCCCGAAATCCCAAATCCTCAACGGGGTCTGATCCCGAAATCCCAATGGGATCTGATCCTGAAATCCCAATGGGAGCTGATCCCGAAATCCCAATGGGAGCTGATCCCGAAATCCCAATGGGATCTGATCCTGAAATCCCAATGGGAGCTGATCCTGAAATCCCAATGGGAGCTGATCCCGAAATCCCAATGGGAGCTGATCCCGAAATCCCAATGGGATCTGATCCTGAAATCCCAATGGGAGCTGATCCTGAAATCCCAATGGGAGCTGATCCTGAAATCCCAATGGGAGCTGGGCTCCCAAATCCCAATGGGATCTGATCCTGAAATCCCAATGGGAGCTGATCCTGAAATCTGAAATCCTCAAGGGGATCTGATCCTGAAATCCCAATGGGAGCTGATCCTGAAATCCCAATGGGAGCTGATCCTGAAATCCCAAATCCTCAACGGGAGCTGATCCCGAAATCCCAATGGGATCTGATCCCGAAATCCCAATGGGAGCTGATCCTGAAATCCCAATGAGATCTGATCCCGAAATCCCAATGGGATCTGATCCCGAAATCCCAATGGGAGCTGATCCCGAAATCCCAAATCCTCAACGGGGTCTCATCCTGAAATCCCAATGGGAGCTGATCCTGAAATCCCAATGGGATCTGATTCCAAATCCTCAAAGGGGTCTGATCCCTAAATCCCAATGAGAGCTGATCCCTAAATCCCAAATCCCAATGGGATCTGATCCCTAAATTCCAACGGGAGCTGATCCTGAAATCCCAGTGGAATTTGATTCCTAAATCCCAGCGGGATCTGATCCCGAAATCCCAAATCCCGGCAGGATCTGATCCCGAAATCCCAAATCCCAGCAGGATCTGATCCCGAAATCGCACCAGGAGCTGATCCCAAATTCCCAAATCCCAGCGGGATCTGATTCCCAAATCCCAATGGGATCTGATCCCTAAATCCCAGCAGGACCCAATCCCTGATTCCCATCCCACAGAAATCCCTAAATCCCTGTGCAAACCCAGCCTTTCTTGGGAACAAATCCTGTTTTCATGGGAATTCCCATCCCATTTCTCTGAGAATTCCCACCCCATTTCCCCAGAAGTCCCCACCCCATTTTCCCAGGAATTCCCATCCCATTTCCTTCAGAATTCCCACCCCGTTTATCCTGGAATTCCCACCCCGTTTATCCCAGGAATTCCCACCCCGTTTATCCCAGGAATTCCCACCCCATTTATCCCAGGAATTCCCACCCCGTTTATCCCAGGAATTCCCACCTCGTTTCTCTCAGAATTCCCACCCCGTTTATCCCAGGAATTCCCACCCCATTTCTCCTGGAATTCCCACCCCGTTTCTCCCAGTATTCCCACCCCGTTTATCCCAGAATTCCCACCCCATTTCTCCCAGCAATTCCCACCCCATTTCCCCAGGAATTCCCACCCCATTTATCCCAGGAATTCCCACCCCATTTATCCCAGAATTCCCACCCCATTTCTCCCAGCAATTCCCACCCCATTTCCCCAGGAATTCCCACCCCGTTTATCCCAGAATTCCCACTCCATTTCTCTCAGAATTCCCACCCCATTTCTCCCGGAATTCCCACCCCGTTTATCCCGGAATTCCCACCCCATTTCTCCCAGGATTCCTACCCCATTTCCCCAGGAATTCCCGCCCCGTTTATCCCAGAATTCCCACCCCGTTTATCCCAGCAATTCCCACCCCGTTTATCCCGGAATTCCCACCCGTTTCTCCCCCAGGCCGAGGAGGTTCTGGCGGTGGTGGATTCCGAGCTGGGTTTCCCGGAGCATTCCCGGCCGTTCCTGGAGCATTCCCGGCTGTTCCCGGCGCGGTCCCGGCTGTACCTGTTCGTGAGCCCCGGGCAGTGCGTGCTGGGCTGCCTGGCGGCACAGCCCATCCGCCACGTGCGTCATCCCACGGCATTCCCGCATTCCCAATTTCCCATCCCCAGTTCCCATTCCCAATTTCCCATCCCCAATTTCCCATCCCCAATTTTCCATTCCCACTTCCCATCCCCATCCTTATTCCCCGTTCCCAGGTCTCGTCCACGTTCCCAGTTCCCGATTCACATCCCCGTCCCAATTCCCAGTTTGTCAACCCCATCCCCATTCCCATCCTGGTTCCCATTCCCAGTTTTCCATTACCATTCCCAGTCCCCATTCCCAGTTCCCACTTTGCTGGTTCCGGTTCCCATTCCCAGTTCCTGATTCCCATTCCCCGTTCCCAGTTCCCGTTCTCAGTTTCCCATCCCCATTCCCATTTTCCATTCCTGAATCCCATTTTCCCTGTTCCCAATTTCCCATCCCTATTTCCCATTCCCACTTTTCCCGTTCCCACATTCCCATCTCCAGTTCCCAATTCCCATCCCCCATTCCCAGTTCCCCATTCCCGGTCTCCATTCCCAATTCCCAGTTTCCTGTTCCCATCCCCATCTCCATTCACGGTTTCCAGTTCCCATTCCCAGTTCCCATTCCCAGCCCCACTCCAGTTCCCAGTTGTTTCCCATTCCCAGTTCCCATTCCCAGTTCCCATCCCCATCCTTATTCCCCGTTCCCAGGTCTCGTCCGCATTCCCAGTTCCCGATTCACATCCCCATCCCATTCCCAGTTTTTCAACCCCATCCCCATTCCCATCCTGGTTCCAATTCCCAGTTTTCCGTTACCATTCCCAGTCCCCATTCCCAGTTCCCACTTTGCTGGTTCCCATCCCCGTTCCCAGTTCCTGATTCCCATTCCCCGTTCCCAGTTCCCGTTCTCAGTTTCCCATCCCCATTCCCATTTTCCATTCCTGAATCCCATTTTCCCTATTCCCAATTTCCCATCCCTATTTCCCATATTTCCCATTCCCACTTTTCCCATTCCCACATTCCCATCTCCAGTTCCCAATTCCCATCCCCCGTTCCCAGTTCCCCATTTCCGGTCTCCATTCCCAATTCCCAGTTTCCCGTTCCCAATTCCCATCTCCATGCACGGTTTCCAGTTCCCATTCCCAATTCCCATTCCCAGCCCCACTCCAGTTCCCAGTTGTTTCCCATTCCCAGTTTCCCATTCCCAGTTTCCTATTCCCAGTTCCCATTCCCCATTCCCATTTCCATTCCCACATTCCCAGTTCCCATTCCCGCATTCCCAATTCCCCATTCCCAATTCCCCATTCCCATGTTTCCATCCCCATCCCCATTCCCTGTTTCCCACTCCCAGTTCCCCATTCCCATTCCCAGTTTCCCAATTCTCATACCCATTCTGTTTCCCATTCCCCATTCCCAGTTTCCCATTCCCAGTTCCCATTCCCCATTCCCATTCCGTTTCCCATTCCCCATTCCCAGTTTCCCAATTCCCATCCCCATCCCCAGTTTCCCATCCCCAGTTTCCCATCCCTATCCCCATTCCCAGTTTCCCATTCCCAGTTTCCCATTCCCAGTTTCCCATTCCCAGTTTCCTATTCCCAGTTCCCAATCCCCATTCCCAGTTCCCATTCCCATTCCTGCATTTCCAGTTCCTATTCCCATTTCCCCATTCCCACATTTCCATCCCCATTCCCTGTTTCCCACTCCCAGTTCCCCATTCCCATTCCCCATTTCCAGTTTCCCCATTCCCATCCCCATCCCCAGTTTCCCATCCCTATCCCCATTCCCTGTTTCCCACTCCCAGTTCCCCATTCCCAGTTTCCTATTCCCATTCCCCATTCCCACTCCCAGTTCCCCATTCCCCATTCCCATTCCCAGTTTCCCAGTTCTCATCCCCATTCCGTTTCCCATTCCCCATTCCCAGTTTCCCCATTCCCATCCCCATTCCCAATTCCCCATTCCCACGTTGCCATCCCCATTCCCAATTCCCCATTCCCAATTCCCATCCCCATTCCCAGTTCCTCATTCCCACATTTCCATCCCCATCCCCATTCCCTGTTTCCCACTCCCAGTTCCCCATTCCCAGTTTCCCAATTCTCATCCTCATTCCGTTTCCCAATTCCCCATTCCCACGTTCCCATCCCCATTCCCAATTCCCCATTCCCACGTTCCCATCCCCATTCCCAATTCCCCATTCCCAATTCCCCATTCCCAATTCCCCATTCCCACATTCCCATCCCCATTCCCGCAGGCATTCCGCGTGCTGCCGGAGCCGGGCTTGGCACCATTGCCAGACCCCCAGGACCCCCAGAACTCCCGTGATCCCCGTGACCCCCGTGATTCCCGCGGGGATGCCCAGAGCGACCCGTGTGCCCGCGCCTGGCGCTGCTCGCTGTGCCCGGAGCCGGCGGCGTGCGGCATCAGCCGCCTCTGGGTGCTGGGGGCGCGGCGGCGCCGCGGCATCGCCCGCAGGATGATGGACGCCCTCAGGTGGGGGAGACAGCAGCCGGGAATGGCGGGAATGGCGGGAATGGCGGGGGGAAACGGGGAGTGGGGACGGGGGAAAACGGGGATTGGGGTGGGGAAATGGGAATTGGGATGGGGAAATGGGATTTGGGATGGGGAAATGGGAATTGGGATGGGGAACTGGGATTTGGGATGGGGAAATGGGATTTGGGGAGGGAGAACATGGAAAACTGGGATTGCCAGGTCTGGGAGTGCTGGACGCCCTCAGGTGGGAATGCAACCGGGAATGCCGGGAATGTTGGAAATGGTGGGAAGGGAGGGGGCGGGAAAGGGAGAGTGGGGAGGAAAAAGGGGGATTGGGGACGGGGAAACTGGGATGTGGGGTGGGGGAAATGGGATTGCGGATGGGAAAATGGGGAGAGGGAAATGGGATTGGGGAACTGGGATTGGAGATGAGGAAATGGCACGTGGGATGGGAAACTGGGATTTGATATGGGGAAAGTGGGATTGGGGATGGGGAAATGGGATTGGGGATGGAGAACTGGGATTTGGGGATGGGGGACTGGGATTTGATATGGGGAAAGTGGGATTGGGGATGGGGAACTGGGACTGGGGATGGGGAAACAGAATTGTGGATGGGAAAAGTGGGATTTGGGCAGGGATAACGGGAAAACCGGGATTCAGGCAGGAACGTTTTTCCAGTGTTTTCCATTTTCCCCATTCTTCTTCCTGGTGTTTCCCATTTCCTGAAATCTTCCTCGTTACTTTTCCCGACGTTTTCCCAGTGCTTCCCATTTCCCCATTGTTTATTTTTCCCAGTGCTTCCCATTTCCCTGTTATTTATTTCTCCCAGTGTTTCCCATTTCCCGCTCTTTATTTTTCCCAGTGCTTCCCATTTCCCCATTATTTATTTTTCCCAGTGTTTCCCATTTCCCCATTGTTTATTTTTCCCAGTGCTTCCCATTTCCCCATTATTTATTTTTCCCAGTGCTTCCCATTTCCCCATTATTTATTTTTCCCAGCGTTTCCCATTTCCTGCTGTTTATTTTTCCCGCTGTTTTCCATTTCCTGGCGATTTGATTTCTCTTGGCGTTTTCCATTTTCCCGTTCCTTTTCCCGGTGCTGCCCCGTTATTTTCCCCGTTATTTTCCCGGCGCCGTTTCCCCGTTTCCGGTTTCCCTGTGCCCCGACGCGCGCCGTCCCGTTCCAGGCGCACGTTCGTGTTCGGGGCCGTGCTGAGCTCCCGGGATTTGGCCTTTTCCGACCCCACGGCCGACGGGCGGGGATTCGCTGCGCGCTACTGCGGCCGCCACGACTTCCTCGTCTACAGCCCCCTCGCACCGGGACCCACCGCACCGGGATCCGCACCGGGAACACCGGGATCGGCACTGGGATCAGCACCGGGATCCACAGCACCGGGAACACCTGGATCGGCACCGGGAACACCGGGATTGGCACCGGGATCCACAGCACCAGGATCCACACCAGGATCTGCACCGGGAACACCGGGATCAACACCGGGAACACCAGCACCGGGATCTGCACCAGGATCAGCACCGGGAACACCGGGATTGGCATCGGGATCGCTGGGATCTGCACTGGGATCCACGGCACCGGGATCCACACCAGGAACACTGGGATCAGCACTGGGATCAGCACTGGGATCCACACCAGGATCTGCACCAGGAACACCTGGATCAGCACCGGGAACACCGGGATCAGCATCGGGATCCACACCGGGAACACCGGGATTGGCATCGGGATCCACAGCACCAGGATCCACAGCACCGGGATCCACGGCACCGGGAACACCGGGATCAGCACTGGGATCAGCACTGGGATCCACAGCACCAGGATCCACACCAGTATCAGCATCGGGATCCACACTGGGAACACCAGGATCAGCATCAGGATCGCTGGGATCTGCACTGGGATCCACGGCACCGGGATCCACACCAGGAACACCGGGATCCACGGCACCGGGATCACCGGGATCCACACCAGGATCGGCAGGATCACCGGGATCATTGATATCAACACCAGGAGCTGCAGCAGGAGCTGCACTGGGATCCACACCGGGATCCACGGCACCAGGAGCTGCACCGGGATCGGCACCGGGATCCAGAGCGGGATCATCAGGATCAGCACCCGGATCAACGCTGAGATCCACACCGGGATCAGCAGGATCAGCACCGGGATCAGCACCGGGATCAACACTGGGGTCCACGGCACCGGGATCAACACTGGGATCAGCAGGATCTGCAGCAGGATCTGGACTGGGATCAGCACCGGGATCAGCACCAGGAACCAGACCGGGATCAGCGGGATCCACACCGGGCTCTGCAGCGGGATCGGCACTGGGATCACCGGAATCAGCACCGGGATCCACACCAGGATCAGCAGGATCGGGATCATCAGGATTGGGATCAGGATCGTTGGAATTGAAATCGGGATCAGCAGGACCAGGATCAGCAGGATCACTGGGATCAGGATTGGGATCAGCAGCGGGAGCAGTGGGATCAGCAGGATCAGGAATCCTTCCCTAAATCCTTCCCAAATCCCTGAATCCCTTGGGAATCCTTCCCTTCCAGTTGGGAATCCTTGCCTAAATCCCTTCCCTTCCCTTTTCCTTGGGAATTCTTCCTGAAATCCCTTCCCTAAATCCTTCATTCCCTTGGGAATCCTTCCCTTCCCTTCCCTTCCCTTTGGGAATCCTTCTTTTCCTGGCATCCTTCCCTTCCTTTTCCTGGGAATGCTGAGCTCCCCTGGGAATCCTTCCCCAAATCCCATCCCTTCCAAATCCACCATTCCCTTCCTTTCTTTGGGAATCTTTCCCTTCATTCCCTTGGGAATCTTTCCCTAAATCCCTTCCCTAAATCCTTCATTCCTTTGGGAATTCCTCCCTAAATCCCTTCGGAATCCTTCATTCCCTTGGGAATGTTTCCCTCCCTTGGGAATGCTGAGTTCCTTGGGAATCTTTCCCTTCCCTAAATCCCTTGGGAATCTTTCCCTGGATCCCTTCCCAATCTTTCCAAATCCTTCATCCCCTTTGGAATCCTTCCCTTGGGAATCCCTCATCCCCTTTGGGAATCCTTTCCCAAATCCCTTCCCTCCCACATCCTTCATTCCCTTGGGAATCCTTTCCCAAATCCCTTCCCTCCCACATCCACCGTTCCCTCCCTTTCTTTGGGAATCTTTCCCTTCATTCCCTTGGGAATCCCTCCCTAAACCCCTTCCCTGAATCCTTCATTTCCTTGGGAATCCCTTCATTCCCTTCCCTTTGGGATCCTTCATTCCTTTGGAATCCCTGATCCCTTTAGGAATCCCCTTCCCTTTTGGGATCCCTCATTGCCTTGGGAATTCTCATTTCCCTTTGGGATCCCTCATTCCCTTGGGAATCCCTGATTCCTTTGGGAATTCCCTTTCCCTTTGGGATCCCCCATTCCCTCGGGAATGCTCATTCCCTTTAGGTCCCTGATTCCCTTGGGAATTCTCCTTTCCCTTGGGAATCTCCCTGGGGGTCCCTCCCCTCTCCTTTCCTGCCCAGCTGCTGCTGAATTCCACTGGAAATCCTGGAATTCTCCAGGATCCCCCCAAATTCCTGCCTTTTTCCCCGAGTGTTTTTTGGGATTTAAGTTAATTGGGGTCGGGGCTTCGTTAATGGGAATTGGCTTTTCCTGTTGCCTTGGAACTGGGAATTCCAGGCGTTTGTGGGAATGTTCCAAGGTTTTGTGAAGATATTCCATAAATTCCTGACAATATCCCAAGGTTTTACCACGATGACCCATCAATTTCTGTCAATATTCCAAGATTTTGTGAAGGCATCCCAAAAATTTCTGTCAATATCCCAAGGTTTTCCAGGGCGTTGTGGGAATATTCCAAGGTTTTCTGAGGATATTCCATAAATTCCTGTCAATATTCCAAGTTTTTCTGATGCTGTTCCATTGCTTTCTCTCAATATTCCAAGGTTTTCTGAAGTTATTCCATAAATTTCTGAAAATACTCCAGAGTTTTCTGTTATTTCATTTTTATGAAAATATTCCAGGTTTTTTGAGGGTATTCCAAGGTTTTATGGGAATATTCCAGGTTTTTTGAGGATATTCCAAGGTTTTATGGGAATATTCCAGGTTTTTTGAGGATATTCCAAGGTTTTATGGGAATATTCCAGGTTTTTGAGGATGATCAAAGGTTTTATGGGAACATTCCAGGTTTTTTGGGGAATTTTTGGGTTTTTATGGAAATATTCTGGGGGTTTTTTTGGGAATTTTCCCCCCTCAGAGCACCCGAATCCCATCCAGGCTCCCTCCACTCTGGAAAACCCAGATCCCAAGGAAAAATCCAGCAATTCCAGAGAGAGGAACAAATTTATTTATTTGAAACATTCCTGAGGGAAAACTGGGGAAAATCCAACTCAAAATGAGGGAAAAATCCAGGGGGAAAACTCGGGAAATTCCAGCCCAAAAATGAGGGAAAATCCAGGAAAAAACCTTGGGAAAATCCAAAGCCCAGAGGGAAAATCCAAACCCCAAAAAGAGGGAATTCCAGCCCAAAAAAAGAGGGAAAATCTGACCTAAAAAAGGGAGAACCCAACTTAAAAAGGGGGACAACCCAATTTAAAAAATGAGGGAAATTCCAACCTAAACTTGGGAATTCCAGCCCAAAAAAGGGAAAATCCAACTGAAAAAAGATGGGAAAATCCGACCTAAAAGAGGGAAAAATCCAGTGCAAAAAGCCTGGGAACATCCGAATTCCAGAGAGTGGGAAAATGAGGGAAATCCAGCCTAAAAAAGAGGGAAAATCCAACTAAAACAGGAATGAAAATCTGACCTAAAAGAGGGAAATTCCAGCCCAAAAAGGAGGGAAAATCCAACCTTAAAAACTTGGGAAAATCCAAACCTGAAACTTGGGAAATCCGACCCCAAATTTGGGAGATTACAACCTGAAAACTTGGGAAAATCTGACCTAAAAAAGAGGGAAAATCCAAATCCCGAAGAGTGGGAAAATGAGGGAAAATCCAGCCCAAAAAAAGAGGGAAATTCTGACCTGGAAAAGGGAGAATCCCACCTAAAAAGAGGCAAAACCCAATTTTAAAAATGAGGGAAATTCCAGCCTGAAAGATGGAAAATCCAAACCTCAAAGAAAAGGGAAAATTGGGAAATCCAACCAAAAATGAGGGAAAACCCAACCTAAACTTGGGAATTCCAGCCCAAAAAAAGAGGGAAAATCCAACTGAAAAAAAGTGGGAAAAACTGACCTAGAACAGGGGAAAATCCAGCAAAAAGCTTGGGAAGATCCAAACTCCAAAAAGAGGGAAAATCCAACCCCAAACCTGGGAGAATCCAACCTGAAAACTTGGGAAAATCTGATCCAAAAAAGAGGGAAAATCCAAACCCCAAAGAGTGGGAAATTCAACGTAAAAATGGGGAAAAATCCAATTAAAACAGGGGGGAAAATCCAATGGGAAAACTTGGGAAATTCCAGCCCAAAAAACAGAGGGAAAATCCAACTCCGAACCTGAGGGAACCCAACCTGAAAACTTGGGAAAATCTGATCCAAAAAAAGAGGGAAAATCCAAACCCAGAGTGGGAAAATCTCACTGGAAAAGGAGGGAAAAGTTGACCTAAAAGAGGGAAACTCCGACAAGAAAGGAAATCCGGGAATGTCAGAACTCTGGAATTCCAGGAGTTTCAGGCCCTGGAATTCCAGGAATGTCAGGAATCACATCCTGCTGGAAATCTGGGAATGCCAGGGCTCTGGAATTCCAGGAATGCCAGGCTCCAGAGCCACATCCTGGAAATCTGGGAATATCGGTCTCTGGAAAAGTGGGAGGAGTGTCAGGTCCTGGAATTCCAGGAATGTCAGGGATCTGGGGATGTTAAGCGCTGGAATTCTGGGAATTCCAGCTGCATTATCCTGGGAATTCCAGCTCCACAATCCCAGCAATTCCAGCTCCATTATCCCAGCAATTCCAGCTCCATTATCCCAGTCTCTCAGGGCTGTGGAATTCCTTCTCCATTATCCCAGGCTCTCAAGGCTCTGGAATTCCGGGCTCTGTAATCCCAGGAATTCCCGCTCCGTCATCGTGGAATTCCAGCGCTGTCATTCCAGAATTCCATCTCTGTCACCCACTCAGTCATCCCGGTCTTTCAGGGCTCCATTGTCCTGGAATTCCCGCTCTGTTATCCCAGAATTCCCGCCCTGTTATCCAGGTCTCTCAGGGCTCTGTTATCCCAGAATTCCCGCCCTGTTATCCCAGAATTCCCGCTCTGTTATCCAGGTCTCTCAGGGCTCTGTTATCCCAGAATTCCCACTCCGCAGTCCCAGAGTTCCCGCTCCCTTATCCCAGTGCCTTAGGGCTGTGTTATCCCAGGATTCCCGCTCCATCGTCGGTTATCCCGGCGTTCCCGCTCTCCCCTCAGGGCTCTGTTATCCCGTCATTCCCGCTGTGTTATCCCTCATCATTTCCACTCCATTATCCCTCATCATTCCCGGCCCGTTATCCCAACTATTCCCGTTCCGTTATCCCATCCCTCATTCCTGCTCTGTTATCCCGGCTATTCCCGCTCTGTTATCCCGTCATTCCCGCTGTGTTATCCCTCATCATTCCCGCTCTGTTATCCCGTCATTCCCACTCCATTATCCCTCATCATTCCCGGCCCGTTATCCCCACTATTCCCGTTCCGTTATCCCATCCCTCATTCCTGCTCTGTTATCCCGTCATTCCCACTCTGTCCCTCATCATTTCCACTCTCCTGGCTGTTCCTGCTTTGTTATCCCGCGTCATTCCCACTGTTATCCCATCATTCCCACTCTGTTATCCCAACTATTCCTGTTCCGTTATCCCGTCCCTCATTTCCACTCTGTTATCCCGGCATTCCCACTCTCTCCCTCATTCCCTCATCATTCCTGCTCTCCCGGCTGTTCCCACTCCGTGGTTATCCTGTCATTCCCACTCCGTTATCCCAACTATTCCTGTTCCGTTATCCCGTCCCTCATTCCCGCTGTGTTATCCCATCATTCCCGCTCTGTTATTCCTCGTCATTCCCGCTCTCCCAGCATTCCCACTCTCCCCTCAGGGCTGTTATCCCATCATTCCCGCAGTGTTATCCTGGCATTCCCGAGCTGTCCCCCATCCCTCATTCCCGCTCTGTTATCCCGGCTACTCCCGCTGTCCCTCAGGGCTGTGTTATCCCGTCATTCCCCCTCCGTTATCCCGTCATTCCCGAGCTGTCCCTCAGCATTCCCGAGCTGTCCCCTGTCCCTCATTCCCACTCTCCCGGCATTATTCCCGTTATCCCATCCCTCATTCCCGCTCTCCCGGCATTATTCCCGTTATCCCATCCCTCATTCCCGCTCTCCCGGCATTATTCCCGTTGTCCCATCCCTCATTCCCGCTCTCCCGGCATTATTCCCGTTATCCCATCCCTCATTCCCGCTCTCCCGGCATTATTCCCGTTATCCCATCCCTCATTCCCACTCTCCCGGCATTATTCCCGGTATCCCATCCCTCATTCCCGCTCTCCCGTTCCCGGCATTGCCGCAGCTGCAGCAGCGCAGGGACGATGGCGGCCGCCGGGGGGCGGCGCGGGCCGCGCATGCGCAGAAGAGCTCCCGCACGGGCCGCAGCGAGGGCATTCCCGCTGTTATCCCCGCTGTCCCTCATTATTCCCGCTTTGTTATCCCGGCTATTCCCGATGTCGATGTCCCTCATTATTCCTGCTCTGTTATCCCTCATTCCCTCCCCATCCCGTCATTCCCGCTCTCCCCCCGGCTGCTGTTCCCGTTCCCGGCATTCCCGCAGCTGCAGCAGCGCAGGGACAACGGCGGCCGCCAGGGGGCGCCGCGGGCCGCGCATGCGCAGAAGAGCTCCCGCACGGGCCGCAGCGAGGGCATTCCCGCTCTGTTATCCCATCCTTCACTCCCGCTGTCCCCCACCCCTCATTCCTGCTGTGTTATCCCGGCTATCCCCGATGTCCCTCATCATTCCCACGCCGTTATCCCGGCATTATTCCCGTTATCCCGGCATTATTCCCGTTATCCCGGCCCTCATTCCCGCTGTGCCCCCGGCTGTTCCTGTTCCCGTTCCCGGCATTCCCGCAGCTGCAGCAGCGCAGTGACGATGGTGGCCGCCGGGGGGCGCCGCGGGGGCTCGCGGGCGGTGCATGCGCAGAAGAGCTCCCGCACGGGCCGCTGTGAGGGCTCCTGCGCCGCCTCCGCGGGCAGCGGCGGCCGCGACCCCAGCGCGGCCTGGTACGCGGCCTCGTCCAGGGAATCCTCCGAGCACGAATCCTCTGGGATAACGGGAAGGAGGGAGGGAGGGAGGGAGGGAGGGAGAGAGCAGCTGTTGGGAGCGGATCCCGGAAATCCCGGCCCCCATCGCAGCCCACCGCTTCCTGATGCTCCCAGGGATCCTCTGGGAATTCCAGGCCAGCCCCTCCACAGCCTCCCAGACAGGAATTCCTCCCCAAAATCCCCAAACCCCAAAATTACAAAAACCCCAAGATCCCAAAACCTCAAGATCCCAAACTCCCAAAACACCAAGATCCCAAAATCCCAACCCTCTGGGATGCCGGGAGCCCGGCGGCGCTTCCTGATCTTCCCAGGGTGATCCAGAGCTTTCCTTGGACACTAACAGGGATCCTCTGAGAATTCCAGCCCTCCACACCCTCCCAGACAGGAACTCCTTCCCAAAGCCCCAAAATCATGAAATCCTAAAACCCCGAGATCCCAATATCCCAACCCTCTGGAATGCCAGGAGGGAGCGGCTGTCAGCAGTGGATCCCAGGAATCCCAGTCCTGATCCCAGTCTAGTGCTTCCTGATGTACCCAGGGTGATCCCGAGACCACCAGGGATCCTCTGGGAATTCCAGCCCAGCCAGGAATCCCTTCCCAAGATCCCACAATCCCAAGCTCCCCTTTCCCAGCAGGAATCCCATCCCATCCCATCCCATCCCATCCCATCCCATCCCATCCCACTCCCCTTTCCCCAAATCCCGGAGCCGCTTTCCCACCCGAGCACTCCCCGGATCCCTTCCCCACGCCCGTTCCCTCTCTGCAATTCCCATAATTCCCGTTACTCCCGGCATTCCCGTTGTGTTCCCGGTACCGTCGGATCCGTCGTCGCGGAGCGGGGGCAGGTGGGGCACGTTCAGGGCCAGCATCTCCCACAGCGTGAGGCCGAAGGCGAAGACGTCGGCGCGGTCCGAGATGGCCCCGCCCGGCTCCAGCGCCTCGGGCGGCGACCACGGCTCCGTGCCCACGTAGCACAGGGAGGGGTCGCTCACTGCACAGGGAAAACCGGGAATAAATCGGGAATAACGGGATCAATGGGATCAATGGGGCTCCGTGCCCACGTAGCACAGGGAGGGGTCGCTCACTGCACAGGGAAAACCGGGAATAAATCGGGAATAATGGGATCAATGGGGTATGGGGCTCCGTGCCCACGTAGCACAGGGAGGGGCCGCTCACTGCGGAGGGAAAAATGGGAATAAATCGGGAATAACGGGATCAATGGGGTATGGGGCTCCGTGCCCACGTAGCACAGGGAGGGGTCGCTCACTGCACAGGGAAAAACGGGAATAAATCAGGAATAATGGGATCAATGGGATAACCGGATCAACGGGATCAATGGGATCAAATGGGCTCCGTGCCCATGTAGCAAGGGATGGGTCGCTCGCTGCAGCAGGAAAAATGGGATATTGGGATCAATGGGATTAATGGGATATTGGGATCAATGGGATATGGCGCTCCGTGCCCACATAGCACAGAGAGGGATCGCTCACTGTGCAGGGAATAACGGGATCAAAGGGATCAATGGGGCTCCGTGCCCACGTACACAGGGATGGATCGCTCACTGCCGAGGGAACAACGGGATAACGGGAATAATGGGATCAGTGGGATCAATGGGATATGGGGCTCTGTGCCCACGTAGCACAGGGACTGATCACTCACTGCAGCGGGAAGAATGGGATATCGGGATCAATGGGATACTGGGCTCCATGCCCATGTAGCACAGGGATGGATCGCTCACTGTGGAGGGAATAACAGGATCAATGGGATCAGTGGGATAACAGGATCAATGGGATCCATGGGATAACAGGATCAATGGGATCCATGGGATAGCCCACGTGGCACAGGGACGGGTCACTCACTGCCATGAGATAATGGGGATAAATTGGGATATTGGGATCAAAGGCACATGGGGCTCCGTGCCCACGTAGCAGAGAGAGGGGTCGCTCACTGCCATGGGAACAACGGGATCAATGGGATCAATGGGATCAATGGGATACGGGGCTCTGTGCCCATATAGCAGAGAGAGGGGTCACTCACTGTCATGGGATCAATGGGATCAATGGGATCAACGGGATCAATGGGATACGGGGCTCTGTGCCCAGATAGCAGAGAGGGGTCACTCACTGTCATGGGATAACAGGAACGTGTTTGGAATAATGGGATCAATGGGATATTGGGATTGCCCACGTAGCACAGGGACGGGTTTCTCACTGCACAGGGATAGCAGGGACAAATCAGGATCAACTGGATATCAGGACTGGGAGATGGGATTGGGATATGGGATTGGGAATGGGATCAAAGGGACATAGGGAAGGGGATTGGGAATGTGATCAGGATCGCTCACTGCCGACGGAGCGGAGGGAACAAATCGGGAATGATGGGATCAAAGGGATAGTGGGATCGGGATATTGGGAATGGGATTGCTCACTGCAGCGGCAGCAGAGGGATAGCGGGATAATGGGATCAAAGGGATATTGGGATCGGGATATTGGGAATGGGATCGCTCACTGCAGCGGGGTAACGGGATATTGGGAACAGGATTGGGAAGGGGAACGGATTGGGAATGAGATAATGGGATCAAAGGGATATTGGGATTGGCAGTGGGAATGGGATCGCTCACTGCAGCGGGATAACGGGATATCGGGAACAGGATTGGGAAGGGGAATGGATTGGGAATGAGATAATGGGATCAAAGGGATATTGGGATTGGGAGTGGGAATGGGATCGCTCACTGCAGCGGGGTAACGGGATATCGGGAACAGGATTGGGAAGGGGAATGGATTGGGAATGAGATAATGGGATCAAAGGGATATTGGGATTGGCAGTGGGAATGGGATCGCTCACTGCAGCGGGACAACGGGATATCGGGAACAGGATTGGGAAGGGGATCACTCACTGCCACAGGATCCAGGGATCAAAGGGATGCTGGGAATGGGATCCACGGGATGGGAGTCCCACACTCCAGACCAGTTTACGGGGATCCCCCATTCCCGGGCATTCCCGGGTTCCCACCTGTCAGGTTCTCATCCAAGGGCAGGGAGACGCCGACGTCGCAGATCTTGACGGTGTCGAAGGCGCCGCGGACGACGACGTTGGGGGATTTGATGTCGCCGTGGAGCAGCCGCTGCTCCGTGTGCAGGTACTGCGGGAAAGCCCGGGAACGCCGGGAATTCAGATCAAGGACAAATCCCGGAGCCAGCCTCAAAACCTCGGGGGTGGCTCGGAACCCGTGGATTGGGGGATCTCATGGATCAGCCCAATCCTGCAGCCGCTCCTTGGGCACTGCCAGGGATTCTCTGGGAATTCCAGCCCAACCGGGAATTCCTTTCCAAGATCCCAAAATCCCGACCCTCTGGCCATGGTGGGAGCCATTCCCTGTGCTGCCATTCCAGGCCCTTTTCCCAAATCCCCCTCCAGCTCTCCTGGGTTGGATCCAGCCCCATCCCAACCCCTCCCTGAGATGGAATTTCGTGATCCAGGGGTTTCCCTGGGAATTCAGGACTCCAGGAAGGGTCTGGAGTCCTAAAAAAGGGAATTTTCCATCCCCGAATTCCACAAAAATCCCTCAGAATGGATCCTGAGTGTCCTTGATCCCAGAATGGTTTGGGATGGGATCCATGGACCTTCAATTCCATCCCATCCCATTCCAACCTCAATTCCAGGCCGCTCCAACCTTTCCTTGGACTCTCCCAGGGATTCTCTGGGAATTCCAGCCCAGCCAGGAATTCCTTCCCAAGTCCCACCCCAAGCTCCTCTTTCCTAGGAATTCCCTCCATTCCCAGCTCTCCCAGCCTGGCATTGGATCCATCCCCATCCCGACTCCTCCCTGAGAAGGAATTTCGGGATCCAGGGTCTTCACTGGGAATTCAGGACTCCAGGAAGGGCCTCCCTTCCCTTTTCCATCCCCAAATTCCATAAAAATCCCTCAGGATGGATCCTGAGTGTCCTTGATCCCACAATCATGGAATGGTTTGGGATGGGACCTTCAATCCCATCCCATTCCAACCCCAATCCCAGGCCGCTCCAACCTTTCCTTGGACTTTCCCCAGGATTCTCTGGGAATTCCAGCCCAGCCGGGAAATCCCTCCCAAGATCTCACCCATCCCCATCCCTATCCCAGCATCCAGAAAGCCCCCCTGGCTCCCCTTTATCCCAGAATCCTGAGATCTTCCTGGAATGCCAGGACTTTTCTGGAATCCCGTGACTTTTCCGGAATCCGAGGGTTTTTTTCCCAGAATTCCCAGGATTTTTTCCCAGGATTTCCCTGGGATTTCCCCGGTACCTGGAGGCCCCTGGCCATGCTGAGGGCCACGTGCAGGATGGTGTTTGCCGGGAACATTCCCAGGCCCTGCTCCCGGCGCTCCTCGATGAGGTCGTTCAGGGATTTCTCCCCCCCGAATTCCATGGCCAGGCAGAGGCTCCCGTCCGGAGCCTTCGTCAGCGCCCGGTACCCTGGAATGGGACCCATGGGATCACTGGGAATGGGATCCTTGGGAATGGGATCCGTGGGAATGGGATCCGTGGGAATGGGATGGGATCCGTGGGAATGGGATCCATGGGAATGGGATCCATAGGATCCATGGGAATGGGAGCCATGGGAATTGGATCCCTGACAATTGGAATGGGGATGGGAATGGGGTCCTTGGGATTGGAATGGGATCCATAGGAATGGGATCCATGGGATATGTGGGAATGGGAGCTGTGGGATCCATGGGATCACTGGAAAATGGGAGCTGTGGGAATGGGAATGGGATCCATGGGAATGGGAGCCATAGGATCCATGGGAATGGGAGCCATGGGAATTGGATCCCTGACAATTGGAATGGGGATGGAAATGGGGTCCTTGGGATTGGGATCCATAGGAATTGGATGATGACAATAGGAATGGGATCCATGGGGTATGTGAGAATGGGAGACATGGGAGCCGTGGGAATGGGATCCGTGGGATCAGCGGGATTAGGAGCCATGGGAATGGGATTTGTGGGAATGAGAATGGTAGACGTGGGAACGGGATCTGTGGGAATGGGATCCATGGGAATTGGAGCTGTGGGAATGGGATCCATGGAATCCGTGGGAGTGGGAATGGGAATGGCAATGGGATGGGATCCGTGAGAATGGGATTTGTGGGAATGGGATCCATAGGAATGGGAATGGGAGCCATGGGATTTCTGGGAATGGGAGCCATGAGAATGGGAATGGAATTGTGGGAATGGCAATGGGATTGGACCCATGGGAATGGGATCCGTGGGAATGGGAGCTGTAGGAATGGGAATGGGGATGGGATCCATTGGAGTGGGAATGGGATTCATGGGAATCGGAGCTGTGGGATCCATGGGAATGGGATTAATGGGAATGGGATCCGTGAGAATGGGATGGGAATGGGGATGGCAACAGGAATGGGGGAGCAGCCACAATCATGGAATATTCCGGATGGGATTCATGGATTTCAGTCCCATCCCAGTCCAACCCTGAGCCCTCCCCTGATCCCAGGGAGCTCCAAATCCATCCTTGGACACTCCCGGGGATCCGGGGGCAGCCCCGGCCTCCCTGGGAACCCCAGAGGCACTGGGAGGTCTGGAATTCCCCAATCCCTGATCCCCCTCATCTCCCCCTCTATTCCCATGGATCCAACCCCTCCATTCCCATGGATCCAACCCCTCCATTCCCATGCATCCATCCCCTCATTGCCACAAATCCAACCCACCCATTCCCAACAAATCCAACCTCTCCATTCCCACAGATCCACCCCCTCCATTCCCAATGTAGCCAACCCCATTCCCAATGGATCCATCCCTCCATTCCCACAGATCCAACCAAATTCCCAACAAATCCAATTCCATTCCCAACAGATCCAACCCCATTCCCAATGGACCCAACCCCTCCATTCCCACGGATCCATCCCTCCATTCCCATGGATCCTTCCCCTCCATTCCCAATGTACCCAACCCCATTCCCATGGATCCATGTCTCCATTCCCAATGGATCCAACTCCTTCATTCCCATGGATTTATCCCTCCATTCCCATCAAATCCAACACCTCCATTCCCAACAGATCCGTCCTCATTCCCAAGAAATCCAACCCCTCCATTCCCACGGATCCAACCCAATTCCCATGGATCCATCCACATTCCCATGGATCCATCCACATTCCCATGGATCCAACACCTCCATTCCAAACAAATCCAACTCCTCCATTCCCATGGATCCATCCCCATTCCTATTGATCCAACCACTTTCCCATCAAATCCAACACCTCCATTCCCAACAGATCCATCCTCATTCCCATCAAATCCAACCCCTCCATTCCCATGGATCCTTCCCCATTCCCATTAAATCCAACCCCATTCCCATCAAATCCCCTCCATTCCCAGTGGATCCAGCCAAAATTCTCATGGATCCATTCCCATCAAATCCATCCCTCCATTCCCAATGTACCCCACCCCATTCCCATCAAATCCATTTCCATTCCCATTGATCCAACGCCATTCCCAATGTGCCCCACCCCATTCCCATCAAATCCGTTTCCATTCCCATCGCACCCAACCCCATTCCCAACGTAGCCAACCCCTCCATTCCCACGGGACGGGGCCCCTCCGTTCCCGGGAGCGCGCACCGACGATGTTGGGGTGCCGCAGGTTCCGCAGGGTCCGCGCCTCCTCCCGCAGTCTCCGCTGGAAGAGGCTGCGCTGGCTCTGCGAGCAGCCGGCGTTGATCTTCTTCACGGCCCACGGGGAGCGCGGCAGCCCCCGCGGGGACCTGCCCGGGAAAAACGCCGGAATTGCCACGGAATTCCCGACGGGAAAGGGATGCGATCCGCCCGCCGCGGGACGGGAATGCTGCGAATTTCTCCGGGGAATTTTTGGGGAAAGGGAAGTTTTATCCAATCCCGTTTCCAGGTGGGGTTGGTGGAGGGAAGGAATGGAGCCCAAATCCCTGGAATTCCAGCCGGGACAGGGTTATCCCGAAATAATGGAGTCTAAACCCCTGGAATTCCAGCTGGGAATGGGTTAACCTGAAATAACGGAGCCCAAATCCCTGGAATTCCAGCTGGGAATGGGATATCCCAAAATAATGGAGCCCAAAATCTAGCACTTCCCAGGAATGGAGCCCAAATCCTGGAATTCGCAAGAATGGAGCCCAAATCCCTGGAATTCCAGCTGGGAAAGTGTTATCCACAAATAATCAAGCCCAAAATCTCAGAATTATAGCTGGGAAAGGGTTATCCCAGAATAATGGAGCCCAAAATCCTGGATTCCCAGGAATGGAGCCCAGATCCTGGAACTCCAGCTGGGACAAGGATTCCCAGAATGATGGAGCCCCAAATCCCTGGAATTCCAGCCAAGATTTATCACAGCAATGGCCCCAAATCCCTGAATTCCATCCACGGAAAGACCAATGGGGTTACCCCAAAATAATGGAGCCCAAATCCCAGAATTCCCAGGAATGGAGCCCAACTCCTGGAATTCCAGCCAGGACAGGGGTCATCCCAAAATAATGAAGCCCCAAATCCCGGAATTATAACTGGGCAAGGTTATCCCAAAATAATGGAGCCCAAAATCCTGAAATTACAGCTGGGAAAGGGTTATCCCAAAATAATGGAGGTCAAATCCCACAATTCCAGCCGGGGCAGGGTTATCCCAAAATAATGGATATCAAATTCCACAATTCCAGCTGGGGCAGGGTTATCCCAAAATAATGGAGATCAAATTCCACAATTCCAGCTGGGGCAGGGTTATCCCAAAACTCCGTGTTCCTTCCCTGCTCCACAATTCCCAAATCCCTCCCTTGGCTCCGTATCCACGGGGAGGAAAACTGGGATAATCTCCGCGATTTCCTGGGATTCCCGAGGCCATTCCCAACCTTTTCATCAGGTAGACGCTGACTCCGGTGCCGAATCCCAACTTCTGCATGAAGGGAGAGGCCGGGATGGTCACGGACACGGGGCCGGGCTCTGCGGGGAGAATTCCCGGTGATCCCATGGGAAATCCCACTGGGATCGGGACCTGCTGATCCCATGGACAATCCCACTGGCATTGGGATCTGCTGATCCTGCAGGAAAATCCAACTGGGAATGGGATCTGCTGATCCCATGGGAAACCCCTCTGGGGTCGGGATCTGCTGATCCCATGGACAATCCCGCTGGGATCCACTGGAAGTGGAAAATCCCACTGGGATTGGGATCTGCTGATCCTACAGGAAAATCCAGCTGGGAATGGGATCTGCTGATCTCATGAGAAATCTTGCTGGGATCGGGATCTGCTGATCCCAGGGGAAATCGTGGATCTGCTCCTCAGGAATCACCCACAGGATGGGAGGGAACGGCCTCAAACTTCCTGGGAAAGTTCAGTTGGATTTTGGGAACAGATCCTGTCTGGAATTCTCAGCCCTGGAGTCCCCATTCCCTGCAGGATTTACATCCCAGGGGATTTCAGGGTCGCAGATCCTTGGCAGAACTGGGAACGGTCAGAATTCCCAGCCCAAAATATTCCACGATTCCCACGGGATGCTCTGAACCTGTTCCTGACCCAGATTTTTAGGAAAGCTCCTTCCAACCCCCACAATGTTTTCCCAAATTTTGGCTCCGTTCCCTGGAGGGGTTTGTTCCCTAAAAAATGGAGATCCCGCAGATCCAGCCCCAATTCCAGAGGGGAATTCTGGGCAGCACAAAAGGGAGCTGGGATAGGAATGGGAAATGGGGATGGGAATGGGAAACAGGAATGGGAACAGGAATGGGAACAGGAAATGGGGATGGGAATGGGAAACAGGAATGGGAACAGGAATGGGAAATGGGGATGGGAATGGGAAACAGGAATGGGAACAGGAACAGGAAATGGGGATGGGAATGGGAAACAGGAATGGGAACAGGAATGGGAAATGGGGATGGAAATTGGAATGGGAAATGGGGATGGGAACAGGGACAGGAAATGGATGTGGGAAAACAGGGATGGGAATGCGGATCAGAAATGGGAAACAGGAATGGGAACGAGGATTGGAACGGGAATGGGAAACAGGAATGAGAAATGGAGATGGAAAACGGGAATGGGAAACGGGAATGGGAATGGGAAATGGGAACGGGAAACAGGGATTGGATCTGGGATGGGAATGGGAACAGGGATGGGGACGGGGATGGGAAATGGGGATTGAAAACCAATCCCAGCTCATCCCAGGGATTTCCCACCTGGATGTGCTCAGGGATAAAACTGGGAGGATGAGGAGGAGGAGGAGGAAGGGGGAGGGACGGGCAGAGTTTTCCCAGGAATCTCTGGGATTGTTGCAGGAAAGGTCAGACAGGGCTTGGAGCAGGCTCTGGAATTCATCCCAGGGATCCTTCCAAGGCCTTGGATTTGGGATGAGGGCGTTCCCTGGAACAGCCCCTGGGGTCTGGCAATCCCTTTGGGAACATCCCAAACCCCTTGGGAACATCCCGACCCCTTCGGGAGCATTCCAGTGGCTTTGGGAATATTCCCACCCCTTTGGGAACATCCCAATCCCTTTGGAAATATCCCAATCCCTTTGGGATCATCCCCATTCCTTTGGGACCATCTCGATCCCTCTGGGAACATCCCAACCCCTTTGGGAATATTCCCATCCCTTTGGGATCATTCCAGGATCAAACATCCTGACCCCTTTGGGACCATCCCAGCCCCTTTTGGGAACATCCCCATCCCTGTGGGAACATCCTGATCCCTCTGGGAATGTTCCCACCCCTTTGGGACCATCCTGACCCCTTTGGGAACATTCCGGGATCAAACATCCCAATCCCTTTGGGAACATTCCACCCTTTTGGGACCATCCCAGTGATCCTTCGGGAACATCCCCATCCCCCTGGGAACATTCCGGGATCAAACATCCCAATCCCTTTGGGACCATTCCCATCCCCCTGGGAACATCCCAATCCCTCTGGGACCATCCCGATCCCTCTGGGACCATCCCGATCCCTTTGGGAACATTCCGGGATCAAACATCCTGATCCCTTCGGGACCATCCCGACCCCTCTGGGACCATCCCGATCCCTCTGGGAATATCCCAAACCCTTTGGTAACATCTCGGTCCCTCTGGGGGTATCCCGATCCCTTTGGGAACATTCCGGGATCAAACATCCTGATCCCTTCAGGACCATCCCGATCCCTCTGGGATCACCCCAGGCCGTTCCCGCTGTTCCTCACCAGCTTTGTCCCGGCGCGCCGAGGGCGTCGGGGACTGGAAGGTGTCCATGGAGCCGATCCCGATCCCAATCCCGATCCCGATCCCGATCCCGATCCTGCGGGACACGAGGGGACGTGAGGGACCCCAATGGCACTGGGGGGAATTTGGGGAATTGGGGGGAATTTTGGGACTTGAGGGGAATCACAGATTTGGGAATTGGGAAATCCTTAATTTGGGTATTGGTGGGAGGGAGGGGGCAGATTTGGGAATTGGAGGAAATTTTGGGAAATGGGGATATCCCGGATTTGAGAACTGGGGGGGGTGGATTTGGGAATTGGAGGAAATTTTGGGAAATGGGGATATCCCGGATTTGGGAATTGGGGGGGGTGGATTTGGGAATTGGAGGAAATTCTGAGGACTGGGGGGGCGGGGGGGGGGGGGGCTGGATTTGGAGAAATCCTGGGTTTGGAAATTGGAGAAACCCTGGATTTGGGGATTAGAGAAATGCTGGATTTGGGAATTGGGAAATCCCAGATTTGGGCATTGGCAGGGGCAGATTTGGAAATTGGGGGAAAATTTTGGGAAGTGGGAAAATTTTGGGAATTGGGGAAACCACAAATTTGGGAAATCCTGAATTTAGGAACCAGGGGAGGTCTCGTGTTTGGGAATTGGGGGGGTTCCAGATTTGGGAATTGGGGAAATCCTGTGTTTGGGAATTGGGGAAATCCTGTGTTTGGGAATTGGGAAATCCTGGATTTGGGAATGGGGGGGGCCTGGATTTGGGAATTGGGGGAAATTTTGGGAAATGGAGGGGGCTGGGTTTGGGAACTGGTGAGAGCTGGATTTGGGAATTGGAGAAATCCTGGATTTGGGAATTGGGGGAAAATTTTGGGTATTGGGGAAATCCTGGATTTGGGAACTGGGGGGTCCTGGAATTTGGAACTGGAGGGGCTGGATTTGGGAACTGGAGGAAATTTTGGC
The DNA here is from genome assembly GCA_031885435.1 of Passerculus sandwichensis. Lineage (NCBI taxonomy): Eukaryota > Metazoa > Chordata > Aves > Passeriformes > Passerellidae > Passerculus > Passerculus sandwichensis. Next base: position 115,506,479 of record CM063129.1, read on the forward strand.
AATTGTGGAAATCCTGGATTTGGGAATTGTGGGGGGGAGGGGGCTGGATTTGGGAATTGAGGGGGGGGGTCCCAAACTGGGGAATTCGGGAAGTCCCAGATTTGGGAATTGGGGGGATCCCCAAAATCCCGGCCCCGGGAACTGGGATGGTCCCAGGCTGGGGGATCCCAGATTTGGGAATTGTGGCGCGGGGGAGGATCCCGACACAGGGATTGGGATCCAGGCTCGGGAATTGGGAATTGGGGATGGAATCCCAGGATTCTGGGGGGCGATCCCAGCTCCGGGGGCTCCCAGGGAGAGCCGCCGGTCCCACCTCGCTCCGGGGTTCGCTGGCTGCGGCCGCCGAGCCCCGGCAATTCCCGGATCCTTTTCCCGGTGCCGATCCCCGGGAATTCCCGGATCCTTTTCCCGGTGCCGATCCCAAGGAAATTCCCGGGGAATCCCTGGATCCTTTTCCCGCCTTTTCCGCCCGTTTTCGGGCGCCGCGTTCGAACCGCGCGCGCGCGCTCGCGCCGCCCCGCCCCTTCCTGGGGGGCGTGGCCAAACACCTAATATGGCGCGAGGGGGCGGGGATGTGGGCGTGGCCAGACCCGCGCGGGGCGCGATCAGAGCCGGGGGCGTGGCCGAGCGCTGGCGGGGTGACGTAAGCGGCGCGCGCACTGTGGGGGCGTGGCCAGCGCGGGGTGGGCGTGGCTTGGGGCGGTCCCGGGGGGTTTTGGGGCGGCCCCAAACGCGGCGCGGGGGATTTGGGGCGCTCCGGGGGCTCCGCGGGGCTGCGAAGGGTCAGAGAGGAGGGAGGGGGTGCCCAGGAATTTGGGGAGGCGCTGGGGGGGTCGGTGGAAACACATAAATGACCGAATAAAAACCCCAAAAATACCTCTAAACCCCATAAACCCCAAAAGTCCCCTTAAACCCCCATAAAACCCCATAAATGCCATAAAAACCCCATAAATGTCCATGAAACCCCATAAAACCCCCATAAACCCTAATAAAACCCCATAAACCCCCACAAACTCCATAAAAGCCCATAAATACCCATCAACCCCAATAAAACCCCATAAATACCCCAAACCCCTGTAAAACCCCTAAAATACCCCATAAACACCATTAATCCCATAATGCCCCATTAAACCCCATAAACCCCATAAACCCCCATTAACCCCTTAAACCCCATAAAACACCCTAAACCCCATAAAATCCCCCAAAATCCCATAAACTCCATAAATCCCATAAAAGCCAATAAATCCCCATAAATCCCTCTCAACCCCCATGAAACCCCATAAGTGCCCCTAAAACCCCATAAACCACATAAAACCCGAAAAAATCCCCCTAAACCCCCATAAAACCCCATAAATTTCCATAAAATCCATAAAACCCCAAAAATACCCCATAAACCTGGCAAACCAAAAAAGTCCCATAAATGCCATAAACGGCCATAAAAACCCCATAAATGTCCATAAAACCCCATAAAACCCCCCCATAAACCCTAATAAAACCCCATAAACCCCCACAAATTTCATAAAAGCCCATAAATACCCATCAACCCCAATAAAACCCCATAAATACCCCTAACCCCTGTAAAACCCCTAAAATACCCCATAAACCCCATGAATCCCATAATGCCCCATTAAACCCCATAAACCCCCATTAACCCCTTAAACCCCATAAAACACCCTAAACCCCATAAAATCCCCCCAAAACCCCATAAACTCCATTAATCCCATAAAAGCCAATAAATCCCCATAAACCCCCATAAATCCCTCTCAACCCCCATGAAACCCCATAAATGCCCCTAAAACCCCATAAACCACATAAAACCCCCAAAAATCCCCCTAAACCCCCATGAAACCCCATACATTTCCATAAAATCCATAAAACCCCAAAAATACCCCATAAACCTGGCAGACCAAAAAAGTCCCATAAATGCCATAAACGGCCATAAAAACCCCGTAAATGTCCATAAAACCCCATAAAACCCCCATAAACCCTAATAAAACCCCATAAACCCCCATAAACTCCATAAAAGCCCATAAATACCCATAAACCCCAATAAAACCCCATAAATACCCCAAACCCCTGTAAAGCCCCGAAATACCCCATAAACACCATTAACCCCATAATGCCCCATTAAACCCCATAAACACCATAAACCCCCATTAACCCCTTAAACCCCATAAAACACCCTAAACCCCGTAAACTCCCCCCAAAACCCCATAAACTCCATAAACCCCATAAAAGCCAATAAAACCCCATAAATCCCTCTCAACCCCCAGGAAACCCCATAAATACCCCATAAATCCCATAACCTGCCATAAACCCTATGAAAACCCCATGAACCCAATAAAACCCATAAACCCCATAACCTCCCATAAACTCCCATAAACCCAAATAAACCCTATAAAAACCCCATGAACCCCATAAACTCTATAAAACCTCATTAAACCCCATAAAACCCCAAAATCCCCATAAACCTCATAAATCCCAAAACCCCATAAAACCCCATAAAATCCCCAAAACCCCCACAAATCCCCATAAGCCCCCCTAAAACTCTATAAACCCCATAAAACCCCATAAACCCCATAACCTCCCATAAACCCCATAAAACCCCATAAACCCCATAACCTCCCATAAACCCTATAAAAACCCCATGAACCCCATAAACCCCATAAACCAAAAAAACCCCATAAACCAAAAAAAAACCCATAAATCCCAAAACCCCATAAAACACCATAAAATCCCAAAAAACCCCACAAATCCCCATAAGCCCCCCTAAAACCCTATAAACCCCATAAAACCCCATAAACGCAAAAAAACCCCATAAACCAAAAAAAACCCCATAAATCCCATAACCCCACCGGGAGAAAACCAAATCCTTTATTTCTCTGGGAACGATCCCGTTCCTGGGATCCGGGCTGGGATGGGGATTTGGGATGGATTTGGGGTCGTCCTTTTTGGGATCACCCCTGGCCCCTTCGGGATGGATTTGGGGTTTTCCCCTTTGGGATGGGTTTGGGATTTCTCCCCAGTCTCTTTGGGATGGATTTGGGGTTTTCCCCTTTGGGATGTGTTTGGGATTTCCCCTCCGGGATGGATTTGGGATTTGCCTTTGGGGCGGGTTTGGAGTTTCCCTTTGGGACGGATTTAGGGTCAGTCCCTTGGGGTGAGCTCCTCTGGGGCGGGTTTGGGGTCAGCCCCTTTGGGTTGTGTTTGGGATTTCCCGTTTGGGGCGGGTTTGGGGTCAGCCCCTTTGGGTTGTGTTTGGGATTTCCCTTTTGGGGCGGGTTTGGGGTCAGTCCCTTTGGGTTGTGTTTGGGATTTCCCGTTTGGGGCAGGTTTGGGGTCAGCCCCTTTGGGTTGTGTTTGGGATTTCCCGTTTGGGGCAGGTTTGGGGTCAGTCTTTCGGGGCAGGTTTGGGGTCAGTCCATTAGGGGATGGATTTGGGGTCAGTTCCTGGCCCTTTTGGGATGGATTTAGGGTCAGTCCCTTTGGGGTGGATTACAGAACAGTCCCTTGTGGCGGGTTTGGGGTCAGTCCCTTTTGGGATGGATTTGGGGTCAGTCCCTTTTGGGCTGGGTTTGGGGTCAGTCTGTTATGGGGCGGGTTTGGGGTCATTCCCTTTGGGGATGGATTTGGGATTTCTCCTTTGGGGTGCGTTTGGGGTCAGTCCCTTATGGGATGGATTTGGGGTCAGTCCCTTATGGGACAGATTTGGGGTCATTCCCTTTATGGGATGGATTTAGTGTCAGTCCCTTTGGGATGTCTTTGGGGTCAGTTGCTTTTGGGATGGATTTGGGATTTCTCCTTTAGGGTGGGTTTGGGGTCAGTCCCTTTTGGGATGGATTTGGGGTCAGTCCCTATGGGATGGGATGTGTTTTGGTGTCAGTCTGTCCGGCAGCTCACTCCGGCGTCCTCGGCGTGGCCGCAGTCCCTGGCCATTTGGGATGGATTTGGGATTTCTCCTTTGGGGTGGGTTTGGGGTCAGTCCCTATGGGATGGGATGGGCTTTGGGATCATCCCCTTTTGGGATGTAGTTTGGTGTCAGTCTGTCCGGTTGCTGTCAGTCTGTCCGGTCGCTGTCAGTCTGTCTGGTCAGTGTCAATCTGTCCGGTCGCTGTCAGCCTGTCTGGTTGGTTGGTGTCAGTGTGTCCGGTCAGTGTCGGTCTGTCCAGCCGGTGTCAGTCCGTCCGGTTGGTTGCTGTCAGTCTGTCTGGTCAGTGTCAGTCTGTTTGGTCACTGTCAGTCTGTCTGGCTGGTGTCAGTCTATCCAGCTGGTCGCTGTCAGTCTGTCCGGTCGCTGTCAGTCTGTCTGGTCGCTGTCAGTCTGTCCGGCCGGTGTCAGTCTGTCCGGTTGGTCGCTGTCAGTCTGTCCGGTTGGTTGGTGTCAGCCTGTCCAGTCGCTGTCAGTCTGTCCGGTTGGTCGGTGTCAGTCTGTCCGGTCGCTGTCAGTCTGTCCGGCAGCGCACCCCGGCGTCCTCGGCGTGGCCGCAGTTGGTGCGGCCCCACCCCGAGAAGCTGCAGAGCTCCAGGGACTCCTCGGTGCCTGTGCAGGACACGTCGTCCATCCAGATCTTCCCCGTGCCTGCGGACGGACACACGGACACGGACGGAATTACAGGGATGTCCCCAGGACAGAATTACCGGGATCCCACAGGAGCCATTCCTGAAACCCGAGGAGCCGTTCCCCGGGATCCCGATGACCCATTCCCGAATCCCACAGGAGCCGTTCCCAATCCCAAATCCTGTTCCCAATCCCACAGGAGCCGTTCCCAAATCCCACAGGAGCCGTTCCCGAATCCCACAGGAGCAGTTCCCAATCCCACAGGAGCCATTCCCGAATCCCACAGGAGCCGTTCCCAATCCCACAGGAGCCATTCCCGAATCCCTCAGGAGCCGTTCCCGAATCCCACAGGAGCCGTTCCCAATCCCACAGGAGCCATTCCCAAATCCCACAGGAGCCGTTCCCAATCCCTCAGGAGCTGTTCCCAATCCCACAGGAGCCGTTCCCAATCCCACAGGAGCTGTTCCCAATCCCAAATCCTGTTCCCAATCCCACAGGAGCCGTTCCGAATCCCACAGGAGCTGTTCCCAATCCCACAGGAGCAGTTCCCAATCCCACAGGAGCAGTTCCCAATCCCACAGGAGCCGTTCCCAATCCCACAGGAGCCATTCCCAAATCCCACAGGAGCCGTTCCCAATCCCACAGGGGCAATTCCCAATCCCACAGGAGCCGTTCCCAATCCCACAGGAGCAGTTCCCAATCCCACAGGAGCAGTTCCCAATCCCACAGGGGCAATTCCCAATCCCACAGGAGCCGTTCCCAATCCCACAGGAGCAGTTCCCAATCCTACAGGAGCTGTTCCCAATCCCACAGGAGCCGTTCCCAATCCCACAGGAGCTGTTCCCAATCCCACAGGAGCCGTTCCCAATCCCACAGGAGCCGTTCCCAATCCCACAGGAGCAGTTCCCAATCCCGAGGAGCTGTTCCCAATCCCAAATCCTGTTCCCAATCCCAAGGAGCCATTCCCTGGGATCCCGAGGAGCTGTTCCCAAATCCCACAGGAGCTGTTCCCCAGGATCTCAAGAAGCTCTTCCAAATCCTGAGGAGCCGTTCCCAATCCCAAATCCTGTTCCCAAATCCCACAGGAGCCATTCTCCATCCCAAATCCCGTTCCCCATCCTGAATCCCATTCCGAATCCTGAGGATCTGTTCCCAAATCCCACAGGAACCACTCCCAATCCCAAATCCCATTTCTGATCCCGAGGAGCTGTTCCCAATCCCAAATCCCATTCCCAATCCCATAGGAGCCATTCTGAATCCCAAGGAGACATTCCCAAATCCTACAGGAGCCGTTCCCCATCCCAAATCCCGTTCCCAATCCCAAATCCTGTTACTGATCCCGTTCCTGATCCCATTCCCAGTCCCGAGGAGCCATTCCCCATCCCAAATCCAGTTCCCAATCCTGAATCTCGTTCCCAATCCCGAGGAGCCATTCCCAATCCCAAATCCTCTTCCTGAATCCCGTTCCCCATCCTGAATCCTGTTCTCCATCCCGAATCCTGTTCCCAATCCCGAGGAGCCGTTCCCAATCCCAAGCAGCCATTCGCAATGCTGAGGATCCGTTCTCAAATCCCACAGGAGCTGTTCTTGATCCTGAATCCCATTCCCGATCCCGAATCCCATTCCCAATCCTGAATCCCATTCCCAATCCCGAATCCCGTTCCCAATCCTGAGGAGCCGTTCCCCCATCCTGAATCCCATTCCCGATCCCGAATCCCATTCCCAATCCCGAATCCCATTCCTGGTCCTGAGGAGACATTCAACATCCCAAATCTTGAATCCCATTCCCAATCCTGAATCCCGTTCTCGATCCCAAATCCCGTTCCCGGTCCTGAAGAGCCGTTCCCCATCCCAAATCCCATTCCCGATCCCGAATCCCGTTCTCGATCCCAAATCTCGTTCCCGGTCCTGAGGAGCCGTTCCCCATCCCAAATCCCATTCCCGATCCCGAATCCCGTTCTCGATCCCAAATCTCGTTCCCGGTCCTGAGGAGCCGTTCCCCATCCCGAATCCCATTCCCGATCCCGAATCCCATTCCCAATCCCGAATCCCATTCCCGATCCCGAATCCCGTTCTCGATCCCAAATCCCGTTCCCAATCCTGAGGAGCCGTTCCCCATCCCGATTCCCATTCCCGATCCCAAATCCCGTTCCCGTTGTTGGCACCTTGTCCGAAGCGCGCCATGCGGAAGACGTCGGCGGCGCCGGGGTAGCCGAGCATGCGGCACGCCACGTCCCCGTCCCGCCCGTCCCAGCCGTCGTCGCACACGGAGCCCCAGCGCCGCTCGTGGAAAATCTCCAGGCGCCCCTCGTGGGCCCCGGAGCCGTTCACCAGGCGCACCGAGCCCTCCGAGGGAACTGCGGGACGGACAGAGGGACATGGGGACAGTAAACATGGACATGGGGACACCAGGATGGACATGGGGACAGTAAACATGGACATGGGGACAGGAGCCGTTCACCAGACGCACCGAGCCCTCCGAGGGAACTGCGGGATGGACAGGGGGACAGCAGGATGGACATGGGGACAGTAAACATGGACATGGGGACAGGAGCCGTTCACCAGGCGCACCGAGCCCTCCGAGGGAACTGCGGGATGGACAGGGGGACATCAGGATGGACATGGGGACACCAGGATGGACATGGGGACAGGAGCCGTTCACCAGGCGCACCGAGCCCTCCGAGGGAACTGCGGGACGGACAGGGGGACATGGGGACAGTAAACATGGACATGGGGACAGTAAACATGGACATGGGGACGGGAGCCGTTCACCAGGCGCACCGAGCCCTCCAAGGGAACTGCGGGATGGACAGGGGGACATCAGGATGGACATGGGGACAGCAGGATGGACATGGGGACAGCAGGATGGACATGGGGACAGTAAATGTGGCCCCTGGAGCCGTTCACCAGGCACGCCGAGCCCTCCGAGGGAACTGCGGGATGGACATGGGGACACCAGAATGGACATGGGGACACCAGAATGGACATGGGGACAGTAAACATGGAGATGGGGACAGCAAATGTGGGGACAGCAAACGTGGGGACGGGAGCCGTTCACCAGGCACACCGAGCCCTCTGCGGGAACTGGGGATGGACAGGGGGACATCAGGATGGACATGGGGACACCAGGATGGACATGGGGACAGCAAACGTGGGGACAGGAGCCGTTCACCAGCCGCACCGAGCCCTCGGATGGAGCTGGGGACACCAGGAGGGACACGGGGACAGCAGCCAGGGGGGTGGGGACAGCAGACATGGCGATGGGAACAGCAGCCAGGGGGACAGCAGCCGCACCGAGCCCTCGGGCGGAGCTGCGGGATGGCAGGATGGACAGGGGACAGCATCGGTGGGGATGTCAGCCATGGGGACAGCAGCCATGGCCGTGGGGACAGCAGCCATGGCGATGTCGTCCATGGCGGCTTCAGCCATGGGGACAGCAGCTGGGGAGCATCAGCCACCAGGGACAGCAGCCCTGGGGACAGGAGCTGTGGGGACATCAGCCATGGGGAAAGCAGCCATGGGGATGTCAGCCATGGGGATGTAATCCATGGGGACAGTATCCACAGTGACATCATCCATGGAGAACATCATCCATGTGACATCATCCAAGGTGACATCATCCATGGGGACATAATCCATGTGACATCATCCATGGTGACATCATCCATGGTGGCATGACCCATGGTGACATCATCCATGGCGAACATCATCCACAGTGATGTCACCCGCAGTGATGTCATCCACGGTGGAATAATCCATGGCAGCATCCCCAGGGACTGTGGCATCTCAAAGGGATGGTGATGTCATCCAAGCTGACATCATCCAAGCTGACGTCATCCATGGTGGCATCTCCAGGGATGGTGTCCCCAGGGATGTCCTTGGGATTCCAGGGGGAATGTCCCCAAGGTGGGATGTCCCCAGGCTGGGACGTCCCTGGAATCGCAGTAGAACCCCGGGATGGTTTTCCCAACATCAGGAATTCCTCTTTCCATCAGGAATTTCCCCTCCCCGGGCTCCCAATTCCCCAAAATCCCCCCAAATTCCGCGCCGGGGTCTCCGTGGGGCGCGCCCAGAACTCACCGGTGCCACCGGCCGCTCCTCGGTCCCCCCGGTCCCCCTTGTCCCCCTTGGGGCCGCGCTCACCTGGGAAGAGAGGAGACGGAATTTGGGGGTGCACTGAGCCCCCCCACAGCCCCCAGGAATTCCCAGGAATCCCCAGAAATTCCCAGGAATCCCCATCCCTCTTTGATACCCCTGAACCCCCATAAATCCCACTAAATTCCCATAAATTCCCATAAATCCTCATTAATCCTCCAATCCCTCTTTGATGTCCCTGGACCCCCAGAAATCCCCGGAAATTCCCAGAAATCCCCAGAAATTCCCAGGAATTCCCAGGAATTCCCATCCCTCTTTGATTCCCCCTGGACCCCTAGAAATCCCAATAAATACCCAGAAATTCCCAGAAATTCTGGGAAAGCCGCATCCCTCTTTGGTGCCCCTGGACCCTCAGAAATCCCAATAAATTCCCATAAGTTCCCAGAAATTCCCATCCCTCTTTGCCCCCTCCAGACCCCATAAATCCCCCCAAAACCCCCTCACTCCCAATATTCCATTTCCCATCCCTGCTCCCAAAAATGGGAAATCCCAAAAATCCTCTGGGAACGCGTTCTGTGGCGGAGGGAGGACAAAGGCCTGGCGCTCCTGGAATTCCCTGACTGCAGATCCCATAAATCCCATCTGGATTTTGGGATGAAATTCCCGATTTGTGGGTGGAAAACCTCGTTTGGGGCTAAAAACGCCTCATTTGGGGGTTGGGCTGGGAATTCCCAAATCCCTGAGGGAGCGCCAGGAAATCATGGAATGGTGTCCATGGAAAAGAGCAATGCCAGGGGGATAAACATTCCTGCCCCTTTGATATCCTGGGAATTATTCAATATGCCAATCATGGTTTAACATCCCGGGAATGATTCAATATCCCAATTATGGCTTAATATCCCAGGAATTATTCAACATCCCAATTATGGTTTAATATCCCGGGAATGATTCCATATCCCAATCATGATTTAATATCCTGGGAATGATTCCATATCCCAATTATGGTTTGATATCCCGGGAATTATTCAATATCCCAATCATGGTTTAATATCCCAGGAATGATTCAATATCCCAGGAAATATTCAATATTCCAATCATGGTTTAATATCCCGGGAATGATTCAATATCCCAATTATGGTTTAATATCCCGGGAATGATTCCATATCCCAATATTGGTTTAATTTCCTGGGAATTATTCAGTATCCCAATCATGGTTTAATATCCCAATCATGATTCCATATCCTGGGAATGATTCCATATCCAGTCATGGTTTGATATCCCGGGAATGATTCCATATCCCAATCACGGTTTAATATCCTGGGAATGATTCCATATCCTGGGAATGATTCCGTATCCCAATCACGGTTTAATATCCCGGGAATGATTCCATATCCTGGGAATGATTCCGTATCCCAATCATGGTTTAATATCCCGGGAATGATTCCATATCCTGGGAATTATTCCATATCCAGTCATGGTTTAATATCCCGGGAATGATTCCGTATCCCAATCACGGTTTAATATCCCGGGAATGATTCCATATCCTGGGAATGATTCCGTATCCCAATCATGGTTTAATATCCCGGGAATGATTCAATATCCCAGTCACGGTTTAATATCCTGGGAATGATTCCATATCCCGGGAATGATTCCATATCCCAGTCATGATTCCATATCCCGGGAATGATTCCATATCCCAATTATTGTTTAATATCCCGCTAATGACCTCACTAACGAGCTCGGACATTCCTTGCCTCTCCCGGCGCCTCCTCCTCCCTCATTCCCGGCTTTTCCAGGCCCGGATTTGCCGATCCCGGCTTGGCCAGGCCTGGCCCGATCCCAAGGAAAGGCTCGGGGATGCTCCAGGAACAACAAACAACGCCCGAAAACGCGGGAGAAAGGAAAACACGGGATGGGAAACGATCCCAACAGGGCCGAGCCGGGCAGGAAATTCCCGCCCGTTCCCTGGGAGAGCGGGATCGCTCCCGCGGGCTGTGTGGGACGGAGCTGATGGGATCCAGATGGAAATTCCCGGGAACGGGGCCAGGGATGCGGCTCCCGCCTCGGGACGGGGTCGGGATCACGGAGCGGCCCCGGCTCCTCACGTTCAGGAATCGGGATTGGGAAGCGACAATTCCGGGTTTTCGGGGATTCGTCCCCAAAATGGGGTGGGGGAAAGGGTGGCGTGATCCCGGGAATTCTGGGTTTCTGGGATCAAGGGCACTAAGGATCCATCCTGAAGGATTTTTATGGAATTTGGGGGTGGAAAAGGGAAGGGAGACCCTTCCTGGAGTCCTGAATTCCCAGAGAATCCCTGGATGCCAAAATTCCTTCTCAAGGAGGAGGTGGGATGGGGATGGATCCAGTGCCAGGCTGGGAGAGCTGGGAATGTGCAGCTGGATCAGGGCAGGATCCAGGGAATCCTTGGAGCCGCTTCCCCATCCCAAAGGGGCTCCAGGAGAGCTGGGATTTGGGCAAGGGCTGGAGGGGCAGGAGGCAGGGAATGGCTTCCAGTGGGAAAGGGGAGCTTGGGATGGTGGGATCTTGGGAAGGGATTCCTGGCTGGGCTGGGATTCCCAGAGAATCCCTAGCAGCGTCCCAGGGTGGGTTTGGATCACCCTGGGATGGTGGGAAGTGTCCCTGGGATGGGATTGAAGGTCTGGGGATCCCATCCCAAACCATTCCGGGATTCTGGGATCAAGGACACTCAGGATCCATCCCAAGGGATTTTTATGGAATTTGGGGGTGGAAAAGGGAAGGGAGACCCTCCCTGCAGTCTGGAATTCCCAGAGAATCCCTGGATCCCTGGCAGTGTCCACGAGTGTATTTGGATCACCCTGGGATCATGGAATGTGGAAAAGGATTCCCATCCCGAAATCCCAAATCCCCAGCTTTTCCCGGTGTCCGTCACCACTCCGAGAGCAGCAGCAGCAATCCGGGAATGCCGGAATGGTTTGGGTGGGAAGGGACCCTCAATCCCACCCCATTCCAGCCCCGACACCTCCCGCTATTCCCGGGGTGCTCCAACCTTTCCCGGGACACTCCCGGGGATCCAGGGGCAGCCGCAGCTTCTCTGTGTCCCTCTTTCCCCCTTTCCCCATCTCTCCCCTTTTCCCTGGAATTTTCTGGTGGGAATAACTCGGTGACTCCGGTGTTGGGGCTGGAGAAGATCCCAAAAATGGGATCCAACTCCCTGAGAGCCTGGAGGGAGCCTCAGGGCTGGGACAGAGCCGGGAATTCGGGAAAAGCCTCTCCCGCTCCGTCCTGCCCGGCGCCTTCCCCCAGCCACCATCAAAGCGTTCCAGGCCGTTTTCCCATCTTTTTTTGGGGGATTGGGCACAAAATGTAGGCCCAGACACAGGGACAGAGACCCTCAGCTCCTCCCATGGATCCACAGGGATGGACGGATCCCAAAATCTTGGGAAAAGCCCCAGGAGAATCCACAAATCCCATTTTTCTGGGTGGAAGCAGGTTCTGCCTCCGTGAACATTCCCAAAAATCTCCACCCTGGGGATGTTCCGGAAGGAATCTTCTCTTATCCCCCCGAATTTATCCCAAAATTCCAATCCCAGCTTGGATTTTTCCCACTCTTCTTGAGTGCAATCCCTGCATGACGTTTTCCATGGAAAAGTGGGGAGGGTGGGCCTGTCCTCACTTCCCAGGATAATTTTTCCCGTTTGGAAATGAGGAAAGAAATTCTCCACTGGGGTGATTTTGAGGAAAAATCCATCAAAAAAGGGAAAACACCAAAGAGGAAAAAGACTTGGGAATCTGCCCTTCCTCTGCCCGGTTGGAGCCGCTCTGGGAGAGGTTTAACCCTGGAATTTTCCATGAGGAGGCTCCTGCACACCCAAAACCCCATCCCAGGATTCCTGGGATGCAATTCCCGAGGAACCGAGGGCTCCTGCCAAGTCCTTGGAGAAGGGTCCTGCAGAAATCTGGGATTTAAGGCAAAGCTTGGCTTTGGATCCGTGCCCAGGCCCGGGTCTGTTTCCCATAAATTCCAGAGAATCCCATAAACTGCCCGAGCGCTGCCGGGGGGCTGGAATTCCAGTGGAAAAGGGGTCGGATGAAGCTCTGGATCCGACATTCCCGATCTCCCCAGGGGAGGGAGGTGGGGATGGATTTTTGGGGTGGGGGACACATTGGAGTGGGGACAGCACGGATCCCTGAGATGGGGACAGGATCCGGGAATGGCTTTGGGGTTTTCATGGAATTGCTGAGGTTGGAAAAGCCCTGAGGGACCATCGAGACCAGAGGTGGAGCCCCTATTCCCGGGGGATCAAAATCCATGGGAATGTGGCACTTGGAGATGTGGATTGGGGTGGGAATGGTTGGACTTGGAGAGCTTTGCCAGCCTCAACAATTCCATGATTCTTTGCCGAGCAAATCCTGCGTCGGGCCCGCAAATCCCAACCCAACCAGCCGGGGACTTTTGGGATCATTTTCTGCATTTAAGGAGCTCTCGGCATGAACCAGTGAGGAAATCCCGACATTCCTGGTGCTCCAGGGATGTGTCCAGGGGTTTTCCAACCTCCTGGAGCAACTGGGGATAGTGGGAGATGTGGAAGGGCGTGGAATTTGAGGATCTTTAAGGTCCCTTCCAACCCAATCCCAATTCCAATTCCAATCCCAAACCCAATCCCAATTCCAATCCCAATTCCAATTCCAATTCCAATCCCAATCCCAATCCCAGTCCCAATTCCAATCCCAATCCCAATCCCAGTCGCAGTCCCAATCCCAAACCCAGTCTGAATCCCAGTCCCAGTCCCAATCCCAATCCCAATCCCAATCCCAATCCTCTCCAGGTGTCTGTTCCCTGCAATTCCCAGCCCTTCCCAGGGTGTTTTCCCTTCCAGCCTCCCCAGCAGGAATTTTGAGGCACAAAGAACGGTTTTTTGGGTTTTCAATCCTGCTTTTGGTTGCAGCTGGGAATTTCCCATCCCAGGTGTCCTGGGACAGCCGTGTCCCGCTAAATCCCGACTTCCTACTCCCACAGTTTTCCTGGGAAGATGGGAAACCACAGCGGGCCAGGAACGCCCCAGAAAACACCAGGAGATCATTCCCAAATCCCTGATGGAGCCAGGCATGGGAGCACAGTCCGGGAGGCCCCATGGAGCCCCATGGAATGGGAGGACATCCCAAATCCATCCGTTCCCTCCGCGGTTGGAGCAGGAATTGTTGGGATTCCCATTCCTCCAGGAGATCCGGGTGGTTCCCGAGCCAGAGGATGCCCCGGTCCCGCTCCCAGGGCTCTGCCCCTCATCCCGGGATCTCCAGAGCCCGTCTGATCCCGGATTCCCGCCCGGAATTCCGCGTCCGTACCTTTGAGCCCCCGCATTCCCGCGGGGCCGCGCGGGCCCAGCTCTCCCGGGTCCCCCTTCAGTCCGCGCAGGCCGGGCAGTCCCCGCTCCCCGGGAAGGCCTGGAATGGGGAGCAGGACACCAAATGAGCCAATTCCAGCAGAATTCCACAATCCCAATGCGGATTGTGAGACCCCAGAGAGTCCGTCCCATGTTGGGAAGGATGAAAGTCTGACCAGGAAGTCTCACAGATATCTGTGCTTGGCAGAAAGATTTTTAAATGTGGAGTCTGATGAAGGAATAGAGATGGAAGCAAGTTTTGATGAGAATAAAGGAATTGCTGAGCCAGCCTTACTGGATAACCAAGGAGGCAAAGGGTGTGTGAGTTAGAAGGGGTTTTATGGCTTAGAGCAAAGGATAAACCCACCCCAAACAAGGAGATGTTTGTACCAAGCAGAAAACATTTTTTAGCACAGGCAAACAAGTAGAAAAAAGGTCTCAGAATTTTCCACTGCAAGAAAACTGAAAAACAACTTCTAGCTTAAACTGCAATGCACTGACTGTTAGTGACAGAACAGTAACATGAATATGGTAATTACAGTAGTTATGATTGGCTGTAGGTAATAGTTAAGGAGTAGATTGGTTCTACTATATTAAGATGCTCAGCAAAGAAAAGTATATAATGCATTGTAACCAAAAGAAAAATATAGAATGCATTGTAACCAAAAATATATCATGCAATGTAACCAAAAGAAAAGTATGTAATGCATTTGTAGCCAAAAGAAAAATATATAATGCATTTTAACCAAAACAAAAGTATATAATGCAATGTAAACAAAAATATATAATGCATTGTAACCAAAATAAAAGTATATAATGCATTTGTAACCAAAATAAAAATATAAAATGCATTGTAACCAAAAATAAAAGTATATAATGCAATGTAACAAAAAGAAAAAGTATATAATACATTGTAACCAAAAGAAAAATATGTAATGCAATGTAACCAAAAGAAAAGTATATAATACAATGTAACCAAAAGAAAAATATGAAAAAGGATTTGTAGCCAAAAGAAAAATATATAATGCATTGTAACCAAAAGAAAAGTACATAATGTAATGTAAACAAAAGTATAGAATGCAATGTAAACAAAAGTATAGAATGCAATGTAACCAATCCCAGATTTTATTCCTCATCCTGCAGAGGCTCAAATCCCAAAAGCTGAAAACAATCAGGAGCCAAGACAATGGGAACGAGGAATTGTATTGGAAAAATAACGGGGGGAAAACGCCTGGAGCCCTGCATCCCTCATTTCGGCTCTTACAGTCCCATCCTTTCCTGCGCCTCCCTGGGATCCAGGATGGATTTATCCGGGTGCTAAGGAATTCCTGAGCATCCTTAGGCTGGGATGGAGCCAAACTGGGCTCCAAAGCTGGAGATCAAGGGAGGGAAACCAGGATCCATCCCGAGGAATTGGGATGTGTCCCCCGTGAGCCCCAGGTCTCCAGGATCCATGTTGTCCAAGGGGGTGGATGTTTGGTGGAGAAGGAGGCAGATGGAGTACCCTGGTGTGAGCATTCCCCACCTCTGGGAGGTGGGGATTGGGCTGGGGTTTGGGAATTCCTTCACAGGGGACACATCCAAACCTTGGAGGTGACCTCCATCCACCTGAGACCTGGACCTGGATCTGGATCTGGACCTGGACATGGACATGTATCTGGACCAGACCTGGATCTGCTCCTGGACCTGGATCTAGATCTGGATCTGGTCCAGGTCCCAGACCTGAACCTGGACCCAGATCTGGATCTGCTCCTGGTCCCGGACCTGGTGCTGGACCTGGATTTTGACCTGGATCTTTATCCAGTCCTGGATCTGGATCTGGTCATGAACCTGGTCCTGGACCTGGATCTGGTCCTGATCTTGAACCTTGACCTGAGCCTAAACCCAGTTGTGGATCTGATTCTGGACCTGACTCTGATCCTGAAACTGGACCTGTATCTGGGTCTGGATCTGAAATCTGGACTTGGATCTGGACTTGGATCTGCATCTAGTCCTGGACCCCAGCTTGGTCCTGGACCTGGATCCAGGTCTGGCTCCAGAGGTGGAGGGAGGGACCCTGTGCTGGAGATGGGATCTGCTGGGACCTGGGGATGATCCCATGGGATCGATCCATGCGGGATTCACCCCGAGCCTGAGCCGGGCTTTGATCCAAAGCTCCACCAGGATCTAAGCCTGGTCTGTCCCCGTGGAGGGAGCCCTGGGTTCCCCGGCACTGCTGCTCCCGCCCTTCCTGGGCTGGGCTTTTCCAAACTTAGCCACGATTTTCCTCCAGTTTACGAGGAAAAAAATCCTCCAGGAGGAATTCCAGCCCCGGCTCCAGCAGGGATTGTCCCCAGCTCCGATCCTTCCCTACTGTGTCGTCCCCAGGAGGGATCAGGACCTGGATTTCTGCGGGATGGGGGCAGGAGGGTGGATTTTCCATGGAAAAGGGGATTTTCCATAAAAAATGGGATTTTCCAGGGATACACCTGAGCCCACCCTTCTCAGATCCAAAAGGTGGTGCCTGCATCCCGAAAAACTCCAGGAAAAGACTTAAAAATCGTGGCTCTTCCCGAAGGTGAGCCCTCCTGGGATTGCTTTGTTTTTCTGTTTGAACAAGAAAAAAATGGGGAACAAAAAAAAGGAAAACCAAGGAAAAGAGCCAATATAATTCTGAGGGTTGTTACACCCAAGAAAAACAGCCACGAGTCCGTCAGAGCCAGAAATTCCAGCTGGAGGGAGCAGGAACGCGGGCAGCTGGAGGGGCTGGCCCAGGCAGATCGGATTTCCAGGCTGGCTCTGCCTCGCTGGGCTGGGCCGGGGAAGGAGCGATCCCAAAATCCCAGGGTTTGAGCCCAAAGCAGCCCCAGCAAGGTCACAGGGCCTCAGAATCCTTGGAGCAGAGGATTCCAGGCATGGATCTGGATTTGGAGCTGGGTCTGGGTCTGGATCAGAGTCTGGGTCTGGGTCTGGGTGTAGATCTGGTTCTGGATCTGGGTCTGGATTTGGGTCTGGATCTGGGTCTGGGTCTGGGTCTGGATTTGGGTCTGGATCTGGGTCTGGATCTGGGTCTGGGTCTGGATTTGGGTCAGGGTCTGGATCTGGGTCAGGGTCTGGGTCTTGGTCTGGACCTGCCTCTGACATCCAGAGTCCTGTGGGGTGGGTTTGGAGCAGGGGATAACAGGGATTGGTCTGGACCTGAAACTGGTCCTGATCCTGGGTCTGGACCTGGTTTTGAATCTGGATGTGGATCCAGATCTGAACTGGCACCTGAATCTGGTCCTGGACCTTGACCAGGATGTTGAACTGGACCTGGATCTGGATCGACATCTGGGCCTGGACTTGGACCTGAACCTGGACTTAGATCTGGACCTAAACCTGGACCCAGACTTTAACCTGGGTATGAGTCCAAAGCTGGATCTGGATCTGGATCTGGATCTGGATCCACATCTGGATCTGGATCTAGTCCTTGAACTGGATCTGGATCCACATCTGGACCTGGACCTGGACCTGGATCTGGATCCAAACCTGGCTCTGGTCCTGGCCCTGGAGCTCCATCCTGCAGGATCCCAGTGGATCCCTGCTCCCGGCAGGATGGATCCCGTCACCTCCACGGGACAAAGTTGTCCCCGGGGGGATCCTGCCCCTGCTCCGAGCCATTCCCAGCCCTTGGAAGCAGAGCAGCATTCCCAGGTTTCCTTCAAATCAGAAACAGCTGGAGCCAAGTCTTCCTCAGGGTGGGAATGTCCTCTGGTGGCTTCCAATGGAATTCCTCCCCAAAACAATGGAATTGAGAAGGGAGGGTGGGGAAATTGGCATCATTGGCATTGGAAAAAGAAAATCCTGGAAAAATCTCGGAGCCAAGGCCCCTCTGTCAGATTCCCGGGATCTGCTGGAGGGATCCAGCAGCAATTCCAGCCCTGGTGCCTTGGAAAGCTCCGTTTGGGAATGGGGTGGCCAATTCCTGCTCCAGCCTGGCTGGGACACCCTGGAAATCCGGGAATATCAGCACGGATTTCCTGGAGCCGGGCGGGCCGTGAAGTTTTTCCCTCCAGGATGGATGTTCCGGGATCCAAGAGAGCAGATCCATCATGGTGTCCCTCAGGAGCTGGGACATCCCAAGGGATGGGTGGGGATCACTGGGGGCTGCCCCGGTGGGTTTGGATCAGCCGGGATATCTCAGGATGGGCTTTGGGAGGGGTTTTATGGACACCGGGAATGTTCTCCTTACCTCGGGGCCCGGGGAGGCCGGGCAGGCCGGGTTCCCCCTCCATCCCCTCCGTGCCTCGGTCTCCTTTGGGTCCCGGCGGCCCTGGAACACAACGGGAGGGCGGGAATCACATCCTGGAGTCGGGAATGCACATGAGGAGCTCCAGGAGATCCAGGATGACATCCCGGAGTCGGGAATGTGCAGCAGGAGATCCAGAGGAACCAGGATCACATCCTGGAGTCGGGAATGTGCAGCAGGAGATCCAGAAGAACCAGGATCACATCCCAGAGTCGGGAATGTGCAGCAGGAGCTCCAGGAGATCCAGGATCACATTCTGGAGTTGGGAATGAGCAGCAGGAGCTCCAGGAGATCCAGGATCACATCCTGGGGTTGGGAATGTGGAGCAGGAGCTCCAGGAGATCCAGGATCACATCCCGGGGTTGGTGGGAATGAGCACCAGGAGCTCCAGGAGATCCAGGATCACATTCTGGAGTTGGGAATGAGCAGCAGGAGCTCCAGGAGATCCAGGATCACCAAGAAACGTGGGAACAAAGCCAGGACAAAGCAGTTTTCCATGATTTTAAACTTCTGGGATTTGTGGATCTGAATTTCCAAGCTGGATCCCACCAACCTGCTCCAAGTGCCAGGAAAATTCACCTGGAAGCTCCACCTTGAGCGCGACTGGGAATTTTCCTTTGGACCAAAAGCCGGGACATTTCCAATGAAATGATTGCAAGAAATCAGGGAAAATTTTGGGAATGTTCATAGGATCCTGGAATTTTGGGGGTTGGAAAGGATTTTAAGGATCATCCAGGGACAGGGACACTTTCCATTTGTCCAGCTGGGATGATCCTCTGGGAATTCTGGAGATGATCCCTGAGGAGAGGATTGACAGCGGGATTTTGGTGAAATCCCAGGAATGCACACAAAATCCCAATCCTGGGTTTTATCCCTCATCCTGCAAAGGCTCAAATCCCAAAAGCTGAAAACAATCGGGACACAAAACAATGGGAACAAGGAGTTCAAAGAGAAAAATAACAGGGAAGAAAAAAAATTTTCCTGGGATGAGAGACAACAGGGCAGGGAGAAGCTGGGAAGGGTCATTCCCACCCATCCAGGGCGAGGACTGGGATCTGTTTTCCAAGAAATCCTAAAAGCCGGGAATTCAGGAAGCTGAGATCCAGCCAGGGCTCTGGGAGCTGGAAAAGGGGCAGGAAGGGCAGGGATGTGTTTTAATGCACCAGGAATTGGGATCTGGGAATGCTCTGTAGGAATCCGTGGGATCCGGAGTGGGATCTGGAGTGGGATCCTGAACCAGGTCAAGGTTGGGAAGCATCCCAACTGGAGACGGTTTGGAATAGGAAAGGATGATGGGAAACTTGGAATTACTGGCCCTGGCTGTCTCTTTCCCAGGGAATGAACAGGTCCAGGGGCTGAGGGGATGAGGGATGGACCCCAGGTCCCAGGGATGGACACTGGATCCTGGGGATGGATCCCAGACCCTTGGGATGGACCCCAGATCCCAGGGATGGACCCCAGACCCTGGGAATGGACCTCAGATCCTGAGGATGGACACTGGATCCTGGGAATGGACTCTGGATCCTGGGGATGGATCCCAGACCCTTGGGATGGACCCCAGATCCCAGGGATGGACCCCAGACCCTGGGAATGGACCTCGGATCCTGGGATGGACCCCAGACCCTTGGGATGGACCCCAGACCCTGGGAATGGACCTCAGATCCTGGGAATGGACCTCGGATCCTGGGAATGGATCCCAGATCCTGAGGATGGACACTGGATCCTGGGGATGGACTCTGGATCCCTGGGATGGACCCCAGACCCTTGGGATGGACCCCAGACCCTTGGGATGGACCCTAGACCTTGAGATGGATCCCAAACCTTGGGATGGGCACTTCCAGGTATGGAGCAGCCTCAGATTTCCTGGAATGCTGCCGGGGACGGTCCCATCCCAGGAGCAGCTCTTGGGACCCGGGGAGCAGCTGGGCTGGAGGAAAACCGGGAATGTTGGCTGGGAGAGGCTCCGGAGCATTCCCAGCTCTTCCCACCCCACAGCTCCCAAGGATCACACCTGGGAAATCCCATTCCTGCTTCCCACCCTCCAATCCCAGAGGGATGAGGCATTTCCTGAGGGATGGGACTGTCCTGTCACCTTTGAGATCTGCTGGGATCCAGGACATCCCACCCAGGGATCCACTGAGCAGATCCCAGGAATTCTCCCTCGTGATGACTCCCAAGATGGGAGTCACCAAAAACTCCCGAAATTCCCAAAACTCTGAAAGTCTCCAAAAACTCCTCCATATTGTCCTTCCCCAGCCATGGGAGATGTTCAGAGCAATCCTTGGATGCTGGAGAGGAGCCTGGGGACCTTCCCAAGCTGCCACCACCCAATTCCAGGATCCAGGATAGCCGAGGATTTGGGGAGAAGGAAAAGGCCCCCCCGGGCAGGGAAGGGCTCGGCCAAACCCAGCCGGGAACAGGACGGACTCACCCAAGGACATCTGGAGCTGGGATGGATCCAGCTGGGCACGAGGCCCCAGGAATCGTCCATGGGATGGGAGGAGAGGGAAGTTTGGGATGCCAGGAATGTGTCAGGGCTGATAAATCCGGTGTCGGCCCTCGGGGAAGGATCTGGTTTGGGATAACGCGATTCCAGGGCTCCGAGACGGGTCCCACCCTTGGTGGCTTCATCCCAGAGCAGGTGACGTCATTCCCACGGATGGGGAGGGAAAAGCGGGATCCAAGAGCAGGGAAATAGGGAAATATCGGAGTGATTGGGGCAGGGTGATCCCAGCATCCCAAAACATCCCAAAAACATCCCAAAACCAGGGATCGGGAGCCAGGGTCCCCGGGATGAGGGGCAGCACCCCAGGAGTTGTTGGTATTCCAGAGGGATGGATCTCCTGGAGCTCCTGGGGATCCACCACATCCATCCCCTGTGGCTCAGCAGCTGGAAAAAGGGGAACAAATGCCTTGGCACTTGGCACTGGAATTCCCTGGCCTTGGAATTCCAGCAAAATACATCCCTCATCCTGCAGAGGCTCAAATCCCAAAAGCTGAAAATAATCAGGACACAAAACACCGGGAAGAGGGAATTTGGGGAAAAAAAAAACAGGGGGAAAAAAAATATTCCTGGGACGAGAGACAACAGGACAGGGAGAGGCCGGGAAGGGTCATTCCCACCCATCCAGGGCGAGGACTGGGAACTGTTTTCCGAGAAATCCTAAAAGCCGGGAACTCGGGAAGCTGAGACCCAGCCAGGGCTGTGGGAGCTGGAAAAGGGGCAGGAAGGGCAGGGATGTGCTTTAATGGATCAGGAATTGGGATCTGGGAATGCTCTGTAGGAATCTGTGGGATCTGGAGTGGGATCCGGAGTGGGATCTGGATGGGATCTGGATGGGATCTGGAGTGGGATCCTGGAATTCCAGCTGGAAGCATCAGGAATGAGCACCAGCCCGTGGGGTCTCCGCAGGAGCAGCAGGTGGAAAACGGGGCAGGAGCTGCTCCCAACCTCCTGCTCTGCCCTGAAGCTCCCACTGGGATCTCCTGGGTTTCTCCATGGATTTCCTCCTCCCTGGCACGGCATTCCCAGAGAAACTCGGGCTGCCCCTGGGTCCCTGGAAGTGTCCAAGGCCAGGCTGGACAAGGCTGGGAGCAGCCCGGGACAGTGGGGGGTGTTGGAGTTGGAACAGGATGGGATTCAAGGGCCCTTCCCACCCCAACAATTCTGGGATTTGGGAAGGGCCGAGGGTGGGAAATGAAGAGAAGATGGAATGGGGGAGGTTGGTTTTTCCTGGCAGCTTTGAGGGAACCTTGGGAGATTCCTTCCAAACCATGGATGGGGAATATTTGGAGAGTCCAAGGGCATGGAGACACCTGAATGGGGATGGATGGGGGTGGATCTGGGACCTTCCTGACTGGAGAGACCTGGAGGGGCTGGAGCGTGTCCAGGGAAGGGAACGGAGCTGGGAAAGGAATGGAGGCCCAGGAGAGGCTGAGGGAGCTGGGAAGGGAATGGAGCCCCAGGAGAGGCTGAGGGAGCTGGGAAGGGGCTGAGATGGAGAAAAGGAGGCTCAGGAGGGACCTTTTCCCTCTCCACAACTTCATGAATAGTTGGAGCTGGTTGGGATTTAGCATCTGCTCCCAAGAAACAAGAAATGGGATGAGGAAAGGTCCTCAGGCTGCACCAGAGAAGGTTTAGCTGGATATTGGGAACAATTCCTTCATGGAAAGGGCTGTGAAGGGTTGGACAGGCCCTGGGTGGTTTGGAGTCCCCATCCCTGATGGGATTAAAGTCCATGTGGATTTGGGGGGACGTGGATCAGTGGTGGTGACCAGCTGGACTCCACGACCTTGGAGAGCCTTTCCAACCTCAACAACTCCACTGGAGCTGTTCTCCAACTGGAGAATCCAGGGATTCTCCAATCCCTGAGCACCCACAGACACATCCCATGGGGACCATTCCTGATCTCACCACACACCCTGGATCACAGAGATGTTCCAGATCATTCCCACCACTCACCCCAGATCACAGAAATGTTCCAGAGGATTCCCACCACTTACCCTGGATTCACGGAGATGTTCCAGAGGATTCCCACCACTCACTCACCCTGGATCACAGAGATGTTCCAGATCGTTCCCACCATGCACTCACCTCGGATCACGGAGATGTTCCGGAGTGTTCCCACCACTCACCCCGGATCATGGAGATGTTCCTCAGCATTCCCACCACTCACTCCAGATTGCAGAGATGTTCTGGAGTGTTCCCACCACTCACCCCAAGATGTTCCAGAGTGTTCCCACCACTCACCCTGGATCACAGAGATGTTCTGGAATGTTCCCACCCCAGATCACCGAGATGTTCCAGATCGTTCCCACCATGCACTCACCCGAGATCACGGACATGTTCTGGAATGTTCCCACCCCGGATCACAGAGATGTTCTGGAGCATTCCCACCACTCACTCACCCCAGATCACAGAGATGTTCTGGAATGTTCCCACCCCGGATCACAGAGATGTTCTGGAATGTTCCCACCCCGGATCACAGAGATGTTCCACAGCGTTCCCACCACTCACTCACCCCAGATCACGGAGACGTTCTGGAATGTTCCCACCTTGGATCACAGAGATGTTCTGGAATGTTCCCACCCCGGATCACAGAGATGTTCCACAGCGTTCCCACCACTCACTCACCCCGGATGACGGAGATGTTCTGGAATGTTCCCACCTTGGATCACAGAGATGTTCTGGAATGTTCCCACCCCGGATCACAGAGATGTTCCACAGCGTTCCCACCACGCACTCACCCCGGATGATGGAGATGTTCCTCAGCGCCACGGAATGCTCCCAGTCCTTCATGCGCAGCTCCTCGGTGACGTTGTTGAGCAGGGCCAGCTCCAGCCTCAGCTGCCTCTCCATGGCCCCGTGCGCCGCCCTCATCCTGCGCCCGTCGGCGCTGGCGTTGCCCAGGAGCCCCTGCAGGTCCCGGAGCCGGGAGCGCTGCAGGCGCAGCTCGTAGGAGAAGCTGCGGTTCATGGACTCCACCGCCGCGCCCAGCGCCGCCGCCTGCTCGCCCAGCGCCTCCAGCCGCCCGCCCAGGTGTCCCAGGAGGTGCTGGTGGTGCTCCAGGAGCAGCCGGCTGCTGTTGGCCTCCACCGAGAGCCGCGACAGCTCCAGCTGCGCCGCGTCGCTCTGCTGGCCCAGCGCGTCCAGCAGCCTCTGCAGCGAGCTGTCCGTCTGTCCCGCCTGGCTCTGCAGCGCCCGCAGCAGCGCCTGCAGCCTCTGCAGCGAGCCCGAGAGCAGCAGCAGCGAGTCCGAGTGGTTCTGCAGGAGGTCCTGCAGCCTCCAGACGTGCTCCAGGAGGTCGCCCTGGGGCGGGGGGCGCGGCAGCAGCTGCAGCTGAAGGTCCCGGAAGGTCTCGTTGAGGCGTTGGACGTTCCCCATCAGCGCCTTCAGCTCCTCGGGGGACACCTGGGGCCGGGACACTGTGGAGGAGGAGGGTGGGAGGTCAGGAGGGACCCTGGGGTGACCTCACCAGGGACATTCCCGGTTCCTGGGTGCCTGGAGGGGAAGTTCCCAGCCCAGAGGATCCCTCCCATCCAAGGGATCCAAGGATGGAGAAGGAGGGCGGGTGCTGGAGAAGGGCTGGAGGGTCCTGGGATGGGTTGGGTGAGGAGGAACCATAAAGCTCATCCCGTTCCACCTGGACAGGGACAATTCCCACGATCCCAGGGTGATCCCAGCCCATCCTGCCTTTCCTGGGACACTCCCAGGGATCCGGGGATTCTCTGGGAATCCCAGCCCAGCCAGGAATCCCTTCCCAAGATCCCACCATCCCAAGCTCCCCTTTCCCACTGGAAGCCATTCCCTGCCTCCTGCCCCTCCAGCCCTTGCCCAAATCCCAGCTCTCCTGGAGCCCCTTTGGGATGGGGAAGCGGCTCCAAGGATTCCCTGGAGCTCAGGGTTTTCCTTTGGTCCCTCAGAGCTGCATCCCATGGGATTTCTCTGCTGGGACACAGAACCTCAGCCTGGATCCATCCCAGGATCCCGGGATGGTTTGGGTGGGAAGGGACCTCCAATCCCACCCCATCCCAGCCCTGACACCTCCCCCTGTCCCTGTCCAAGCTGGAATCAGGTTCTTCCAGGCATCTTCCCAATCCCCGTTCCTGAATCCCACGGTTTGTCCCAGAATTCCAGCCGGGATTCTCCTCCTGGAATGGCGCAGGGTTCAGCTCCCTCTGCTCATCCCAGCTGGTCCCCGGAATTCCTGGGAGGGATCTGAGGGATTGAGGAGGCTCAGGTGGAACAGATCCCACGGGAAGGATGGAAAACTACAGGGAAAAACATTCCCTGAGGAAAAACTTTGGGATATTTGGGATATTTATGAATCACCAGAGGGAACAGCCCCAAGTTTCCCTGGGGAAAGTTCAGGTTGGAATTGGGAACAATTCCCTCAGGGAAAAGGCTGTGCCGAGGGGCTGGGTGGGAATTCCAGGCATTCCCAAGGGGCTTTGCCATCCTCGCACTCAGCAAAATTTGGGAAAGGGGAGGCAGGAGCCCTGGAATGTGCCAGGACAATTCCCACAGGGATTTCAGTCCCTGGGGACGTGGATCAGGGGAATGGTTGGACTCCAGGGGGTCCAAGGATTTTTCCAACCTCAACGATTCCACAATTCCATGAAAAAGTTGGAGATCAGATTCCCAGCCGCAGGTTCAGAGGATTTTTAGTGGATTGGGGGATCAGGGGTGGGGATACAGGAAATGGGAATTCCCAGGCGCCACCTGAGATCCATGTGGGGAACTCCAGCTCTGGAGAGGAAAACATCCCGTTCCCACTGGGAATTTTTTTAAAATTATTTTGGGTTTTTTATGGGTTTTAATGTTTTTTTAATGGGGTTTTGGAGGGTTTTGGGTTTTTTTCAGGGGGGATTTATTTTTTTTTTAATTCTTTGGGGTTTTTAATGGGTTTTTAGAGTTTTTTTGGGGGATTTTTTTTTAATTCTTTGGAGTTTTTTATGGGGTTTTGGGGTGTTTCAGGTTTTTGGGGGGATTCTTTTTAGAATTCTTTGGGGTTTTTTATGGATTTTTGGGATGTTTTAAGATATTTGGGGGGATTTTTTTGTAGTTCTTTGGGTTTTTTAATGGGGTTTTGTAGGTTTTGGGGGGGGTTCTTGGAGTTTGTTTTTAGTTCTTTGGTGATTTTTATGGGTTTTGGGGGTTTTTTAGGATTATTTGGGGGATTTTTTTGGAGGTTTTCTAGGGAATATTTTTTAATTCTTTGGGGGCTTTTATGGGGTTTTGGGGTGTTTTGGGGTTTTTTTGGGGGGGATTTTTTAGAATTCTTTGGGGTTTCTTTTGGGTTTTTAATGGGTTTTTGTGGGGTTTTTTTGTTTTTTCCTGCTGGATCCCGAGGCGTTTCCTTGGATTGTGCCGCTGACCCTTTCCCCAACCTCTTTTCCAAGGAAAGTCGCGTGGCCCAGCTGGATCCCAAACAATTCCCGGCCAAACCCACCCCAAAACATTCCAGGACAGGTTGGACGGGGCTCGGAGCATCCTGGGACGGTGGGAATTGTCCCTATGGAATTTGAGACTTCCACGTCCCTTCCCACCAGAATCGTTCCATGACTCCATGCATTTTCCAAGCCCCTTCCCCTCATGTGGGAGATGGAGCTGGAGAGGAATTCCTGGCTCCGTGTCTGTCTCCGGGAGCTCAGGAAGGGATTTTCCTTGGGAAATCTCAGCCTTCCGGCCTGAGAGGTGTCCATGAAAATTCCCAGTTTTCCAAGGACCGGCAGCTCCAGCGCCCGGAGCTGTGGCTGTCTCCCCATGGCTGGATGTGACCCCTTTATCCCACCCCATCCCTGTGGGATAAACCCCCCCGGGCACCCCCAGCTCAGAATTCCAGCACTGGACCCCATCCCAATGCAGACGCTCGGCTTAAAATCCCAAAATTCCAAAATTTGGAAAGAAATTTGAAGTTGGAATTTGAAAGCCGCTGCCACGGAGATGATTTCCCTGATTCGCCCCTGCTCCCCTTTTTCAAGATTTTGGGCGACAACTTGGAATGGTTTTCCCGGGGTTTTCCTGGAATCCCACCAGTCCCGCTGCTCTGGGAGGGGGAATTGGGAGATTCCTGGTGCCAGGGGTTGATGTTGTTGTTGTTGTTGTTCCTGGAGCGGAGCTTGTCCCGGATCCATCGCAGCCCTCGCTGCGGGATCCGCCGGCCAACAACAACATCCCAACAATGCCCGGCGGGAGAGGCCCCGAAATTCCAGGAAAAAATCTTCTCTGGCCTTTCCCAACCCTTTTTTGGAATTTTTTGGGGGATTTTTGAATTCTTTGGGATTTTTTTATGGGGGTTTGGGGTTTTTGGGAGGGTTTTTTTGTTTTTTTTTTTTTTTTCAACTTCTTTAGGGTTTTTTTTGGGTTTTTACAACAACATCCAAACAATGCATGGTGAGAAATCGGCGGGAGAGGCCCCGAAATTCCAGGAAAATCTTCTCTGGCCTTTCCCAGCCCTTGGAGAGCAGCCGGGGGGATTGGGGGATGGAAAAGGGGGGGCTCACATCCCTCCCCACCATGAACAGCGGGATAAACTCGGGGAAGGAGGGATGGATCCATGGAGGTGGCGTTTCCGACCCATCGAGGGAGATCCCGGGATTGGGGGTCAAAGTGGGAAATTCCCAAATTTCTTCCAGGAGGGCAAGGGGGGAACAAGCCTGGGATCCCATTGAACTCTGGGGTTTTTTTGGGATTTTTTTGGAATTTTTGGGGTTTTTTTTTGAATTCTTTGAGATTTTTTTTAATGGGAGTTTGGGGTTTTAGGGGGTTTTTTGGAACCTTTTTTTGTTTGTTTTTTTTTTTTTCCCAAATTATTTGTGTTTTTTAATGGGTTTTTTAATGGGTTTTGGGGGTTTTTTGGGGGGATTTTTTTAGAATTCTTTGGGATTTTTTATGGGGTTTTGCGGTTTTGTGGAGTTTTTTGGGGATTTTCTTTCACTTCTTTGGGGTTTTCAATTGGTTTTTGGGGTGTTTGGAGGATTTTTTGGGGGGATTCTTTTTAGAATTCTTCGTGGTGTTTTACAGATTTTTGCGGTATTTTAGGATTTTTTGGCTTTTTTTTTTTAATTCTTTGGGGTTTTCAATGAACTTTTGGGGTTTTCTGGGGTTATTTAGGAAATTTTTTTGAGGTTTTCTAGGGATTTTTTAAAATTCTTTGATGTTTTTAATGGGTTTTGGGGGTTTTAATGTTTTTTGGGGGGGATCTTTTTAATTCTTTAGTGTTTATAATAGGGTTTGGGTTTTTTGGGGGATTATTTGGGGGATTTTGTTTTTAGAATTCTTTTGGGCTTCTCATGGGTTTTTATGGGTTTTGGGGGTTTTTTGGGACTTTTTTAGAATTCTTAGGGGTTTTTTAATGGGGTTTAGGGATTTTTTGGAGGGATTTTTTTTTTAATACTTTGGGGATTTTTATGGGTTTTTGGGATATTTTGGGATATTTTGGGGGGATATTTTTGAGTTCTTCAGGGTTTTTTACTGGTTTTCTTTAGATTTCGGGGTGGTTTTTGTTTGGGTTTCTTTTCCCTGCTGGATCCCGACTTTCCCTCCCCTGGATGACCCGGAAAACCCTCCCGTGCGGGAATTTCATGGAAGCTCCTGGAAGTCCTGGGAGCACCCCAGGCCCAGCCTCACCTGCCAGGATGAAGATTCCCACCAGGATGAGGAGCACCAGCAGGTAAAGTCCCACCACGGAATATTTCAGCGCCGCCACGGAGCCCACACGGCCACGGCACCCCCAGGGCCTCATCCTGCGGCCGGGATCTGCGGGAGGGAGCGGGACACGGGCTCAGGGAGGCCTTGGAATGCCGTGGGAATGGTTGGGATCATCCCCGAGGCTCCACCCAAGGAAAGGTTGGGTGGGATTGGAGACACCTGGGACGGTGGGAGGTGTTGGGATGGGGTGGGATTGGATTGGAGGTCCGTGGATCCCACCCAAACCATTCCGGGATCTTCTGGAGCTGCTGGGATGGATCCAGGCTGGGGTTCCCAGCAGGCAAATCCCGTGGGATGCAGCTCCAAGGAAAACCCTGAGCTCCAGGGAATCCTTGGAGTCTCTTCCTGATCCCAAAGGGGCTCCAGGAGAGCTGGGATTTGGGCAAGGGCTGGAGGGGCAGGAGGCAGGGAATGGCTTCCAGTGGGAAAGGGGAGCTTGGGATGGTGGGATCTTGGGAAGGGATTCCTGGCTGGGCTGGAATTCCCAGAGAATCTCTGGGGGTGTCCAAGGAAGGGTTGGATGAGCTTGGATCACCCTGGGATGGTGGGAATTGTCCCTGTCCATGGAATGGGATGAGTTTGAAGGTCTCTTCCCACCCAAAGCATTCCCTGTTGGATCCTGGCAAGAACACTGGATATCTGGGAGCAGCTTTTCCCAGCATTTTCACTCCAGCTCTGTTTGCCCTTTCCCAAATCTGAGTTTCTCCAAGGAGACACCAATGGAAGATGGAGGAAAAGCCCGGAATTCCCACCTGGAGCCTCCATCCGGGTGTTTTGTTCTCCTTGGAGCTCCGAGGCTCCGATCCAGAGCCCCTCATCCCTCAGGGATCCTCCTCCAAACCTCCTGGATGGAGACAGCACTGACCCACGGCCGGACTCAGCCTGGAGCAACCCTGCTGGGATTTGGACTCTCGTTCCTGCTGGGATTTGGAATTCCATCCCATGGCAATTCCCATCTCCTGCTGGGAGATCCCACCCCATGGCGATTCCCAGGTCCAGCCTGGCCCATCCCTGCTGGGGTTTGGGATCTCATCCCATGGCAATTCCCAGCTCCAGTTGGGGCCATTCACACTGGGATTTGGCATCCCTTTCCTGCTGGGATTTGGTACCCCATCACTGCTGGGA
The DNA here is from genome assembly GCA_031885435.1 of Passerculus sandwichensis. Classification (NCBI taxonomy): domain Eukaryota; kingdom Metazoa; phylum Chordata; class Aves; order Passeriformes; family Passerellidae; genus Passerculus; species Passerculus sandwichensis. The sequence goes on from CM063129.1 coordinate 115,536,100, forward strand.
TTTGGGATCTCATTCCCTGTCAGAGCAATTCCCATTTCCAGCCTGGGCCATCCCTGCTGGGATTTGGGATCCCATCCCATGGCAATTCCCAGCTCCAGCCTGGGCCATCCCTGCTGGGATTTGGGATCTCATTCCCTGTCCAAGAGCAAATCTCAGCTCCAGCCTGACCCATTCCTGCTGGGATTTGGGATCCCACCCCTGCTGGGATTTGGGCTCTCATTCCTGCTGGGATTTGGGATCTCATCCCTGCTGGGCTTTGGGATCCCACCCCTGCTGGGATTTGGGCTCTCATTCCTGCTGGGATTTGGGATCTCATCCCTGCTGGGATTTGGGATCCCACCCCTGCTGGGATTTGGGATCCCACCCCTGCTGGGATTTGGGATCCCACCCCTGCTGGGATTTGGGATCTCATCCCTGCTGGGATTTGGGATCCCACCCCTGCTGGGATTTGGGATCCCACCCCTGCTGGGATTTGGGATCCCATCCCACGGCAATTCCCAGCTCCAGCCTGGCCCATCCCTGCCGGGCAATGCCCAGGTGGGATCTCGCCGCTCCCTGGAATTCCGGCAATGGAACCCCTGGATGGGGGGATCCCAGAATTCCAGGGACCCTTCCCCACGCCATCCTTGTCCCCGTGTGTCCATCCCGGGAAAACGGGGATGGCTGGAAAAGGCTCCGGCCGGGAAAGGGTTACGGCGGGCGGATCCCGAAACCCTGCCGGGCTTTGGGAGCTCGGGGTTGAGCTCCGGGCTGGATCCCGCGGGAACGCGGCTCAGGTGGGATCCGGGATGCTCCAGCGGGATCTCATCCCCCGCTCCCCGCCCGCCGTTCCCGGGATGGAGCCGCGGGACGAGGAGGGCGCCGATGTTTTGCTGACATTTCGCACTCGCAGCGGCTCCCGGGACACCCCGGGCGGAGCTGGCGGCGCGCCCCGATCCACCCACTCCCATTCCCGGCCCTTGGAAGCGTGCAAAGGGCCGGGATCCAAGGAAAAGCGAACATTTCCTGCCCCTGCCCAGGCTCCAGGGAGCGGGAGGAGGAAAACAAGCGGGATTCGGGGATTTGGGGTCCCCGAAACCCTGGAAAAGGTCCGGGAATGGCGTTCCTGGGCCAGCAGAAGGGTTGGATCGCTCTCCCGATGGATCCTCGACCCCCCGGTTGGAGTTTTCCATGAATTCGGGCGGGATCCGGGTGGTCCCAACCTCAGGGGGTGACTTCATTCCAGTCCCTTCCCAGAAATTCCTCTCCCTTGGGAATGGGGTTCCCCGGAGGGTCAGCCTCGCCTTGAGATGAGCCCCGAGAATTCCAGGGAATCTGGAATTCCAGAATTCCATCAAACCCCAAAGGCAGGGAGGCACCTCCAGCCCTTCCCAGGGCAAGGGATTTGCTGGGAATTCTGGGATCGGTCCTGGGGGGCTCCGGCTTTTCCAGCGGTTTCCCAGTGGGAAGAGATGGGAACAGCAGGATCGGGAAGCTGGGAAGAGGCAGGAGCAGGGATTTTGGGAATGGGATCAACACTCAGGGATCTCCTGGATGGGGAATTCTCCCTCTGGATCCAAAACTGTCCCTTCGGAGTCACCTCCATGAGCCCCTTGCAGCATTCCCAGGAGGAATTTATCCGGAGCTGGATGTTCCCAGCCCAGCCAGCCCCTCCCCGCCCTTCCAGCCAGGAATCCCTTCCCAAGATCCCACCATCCCAAGCTCCCCTTTCCCACTGGAAGCCATTCCCTGCCTCCTGCCCCTCCAGCCCTTGCCCAAATCCCAGCTCTCCTGGAGCCCCTTTGGGATGGGGAAGCGGCTCCAAGGATTCCCTGGATCCTGCCCTGATCCAGCTGCACATTCCCAGCTCTCCCAGCCTGGGATTGGATCCATCCCCATCCCAACTCCTCCTTGAGAAGGAATTTCAGGATTCAGGGGCTTCCCTGGGAATTCAGGACTCCATGGAGGGTCTCCCTTCCCTTTTCCATCCCCAGATTCCATAAAAATCCCTTGGGATAGATCCTGAGTGTCCTTGATCCCAGAATCCCAGAATGGTTTGGTGGGAAGGGACCTCAAATCCCATCCCAGGGACACTTCCCACCATCCCAGGGTGCTCCAAGCCCATCCAACCTTTCCTTGGACATTCCCAGGGATGGGAGAGCCACAGAATCCCTGGAAAACCTGGGCCAGGGCCAGGACAGCTCCCGGTGCTGCTCCCACCACGGAATCCACCGTTCCCAGGGCCGGGAATCCCGGCTGGAACGTGGGGCTGAGAGCTGAGCTCATCCCTGCACCAGAGGAGCCACGTCCAGAGCTCCCTCCCGGGAGATCTGTGCGCTCCCACTCCCGCCGTGGATCCAGGGGGGATCCCAAGGTGGATCCAGGGTGAATCCTGAGGTAGCTCCTGAGGTGGATTCCAAGGTGAATCCTGAGGTGAATCATGGGGGGATCTGGAGGTGGATCCTGGAGTGGATCCAGAGGTGGATCCAGAGGTGGATCCTGAGGGGAATCCCAGGGTGGATCTGGGATGGATCTGGAGGCAGATCCGGGGTGGATCCTAGGGGAGATCCGGGGGACGATCTGGGGGCAGATCCAGAAGTGGATCCCAAGGTGGATCCAGGGGTGTATCTGGAGGTGGATCCAGGGATGGATCCTGGGGTGGATCCAGAGGTGGAACTGGAGGTGGATCCTGGGTTGGATCTGGAGGTGGATGCAGGAGTGGATCCAGAGGTGGATCCAGAGCTGGATCCAGAAGAGGATCCACATGTGGATCCCCAGGGGGATCCTGGAGTGGATCCAGAGGTGAATCCCGAGTGGATCCAGAGGCGGATCCGCCCTCACCGTGCTCGCAGAGGTTCAGCTTGGAAAGGCTCCGTCCCTCGAAGGGCTCCTCCAGGACGGATCCGTTCTCCCTCTCGGAGAAGGTGTGGAGATCCACGGCCTTGTTCTCCATCCTGCTGGAGGAAAACGGGAATGTCCCACGGGGCCTTGGCACATCCCAATCCCAATCCCAAATCCCAATCCCAAATCCCAATCCCAATCCTGGCTCCGGCAATGGGATGGGGCAGGTGAGAGCCCACCTGGAATTGAGATCCCGAAATCAGCGGGACAGGGAGCTGGAGAGGAGCCTGTGAAGCTGCTGCAGGGCTGGGGGAGCTGGGAATGTGCAGCTGGATCAGGGCAGGATCCAGGGAATCCTTGGAGCCGCTTCCCCATCCCAAAGGGGCTCCAGGAGAGCTGGGATTTGGGCAAGGGCTGGAGGGGCAGGAGGCAGGGAATGGCTTCCAGTGGGAAAGGGGAGCTTGGGATGGTGGGATCTTGGGAAGGGATTCCTGGCTGGGCTGGGATTCCCAGAGAATCCCTGGATCCCTGGCAGCGTCCCAGGGTGGCTGGACGGGGTTTGGGGCAGGCACAGATCCATGGATTCTGTTTTCCCTGGGAATTTGGTGCTGCTGGGGTTTTGTCACCCCCACCCCAGTTCCACCAGCAGAACTCCCAGCTCCAGTCCTGCTTCCAAGGGGGAAAATCCATCCGGGAATTCCAGAGGGGCCTCAAATTCCCCGCAGAAATGGGGATGGGGAATGGGGGCAGGAGTGTCCAGGGGGAAGTGGGATAGGGAGAAATTCCAGGTGGAGATTGACCCGGGACAGCGGGACAGGGGATCTGGGACAGGAACTGGGATAGGAACTGGGATTGGAGGAAACGGGACAGGGGATCTGGGATAGGAACTGGGATAGGGGATCTGGGACAGGAACTGGGATTGGAGGAACTGGGATTGGAGGAACTGGGATTGGAGGAACTGGGATAGGGGATCTGGGACAGGAACTGGGATTGGAGGAACTGGGATTGGAATGGGGATAGGGGATCTGGGATAGGAACTGGGATAGGAACTGGGATAGGAACTGGGATTGGAGGAACTGGGATAGGGGATCTGGGATAGGAACTGGGATTGGAACTGGGATTGGAGGAACTGGGATAGGGGATCTGGGACAGGAACCAGAATAGGAACTGGGATAGGGGATCTGGGATAGAAACCAGGATAGGAACCGAGATAGGAATGGGATAGGAACTGGGATAGGAACCAGGATAGGAACTGGGATAGGAACCAGGATAGGAGATTTGGGATAGGAACTGGGATAGGGGATCTGGGATAGGACCTGGGACTGGGAGAACCGGGACAGGAACTGGGGTAGGAACTGGGACGGGAATGGGGATAGGAACCAGGATAGGGGGAACCAGGAAAGGAACCGGGATAGGAACTGGGATAGGAACTGGGATAGGAACTGGGATAGGAACCAGGATAGGAACCGGGTCAGGGAGAACCAGGACAGGAACCGGGATAGGAATTGTGATAGGAACCGGGATAGGAACCAAGACAGGGGATCTGGGATAGGAACTGGGATGGGGTAAACAGAGACAGGAGCATCCCCTGGGAATGCCGGGGCAGAAATCCCCCACAAGGATTCGGGGCAGGAACTTCCCCCCGGGAAACGGGGACAGGGAGAACCGAGACAGGAACCGGGACAGGAACCGGGGCCACTGGGACAGGGAGAACCGGGATAGGAACCAGGATAGGAACCGAGACAGGAACGGGGACAGGAACCGGGGCCACTGGGACAGGGAGAACCGGGACAGAGGAATTCGGGACTGGAGCATCCCGGGAGAACCGGGACAGGAATTCGGGATTGCAGCACCCCGGGAGAACCGGGACAGGAATTCGGGATTGGAGCATCCCTCGGGAGAACCAGGACAGGAATTCGGGACAGGAGCATCCCCCGGAACAACCGGGCCAGGAATTTGAAACTGGAGCATCCCCCGGGACAAGCGGGACACAGGAATTCGGGACTGGAGCATACCGGGAGAACCGGGACAGAGGGATTCGGGACTGGAGCATCCCGGGAGAACCGGGACAGAGGGATTCGGGACTGGAGCATCCCGGGAGAACCGGAGCATCTCCCTCTCCGCCCACCCCGCTCCCCTCCCGGCGCTCCGTGTCCCCCCGCCCCGTCCCCGCTCACCCTTCGGGATTTCCCGAGCTTCCCGCGGCCTCTTCCCGGGATTTCCCTCAGTCCCCGGGCTGTGTCCCGCCGGCGCTGGCCGCCACCGGGGGCCGAGGAGGGCGAGGAGCCGCCCCGGGCGGCGGCGGGGCCCGGCAGCCGCCCATGGGTGCGGGGTCCCGGCGCTGTGAGCGGGGCCCGCCCGGCCCGAGCCCTTTGTAGGCGGAACCGGAGCGGGGCCGGGCTCCCCGCGCCCCCGCCCGCCCACCGGGGCCGCCCCCGCCGCCCCGAGCCCGCCCCGGGCCGCGAGAGGGGCAGGGGAAGGGAGGGAGGAACCGGGAACGGAGCGTCCTCCGGGAAAAACGGGGCTGGAAAACTCCTGGGGCAACCGGGACAGGGGAACCGGGAGAGGAGAATCTCCCGGTAGTACCGGGACAGGGAGGACCGGGACAGGAGAAACTCCCAGTGGAACCGGGGCTGGAACGACTCCTAGGGCAACTGGGACAGGGGGAACCGGGACAGGAGAATCTCCCGGTTGTACCGGGACAGGGGGAACCGGGACAGGAGAAACTCCCAGTGGAACCGGGGCTGGAACGACTCCTGGGGCAACTGGGACAGGGGGAACAGGGACAGGGAAAAACGGGGACAAGAGAATCTCCCGGTGGTACCGGGACAGGGGGAACTGGAACAGGAGATTCTCCCGGGAATACTCGAACAGGAGGAACCGGGACACGGGGCACCGGGTCAGGAGAAACTCCTGGTGGAACCGGGACAGGACGAACCGGGACAGGAGATTAGCCCGGTGGGAGCGGGACAGGAGAATCCGCCGAGGGTACCGGGACAGGGGAACCGGGACAGGGGAAACCGGGACAGAGGGACCGCGACAGGAGGAACTCCAGGTGGGACCCGTACCGGGGGGACCAGGATAGGAGGAACCAGGAAAGGAGAATTTCCCGGGAGTACCGGGACAGGGGGAACCGGGACAGGAGAATCTCCTGGGGGCACCGGGACAGGACGAACCGGGACAGGGGAATCTCTCAATGGTACCGGGGCAGGGGAGGAGGGAACAGGCAGTGGAGCGTCCTCCGGGAAAAACGGGGCTGGAACGACTCCCGGTGGGAGAACCGGGACAGGAGAAACTCCTGGGAGTACCGGGACATGAGAATCTCCTGGTGGGACCGGGATAGGGGAAACCGGGACAGGAGAATCTCCCGGGAGTGCCGGGACAGCGGGAACCGGGACAGGAGAGAACCGGGCGTGGAGCATCCTCCGGGAAAAACGGGGCTGGAATGACTCCCGATGGTACCGGGAGAGGAGAATCTCCTGGTGGGACCGGGATAGGGGGAACCGGGACAGGAGGAACCGGGACAGGAGAATCTCCTGGGGTAACCGGGACAGGAGAATTTCCGGTGGTACCGGGACATGGGGAACCGGGACAGGAGAATCTCCCGGGAATACTCGAACAGGGGGAACCGGGACGGGGGGACCGGGACAAGAGAAACTCCCGGTGGGAGCGCGACAGGAGAATCCCCCGAGAGTACCGGGACAGGGAGAACCGGGACAGGAGAATCTCCCGGGAATACTCGAACAGGGGGAACCGGGACAGAAGAAACTCCCGGTGGGACCGGGACAGGGGGACCGGGACAGGAGAAACTCCCGGTGGAACCGGGACAGGAGAATCTCCCGGAGACACCGGGACAGGAGAATTTCCGGTGGTACCGGGACAGGAGGGACCGGGACGAGCGAGTCTCCCGGTGGGACCGGGACAGGGGGCTCCGGGACAAAAGCACTTCCCAGGGTTACCGGGATAGGGGAAACCGGTTTGGGAGCATCTCCCGGGAAAAACGGGATAAGGGAAACCGGGATGGGAACATCTCCCGGGGAAACCGGGACACGCGGGAGCGGAGCTGGAGCGTCCCGCGGGAGGAACGGGACAGGAGCAACCCCCGGGAAAACGGGACCGGGGGAACGAGGACAGGGGCATTTACCGGGAAAACGGGACCGGGGGAATTGAGACAGGAGCATCCCTCGGGAAATCCGGTCATGGACAGGCGGGATCGGGGCTGGAATATTCCCGGGAAATGGGGAGAGAGGGAATTGGGGCTGGAATATTCCCGGGAAATGGGGAGAGGGGGAATCGGGGCTGGAATATTCCCGGGAAATGGGGAGAGGGGGAGTCGGGGCTGGAATATTCCCGGGGTAATGGAACCGGGACTGGAGAAATCGGGGCTGGAACATTTCCGAGGGAAGCCGGGGCTGGAATATCCCTCCCCACGAGCATCCCCCCAAGTCGCCTCCCTGGAAAAGGGCGGAGTTTTCCCTGGAATTCCCGCCCGGAGGGAAGGAGGCGGATCCGTGTCCCAGCTCCGGGGGATTTCCATCCCTCCGCTCCCAATTCCCGGCCAGCAGGAGAACCCAAACCCCCGCGGGGAAACTGAGGCACGGAGCGCCAGAGGGAAATGTCTGCCATGATCCCAAACCCTTCGGCCTTGGCTCTGCGGGAGCAGGGAATGACAATCCGGGACGAAGGGAAGGGCCTGGATTTGTCTTTTCTCCAGGAAAAGCTGAATTTGGGAATATTTCCCTGGATTTCAGGAGATTCCAGCAGAATTTTGTTGCATTTCCTCCTCTTCAGTTCCCATCCATGCATTTGTTCCATCCGTGGTGGCTTCAGGTTGGATTCCAGCCTTGCTCCTCTGGGTTCTGCTGGAAAAGTGGGATGGGGGAGGAAAAAAGGGATTAAAAATTATTAATATGGAATAAAACCTGCTCCGGAGCCGGGAATGACTTTTGGCGTCATCACAGCTCAAACGATTCCATGGAATTCTGGGATTGCCGAGGTGGGAAAAGCCCTCGGAGATGAGGAACTCCGGGTGGGAGCAGTGGTGGATCCGAGCCCTTTATTTGGGAATGTGGGGCGGGAAAAGACACCCAGAGCCCCAAAGCTGATCCCAAACCTCCGGATCCCGGGTGGGAGAAGCCGGATCAGACCTGGGAAAAAAATCCCAAATCCTCTCAATCCCCGGGATGTGCCATGGCCTGGATCACCCCGGGAGCGGGGAGGGATCCCAGCCCTTGGAATGGGGTTGGGTTTCCTCCTTCCCACCCATGGAGACCATTCCAGGAGGAATTTCCAGGGGGAATTTCCCTTCCCAAGGTTTTCCCGGTGACGTTTTCCCTCAGGAATCTCTCTCTGAGTTCTATCCTGGTTCCGAGCTGGAATTTTTACGGAAAACCTCCAGGGCAGGCGCTGCACCGGCATTCCCAGGAATTTCCAGGTGGAATTTCCAGGTGGAATTTCCAGGCGGAATTCGGACCCTGGCTGTTGCACCGAGGGATGTCTGGTTGGGTTTTGGGATCAATTCCCACCTGGAAAGGTTTTCCAGCCCTTCCCCTGCCCGGGGCAGGTGGAGTTCCCGTTCCCGGAGGGATTGGGATCCCTTGGATCAGGGCCGGGAATGGTTGGATCCGAGGGCTCCAAGGGCTTTTCCAGGCTCCACAATTCCATGATTTTATGGACAATGGGACTCTCCCAGCTGGCGCTGCTTTCCCAGGAACGGGAGGATCCAGAGAACAGGAATGGGGCGGGGGGGGACATTCCTTGGAGGATGATCCCAGGGGGATCTTTGGATTCTGGGATGGTTTTTGTGGGAAGAGGATTCCAGGATCTTCCAGTTCCACCCCCATTCCATGGGCGGGGACACCTCCCACCATCCCAGGGTGCTCCAAATTTTCCATGGACACTCCCAGGGATTCTCTGGGAATTCCAGCCCAGCCAGGAATCCCTTCCCAAAATCCCAAACTTTTCCGTTTAGAACATTTCCTTTCCATGATTTCTGCCCACAATCCCCGCTCCATCCCGACATTCCAGCCTCGCCCTTTTCCCAGGATCTCCAATCCCACCCCGACAGGGAATCCTGGAATGCCGGGACACCGGGAATGTGGAACCTCGAGAGGACAATTCCATCCCGGAGGGCCAAAATCTGGGATTTGGGAATTTCGTGGAATTCTGGAATCGGTTGGGTGGGAAGGGACCTTCAATCCCATCCCATTCCAACCCCGACACTTCCACCATCCCAGGGTGCTCCAAATTTTCCATGGACACCGCCAGGGATTCTCTGGGAATTCCAGACAGGGAATTCCATTCCTTCCTTTCCTTGGGAAGAGAATGGAATCCTCTGGCTGGAATTCCCAGAGAAAATGCCATTCCTTCCCAAAATCCCAGACTTTTCCATTTAAAACACTTCCTTTCCATGATTTCTGCCCACAATCCCCGCTCCATCCCGACATTCCAGCCTCGCCCTTTTCCCGGGATCTCCAATCCCACCTGAACAGGGAATCCTGGAATGCCGGGACACCGGGAATGGAACCCCCCGTGGCAGCGGGCAGGGCTGGGAGGGATTTTGGGATTTTGGGATTTTGGGCAGGAATTCCTCCCTCGGGAGCTCCCAGGGACGCAATTCCCGAGCTCTTGCTGCCCCCTGAAGGACTGGAGCGGGAGGAGCTGCCGAGCGGTCCCGGCAGGGGGAGAAATCCCTGGAAAAACCGGAAAATTCCTCCCTTGGAGTCTCGGGGTTGAGCTGGGAGCGGGTCCGGACCCAAAGGAGGATTTGGGATCGCCCGATCCAGGTGGGAACATCCCCGAGGCCCAAAAGGAACTTCGGGATCAGATCCTGGTCTGGGAGGGCTCCGAAATTCCCATTAAAGATCCCAAAGAATTCCCAGAACCATCCTGGGTTTTCCTTTATTTTCCTCCTCCCCCCTGTGTTTTCCCAAGTTTTTCTTCATTTTTTAAATTTTATTTCCCTATTTTTTTCTCATTTTGTTGCATTCCTAAGAAAGTCCAAATCCCATGGATTCACAGGTGGGAATGCAGAATTGGGAGGGATTCCCAAAAAATCCCAATTCCCATGGACTCACAGGTGGGAATATGCAGATGCATCCTGAGGTGGGGTAGAATTCCTAAAAAAATCCCAAATCCCATGGATTCACAGGTGGGAATGCCCAGGTGTGTCCTAGGATGGGACAGAATTCCCAAAAAATCCCAGATCCCATGGATCCACAGGTGGAAATGCCAAGGTGTGTCCTGGAATTCCCAAAACATCCCAGATCCCATGGGTTTACAGCTGGGAATGTCTGGGATTCCCAAAAAAATCCCAAATCCCATGCATTCACAGATGGGAATGCTCAGGGATTCCCCCCAAAAAATCCCAAATCCCATGCATTCACAGATGGGAATGCTCAGGGATTCCCCCCAAAAAAATCCCAAATCCCATGGATTCACAGCTGGGAATGCCCAGGGATTCACATAAAATCCCAAATCCCATGGATTCACAGCTGGGAATGCCCAGGTGTGTCCTGAGTGGGGCAGAATTCCCAAAAAATCCCAAATCCCATGAATTCACTGGTGGAAATGTGGGATGGTGCGGAATTCCCAAAAAATCCCAGATCCCATGGATTCACAGGTGGGAATGCTCAGGGATTCCCCAAATAAAATCCCAAATCCTATGGATTCACAGGTGGGAATGTGGGATTGGGCAGAATTCCCAAAAAAAGCCCAAATCCCATGGATTCACAGCTGGGAATGCCAAGGGATTCACATAAAATCCCAAATCCCATGCATTCACAGATGGGAATGCTCAGGGATTCCCCCCAAAAAACCCCAAATCCTATGGATTCACAGGTGGGAATGTGGGATTGGGCAGAATTCCCCCAAAAAAGCCCAAATCCCATGGATTCACACAGCTGGGAATGCCCAGGGATTCACAACAAATCCCAAATCCCATGGATTCACAGCTGGGAATGCCCAGGTGTGTCCTGAGTGGGGCAGAATTCCCAAAAAATCCCAAATCCCATGAATTCACTGGTGGGAATGTGGGATGGTGCGGAATTCCCAAAAAATCCCAAATCCCATGCATTCACACAGCTGGGAATGCCCAGGAATTCCCAAAAAGAAACCCCAAATCCTATGGATTCACAGGTGAGAATGTGGGATGAGGCAGAATTCCCCCTCAAAAAATCCCAAGTTCCATCGATTCACAGGTGGGAATGCAGGCTGGGGAGGAATTCCTGAAAAATCCCATGGATTTTCAGGTGGGAATGCCCATCCCCGGGATGGGGCGGGATTCCCATAAAAGCTCATGAATATGCAATAAGCTCTAATTACCATAAATTAGAATTTCCCGGGGAGTTTCCAAGGAAAGGCAGAGCAGCTTCAGAATTCCTGAGGGATTTTTCTCCTTCCCAGTAAAATTGGCCAGGCACAAGAGCAGATTCCCAGATTTCAGGATTCCCAGGATTCCCAGATTTCCCTTTTCCTCTCCCTGAGCCTTTTGTGGATTTTCCAGCCCAATCCCAGGGAATGGGGCCGGATTTATCCTGCCCTGTTTGGGATTTGGATTTGGGATTTTGGGAATCCTGCCCATCCCGGGACACACCTGGACATTCCCACCTGTGAATCCATGGGATTTGTGGGGTTTTTTTGGGAATTCTGCCCCATCCCTCATTCCCACCTGTGAATCCATGGGATCTGGGCTTTTTTGGGAATTCTCCCCACCCAGGACACACCTGGGCATTCCCACCTGTGAATCCATGGGATTTGTGGGGGGTTTTTTTGGGAATTCCTCCCCATCCCACATTCCCACCCGTGAATCCATGGGATTTGTGCTTTTTTGGGAATCCCAGGACACACTTGGGCATTCCCAGCTGTGAATCCCTGGGATTCGGGATCTTTTTGGGAATTCTGCCCCATCCCACATTCCCACCTGTCAATCCATGGGACCTGAGATTTTTTGGGAATTCCTCCCCATCCCACATTCCCACCTCTGAATCCATGGGATTTGGGATCTTTTGAGAATCCCTGGGCATTGCAACCTCTGAATCCGTGAGATTTGTGGGTTTTTTGGGAATTCTGCCCCACCCCAGGATGCACCTGCACATTCCCACCTGTGAATCCATGGGATCTGGGCTTTTTTGGGAGTTCTGCCCCACCCCAGGACACACCTGGGCATTTCCAGCTGTGAATCCATGGGATTTTTTGGGAATTCCTCCCCATCCCACATTCCCACTTGTGAATCCATGGGATCTGGGCTTTTTTGGGAATCCCAGGACACACTTGGGCATTCCCAACTGTGAATGCATGGGATTTGGGATATTTGGGGAATCCCTGGGCATTCCCAGCTATGAATCCATGGGATTTGGAATTTTTTGGGAATTCTGCCCCATCCCAGGACACACCTAGGCATTCCATCTCTGAATCCATGGGATTTGAGCTTTTTTGGGAATCCCAGGACACACCTGGACATTCTGAACTGTGAATTCTTGGGATCTGTGATTTTCTTGGGAATCCCTCCCCATCTCACCCCAGGACTGTAAATTCCCGGGGGAATTCCCGGCGGGAATCCGGGCAGATGGGAGCCAGCCGGGATCGGGATCTGCTCCCAGGGAACGAGGGATGGGCGGAGGGAAGCGCCTCCAGCTGTGCCAGGGGAGGTTTCTGGGATATGGGGAACAATTCCTGCCCGGAAAGGCTTTAAATCCCCATTCCTGGGGGGATTTCAAATCCCTGTGGATCTGAGGGGACCGGGATCAGGTCCAGGCTCCGAGGGCTTTTCCAGCCCTAAAAATTCCAGGATTCCCGGAGGTTTCTTTCACTCCTCTTCCTCCGGGGCTTGACGCTCCTCCCCACGGGCTCGGCTCCTCCACAACATTCCCGGGATTTTTTTGGGAAGGGCGGGGAGTGCGGATCCCGTGGAGCTCTGCCTCAGTTTCCCCATTCCCAAATTTCTGCAGCTGGGAAGGGAAACGGGGAAAAGGAGGAAAGGGGGGAAAGGGGAAAAAGGGAAAAGGGGAAGAGGAAAAAGGGGAAAAGGGGGGAAAAGGGGGGGAGAAATGAGGAAAGGAAATTTCAAGGAAAGGAAATTTCAAGGAAAGGAAAGGAAATTTCAAGGAAAGGAAATTTCAAGGAAAGGAAAGGAAAGGAAAAAGAGGAGAGGGGAGGGAAGGAAGGGAAGGAGAAGGGAGGGGAAGGAGGAGGAGGAGAAAGGGGAGGAAGGCGGGAGAGAGGGAGGGGCGGCCCCGCTGCTGAATAATTCAGTGCCGGGAGCGGGGGAAGCTCCGCACCGGCACCGAGCCCGCACCGAGCCGAGCTCCGGAGCGCGGCACCGGGAACAGGACCGGGACCGCCCCCGGCACCGGCCCAGGGACCGCACCGGACCGGGACCAGGACCGAGACCCCGTCAGGCTCCGGGCACGTCACGGGGCTCAGCACCGGGCTCCGCACCGGGCACCGGGACCGCATTAAGCCCCGGGAGCACCTCGGGCTCCGCACCGGGACCGCATCAGGTTCCAGACACTGCACCGGACCACACCGAGCACCTGGGTCCGCACCGGGCTCTGCACCGGGACCGCTCCAGGACCGCATCGGGCATCGGGACCGCCCCGGGACCACCTTGGGCTCCGCTCCGAGCCCACCCCGGGACTGCATCGGGCACCGGGACCACCTCAGGACCACCTCGGACTCTGCACCGGGACCGCTCCGGGACCGACCGAGCTCCGCACCGAGCACCGGCGCCGCACCGGGACCGCATCAGGCACCGGCACCGCACCGAGCGCCCCGAACCGCCCCGGGCTCTGCTTCGGGCCCGCCCCGAGCGCCTGGATCCGCACGGGCCCGGCCCCGAGCCCGCCCCGGCGGCCGCGGCTCCGTCCCCAGCCCCGCACGGTCCCGCCATGGCTCTGGTGCTGCAGCTCCGCTCCGTCTCCGGCCTCCGCGGCAAAGGCGACCGCATCGCCAAGGCGGCGTTCCGGGGTACCGGGAGCGGGAATTGGGGGACAGGGATTTGAGGAGACGGAATTGGGGATGAGGGATCTGGGGGAGAGGGTTTGGGGAGCGAGAATTGGGATCGGGAATTGGGGTAGAGGGATTGGGGGATTGGGAATTGGAGAGCGGGAATTGGGATCAGGATTTGGGGGAGAGGGATTTGGGGGATCAGGGATCGGGATTTGGCAGATCAGGGATCAGGATTTGGGAATTGAGGGAGAGAGGTTGGGAGGCAAGAATTGGGGATGAAGGGTTTGGGGGAGAGAGATTGGGGGAGCAGGAATTGGGGGATCGGGATCTGAGGGAGAGGGACTGGGAGGCAGGAATTGGGAGGGCAGGGATTGGGGGACACGATTTCGGGGACAGGATTGGTGGGGCAGGATTTGGGAAGCCGGAGTTGAGGGACAGGAATTGGGGGAGAGGGATTATGGGAGAGAAATTGGGGGGGAGGGATTTCGGATCGGGATTTTGAGGGCAGGGTTTGGAAGTGCAGGATTTTGAGGAGTGGGAATTGAGGGACAGGAATCTGGGACAGGATTTAGAGGGTGAAGTTTGGAGGTGCAGGATTTGTGGGGCAGGATTTGGGGGACAGGAATTGGGGGAGTGGATTGGAGAAGAAGGATTTGGGGAGCGGGATTTGAGGGGCAGGAATTGGAGGACAGGATTTTGGGGGCTGGAATTGGGGAGACAGATATGAGGGAAAGGATATGGAGGATCAGGGTTTGAGGGACAGGATTTTGGGGACAGGATTGGTGGAGCAGGATTTGGGGAGAGGGATTTGAGGGGTGGGGTTTGGGTGAATGGATTGGCCAAGAAGGATTTGAGGGGCAGGAATTGGGGGACAGGATTTTGAGGAGGTGGGATTTAGGGTGCAGGAATTGGGGAGAAGGATTTGAGGGAAAGGATTTAGAGGATCGGGATTTGAGGAGTGGGATTTGGGAACAGGATTTTGGGGTGGGATTTGGGGACAGGATTTTGGGGGAGCAGGATTTGGGGAGCAAGATTTGGGTGTGGAATTTGAGGGACAGGATTTGGCAATCAGGAATTGGGGTCCGGATTTGGGGGTGGAATTTGAGGGACAGGATTTGGGGAATCCCAGCATCCATCCCTGCCTCAGTTTCCCCACGCACGACACCAAACCTGCTCCTTTTGGGATCCCCTCCCCTCAGGTTTATCCAGGAAAAGGGGGATGGATTCCCAAGGTGAAATTCCCACCGGGATCCGCAGCAGCTCCAAAGATTTCCTCGGGAAGGAGCAAAAATTCCCCCGGGGCTGTGGAAGTTTCGGGAGCTGCCGGAGTTTTTCCAAGGCTTGGGAAAAGCTCGGGATGGGATCCCAGGTCTTCCAGAGGCCGGGAATGCATGGAGGGAGAGTGGGATGGGGGTGGGAACAGCGATCCCAGCTCAGCAGGGGAATTCCAGGAATTCCATAATTGAGAAAAAAAGCGGGAACAGGGATCCCAGCTCAGCCGAGGAATTCCATCAGTGAGAAAAAGGTGGGAACAACGATCCCAGCTCATCAGGGGAATTCCAGGAATTCCATCAGTGAGAAAAAGTCAGGAACGGTGATCCCAGCTCAGCCGAGGAATTCCAGGAATTCCATCAGTGAGAAAAAGGCGGGAACAACGATCCCAGCTCAGCAGGGGAATTTCAGGAATTCCATCGGGTAGAAAAGGCAGGAACAGCGATCCCAGATCAGCAGGGGAATTCCAGGAATTCCACCGCCAGCCTGGATCAGCTTCCCCTGCTCTTAATGAGCTCGGGATCATTAATCAAGGATAATTAACTGTCAGCTCCCTGTCGAGCTTCCAGCTCCAAGAACATGCCTGGAAAAAAGTGGAATTCCCAGAAAATCCACTATGGAGCCCTGGGAGATCCCAAATTTCCAGTTCTGGACATTCCTGCTCCCGAATCCAGCCCAAATTCCCAGTGGGGCTTTGGGAATTTTGGGATCTGTCCCGGCTTTGGGTCCCGACTGGAAAACAGGGAATGACTTCCCACTGGGAAAGGGGAGCTTGGGATTGTGGGATCTTGGGAAGGAATTCCTGGCTGGGCTGGAATTCCCAGAGAATCCCTGGATTCCCAGCAGTGTCCCAGGACAGGTTGGAGCACCCTGGGATATTGGGATTGGAACGGGGTCATGGGATTGAAAGTCCCTTTCCACCCAAACCATTCTGGGATTCTGGAATTCCAAGGAAGGAAGTTCCAGGATGGTTGGATCAGGGTCCTGAGGGTTTTTCCTGCCCTTTTGCATCCACAAATTCCCATGGAAAAGGTGATTTAGGGTCATGCCAGGATGCAGCCAATGCCTGATGCTTCCAGACGGGAATTCCTTTTCCCAGGCTCATCCAGGCCCTGGCCAGGAAAATCCAGCTGCTAAAAGGGGCTGGAAGCAGCTCGGGAAGCAATTCCAGGTGTGGTTGGATCCGGGAAGTGGATCCGGATGGATCCATCCCTTGGATGTGCCTGGAGAGGGATTTGGGCTCATCCAAAGCTCAGCAAATCTCGGATCTGCAGGGAAAACCTTCAGCTCCAAAGTTTCTCACATCTTTCCCAAATTCCTGAGTGGGATTTGGGCTCATTCCCTGCTCCAAAACTGCACCAAACCTCGAATCCACAGGGAAAACCTTCGGCTCCAAAGGTTCTCGTTGTTTTTCCCAAATTCCTGAGCAGGATTTGGGCTCATTCCCTCCTCCAAAGCTGCAGCAAACCTCGGATCCACAGGGAAAACCTTT
Organism: Passerculus sandwichensis; assembly: GCA_031885435.1. Taxonomy (NCBI): domain Eukaryota; kingdom Metazoa; phylum Chordata; class Aves; order Passeriformes; family Passerellidae; genus Passerculus; species Passerculus sandwichensis. Next base: position 115,552,631 of record CM063129.1, read on the forward strand.
GGCTCCAAGGGTTCTCAGAGTCTTCCCCAAATTCCTTGTATCCAATGGGAAACTGAGGGAGCAGCTCCATGCAGACTGGGAATTCCAGGGATGATCTCTGGGAACCTCCTGGACATGCAGCTGGAATGTTGTGGGTTATGGGAGAGCTCTGGGGCCGGAATCCAGGATGGAATCCGGGCTGGAATATTCCATGGGATGCAGGAGCTGGCTCGGGATGAGGGGATGAGAAAAATCTTTAAGGATAAATTAGCGGGATAATCCTTTGGGATCTGCTTGCCACGCCGTGGATTCTGGAGCAGAAAAACAGGAGTTTTCCATGATCTTGGAATCATGGAATGATTTGGGATGAAAGGGATCCTAAAGCTCGTCCCAATCCACCCCCTCTGAGAGCTCCTCCCTCATTTGGTTTTCCCGGGAATGCTCTGCTGCCCCCTCGCTCCAGGAAAACTTGGAAATGCTTCCTAGGAAGTGTCCTGGTCCTCTCCAAGCGATTCCTTAAATCCCTGATGGAATTTTTGCTCTTGGATTAAATCCACGCTGCCCTGAGCCCCATGGGAATCATTCCTTGGAAAAAATTCCTGCCTGGAAAGGGGCAGCACCCATGGGAATCATTCCTTGGGAATAATTCCTGCCTGGAAAGGGGCAGCACCCATGGGAATCATTCCTTGGGAATAATTCCTGCCTGGAAAGGGGCAGTGCCCATGGGAATCATTCTTTGGAAAAAATTCCTGCCTGGAAGGAGCAGCCCAGGGCCGTGGGATCCCCATTCCCAGAGGGATCAAAATCCCTGTGGATGTGGCACTTGGGGACACAGACCAGGGAATGCTGGACTCAGTCCGAGAGGAGTTTTCCAAGCAAAATAATTCCAAAATAATTTCCCATGGTTCCTTCCTTAATCCAGGCCCTGTCCTGCCCTGGGGTGGGATAGGATGGGTTCCAGGCACACTGACCGGGAATTCCAGGCCCAGAATGTTTCCGGTTGGAGCTCAGTCGCAAAATCCATTGGGAAAAACTTTTCCAGCACCTCTGGAAAAGCTTTGGACCCTTGAGCATGGAATGAGGAGCTCAGGATCCCAGGTCCTGGCTGGGATATTCCTCATTCCTCAGGTTTTCCTGGATGGGATTCCCTTCCCCATCCCAGCCCCATCCGGCAGTGCATCCCGAGGGATCCGCCAGAGCTCCTGGGTGGGAGAGGAAGGAGAGAAATCCGGGATAAAGCATTCCCGAGGCTGGAGTGGGAAGTGGTGCTGCTCCTCGTCTCCTGGGAATCCCAGGAGCTGCAGCGTTTTCCAAACTGGGGGAAACTGAGGCACAGATGGAATTCTGGATCCACGGGAGCAGCCAGGGAGGGCAAGCGATGGATCCTGCTCTGGAAGTGGAGGGAAAAGATGGATTCCATGGCCAAAATCTGCTCCAAAATCCTGGAATATCAGGGATTCCTCTCCACCCTCAGCTTTGGGTTTGGCTCCCACATTCCCAAGGGAATCCCACGGGATTCCCCAGGGATCCTGTGAGGATCCAGAGTGGAGGCTCAGCTTTGCCTTTAGGATTGTCCCAGTTTTCCATCAGGGATTTGGGAGTGGGACTGTACCCGGATGGCTCCAAAAGGCTCCCAGATCCATTCGGAAAAATACATGGAAATAAACAGGGATGACTCCAGGATTTTCTGGGAATTCCCAATTTTCAGCCTGGCTTTGGATGGGTGGATTCTGTGGCCAAAATCCACTCCCAAAACCCTGGAATATCAGGATTCCTCTCCATCCACAGCTTTGGATTTGAGTCCTACATTCCCAAGGGACTCTGTGAGGATCCAGAGCTTTCAGCTTTGCCTTTAGGATTGTCCTGGTTTTCCATCAGGGATTTGGGAATGGGATCAAATCTTGGCAGCTCCAAAAGGCTCCCAGATCCATGAACACATGGAAAAAACCAAGGATGACTCCAGAATTTTTGGGAATTCTGGGTTCTTAGCCTGGCTTTGGGGAAAAGGCAGGAAAACGGGGAATTTCCATCACCCGGCCCATCACCCAGAAGCTCCAGCAGGATGTGAGCTCTGCTCCAGAGTCGCTTTCCCACGGCAATTCCCACTTCATCCCGGCTTAATTGCGTTTGTGTCCGGGGCTAATTAGGGAGCCGGGAGTTAATGGATCACAAGGAGCTGCCAGGAGAGGTTTCGTCTCGGGAATGGGGCTGGAAAATGAGGGATATCACTCATGGATATCCCCTGGAGAACTGGTGGATAACGATTCCACCTTCAGGAAAAGTCGGGATGCTCCTGGATTGGGAAGGGTTGGAGCAGGGAGGTGCCACAGGATTAAGGGGTCTCTCACAGGAGGTGGAATTCCAGTGGGATTTTTCCATCCAGTGTTCCCAGATCCCAAAATTCCAGGGTTTCCCAGCCCTTTATCCACCTCTTTTCCCTCTTTTTTCCAGGACTTTCCTTCTACACTCGAGTGCTGGAAAACTGCGAGGACGAGGCCAAGTTTGATGAGGTAGGAGAAGTTTTCCATCTTTTTTATCCCATAAATCCCATTTGTTTTCCCAGGATTCCCTGTCCAAGTGAAAACCCAGGATTCCCAGTCCTGGTGAAATCCCTGGTCCCAATTTTTCTTGGCATCTTCATTGTCTGCTCCAAGGTTTCTCCTGGCAGGGGCCAAATGGGATTCCTGGCTGGACACAGGTGGGAAAATCCCCATGGAATTTTCCAAGGAAGAGGATAAATTAAGAATATAAAATTTTCCATGTTTTCTGCACTGAATTTCAGGAAAAATTATTCTTCAAAGCTGGGAAAATCCCACTGGGTTTTTGGCTCCATTTTCCTTTTTCTCAGGAGGAAAAAGTTGGGATTTCCCCCCCCCCCCCCCCTGAAATTCCTTCTTTTTCCTTCAGGCACAGAATTCCCAGTGGAGCTGTGGCTGCCCCTGAATCCCTGGAAGTGTCCAAGGAAAACCCTTGGATCAACCTGGGATAGGGAAATTTCCCTGCCCATGGAATGGGATGGGATTTAAGTTCCTTTCCTGCCGTAACCATCCCGTGAACACTTCCAGGGCTGGAACATCCCAAATTTTTGGGAATTTTTTCCCCCTCCAAGCCCCATCCAACTCCATCTCCCACCAGCCCCGTGGGATTATTTTTCCACCCCATTCAGCACATGCCATTGGAAAACCATATTTGGGAATGGTTGGGATCGTGTTTGGATCAGGAGCTGTGTCCAGCCTGGAATTCCAGAACTTTCAGGGAAGCAAATCCCTCCTGGCGCAGCCACAGGTTCTGCGATGCCATGGGGGCATTCCTGGATCAAATCCTTCTTGCCGAGGGAATATCCAGGGAATCTCCACCCTCCTCTGGGCACAGGGAATTCCTGGGAATATTTGGAGTTCAAACCACTCAGATTATCCATGGCAGATCCCAAATCCTGGAGCAGGACAGGAGTCAGGCTTTGCTTCCCAGGAATAGGGACAGGACAAGGGGAAACGGCCTCAGGCTGTGCCAGGGAATTTGAGGCTGGATTTTGGGAATAATTCCTCATGGAAAAGGTGGGCAGACCTTTGGAGGGGCCACCAGGGAGGTTTGGAGTCCCCATCCCTGGAGATTTCCAAGGAATTCCTGGATGTGGCACTCCAGGAATTGTTCTATTCCTATGTCTTGGACTCAATGATCCCAGAGGGTTTTCCCAGTGTGAATAGTCCTTGGATTCTGTGATGTCAGAGCTGAGGAAATCCATGATAATTCCCTTTTATCCTGCCCCTCTTTTCCGTGGTAATTCCTTCTTTTCCTGCCCCCTCTTTTCCGTGTTAATTCCCTTTTTTCCTCTTTTCTGTGTTAATTCCCTCTTTTCCTGCCCCATCTTTTCTGTGTTAATTCCCTCTTTTCCTCCTCCCTCTTTCCATAAATCAGGATCCACCCCCAGGCAGGATTTGGATTTCAAACCCCAGCGGTTCCCATTTGTTTGGTTCTACTCCGTTTCTTTTCCAATTATTTTCTCTTTCATTCCTTAAAGAATTCTGCAAACTCCCTGCTGCCCCGGATCCTGGAATATTCCAGAGGCTGTGCACAGCTCCCCAATTAATCAGGAATGTTTGTGTTCCATGCTGAAATCTCAAAGGATTTCATCTTGGAACTCCTGCAGATCCCCCACAGCCTGGGAGGGAAGGGAATCTCTGGGAGTGAAGGACCCCAAATTCCTGGGAGATAAAATTTCCTGGGATAATTTCGAACAGGCCCTGAGGCAGAAGCTGCTCCTGCAAATTCCAGGAAACACAAACCATGGAATTTTGGGCATGAAGAGACTTTAAAACTGATCCCATTCCAGGGATAGGGACACCTTTCCTGATCATTCCAGGAAACACAAACCATGGAATTTTGGGTGGGAAGAGACCTTAAAACTCATCCCACTCCAGGGACAGGGACACTTTTCCTGATCCCAGGGTATTCCAAGCCCTGTCCAACCTGGCCTTGGACACTTCCAGAAATCCAGGGGCAGCCACGACTTTTCTGGGAATTCTGTGCCAGGACCCTCCCAGTTTCCCATTGGTTTTTTATTCCAGCACTTGGAAAACCCCTGGGATCAAGCTGTGGCTCCAGCCTCGACTTTTCCAGGGTTATTTTCCTCCTTTTCCTTTGGCAAACGCCATCCCAGAATTTAGTGAATCCCAGATGTCACCCCCCACAATTGCTGCCACTTCCTCTGCCTTTCCTTGGATTTAGAGTGGATTTCCTGGGATTTGGTGGATCCCAAAGCACATCCAGCACCTTTTGGATGGAGGTTGGACAGGGACAAGGGAATCTGGCTGGGAAAATTCCCATTTTTCCCCTCCTCTCTCTGGGAAAAGGAGCTCTCCTGGTGCAGAGCACTGAAAAGTGGGAATAGGACAATTCCTCAGGCCAGAGGGGCATTCCTGCAGAATTCCTTCCTGGAAAGGACTGTCCAGTGGTGGAATTCCCAGAGGGATTTCAATCCACATGGATGCGGGGAGATGGACCAAGGGTGGCCCCAGCAACGCTGGGAATTCTTGGATTCGGTGATCTCCAAGGATTTTTCCAACTCCTTGATTCCATAACCTTGGGATTTCTGGGTGATTTGATCACCGGATCCAATTCCTGGAGCATCAAAACATTTGGGGAAAAACCAAGGAGAAATTCCATCCCCACACTGGGAGCTCGGGATAAATCCTGCTGCAGGATCCGTTGGTGCCATTTCCCATTTCCCTTTATATCCCAGTAATTTTCCCTTTGCTTCCTTGACTCTGCAGACCAATTAAATCCGGGAATAAATAGCTCGGGAAGTGCTGAGGAGGCACCGGTTCCTTCCTGGGAATCTGCTGGATGAGCAAATTCTCTTCCCGTGGTTTTCAATCCCGCTCTGCTGCTCCTGGGAGGGATCCTGGATCCCGGATCCGCTGCCTCTGGCACGTTCCCAACCTGGGCTGCACCAGGACTGGCTTGGGAAGGGGGGATTTTGGAGTTGTGGGGGTTTGGAAATCCGTGAATCCAGAGGGTTGGGCTGACAGAGGGATTTGCCTTGGGAAGCAAAAAACAAAAAAAAAAAGGGAAAGGGATCGTATTTTGTGGAATCATGGAATGGTTTGGGAGGGGAGGGAAATTAAGGATCATCCAGTTCCAACTGTGACAGCTCCCGCTGTCCCAGGGTGCTTCAGCCTTTCCTTGGAGACTTCCAGGGACCCAGGGATTCTCTGGGAATTCCAGCCCAGCCAGGAATCCCTTCCCAAGATCCCACCATCCCCAGCTCCCCTTTCCCACTGGAAGCCATTCCCTGCCTCCTGCCCCTCCAGCCCTTGCCCAAATCCCAGCTCTCCTGGAGCCCCTTTGGGATGGGGAAGCGGCTCCAAGGATTCCCTGGATCCTGCCCTGATCCAGCTGCACATTCCCAGCTCTCCCGGCCTGGGTCCATATTCCCATCCTCATCCAATGTCTGTACTCATATTTTCCACATGTAAATCCATGGAATAGTTGGCCCTGGGCACATCCTTAGTGACATCCCTGTGAAACAATCACTTTTCCTGGGAAAAGCTGCCTTTTTCCTGGGAAAAGAGGCTTTTCTCCATCCCCTCCACTGCTGCTCCCTGGAGCACTCTTGGTTCATCCCTGTCCTCCTTTTCCCAAAAAAATCCTGGATCATCCTAGTCCTTCTTCTTCTGAACTCTCCGGGTTCCTCTCTCCTTTTCCCAACTGATCCTGGCTCTTCCCTCTCCTCCTTTTCCCAAAACTCTCCTGGCTTTTCCCACTTCTTTTCCCAGCTGGTGCTGGCCCATCCATCTCCTCCCTTTCCCAGCTGATCTTTGCTCATCCATCTTTTCCTTTTCACAAAATCGTCTTGGCTAATCCATGTCTTCCTTTTCCCAAAATCCTCCTGGCTCTTTCCTCTCCTTTTCCCAAAACTATTCTGGCTCATCCCTCTCCTCCTCTTCCCAGCTGATCCTGGCTCTTTCCTCTCCTTTTCCCACCTGATCCTGGCTCAGCCCGTTCCTCCTTTTCCCCCAAACCCTTCTGGCTCATCCCTCTCTTCACTTTCCCAAAATGCTCTTGGCTCATCGCTCTCCTCCTTTTCCCAACCAATTTTCACTCATCCCTCTCCTTCTTTTCCCAAAAAACTCCTGTCTCTTCCCTCCCCTGTCTCTTCCCTCTCCTTTTCCCTCTCCCCCTTTTCCCAATGAACCTTTGCTCATCCCTCTCCTCCTATTCCCAAAACTCTCCTGGCTCACCCCTCTCCTTGTCCCAGCTGATCCTGGCTCATCCATCTCCTCTTTTTCCCAAAAAGCTCCCAGCTCATCCCTCTCCTCCTTTTCCCAGCCAATCTTTGCTTGTCCATCTCTTCCTTTTCCCAAAAGCTCCCAGCTCATCCTTCTCCTCCTTTTCCCAGACTTTCCGCTGGCCGGTGGCGACCAACATTGATGGGAATGAGATCCTGGAGATCCAAGTGTTCAACTACAGCAAAGTCTTCACCAACAGGTGAGTCCCTCCTTCCCATGGCCCACACGAATCTCATCCCGCGGGATGAGGCAGCTCCGCCTCCCTTTGGAGGCAGGAGGGAATTCCCAATTTCTTGGGAATTTCCAGTGCCCGGGATGAGGAATCCACCCCAGGAATTTCGTGGTGCTCAGCACCAAGTTTTTCCCAAGTTGTGCAATGTGTTTCTGTAAAATTTCCATGTTTTAAAGGAAGTTGGAGTTTTTTGGTGGATTGTCCAGGCAGAGGTTGATGCTGGAATGTTGTTTTCCTGGATTTTCCAGTTCCTGCGGGTGTTGGGTTGATTGTGTCCAGGGAAATTGGGGCTGCCCCATCCCTGGAAGTGTCCAAGGAAAGGTTGGGTGAGGCTTGGAACCACCTGGGATAGTGGGAAGGATTGAGCTTGGAATAGGATGGGATTTAAGGGCCCTTGTGGACACCTGGATCAGGGAAGGATCCAGGGAATCCTTGGAGCCGCTTCCTGATCCCAAAGGGGCTCCAGGAGAGCTGGAATTTGGGCAAGGGCTGGAGGGGCAGGAGGCCGGGAATGGCTTCCAGTGGGAAAGGGGAGCTTGGGATGGTGGGATCTTGGGAAGGGATTCCTGGCTGGGAGGGCTGGGAGGAGAAGAGAGGAGCTGGTGCTGGGAATGTCCCTCCAGGAACGCTGAGAATATATGGAATAGGAATTCCCATTAAAATGAGGCAGTGCTGGAACTCCAGCAATTCCTCCTTTTCCAGGGATAAGTTGAAGGAGAAGGAGAGTGGAGAGGAGGGAGAGAGTTGGAAATGTCCCTTCAGGATTGCTGGGTATATTTGGAATAGGAAATCCCACTAAACTGAGGAAATGTCAGAATCCCAGCCCGTTTCCTTATCCAGGATTAAGTCGGATGAGGTCATGATATTTTTGGGGTCATCCCTTCAGGAATGCAAGGAATAAGCAGGAAAGGAAATTCCATTAACACAGGGGAGTGCAGGAACTCCGGCCTGTCCTCCAAATCAATTGGGGGAGAGGAGGGAGAATTTTGGGAACAACCCTCTGGGAATGCCGGTAAAAATGCAGGAAAGGAATTCCCGTGGTCTGTAATTCCAGCCCACCCTCCTTGCCCAGAAATGAGTTGGAAGAGGGAGGAGGGAGAGGATTGGGAACATCCCTCCAGGAAGAAATGTCTGGAATAGGAATTCCCATAAAACCGAGGCAGAGCTGGAGCTCCAAATCCGCTGGAGGAGGAGGAGGAGGAGGAGGGAGAGGCTTGGGAAAGCTGATCCGGGCGCTCCATGAATAATTCACGAGCCGCTGATGAAGGCCATTGATCAAAGGCCTGGAAAAAGGCGGGATACCTGATCCAGGGCCTGATCCAGACCCTCCGGAATGAGCAGGGAGTCAGGTCCCGGCGGCTCCCTTTGTTCCCTGTGCCTGTGGCTGTCACCAGCAGACAATTTCCGGGAATGTGATCCCGGTTTGGGCTCATCCAGGTGCCTCTGGATCCTGGTGGGTTCATCCCAGCTCCAGAGGGTCCCCGAGAGCATTCCCAGGGAGCTGAGTATCCAAGGAAAAGGGACGAGGGAGAAGCTCCTAACCCCCCCCAGATGGGCAACAGCATCCCAAAAATCCTGCCCCCAGCTCGTGGATTGGGAATTTCTGGGCTGGGAATCTTTCCAGGACACATCCAAAGCATCCAGGAGCCACATCCTGCCCGTGGGTCATTCCCAGGCGGAAATTCCCACTGGAAATTCTCCACAAGGGGGAAGGATGAAAAATTGTGGAGCCTCCACATCCTGAATAAAACCCAGGAGATTCCCATGGCACGGAATAATCCATCAAAACCCCTCCTGGAAAATCCTGGTGTGAGGAGGGATGACCTGGGTGGGAATACCAGGATCCTGCTGGAATTCAGGTGTTTTCCGTGGTCTTCTGTTCTCCTGGGAGACCTTCAGAACCACTCTGGGATGGGAGAAAGTCCCTGGGATGTTCTCCCATGGTTCTGTGCTCTGGGAGAGGCTGGATGGAGGAAATTTGAGATCCCAAATTTTTTGGGATATGAGCAGAAAAAGCCACCACAGGACACTCCTGAGGGATGTGGGAATGGGAATCACAGCCAGGCAAGGGGAATATCCATGGAAAAAAGCAGAGACACAACCAGGGATGGATCCGAGAGGCAGCCGCGATCCAGTGGCTACGGAGCCTGTGGTCCCATTCCCAAACTTTTGGGACTTTTGGGACTTTTGGGACTTTTGGGACTTTTGAGCCTTTCTGAGCAGGTTTTCCTTGTGCAGAATGCAGGGATAACACAGGCAGAGATCCCAATCCTTAAGGAATTTGCACAAAACCCAGGAGCTTTTTCTCCAGGGGGGTTCTGTCCCCTCCTTGTCCCTGTTTTCTTTTGGAGCCAAAGGCCCAAAGCCCCATTCCAAACCCGGAGCAGAGATAATTTTCCTATGGAAAACCCATCCCACAGAGAAAAGGCGGGAGCTGCTCCGTTACCTGACAGGGACACAAAGATCCGAATTCCGAAGGGTTAAATCCATCCCTGGAGTGTCCGGGATGGAAACAGAGCTTGGCCCCGTCCTTTGTTCTTCTCCAGCCATGGAGATCCTGGCACAGCTCGAGTCCTTTGTGTCTCCGGAGGGATCCTTGTTTCATCTGTGGAAAATTATCTGGGAAAATAATCTGTGGAAAATTATCTGGAAAATCATCCGTGGAAAATTAACTGGAAAAATAATCAGTGGAAAAATTTCCAGAAAATCATCTGCAGAAAATTATCCACAAAAATAATCTGTGGAAAATTACCCAGAAAATAATATGTGGAAAATTTTCCAGAAAAATCATCTGCAGAAAATTATCCAGAAAAATAGTCAGTGGGAAATAATCCATAAAAATAATCAGTGGAAAATAAACCTGGAAAATCATCTGCGAAAATTTATCTGGAAAAATAATACTTGGAAATTTTTCCAGAAAAATAATCCACAGAAAATTATCCAGAAAAATAATCAGTGGGAAATTATCTGAAAAAAAAAATCCATGGAAAATTATCCAGAAAAATAATACGAGAATTATCTGGAAAAATAAGATGTGGAAAATTATTCAGAAAAATCATCAATGGAAAATTGTCTGGAAAATCATCTGCAGAAAATTATCTGGAAAAAGAATCAGTGGAAAATTATCTGGAAAAAAATAATCCACATAAAATTATCCGGAAAAATCATCCGTGGAAAATTATCCATAAAAATTGTCCATGGAAAATTACCCAGGAAATCATCCATGGAAAATTATCTAGAAAATCATCCAGGGAAAATTATTTCCTGCTGGAGCAGGAGAATGGAAAAAATTAACTCTGGAGCTGGAGGGTTCCCTGTTATCCAACAGCTCTCTCCACATGAAGCAGTTATGTGGGATTTTGGGATGGAATTCCTGGCCGTGAGGATGTGGGATGGAATTCCCAGAGAAGCTGTCCCATCCCTGGAAGTGCCAAAAAAACATTGGATGGGGCTTGGAGCAATCTGGGATTGTAGCAGGTCAGGGTTGGAGTGGGATCAGCTTTCAGGTCCTGCCCACCCAAAGCATTCCGGGATTCCAGGGTGGAATTCTCGGTGCCCAATCCCTGCCTGGAGCCCCTTGGGTGTGACCCCTTCAGCTCCAACCGTGTTGGATTTTGTGGAATTTTTCATTTCTAGATCCAAACTTGGAGCAACACTGATCCAAACACGGAGCAGAAGCCTGAGCACACCCAAACTGAAAATCTCATCCCGAATTAAATTTCCTGTTAGGATATTTCTGTACCCAGGCTGACTTCACTCATCCACTCGCCTTCCAAAGAAAAAATAATTCTTATTTATTGGGAATTTCTGCAAAAGTTTCCTGAAGTAAAAAGGGGGAACAAACTTCACTTGCCTTCCAAAGAAAAAATAATTCCTGTTTATTGGGAATTTTTGCAAGAGTTTTCTGAAGGAAAAGGGGGGAAGAAACTTGGCTGGAGCAACTTTTAGTACCTGCAGGCTGCTGAGGTGGAGCAGCTGGAGTGTCCCACATTTCTCCAGGTATTCCAGGAAAAAATGAACCTGCAGTAATTACGGGCTCCTGCAAAGTGGTGGGAAGGGGATAATTAGGAGGGAATTGATTTTGGAAGCTCTAATTCCATGGTCTGAGACATTTCCAGATGAAGCTGCAATTTGGCTGGAGAGGGGAAAAAAGGCTCCAGAGAAAGCTCCAGGCGGGAGCTGCAAGAGGAAGGAGCTGGAATTAATCAGGATTGCAGGTGTTGGATTGATTGTGATTAATCAGGATTTTTGGAAATCTGTGGAAAAGCTGCAGGTTCCAAATTGGAATGGGCACCTTCCACCATCCCAGGGTGCTCCAAGCCCCATCCAACCTGGCCGTGGGCAATTCCATGAGGGTTCAGCAGGATAATTCCCTGGAAAAGGGGACAAAAAGTCTGGAATTCCTCTGCTTTACTTATCCCACCTTTCCAGGGTTTTCTGGAAGTTGGGAACAAACTGGCATGGAGGTCCCAGGATTTGGCTCTTGTCAGTTCCAGGGGATGGATGGAGGGATGGATGGATAGATGGAGGGATGGATCCATGGATGGATGGATGGAGGGATGGATCCATGGATGGATGGATGGAGGGATGGATCCATGGATGGATGGATAGATGAATGGATCCATGGATGAATAGATGGATCCATGGATCCATGAATGGATGGATGGATGGATGATGGGATGGATCCATGGATGGATGGTGGAATGGATTCATAGATGGAGGGAGGGATCCATGGATGGATCCATGGATGCATAGATGGATTCGTGGATCCATAAATGGATGGAGGGATGGATGCATGGATCCATGGATAGAGATGTCATTCCCAAAAAAAGAGCCTCTCCCTGGCTTCAGGAACACTCCTTGCCCATGGATCAAGCAGCATCCAAAGGCTGAGGGAGCAGAGGCAGAAAAATGGGATTTCCTGGGCTGGACGATGCCTGGCACAGACACCTGGAATTCTGGCCCTTGGAAAACTTCAGTGCTGGCAAACCTGACCGGATTAATGGGATTCACCATCCCCACAGTGTCCCTGGTGTCGCCCCAGGGATACAGGAGGAGGCATCCCTGGAAGTTGGGATACACCATGAGGGCAAATCCTGGTGTGTCCTGGGATTTGGAGCATCCTGGACTCCCTGATCCTGGGATTTGAGCGAGCTCCAGGTGCTGAACCAGCCTGGCTGGAGTTGGAAACCGGAGCTGCTCCTCAGGGCTGATAAAATTACGGATGACCCAGAAAATTTCCCTTTTTCCATCAGCACAAACGGTGAGGAAGGGAGGGAGCAGGGCCCTGATGAATTATGGAACACTCGGAATTGAACGGCGGCTCAGACAGGTCCTGAATTTTTAATTCCGTCTTGCTCGGATCCTCCCGGGGGAAGTGTCTTGGGAAGGATCCCAGGAAGGACAGGAGCTTCTCTGGGGAACCTGTGCCACCTCCACAGCCAGGAATTCCTTCCCAAGATCCCACCTGTCCCTTCCCTCTGCTGCAGGGCTTGGAATGGCTCTGGTTTTGTCAGGGATTCACAGAATGCTTTGGGTGGGAAAGGACCTTAAGGATTGTCTCATTTCAACTTTGACACCTTCCACTGTCCCAGGGTGCCCCAAGCTCTGTCCAACTTGGCCTTGGACACTGCCAGGATCCAGGGATTCTCTGGGAATTCCAACCCAGCCAGGAATTCCTTCCCAAGATCCCACAATCCCAAGCTCCCTTTTCCCACTGGGAGCCATTCCCTAGCTCCTGTCCCTCCATGCCTTGTCCCCAGTCCCTCTCCAGCTCTCCTGGAGCCCCTTGAGGCCCTGCAAGGGGCTCTAAGCTCTCCCTGGATCCTTCCTTTCTCCAGCTGGTCATTCCCAGCTCTTCCCAGTCCCTGGAGCAGCTCCAGGGCCTCCTCTGGACTCGTACCAGCAGCTCCAGATCCCAGTGTTGGATCCTGGATCTGGGGCAGCTCTGCAGGGGAAATATCCCAGGAGGAAATTCCTGTTCCTTCCTCAGCCCTCTCCAGGCATTGAGCACCTGGGAGCCAAAAGCCCCTGGATCCACCTGGATCCAAGAGGAGCAGGGAATGTTCTGGATTCCAAACAGGTTAAAAAAACAGAGAGAGCTGCAGGAATCTGGGCCCTGAAGTCTACAGTCCTGAGGAAAAGCTGGAATTGGCCTGGATGATCCTTGTGGGAGCCTTCCATCTCAGGATATTCCATGGAATAAACCCAAGGAATGCTTTCCAAAACAAAAGTGCTGCTGCGGGTCTGGCAGAAAGGGAATAATGTTGTTTTCCAAACCCTGAAATCCAGGTGGATGCAGCAGCTTTTTCCTCATCTTGGAGAAGAAGAAGGACTTTTCCATGGGATGCATTATTTCTTCTGGGCTGGGAATTCAGGAGCAAACAAAGGAAAGATTTTCCTGTTCCATATTCTGCGGGGCACCTTGGAGACAGAGCTCTGCAGGGATGGATCCATGCTTGGAATGTGGAAAATGGGGGATGGAGGTGGAAATCCTGCAGGGACCTGGAGGGGCTGGAGCGTGTCCAGGGAAGGGAACGGAGCTGGGAAGGGAATGGAGCCCCAGGAGAGGCTGAGGGAGCTGGGAAGGGAATGGAGCCCCAGGAGAGGCTGAGGGAGCTGGGAAGGGAATGGAGCCCCAGGAGAGGCTGAGGGAGCTGGGAAGGGGCTCAGCCTGGAGAAAAGGAGGCTCAGGGGGGATCTTGTGGCTCTGCACAACTCCCTGGGAGGAGCCAGAGGAGATCGGGATCTTCTCCCAGGGAACAGGGACAGGATTGAGTGGGAATAGGTTGGATATTGGGAAAAATTCCTTCACATCTTTGGAGTTTGGAGCCACCTGGGATGGTGGAAGAAATTGGGATGAGCTCCAAGGTCCATTCCCACCCAAAGCATTCCATGATTCCATGACTTGGTGCAGACGGATGAGGAGCAATCCCTGCTCCTTGTTTGAATCACCAGCATGGAAATTTAGGGATATCACACAATTACAGGTGTCCACTGTGGAGATTCCATATTGAAAAGTCTTTGGGATCCCTCAGTGGTATCCCAGGAATTTAAGAGTGATGGTTCCCAAATCTCCTTCTTTCCTATTCCCTTGGAATGGTTGCTCTCTCAGCTTCTCCTTTTTTCCATCACCTCCACTGAGCCTCAGTCTGGGATCTCACCTCTCCCTCTTCCTAAGGAAAACAGGAAGCAAATCCCTTTTCCTGTGAAAACCTGGTCCTGGTGGGTGAGAACTCCCGGGATTCCCTGTCCTTTGCTCCGCAGGCTCATTGGGACGTTCCGGATGGTCCTGCAGAAGGTGGTGGCAGAAGGGCAGCTGGAGGTGACAGACACGCTCATCGATGACAACAATTCCTCCATCCAGGTGGGTCACCGAGGGGGACATTCCCATCATTCCCGGATCCGTGTCTCCGCTGAACCTGTGGGATCAGGGATATCGGTGTTCCTTGCCTTGATCCCGTTACTCCTGCTCTGAAGGGATGAGGCGGCCGGGAATGTCCGGAGGGTGCACAGGGAAACTCGAATTGGAAAAGCGTGGGAAGTTTGGGATGGGGAAAAAACAGGGATGGACCTGGTTTGATCTGTGCATGGACAGGGAGAAGCAGAGTGCAGGGTGGAATCAGGGAATTCCAGATGGGTTTGGATGGGAAGGGACTTTAAATCCCATCCCATTCCAACCCCAACACCTCCCACCCTCCCAGAGTGATCAAACCTGGCCTTGGACACTGCCACGGATCCAGGGATTCTCTGGGAATTCCAGCCCAGCCAGGAATCCCTTCCCAAGATCCCACCATCCCAAGCTCCCCTTTCCCACTGGAAGCCATTCCCTGCCTCCTGCCCCTCCAGCCCTTGCCCAAATTCCAGCTCTCCTGGAGCCCCTTTGGTATGGGGAAGTGGCTCCAAGGATTCCCTGGATCCTTCCCTGATCCAGCTGCACATTCCCAGTCTGGGATTGGATCCATCCCCATCACAACTCCTCTCTGAGAAGGAATTTTGGGGACAAGGGAGTTCACTCGAAATCTCAGTACTCCAGGAAGGGTCTCCCTTCCTCCTTCCTCCATTTTCCATCCCAAATTCCATAAAAATCCCTCAGGATGGATTCTGAGTGTCATTTATCAAGGAATCATGGAATGGTTTGGGTTGAAATGGACCTTAAAGCTCATCCAGTTCCATCCTCTGGCTGAGAGCAGGGATAGGGGAAATATTGGGAAGGAATTCCTGGCTGGGAGGGTGGGAAGGAGCTGGGCTGGAATTCCCAGAGAAGCTGTGGGCACCCCTGGATCCCTGGGAATGTCCAAGGCCAGGCTGGATGGGGCTTGGAGCAGCCTGGGACAGTGGGAATTGTCAGGGCTGAAATGAGATTGGATTTAAGGTCCTTTCCAACCCGAATCAGTCTGGGATTCCAGGATCCCATCCCAAGCCCTGGCCAGGCCTGGAGGCCACCAGGAATTACTTTGCCACCAGAAATTTGGGATGATTCAACTTCCATCCATTGATTTCCCTCTCTGCCCTTTGTGACACCGAAAAATCCTAAAAATCTGGCATTTTCCTCCTTTGGAGAATGATTTTCATCAGGCAAATTCCCAATAAACCAGCGAGCAGCTGGAATTATTTTTCCCAAGCACATCTGTACTCCTTGCACTTCCCCTCCCTGCTCAGGACTGCATCCCCGGTTTTTATTGGTTCTGCTCCCTCCATCCCCCCCGCAGGAGACGCCGCTTAATGAAATCCTGCTCTCCTCCCTGACAATTCCAAGAATTCCCCTCACCCGTCCCTGTCCTTGGTGCTGGATGAGGCGGCGGCTTCCCGGGAAAAGGAAAGGGGGAGTCTGATTTTTAATGGAACCCCCGGGGTTGGATATCAGGATCAGAAATTGCAGCGTTTCCAAGCCAGTTCCTAAACTCCGTTTCCATGGGAAACGGCTCCCGGGAGGTGGGAATGCAGCGAGGGAAGCGGCGGCTGCCCCAGAAAGGGAAAGATTTTTCCAAAAAGGGGGAGATTTTAACCTCGGGATGGGGGCTCGGGGCTCCCACACCCGGGGAGGGGGTCGTTCTCATCCTGGTTTTCCCAGAGGGGTGTGGAAATTGTGGAATTCCAGGTGAGGAGGTGCCACAGGGATTTTCCGTGTGATCCAAGGGTTTGGGAAAACAGTCAGAGTCCAGAGGCAAGCACGGAGCTGCTGCAGGGCTGGGAGAGCTGGGAATGTGCAGCTGGATCAGGAAAGGATCCAGGGAATCCTTGGAGCCACTTCCCGATCCCAAAGGGGCTCCAGGAGAGCTGGGATTTGGGAAATGGCTGGAGGGGCAGGAGGCAGGGAATGGCTTCCAGTGGGAAAGGGGAGCTTGGGATGGTGGGATCTTGGGAAGGGATTCCTGGCTGGGCTGGAATTACCAGAGAATCTCTGGATCCCTGGCAGTGTCCAAAGATGGATTTCAATCACCCTGGGATGGTGGGAAGTTTCCCTGGGATGGGAATGAAGGTCCATGGATCCCATCCAAACCATTCCAGGAGTCTGGGATCAAGGACACTCAGGATCCATCCCGAGGGATTTTTATGGAATTCAGGGATGGAAAAGGGAAGAGAGACCCTCCCTGGAGTCCTGAGATTCTGAGTGAACCCCCTTGTTCCTGAAATTCCTTCTCAGAGGGCAGTTGGGATGGGGCTGGATCCAATGGCAGGCTGGGAGAGCTGGGAATGTGCAGCAGGATCAGGGCAGGATCCAGGGAATCCTTGGAGCCGCTTCCCCATCCCAAAGGGGCTCCAGGAGAGCTGGAATTTGGGCAAGGGCTGGAGGGGCAGGAGGCAGGGAATGGCTTCCAGTGGGAAAGGGGAGCTTGGGATGGTGGGATCTTGGGAAGGGATTCCTGGCTGGGCTGGAATTCCCAGAGAATCCCTGGCAGTGTCTAAGGCCAGGCTGGATCACCCTGGGATGGTGGGACATTTTGGGATTTGAATGGGATGGGATTTAAAATCCTTTCCCACCCATCCCGAGGCAATTTCTGGGAACAGCCTCATTTTTCCATAATGGAACCCAAAAGAAAATTTGGAAATTGTTTTCCTTTTTTCTGGGAACCAGGATGCCTGAGAACCATCCCTGGCAGCTCCCACCCTCCCTCCTGACTTTATTGCCTTCTCCAGGAGATTAAAAGCTCCGGGAACGCCAGAGCCAGGAACAAAATTCCGGCTGTGTCCATTCTCCTACAACAGAAAAGCCAGGATGGCTCAGAATTATTTTTTTTTCTCTCAACAGCAGGAAAAAAAATCCATTAAAAATCAATTTAAAATCCCCAGGGAAAGATCAACCCCTCCCAACACTGCAGGAATTTTTCTCCTTAAAGTTCTTTTCCATTCCATTGTTTCGAACAGGAATTTCTCCTAATTCCAACCCCCATCCTCCTAATTGCCCTTCCAAGGCGTGATCCCACTCATCCCACAGATCTTTCACTTTCTTATATCCTTAATTTTTCCTGCCTTGAAAGGGTTTTTTAACTCCTAAATCCAGCTGGAAAAGGAGATTTTAACCCCAAAATGTCTGAAAATGTAAAAAACCTGAATATTCCAACTTTGATCCCTGTTTTTAATTTTGTTGTTTTTTGTTTTTTGGTGGTTTTTTTTATTTATTTTTTTAATGTTCTCTAATAGCTTTGGGGGGGAAATTAGTTGTGATTGACTCAAATTTGGATTTTGCAAAAAAAAAAAATAAAGATGATAAATCAATCAAAACCTTCCCCCAGATCTCCATTCCCAGCTGGGACTGAGTCACCCTTCGGCTGTCACGTGTGGGATGCACAGAATCCCTCTGGAATTGTTGCTCTATTCCCAAATCTTGGATTTTCCAACTTTCCAACATCCCCTTGTTTGGACCAGGGGGGAAGGCTGCAAAACATGGAAAAAGGAGAATTTCTTTAAGAAATTTCCCCACTCCCCACTTTTTAACATTTTATTTTTCTTTCATTTTTCTTCTTTATTTTTTTTTTTTTTTTTGCTAAAATCAGTTGGTTTTGAACCCAAAATAACAGATAATTTCTCCATGGAAGCAGAGTGGAGGTGGAAAAGTGCTTTTTTTCCTTGTACTTTAATCTTGTCAGCAGATGATGGGTTTTCAAAAGAGGCATTTTCCAGGAGAATGAACTGGGAATTGCTTTTTGGCTTTTTTCTTTTTTCCCCCAAATTGCTTTGTCCAAATCTGAGCTTTTAGAAAGATTTTGACCACGAGAGCAAAGGCAGTGGGATGAAATCTCATGGATTTGATTCCATTTGGAATGCAGGGAAAGATTTTAGGTAGAAAAAAGGAAGTACTTTGGGGAGAAAAAAGGGAGAGATTTGAAGGAGAAAAAGGAAAGATTTTAGAGAGAAAAAAAGGAAAGATTTTAGGGAGAAAAGGGAAAGATTTTAGGGAGAAAAGGGGAAATATTTTAGGGAGAAAAAATGAAATACTTTACGGAGAAAAAGGAAAGATTTTAGGGAGAAAAAAGGAAATATTTTAGGGAGAAAAAGGGGGAAGATTTGAGGGAGAGAGAAGGAAAGATTTTAGGGGGAAAAGGAAAAGATTTTAGAGAGAAAAAGGGAAATATTTTAAATATTTTAGGGAGAAAAAAGGAAAGATTGTACAGAGAAAAAAAGGAAATATTTTAGGGAGAAAAAGAAAAGAAAGATTTTAGGGAGAAAAAAAAAAGGAAATATTTTAGGGAGAAAAAAGGGAAAGATTTTAGGGAAAAAAAGGGAAATATGTTAGGGAGAAAAAGGGGGAAGATTTGAGGGAGAGAGAAGGAAAGATTTTAGGGGGAAAAGGAAAAGATTTTAGAGAGAAAAAGGGAAATATTTTAAATATTTTAGGGAGAAAAAAGGAAAGATTGTACAGAGAAAAAAAGGAAATATTTTAGGGAGAAAAAGAAAAGAAAGATTTTAGGGAGAAAAAAAAGGAAATATTTTAGGAAGAGAAAAAAGGGAAAGATTTTAGGGAAAAAAAGGGAAATATGTTAGGGATAAAAAAGGGAAATAAGGAGAAGAAAAGGAATGACTTTAGGGAGAAAAAAAGAGAAAGATTTTAGGGAGATAAAGGGAAATATTTTAGTGAGAAAAATACTTGAAAGCTCCAAACTCAAATTTGCTGCAACCTGGAGTAAGTTGGGAATGGCCACATGGAAAAGGGAGAGGAACTTACTCGGAGCTGGTTCATCCAAGGAGGTTTAGATCGGAGATTGGATGTGGGATTTTGGGAAGGAATTCCTGGCGGAGCTGGAATTCCCAGAGAAGCTGTGGCTGCCCCTGGATCCCTGGGAGTGTCCAAGGCCAGGTTGGACATTGAGCTTGGAGCACCCTGGAAGGTGAAATGGAAATGGGAGGAATTTCAAGGTCCTTTCCCACCCAAACCATTTCAGGATTCTGTGATCCATGAGAAGCTTGAAATGAAGCTTGGACACGGCCATGAGAGGTCCCTTCGTGTCCCCAAGCCCCACCTGGGCTGGTCATGGCCAGACTGGGAGATCCAAACCAGAACCAATCCAAAACTCCTCAAAGATACTTATTCCTAAAAAAATCCTGCCCAGCCTGGAGACAGGACCCGGCTGGAGTGAAGTGCCACAAATCCATTGATTAGCAGTATCCCAGGGTAGAATTCCCAACAAAATGGTGGACCAGCTCCACCAGGAACTGGCTCCATCTGCTCCTGGTTCCTCCAGCTGCTCTCAGGGTTTGTGGTTTTTCCGGGCTTTTCCTTCTCCCGGCTCTGCTGCCGCTGGTCTGGGATGCACCAGGAGTTCCAGTGAATCAGGACCATGGTCAGATCCCTCTCTGGCCCAAAGCTGCTCTCCAGGTGTCCCGATGTTGGAACCCTGGATGCTGGGAATTTCAGACTTTCTATGCTGACACACTCTGACCCCCAGGAGAGCACTGCATCTGACCTGAGGCTGTGGAGAAGCTTCCAGAACTGATTGAGAGCACTGGGATTGTGGGTGTGGAGTTGGGTAGAAGTGCGTGATGTCACAGGCTGGAAAACTTAAGAGTTTAGGGTTTTAGAGTATGGTAATAAATATGGGGCAAGATGGAGGTTTTAGGGTAGTGGCTGGTCCTTCATCACCTTCTTCTGCATCTTCTTCTTCTTCACCAACTTTTCATCTTCTTCACCAACTTCATCGTCTTCTTCATCTTCTTCACCTTCTTCTTCATCTTCTTCTTCCCCTTTTTCTTCTTCCCCTTCTTCATCACCTTCTTCACCTTCTTTTTTCTTCACCTTCTTCTTTTTACCCTCTTCATCTTCTTCATCTTCTTCTTCATCTCCACCTTCTTTGCCTTCTTCTTCTTCACCTTCTTCATCTTCTCCTTCTTCACCTTCTTCTTCCCCTTGCTTTTATTTTCTTTTTCTTCTTCAACTTCGCCTTCACCTTCTTCTTCTTCACCTTTTTACTTCACTTTTTTCTTCTTCACTTTCATCTTCACCTTCTTCTTTTTCTTCACCTTTTTACTTCACCTTCCTCTTCACCTTCTTCTTCACCTTTTTCGTAACCTTCTTCACCTTCTCCTCCAAGGGTTTGGGTGGTTTTGTGTATTTGGATAAAAAACTGCATTGCAGGCCACGGGTGGTTGGTTATTGGGTAAAAAGTAAAAATAATTTAGGCGTCATTTCTTAATTGAACAGTTTATCCTTAAAAGGCCTTGCAGAGAGAGATGGGGCTCCATTTTTGGTTTGGTGAAGTGTTGAGGACCTCATGGTTTGTGAGATAAGATAGATAAGAACAGATAAGAACATAGATAAGATAAACACCTGAGTCCCAACAAGAAATTCCATCTCACAATTTAATCCCGACCTTGGGAGAAGAAAAGAAGCAAAGAATCCTCATCCAGGAACAATGAAACTTCGGGATCAGCAAGGCTAAAACACTCAACAGCCAATGTTCTTCCTGCTTTTTGGATTTCCTGGAATATTCCACAGGGTGCTGATGGTGTCTCCCTGTCTTCCAGACCAGCATCTCCATAGAGATCCGCTACCAGGCTCTGGATGGGACAGTGGGCACCTGGAATGACAAGGAATTCCTGGAGACGCCCAGCGTGCACTCGGAGGGGGACGGGAGGTATTCCCTGGAGACCGACAGCCTCCTGTCTGGCCACCGGCACAGCTCTGACGTCTCTCCCGGGAAATCCAACCAGCAATCCATGGAGAGGAGCTTCAGGAGGTAACGGGACACGGAGACCCTGGATGTGAGGTTGTAGGGGGATTGGGAGGGCTTGGATTGTTGGGAAAGGGCGGCGTCATCCCAGCGCTGCTCCAAGGGGCATCTCCTCCCCTCGGAGGATCCATGGAACATCTCCAGGTGAGCGTGGGATTCAGGTGGCCTCCAGCAGGTTCTGGTGCTCCAGGATAGAGCTGAACTTCCAGGATTGCAGCACATGGACAGAAGGTGTAATTCCATGAAGGTCTTGAGGGGAGGAAAGGTCTGGATGGGGGTCAGGGCTCACTGGTGG
The DNA here is from genome assembly GCA_031885435.1 of Passerculus sandwichensis. Classification (NCBI taxonomy): domain Eukaryota; kingdom Metazoa; phylum Chordata; class Aves; order Passeriformes; family Passerellidae; genus Passerculus; species Passerculus sandwichensis. Next base: position 115,574,093 of record CM063129.1, read on the forward strand.
ATCCATGGAATGGCTTCAGGTGAGGGTGGCCTCCAGCAGGTCCTGGTGCTCCACCACACCTGGAGATAGCTGAAGTTCCACTATTGTAGCACACGGACAGGAAGCATCATTCCATCCTGATCTCAACAGGATAAAAAGTCTGGATGGGTGTCAGGGCTCACTGGTGTATCCATGGAACAACTCCATGGATCTGCCAGTGAGGGGGATCCAATAGGTGAGAGTGGGATCCAGGTGGCCTCCAGCAGCTCCTGGTTCTCCACCATACCTGGAGAGAGCTGGACTTCCAGGATTGAAGCACTTGGAGAGGAAGTGTCATTCCATCCTGATCCTGAGGGGATGGAGGGTCTGGTTCTGGGTCAGGCCTCACTGGTGGGATTTAGGTCCAGGTGGAATCCCAGGTGTCCATGGAGCACATGGTGCTCCCAGGACTGAGGTGGCCCCAGGGCAGATGTTGGGTAAGTGGATATAAGTGGATAAGTGGAATAAGTGGAATCCCTTACCAGGTGATTCCTGCTGGGAATTCCCGAGGAAATCTGAGGAAACCCACTGTGGCAGGTGGGACACCTCCAGTTCTTCCAAGGGAATTCCGGTTTTCCATTCATTTAGGGATCCGTAGCTTTCCTTGGGTGTCTTTGTGGGCTCCTGGGGTCTGCCCCTGGATGGGAACAATCCCAGGGACTGAATGACACAAAGCTGCTGGAAGCAGTTGCAATCCCAGCCCAATGGGATTGACTGGGAATGCTGCAGGTGACTCCATTGGGATGGAATTCAAGCTGGAACCAGTTCTCCATGAGGCTATGGATACTCAGGGCACGATCCTTAGATGGTGGTGGAGTCCCCACCCCTAGAGGTGTCCAAGGAATTCCTGGATGTGGCACTCAGTGCTCTGGGCTGGTGACAAGGTGGGGATCGGGCACAGCTGGGGCTCTATGACCCTGGAGGTATTTCCCAACTCCTGGGATTCTGTAAATCCAGGATTTGCAGCCACAAGGGGATTCATGGAATGCTAAAATACATTTTCACAGAATCACAGAATTTTCAGGCAACTTTCCACAGTTTTTGGAATTGTGCTGTCCAGGGTGGCTTTGTCCATGGGTCCCCACTCTGGGAGCTCTTGAATCCATTGGGAAAGGGAGCAGTTGGAAATAAGGGAGACATCAAAGCCCTGAAGTTGCTGGAATGCTTCAGGAATGAGATGGAGGTGGAAGGAAGGCTCTGGAAGTGGGAGAGGGGGACAGTGAAGGCAGAGCTGGGCCCTGGTGTCGCCCATGTCTCCCTCAGGAACACCACATTCCCTGTCTGCTCCTCACGGATCCACCTCTTCCACGGGGATGGATAAAGGAGGACAATCCCTGCATTCCCAAATCATGGAATACTAGAAAACTTCAGGCTGGAAAATCCCTCTGAGAGCACCGAGTCCAAACATTCCCCCAGTGCTGCCAAGTCCCTAAATCCACACAGGAGCCCAGCCTGGAGCTGTGAAGCCAAACAGAGCCTTGGAATCAGCTGCTCTTTCCATCCCATTTCCCCCCTCAGGGTTGTCCCATTTTGGATCACATTCCATCTGGGATTATGACTTTATTGTGGCCAAAAAAAGGAAAAAAATGGGAAACAGAGGGAATATCCCTCTAATTGCTCACATCCCTCCAAGGCAGTTCGTTAACTGTGGGAACTGGTCTGAATCCAGGGAATTTTAAAGCAAATTGGAAACTCGGCATGGTTTTGTTTCCCAGCTCAGTGAGCCGGGACGAGGCTGAGCAGGAATGTGGTGATGGATTGAACAGGGGGATGTCGGGCAGGGAGCCGGGAATGGCACAGCTGGAAGTAGAGGGGTCTTGGTTTGAAAAGGGTGCTAAGGAAGGCAGGAGCCTCCCCTGAAATGGAAAATGTAAATCCCCTCCCTACAAATTATTATAATTTTTGAAATTAAGGGGTTCTCTGGGAAAGATGTGGGAGCAGGAATAACAGTTCTTTATTAGGGAAAATTAAAAATACAAATGTAGTAGTACAAACAAACAAAAACAACATTGGCAGAGTTGTTGACAGGAGCTGCCCCCCTGTGTGTCAGGGTGGTGGCACAGTCCCATGCCATGGTGGCTCAGCCCTCCTGCAGTGCCAGCTGTGGTTCTGCTGGAGCAGGGATCCTGCACAAGGGGGGAATTTTCCTCTGAAGTGCCAGGGTGTTGGAGATGGGATTTCCAGGAGGGAATTCCTCTGGAATTCCAGGCCCATCTCTGGAATGCAGTGGAGAAGGAAGCTGCTCCTCTGGGAATGCAGTGGGCAAAGGCTGCTGGAGTGTGTGGTGGTATTTGTGGGTCCCCAGGATGAGGGAAGAGATGAAAATCTTGACTCCCTGTTTCAGAAGGTTGATTTATTATTTTATGATATATATTATATTAAAAGGAAATTACATATATTAGAACTACACTAAAATAATAGAGAAAATATTTAATCAGAAGGCTAGCAAGGAAAGGAATTAATAATAAAATCTTGTGACTGCTCAGAGTCCTGCTACAGCTGGACCAGTGATTGGTCATTAATTAAAAACAACCACATGAGACCAATCAAAGATGCACCTCTTGCATTCCACAGCAGCAGATAACCGTTGTTTACATTTCGTTTCTGAGGCCTCTCAGCTTTTCAGGAGAAAAAAATCCTGGCAAAAGGAATTTTCACAAAATATGTCTATAACAGTGGTGTTCCCTGTGTCAGATTGTATCCAGGTAGGAATGTTTGGCTCCTCCCCCTGGGTGGAGCATCTCCCAATGAGATGATGGAATTTTATCAGTGACACTCACTGGCCCATGAACAGAAGAGAACTGCCCCACCTCTGACAGAAGATAATTAATGATTAATGGCTCATTAACAGCAGAGGTCTCCTGGAGGGAAGGTTGGCTGTGGGAGAGATAAAGAAAACTGCCCAATGAACAGAAGATAACTGCCCCACCTCTGACAGATGGAAAATAGAATATACACACCCAAATCACATTTTACAACCCAGGACAGGAGGTCAGGCTGGCTGGGAGGGGATATCCAAGTCCTGTCTGTGCCACTGGAATTTTGGGATGCAGGGATGGATGCTCCATTCCTCATGGAAGTGTCCAAAGAAAGGTTGGATGAGGTTTGGAGCACCCTGGGATAGTGGAAATTGTCCCTGAGCCTGGCAGGGGTGGGACTGGATGGGATTTAAGGTTACGTCCCGCCCAAACCAGTCTGGGATTTAAGGATTCCAGGGAATTTGAGGATTCCAGGGAATTGGAGTATTCCAGGGAATTGGAGGATGCTGCTGGGATGGCTCCAGGATGGGTTTTCTGGTTTCTCATCAGGTGAATCCTGTGGGATGCAGCTCTGTGGGATTAAAGCAGAAAAATTAAGGATCTGGGGAGAGCTCGGAGCCCCTTCCCAAGCCTCAAGGAGCTCCAGGAGAGCTGGAATTTGGGAAAAAGGATGGAAGGCCAGGAGCCAGGGAATGGCTTCCAGTGGGAAAGGGGAACTTGGGATTGTGGGATGTTGGGAAGGAATTCCCAGCTGGGAGGGTAGGGAAGGGCTGGGCTGGAATTCCCAGAGGAGCTGTGGCTGCCCCATTTTAGGAAGAGTTGTGGCGTTTGCCGAGTGTGGGATGTGCAGAGTCGTGTCCTGGATGGGGGCTTCAGGTTGGATTTTGGGAACAATTCCTTCCTGGAAAACGCTGCCCAGCCCTGGCACAGGGAAGGGCTGGAGCCCCCATCCCTGGTGGGGTTTCAAATCCCTGTGGATGTGGCACTTGGGGACATGGACCAGGGCTGGCCTGGGCAGCGCTGGGGATGGTAGGACTCAGAGAGCTTTTCCAACCCAAAGGGCTCAGTGATTCCGTGATTTTGGAATCCTGAATCCCTGGAAGGACAGGGTTGATGTTCACGGCATTCCCACCAGGATGGAAGAGGACGAGATGTATTTCCACAGCGAGGATGAGCTCCTGGGAGAGGGGGATTCCCTGAGCCAGGGGTCCCTGGACACGAGGTAGGGAGAGGCTCCGCAGTGCTGTGGCTGCTCTGTGCCTTTTCCCGATGGATGTCCCACGGGAATTGACCCTGAATTCCCATTCCTGGGCTGCTGGTGGGGAGGAGAAGTGGTGGAACAGCCAGAAAAGCAGCCTTGGAATGGGATCCTGGATGGAGATCGGGATACTGGGACACTGCTGTGCCTTTCTGTCTCCATGTCCTGTCCCCAGATCCTGGGATCAGCCATTCCCATGGGAATGAGCTCCCTGCGTGTGCATGGAAGTTTGTTTGCTGTGGCTTTTCTCGGCGTGACAAAAGAGTTTGGGAAGGAGCCAAAGAAAGGGAATTTCAGGTAAAATCCCAAGGATCGTCCCAGGAGGAGCTCAGCCACAGGAAGGAGCATTTTGGGAAATCTCCTGGATTCCTGTGGGATGAGGGATGGTTGGAAGGATGTGGAGGGGCTCATAATAACAGGATTTAACACTGGATCTGCTTTGGATAGGGCAGAGTTGGACCAGGTGATCCCTGTGGGTCCCTGCCAATGGAAAATATCCCACCTTAACCCATCCCATGGATCCCATCCCATCTCCATCCCCATCCCATCTCCTTCCCCATCCCATCCCACCTCCAGCCCCAGCCCCAGCCCTTCCCATTATCCTATTATCCCACTATCCCATCCTATCCAATGGATCCCATCCCACCCAATTTCCCATCCCATCCCATGGATCCCATACCATCATCCCATTGTCCCATCCCATTCCATTATCCCATTGTCCCATCCCATCCCATCCCATCCTATCCCATGGATCCCATCCCGTCCTATGGATCCCATCCCATCTTCCCATCATCCCATCCCCATCCCATCCCATCCCATTATCCCATCCCCATCTCATTCCATCCTGTTATCCCATCCCATTATCTTATTATCCCACTATCCCATCCCGTCCCATTATCCCATCCCCATCCCATCCCATCCCATTATCCCATTATCCTATTATCCCATTATCTCATTATCCCATCCCATCCAATGCATCCCATCCCATTCAATCCAATCCTCATCCAATCCCCATCCCACCCCACTCCACCCCATCCCATCCCAATTTCCCATCCCATTATCCCATCCCATTATCCCTTTGTCCCATTCCATGGATCCCATCCCATTATCCCATTATCGCATCCCATTATCCCACCCTGCCTTTTCCCTGGCTGGCCCATGGATTCCATTGGATCTTAGGGCAGAGTCCAGGATCATCCTGGGTCATCCATTCCAGCACTCCAAGTCAGCCTGGATCGATTCTGGCTGGGAGGGGCAGGAATTCCCTCAGCCCTTCCTCATGGAAGTCAGGGATACGAGGACGAATTTGGGAGAGGGAGATTCCCAAAGCCAAGCCTTTTCAATGAGGTTTTTAGAGATAAAACCTCTAGTTTTAGGTAAAGAGGCACCCATACAAGCAGCAGGATGGGGATGGTGCAGGGAATACTGGAAATACAGGGAATTTCCTGGGATGGGAAATGTTATCCCCCATCCCAAACAATTCCTAGGTCTCGGCACCTCTGGGGATCATCCATGGGGCATTATCCCTGTTTTCATTGAGAATTCCGGGAGGATTTTGCTCCAAGGAATATCTGGCTTGGGTTTTAGCAAACACATCTGGAACTTACCAGGAATCAAAAAAAAAAAAAAAAAAAAAAGGAATAAAAGAAAGGAAAGGCAAGAGGTTCCACATTCCAGCTTTTGGGAAGGATCCAAAAATGGTTCACATTCCAAAGGATGTGAACAATTCTTTTGGAATCCAAGGATGGGCTTTGGTTAAAACTCCTTCAGGAACAAAAATGTCCCGGCCCCTTTGGAAGGCCCTTCCTTCTCCATCACTTACAGATCCCACATCTGGGAAAAACTTGGATCATAAGAATAAAAATAGGAATTCTGGTGTTTCCAGACCTGACAGGAAATTCAGTGGGATGGGAAGGGCTCCTTTTGGGGCCTATCTCAGCCTTCCTCATTCCCAATCCCATTCCCACTGTCCTTCCTCCAGCCCGGGGATCCCTCTGGATTCCCTGTTTTCCACATGGATGGAAGGTTTGTGCGCAGGGATAGGGAGGAAAAGGGAAGCAGGATACACAAGGAAAAGTGGGATACACAGGGCATGGAATTCCCTGTCCCTGGAATATCACAGGAGCAGCCTCAGGGACCATGGGCCACAGTCCTGGAGACAGGGAATTGTGGAACCATGGAATATTCTGGGTGGGAAAGGATCCTTAAACCTCATCCGTTTCCAAACCCGACACTTCCCACTATCCCAGGCTGCTCCAACCTGGCCTTGGATACTCCCAGGGATCCAGGGGCAGCCACAGCTTCTCTGGGAATTCCATCCCCCCCCCTCCCCACCCTCCCAGGGAAGAATTTCTTCCCAAAATCCCATCCAAATTCATCCCTTTGCGGCTTAAACCCTTTCCCCCTTTTCCTGGCATTCCATCCCCTATCCAAAATCCATTCCAGGGCACGGGGACCTGCTTTAACTTTCGTCTTTTCCAATGACCTATCCCACTATCCCAGGCACTCCCTTCCCTGTTCTGCCTTTCTCCAACCCCATTCCCAGCTTGGAGCCCCTTTTCTACCCAAAAAATCCCCTGGGATTTGGGCATGGATATCCCACAGATATCCTGGAGATCTCGGACTTTGGCAGCAAAAATCCCTCTCTGCCAGATCCAGGACAGCCTTGTCCCATTCCTATGGAACGGAGCATCCACATGAAGGATTTTGGGAATTCTCCTGTGGAGCTGCCAATTCCAGGGCAAGCAGATCCAGCTTTTCGTAGGCCTCTGCTGGATCCAGGCTGATCCCTTGGGAACACAGGGAATTTTCCACCTTTATCTTTCCCAGGGAACGTGTGACCCTCCTGTGTCTGTAGATCCACGTGGACTTGTCTGCTTGGGAATTTCCCATAATTGGGGAATTTCCATGCAATCAATTTCATGCTCCCCATGGAGCAATCCTGCAGCTTTCCAAGGGATGGGAAGAGCTTTCCATCACTGGGATGATGGCAGAGCTTCCCAAGGTTTTCCCAGGGCTGGGAATTCCTTTTTCCACCTTCCAAGAATCCTGGCACAGGATGCAGCACCCACCCATTCCCACTTTTCCTTTGGGATTTGAGCAAATCCATCCCAAAGAAAAGGAAGGAGTGGGAAAAGGAGGTCAGGCAGGAGGGAACTACTTGGAAAAGGTGGAATATTGGCCAAATATCCCCAAAATCTGGTCTGGGACAAACCGAGATGCTGTGGACACAACAGGAAGGGGATCCTGGGATTCCAACCATGCATGGAGTGGTTTGCTGTGCCGGACTGTTCCCAAGTTTTTCCTGGTTTAGAAAAGAATGGAAGAGCCCTTTGTCCTCACATCACAGCTGGAATTTTTCCTCTCTCCCTGTAAATTCCCAAGCCTTGGCGATGAAGCGGAAGAAGATCAGCATTCCAGGTAAATTCCCACAGCAGATCCCCCCCCTCCCCTTCCAGGGCTGATCCACCTCCAAAGTTTGGCTTTCCAAGGAAAATTCCTTAAATCCAGGATCCACATCAAGACTTGGATGTAATAAATTCCATTTTTGTATTTCCCTGGGGATCCCAAGTTTGGAATCTGCTCATCCCACACAGAATCCAGGGATCAAGGAGCCAGGAATGGGAGGCGAAGCCTTCCCATATGCCACATCCCTGGAATGGCTTTGGATCCTTGATCCTTTGGGAACTTTAACCAAACAAATCCATGAAAAAAAAATCACAGGGAAGGATCCAGAATGAGGAAATAAAGAGATAAAAAATCCAGCCTGGATTTAAAAAAAATCCCGGGAGACGGGAGGACGTTAGAACCAGGACAGGATCCTTCAAAAAGCTAGACTTGAGTTCCAATGAGGAAAGCAGAAAATAAGAGCAAAAATTGGATATTGGGAAGGAACTCCTCCCTGTGAGGGTGAGGAGGGGGTGGGATGGAATTCCCAGAGAACCTGTGGCTGCCCCTGGATCCCTGGGAATGTCCAAGAGATTGGAGCAGCCTGGGATAGTGGGATTGTCCCTGCCCATGGAATAGGGTGAGCTTTAAAACCCTTTATTTCCTACCCAAACCATTATGAAATTTTACAATCCCATGATTTATTCACCAATTTAGACTCACCCTGAGATTCCCAGGAAAAATCAAGAGGAATGAACACTTCCAGAGGTAGTTCAGGAATTGCCAAAACCTGTTTGAGCCCAGCTCCCAACCCCCTGGAAAGTGAGATCCCAGGAAGCACCACCCGATAGAGGCTGTCCTTGAAATATTCATGGCCAGGACAGGGCTGGGAGCCGAAAGGAATCTGCACCCGGTGAATTATTCATGGAAGCTTTTCTTCCGTGTCCCTTGCGGATCCGAGCCTTGTCCGACTGCCTGTTGCTAATTATCCCTCTGGCACCTGCTCCAAAGCTGGGATCTGTGCCAGGCCTGGGAGAACTTGGGATGAAAATCCCCATTCCCGTTCCCATGCGGATGTGGCACTTGGGGACATGGAATGGCTGGAAATGGCTGGAATTTGGGATAGTGGGGAATTCATCCGTGTCCAAAGAGGTAAGAAGGGTCCAAAATTCCCAAATCCATGTGAAATTTGGGCACAGATCTTTGGGATGTTACAGTGCCACCACCAGGATGAACAGGAAGTTTAGGATCTTTTCCATCCAGGGAATAAAAAGTCCCTGTCAAGGTTTTCCAATTCTTTTTCCAACCTCTCATTAAATTTAATTAAATTATGTTAATAATTTAACATGCCGTTAAGTTCCTCATGAAAAAAATGCATCCTGAGGATCCTGAAAATCAGGAAAGGGTTCAAACCCACAGAGCAGGTTCTGCTGCAAGTTCCAGGGCAGAGCTTTCAGAACCTGGATATTTTTCCTGGATTCTGGGAATACATATTGCCCCCAGCCTATTCTGGTGGAGGAGATTGCCAGATGGAGCAGGAGCAATGCTGGAAGTGCAGATCCAGCCTCCAGCCGGGTATTTCCTGGGAATAGGGGAAGTGGAACACCCTGGGCTGGATTCACAGCTGGAATTCTCTCCCTGGAGCACCCAGAGCTTGGACACAGCCCCACCCTCCTGGGAAGGGCTGTCCCTGCTCCCTCAGGAATTCTGATGTTGGGATTTGATTGGATTTTTTTTTTTCCTCTCTTTCTTTCCTCTGCCTCACCCAGGATTAAGTTTAACGATGGATACAAGGCAGTGGCAAGGTACCAAAATGTCCTGGTGGGAGGGATCCCAGATTTTGGGGTGGGATCTGGGATTTTGGGGGATTGCTTCCATTCCAGTCCATCCCAGGCCCCCACATCCTACAAACAGGTGCTGGTCCTGGCATAAACCCCGGATTTGGGATCCAGGTCAGCCTCATCCTGTGCTCCCTCTGCACCGTATCCCATATGGTGATACCAGGGATTACAGCGCCAGGACACAGGGAAAGGCTTCCCACTGGGAAAGGGAAGCTTGGGGTGGGATATTGGGAAGGAATTCCTGGCTGTGAGGGCGGGAAGGGGCTGAGCAGGAATTCCCAGAGAAGCTCTGGCTGCCTCTGGATCCCTGGAAGTGTCCAAGGCCAGGTTGGAGCACCCTGGGATAGTGGAAGGTTTTAGGATTGGGATGGGATGATCCTTAAGGTCTCCTCCCACCCACCCCATTCCTGGGATTTGAGGATCAGCCCCTCCTCCTGTCCTGCTCCCACTCCCATGGGCTGTGTCCAGTTGGGAATGTTCATTAATTCCTCACCTTCCTCCTCCTGGCTCCGTCTCCTCCCAACAGCGAAGACCCAGAAGATCCCAGGTACAGGACATGGTGTCCCTGCTTTCCTTTGGGAATGGTGTGTGCATGGAGGGGAGGAGTCCCTGCATGGTGTTTGGATCCAGGGAAATGGCCTTTTCTGGGATTACCCACCCCGGGATTCCCTCTGTCCTTCCTAATCCCAGCAGGGACAAATCTCCTTCCAGTCAGGCACTGCTGAAGGGGCTCCCAGAGTCATGTTTGTCTGTATTCTAAGCAATGCATGGACCCTTCCCTTCCCTTCCCTTCCCTTCCCTTCCCTTCCCTTCCCTTCCCTTCCCTTCCCTTCCCTTCCCTTCCCTTCCCTTCCCTTCCCTTCCCTTCCCTTCCCTTCCCTTCCCTTCCCTTCCCTTCCCTTCCCTTCCCTTCCCTTCCCTTCCCTTCCCTTCCCTTCCCTTCCCTTCCCTTCCCTTCCCTTCCCTTCCCTTCCCTTCCCTTATTCCATCAATCCATCCATGGATCCATCCCTCCCTTCACCCATTCCATCCATCCATGCACAGACCTATCCATGGGTCCATCCCTCCCTCCATTCATGGATCCATCCATCCATCCATCCATCCATCCATCCATCCATCCATCCATCCATCCATCCATCCATCCATCCATCCATCCCTCCATCCCTCCATCCCTGATCCCATCCCTACCGGTGCTGTCCTATCCCTGTTCCCGTTCCCTGGGATCCTTGGGAATCCCGGGCACAGGGATCTCTCCCTCCTGGACCCTCCTGGATTGCCTTTGTTGGTTTGCTCCGTGCATGTGAATAAGTTTTTGGGGAGAAGGTGGATCAGAGCCCATCCCTGGATCACAACTCATGGAATCGCTCCTTTGGATTGCAGAGCCAAGGCCAGAGGGAAAGAGAAAAAACACCTGGCGTTGCCGTTCAGGTATCCCAATTCCCTGATCCCTGATTCCAAGGGCACCCTCTGGCTCCAGGCTCCATCCCCCGGCAGCAGAATCCCCTAGGAACAGCAGCAGGGCAGGACCGTGAGTCCATTTTGCCAAGAAAAGTGCTCCCAACTGAGTTGTTTGAGGGATAAAAGGGAAATTTTCCATCTGTGCCCAGGCTGGGACTGTCTGTGGTCACCTTTGGCAGGAGAGTTGGACTGGAAGGGCCATGGGAAAAGGAAAGGAGGGAGAGAGGAGAATTTGGCATTGGCTGCTCCACCAGGAGCTTGAGAAAGGATCCTGGATCCCTCAGGAAGTGCAGACACCCACTTGGACACCCTGATCTGAGTGCCAGGAATGCAGTGGATGCAGGAATCAGGAGAGGAAAGAGATGCAGGGAAACACTTGGAGGAGGAGGAGGGAAACAGAGGGAAAAGAGGGATGCACTTGGAATGCGCCATGTTCCTGCATCCCCCACCCAGGGCATGGTTTCCCTGCAGGAAGATGGAAAGGACACAGGATCTGCACTTCCCTGGCATCTTTCCCAAGGATGGATCCCAGGGATGGGATATCCCAGCCCCTCTGCCCACCCAGGGATGGATCCTCAGGGATGGGATATCCCAGCCCCTCTGCCCAACCAGGGGTGCGACATCCCAGCCTCTCTTCCCACCCTTGGATGGATCCCATCCTGACTGCAGGGAACATTCCAGCCCCTCTGCCCCCCCCCCAGGGCAGTTTGGATGGGGAAGGGAAGGAGGGAAGGATCCCAGATTTTGGGGTGGGATCTGGGATTTTGAGGGATTACTTCCATTCCAGCCCATCCCACATCCTACAGACAGGTGCTGGTCCCAGCATAAACCCAGGATTTGGGATCCAGCTCAGCCTCATCCTGTGCTCCCTCTGCATCGTATCTCACATGGTGATACCAGGAATTACAGGGCCAGGACACGAGGAAATCTTCCCATTGGGAAAAGGAAGCTTGGGATGGGATATTGGGAAGGAATTCCTGACTGTGAGGGTGAGAAGGGGCTGAGCAGGAATTCCCAGAGAAGATGTGGAAGGAGGGAAGGATCCTGGATCCTGCCCAGTGAGATCAGCGGGATGTGATCCCTGCCTTGAGTCCCATCTCCAGTGTGTGTCCAGCAGGACCTGGACCAGATCCCTGAGTTCCAGGAGAAAGGCTGGAATGATTGAATTCCTCTCCTGGCAGCTTTTCCAATGCTGAGCTGGGGCTCGCTGCTCCCAGGAGGAGCTCAGCTGGCAGGGAAATCACTTTCCCCTTTCTGCTCCCACAGGAGGAGTCGGGACAGGGAAAAACAGGAATTCTTGGATCAGAGATCAGAGCAGGTTGATCCCTGCCCGTGCTGCTCTTCCCCGTTTCCCTCTCATGCCCCGTTTTATTTTGAATTCCTTTGGAATTCTCCCAAAACCCAAAATCCAGCAACATTTCACTATTTAATTTTTTCCTGGATGGTTTTCCAGCAGCTCGGGCACAAGGACTTGGAATTTCAGGCTCTGAAATCTGTCCCTTGTCTCCTGTCCCCAACCGGGCGGAGGAGCCAGTGTAATTAACTCCAGGCTCCTTAATTACTTCCTGAGCTGCTTAATTGCTTTCTCCTCCCCGATTACTGCAGGACAATGAGGGCGATGAACGGGGGAGAGATAAGGAGGGGAGGCAAGAGGGGAGAGAAGCAGGAGCGGGGAGGAAAACAGGGAGGAAAATAAATAGGAATGAAGGACCGGGGAGAAAAACAGAGAGGAAAATAAATAGGGAAGAAAATAAATAGAGAAGAAGCACAGGGGACGAAAAGAGGGAAGCAGGACCTGGGAAGAAAACAGGGAGGAAAGTAGGGAGGAAAACAGAGGAGAAGGACCAGGAAGGAATGTAGGGAGGAAAATAAATAGGGAAGAAGGACTGGGGAGAAAAACGGGGAGAAAAATAGGGAGGAAAACAGGGAACAAGACCCAGGAGGAATATGGGGGGAAACAGAAAGGAAAACAGGGAGAAAAAGAGGGAAGCAGGACCAGAGTGGAAAACAGAGAGGAAAATAGGGATGCCGGTCCAGGGAGGAAAATGGAGAGAAGTGGGATCCAAGAGGAAAACGGGGAACAGGACTGGGGAAGAAAAAGAGAAGGAAGACAAGGAGAAGGACACAGGGAGGAAAACAGGGAACAGGACCCTGGAAGAAAACAGGGAGGAGAGTAGGGAGGAAAATAGGGAGGCAGGTCCAGGGAGGAAAAATGGAGAGAAGTGGGATCCAAGAGGAAAACAGGGAGGAAAATAAATAGGAGAGAAAGACTGGAGAAGAAAACAGCTTCCCAGACCCAGGAATAAAATCCAGGAATCCCACTTGTCCTGCATTAACAGCCCCAAACAAAAATCCAGGGAATTTCCCTCACTTCCAGCTCCGCTGCTGGGAGTTGGGATCTCCTAAGCCATGCAGGGTCGTTTCCCACCTAGATTTTAAGATGAGAGAGAGGAAGTTTGGACGGGATATTGGGAAGGAATTCTTTCCTGTGAAGGTGGGGAGGGGCTGGGATGGATTTCCCAGAAAAGCTGTGGCTGCCCCTGGATCCCTGGAAGTGTCCAAAGCCAGGCTGGACATTGGGGTTTGGAGCATGTTGGGATAGTGGAAGTTGTACCCACCACAGCAGGGGTGGGGTTATGGATTTTAAAGGTCTCTTCCCACCCAAAGCATTCCATGATTCCATGATTCCTCAGTCACTGAAGTTTGTTTGCCTTTTATTCCCTCAATATTCCACCACCGGCTCCAGCAAAGGCAAGGAGAAGACCAAGGAGAACAAGTAGGTCTGATCTCCCTGCTCCTCCTCCTCTTCTTCATTCCCACTTTTCCAGCTGATCCACTTGGTTTGCTCTTCCTGCTCCTCCTCCTCTTTATTCCCACTTTTCCCAGCTGATCTGATTGGTTTGCTCTCCCTACTCCTCCTTCTCCTCCTCTTCATTCCCACTTTTCCAGCTGATCCAGGTGGTTTGCTCTCCCTGGTCCTCCTCCTCCTCTTCATTCCCACTTTTCCCAGCTGATCTTATTGGTTTGTTCTCCCTGGTCCTCCTCCTCCTCTTCATTCCCACTTTTCCCAGCTGATCCAGTTGCTGTGCTCTGCCTTTCTCAAAAGCCAGACCTATCCAACCTGGAAAAACTTGGTTTTCTTGAATGTGTGGCCTCAGGGAATATTTATCAAAAAAACCAAGGAAAATTTGTCCAGCAAAATCTTTGGAGTATGGCAGTGCCTGAAGGGAACTGAGAGACCTTGAGGGATCCATAGGGATCGGATGGAGGGAGATTCCCAGGCTGGACAGACAGGACAGGAGAAGTCTGGGTGCAGACAGGACTTAGATCCAGCTTTTCCTTGGATTTCAGGAAAAATCAGGAAAAGGTTCTTCCCCCAGAGCTGGCAGGGCTCTGGAACAGCTCCCCAGGGAATGGTGACATTCCCAGAGCTCCAGGAGCAATGGGACAGGGACACAGTGGGACTGCTGGGGTGTCCTGGGCAGGATTTGAATCCATGATCCCGTTTGGTCCCTTTCCACTTGGGATCCATGATCCGACAGCTCCTGTGCCCACATTAGGCTGCCAGGTTTCTTCAGCTCCTGCCTTCCTATCATCCCCAAAAATTTTCATGGATAGCAGAGCAGAATGTTCCCCCAAAACCCAGATCCTCTGGCTCAAATTTAAACTCAGCTGCAGGGAATGATCCTGGAATCATATCCGGGGACTTCCCCATCTGAGAGACCTCTCCTGGTTCCTATTCCTTGTTTTGTGGTTTTGGGATCAATTCATGGCACATCCCATGGATGGATCCTCCCAAATAATGGGATGAAGCAGGAGGTGGAGATGAGGTGGAGAAGGAGGGAAATGTCCTGAAGCAGAGTCAGGAAAAATGGGAAGAGATCTCCCAGCTCTGGTCCTTCCTCTGGGAAGAAGCATAAGGGGATTGAGGGTTGGGATCTTCCCAAGGGTGTAGGATGGACCCAGCAGTGGGATCTGTCCTCTGGAAGAACTCCAGGCAGGTGGAATTCCCACAAGGAAATGAGCCGTGGGAATTCTGTTCCCTGCTCCCAGCCTCCAGTAAAACGCAGTGATTAAAATGTCCTTTTATCCATGGATAATTCAGCAGTAATGGGATCTTTAACTGGAAACTGGCCAGGAGAGAGGCTGCTCCCAAATCCCTGCTGTGGCTCCAGAATCCCTGTGGACTTTGGAGATCCCCACAAGGTGAAATCCTAAAGGACAAAGCCAAGAGGAGCAGCAAGAGGGTTTGTGGAACTGGAGATGATCCATGCTTAATCCCAATCCCATATTAGAGCCCAGAAATTCCATGGGAAGAGGCTGGCTGGAATCTCTGGTGTCTAACATGGATTTAAACATCCTTGGAAGTTCTTCCATCTCCCAGTAAAGGGCAGTGATTAAAATGTCCTTTTATCCATGGATAATTCACAAGTAATGGGATCTTTAACTGGAAGCTGTCCAGGACAGAGGCTGCTCCCAAATCCCTGCTGTGACTCCAGAATCCCTGTGGATTCTGGAGATCCCCACAAGGTGAAATCCTAAAGGACAAAGCCAAGAGGAGCAGCAAGAGGGTTTGTGGAACTGGAGATGATCCATGCTTAATCCCAATCCCATATTAGAGCCCAGAAAATCCATGGGAAGAGGCTGGCTGTAATCTCTGGCATCTAACATGGATTTAAACTTCCTTGGAAATTCTTCCAACTCCTAGTAAAGGGCAGTGATTAAAATGTCCTTTTATCCATGGATAATTCACCAGTAATTGGATCTTTAACTGGAAGCTGTCCAGGACAGAGGCTGCTCCCAGCTCCCTGCTGTGGCTCCAGAATCCCTGCGGATTGTGGAGAACCCCATTGGTGAAATCCTGAAGGACAAAAGGAGCAGGCTTGTGGAAGTGGCGATGATCCATGCTCAATCCCAATCTCATATTAGACCCCAGAAGATCCACGGGAAGAGGCTGGCTGTAATCTCTGGTGTCTGACATAGATTTAAACTTTCTTGGAAGTTCTTCACACTCCAAACTTGCTGGAACTCAGGTGGGATGTGTTGTGATGGGGCAGCAGCAGCTTTTCCAGAGCCTGGGTTCTTCAGGAAAGCAGGATAAGGGCGGGTGATGGCCCAGGAGGGCTCTCGGTGCCATGGTGGCAGCTCAGGTTCCGCAGGTGCGCGGATCCTCATGGAATATTCATGCGGAGACGGTGTCAGCTCTCCGCCAGCCCCGGCGTCCCACCGGCGCCGTCGGGAGCGTGGCGGGAGCATTGGGAAGATCCCACAAAAACCCCACTGTGCCCACTGAGGAGACTCGGAGGGATCCCCCATCCCTGCTCCGTCCACTCCAGCGCTGGGATGGATGTCCCACGATAGAGGCTCCGCCATTCCCACCTTGGATATTCCAGAACCTTCTCCTGCAGGGCTGGGTGAAGGTAGAAGTCGGGATAGGAAGGGGGAGGTGTTTGGGATTGGGCAGGGCTTGCCCAGCTTGGGAAAGGGACGGGTGGGGATCAGGAAGGGGTTGGGGATTGGGATGAGGCACTGGGATGCTGCTCCGGAACTTTTGGGATGGCTCTGTCTTCATCCTCATCCTGCTCCTTCCCTTCTTCCCAGCACCTGCTAAGTGCTGCCAAAATCCACCAAAATTTATTTTTATTTCTTTGTATCTTTTTTCTCTTATTCCTTTTCCCCTCCATTTTTCCTGGTTTTTTTTTTCCTCCCCTTTTCCTCCCCCTCTTTTTCCTAGTGCTTTCTCCTGTTTGTTTGGAGTTTTTTCCTGCTTTATCCTCAGCAGTGTTTTTTATTGCAACAGTTTTCTTTCCAAATGATTTTTCTTTCCTCTCTTTTTTCCCTTTTTTTCCCCCCGCTGATTCCTCCTGGGGTTTCTTTCTCAAAATTTTCTGAGCATTTTTCCGTTTCTTTTTTTTTTTACTTTCGCTCTGCTCTTCCCTCAGGTTTTCCCCCTCTCCCTCCCATTTTATTTTCCCTCTATTTTTTTCCCCCATCTTTTTCTTTTTTTCCCCCTGCTTATTCCTCCTAGGGTTTTTTCCTAATTTTTTCTGTGGTTTTCCCTTTTTCTTTTCTATTCCCCCCCCTCATTCCCCCACCCTAATTTGTCCTCTCTTTTTCCCCTCCATTTTTCCCTCCCCATTTTTCCTTCACAGTTCCCCCCCCCCTTTTCCCCCATTTCTTTTCTTCCCTAATTTCCCCTCCATTTTAAAATTTTCCTCCTTTCTTTTTCCTTTTCTCATTTCTCATTTTACCTTTTTTGTCCTTTTTCCTTTCCTCCTCTTTTCTTTACTTCCTCTTTTCCCCTTTTTTCTTTTTTGTTACTTTTCCCAATTTTCTTTATTTTACCTTTTTCATTTTAACCCTTCTTCCCCTCTCTTCTTTTTCCCTTTTTTTCCTCTTTCCCTCTTTTTTCTTTCCTTTTTCACCTTCCCCCAGCACCCTCCAAACCCCTTTATTCCCTTCCCAAAAATCCATTCCCTGCTGGGCATGGACACAGCACCCGAACCTCTATTCCATATTTTTATTTTCTGGATTTTTCCCTCTGATCCACCTCACCCTGTGGAGGTCCCAGATTTTCCCCATTCCCAGGTGTGGTTTTTCCACACCTTGGATCAGGTGCTTAATCCCAGTTTTTTTCCACGCATCACCCCAAATCCACCATCATCATTTTACTGTCAGGAACATCTGAGGGATCCAAATCCTTATTTTCTGTGGATTTGGCAGCTGGGAGAGGACCCTGATGGAATTTTCCATGCTGAGTCCATCACCACCTGCTCCTCACTTTGGTTTTCCTTCCCAAGAAACCTCAGAAATTCCCAGGACAGTGATTTTATCAAATCCATTTGTTAAATGGATTTGATAAAAATTTGATTAATTTTATCCAATCCATTTAACAAATGGAAGCTCTGGGACTGGAAGGGATTTGTTTTCTTTTTTTTGCTCTCCATTTTTTGAGAATTGCAGGGAAAAGAAAGGAATCTAATCCAACCAACCGGGAGGTGTGGCTGGAAGGGCAGAGAATGATCTGGGAGAAGAATTCCAGAGCCTGAGCCACAATTTCAACATTTTCTCATTAAATAAATTAATTTGAAAACAGCTCCAAAGGGCCCCATGCCCTGGGTGTTCCCCGGTGGGATTACAGACATGGAATCGTCATCCTTAACTTTTCTCCTCTGATCCATGGAAAAAATGGAGGATCCTGGGAATAAATCACAGCTTCCATAGGTCTGAGCGCTGCTTTAGTCCCATATTTAAATACTGAATCTTATCCCAACCTTATCCCCTCCCTCCGATATGTTATTTTCCCATTCTCCTTAATTTTCTTCCTGCTTTCTCTGGCTCTCTCTGTGGCCTGGAGACTTCTGGAGGTGATTTCCAACCAGGACTCAATTCCAGGGATTTTTCCTAGTGAAAAAATTCCCAAGGGTAAAACGTGACCCTTCGGCTCCATCCAGAGGTGGGACTGGGAAATCCCACAGGGTCCGTATGGTTTCCTTTTGGAACGACATCCCAGTCCTGCAGAATCCAGGAACTCTGGATCCCCTGGCCTGGAAGCCAGGTGAGGTCCAGGCTGGAGATGTGGTCCTGGATGGAGATTAGATTTTGATTGAAAGTGAGGAAAAGTCCAGGTTGGAGGTGACTTTTTGTCCTGGCTGAAAGTGGGTGCCAGCCTGGAGGTGAGGTCCTGGCTGGAGGTGAGGTCCTGGTGGGAGGTGAGGTCCTCACTGGAAGGTAGATCCAGGCTGCAGGTGAGGTCCAGGCTGGAGATTAGGCTTGGGTTGGAGGTGAGGAAAAGTCCAGGTTGGACGTGACTTTTTGTTCTAGCTGGAAGTGGATCCCAGCTTGGGATACCAGTTTAGAGGTGAGGTGTCCAGGCTGGAGGTGAGGTGAGTTCCCAGCTGGAGGTGAGGTTCATCTTGGAGGTGAACTCCAGACTGAAGGTGATGAAAGCTCCATCCTGGACATGAGGTCTGGGTCAGGCTGGAGGTGAGGAAAGGTCCAGTTCTGAGGTGAGGTCAAGGCAGGAGTTGAGGTCCCAGTGGGAGGGGAGGTCCAGGTTGGAGGTCAGGTTGATCTTGAAGTGAGGTCCCAGGCTGGAGATGAGGTCCCAGGCTGGAGATGAGGTCCCAGCTGGAGATGAGGTTCTTCTTGGAGGTGAGGTCCAGGCTGGAGGTGTGATCCTGGCTGGAGGTCCCCTGTTACTTCCAAGAACATCTGCAGCAAACCTGCAAATGTTCCTCCCTTTCCAGTGATGGGAATTCTCCAATTAAAAACATTCCTTTTTCATGGGTGGGGGAAGTGTTGGGGTGTCTGAATTTTGGGGTGTGGTGTCTGAATTTTGGTGTGTCTGCATTTTGGGGTGCCAGAATTTTGGGATGTCTAAATTTTGGGATGTCTGAGCTTTGGGGTGTTGGAATTTTTGAGTATCTGAATTTTTGAGTACCTGAATTTTGGGGTGTTTGAATTTTGCGGTATTTGAATTTTTGGCTGTCTGAATTTTCAGGGTGTTTGAATTTTGGGGTGTTTCACTTTTAGTAGTTTCATTTTCTGGTGTCTTGGAAAGAAATTCCATGGACTGGTCAAGAGAGATGAGGAGTAGGAACACAATTTTCTTCATTTTACCTTTTTCATTTTAACTGGGACCCCCAGCAGGGGGTTATCCCAAGCTGAGGCATTCCCAGATAAAAAATGGGATCCAAGATTCCAGGGCAGTGAATTCCACTTCCTATGCTGACTCTCTGGAATATTTCCTGCTCTGTTTTTCAGCTGACATTTCCTCTTTCCCTTTTGGGAAAATCCTCCTCCTGTTCCCCCATCCTAGAAAACATAAAAAGTACAGAAATTAACAGGGATTTTTATTCTCCCTCTCTTCATCCAGAGCTGGCAAAGGAGTTTTTTCAGCCATGAAGCTTGGAAAGACACGTCCATCCAAGGATGAGCATCGGAAACAAGGTACGGTCATGGAATGACGGCAGATTCCTGGAATTGCAGTGGTGGGAGAGGAAGGGCTGCCTGTTCTGTTCCCTGGGTTCTGCACGAGGTGGGGCTGGAATTGGACACCTCTGGAAAAGCAGGAGAGGGCAGCGATTGGAAATTCATGGCTGTTTCCATTCAGAGCTGAGGATCAGTTTTCCACAGCAAAGAAAAGCAGGAATGTGCGTTTACAGGCAGAGAAAAGCCTTGGAAAAAGTTTGGGTTGTGGTTCTGGGAAAACTTCCCCCATTTCCCAGCCAGGTTTCAGGCTAGGAAAAGGGAATTTTGCCTGGGATGCTGGCATGGAAACCTGGGTGCTCTTCCCAGAACCTGCTCTTCCCAGAACCTCTTCCCTTTGTGATTAAAGATTCCAGCAGGACCACGGGAAAACACCCAGGATGCAAATGAACAGAGCAGTTGGTCCCATGGAAGCATCTCCACAGGCTGGATTTATCCATGGTCATGGAATGCTCGCTGTGTGGTGTGGGCAGCGCCGCAGGGCTGGGAGGCTCCTGGTCCCACCTTTCCCAGGAACCTCCAGGTGTCCCTGGGCTGGGATGGTCATGATTCCAACCCTTGGCCACTGGATAAAGGTGGATGTCCCGGACCCATTGCCTGCTGGCCAAGCCGGCATTCCCAACATTCCGTGGGTGCTTCCCTCCCATCCAGACTCTTCTCCAGCTTAGATCAGCTCTAACCTGTCCTTGGACGCTTCCAGGGATGGAGCAGCCACAGCTCCTCTGGGAATTCCAGCCCAGCCCCTCCCCACCCTCCCAGCCAGGAATTCCTTCCCAAGATCCCACCCCAAGCGCCCCTTTCCCAGTGGAAGCCGTTCCCTGTGTCCTGTCCCTCCATCCCTTGTCCCCAGTTGCTCTCCAGCTCTCCTGGAGCCCCTCTAGGCCCTGCAAGGGGCTTTGGGGTCTCCCTGGATCCTTCCTTTCTCCAGCTGGACATTCCCAGCTCTCCCAGCCTGGTTCCATGGCTGAGGGACTCCAGCCCTGGAACAGCTCCGTGGTCTCCTCTGGACTGACTCCAGCAGCTCCATGATCATCCCATGCCGAGGATCCCAGAGCTGGAGACAGCAATTCCCAGTTCCTGGCTCAGTCTTAATCTCCTGGCTGAGTCAAGGACCCCCTTTCCCTCAGGAAAGAAACATTCCAGCAACTTCTTCCAATAGAACCCCAGGCATGGGGACGTGTCAAGGGGATCTGCAGTAGATTTTCCTTTTTGGAATGACCCATTTCTCCCATTTTTTTCACCCCTCTCTCCTCAAAAACAGGGAATGGGTTGTCTTTGCACCAACTCATGTGCTCCTCAGATCTTCCTCAAATGCTTTTTCACCCCCTAAATTCGGGGTGCTGTCATTATTCCTTATTTTTCTTCCTTAAGACCCTCCACAGGAATTCTGCCCGGATGGAATTCCATGTCATCTCTTTGATAACCCCTCTTCTGAGCAGGTTGCCCGAGACCCGACCTGGTCCCCATTGTTTTTATGCTCCCAGCCGAGGGGATGGATTGGTTTCCCTTCTCCCAGCCTTTAATTATTCACTGGTGGAAAGGAAAACCGGAGCCATTCCTTTGTCCCCTTCCCGCAGATGATCCGGCTGTTCTGGAAACAGAAGACCTGGATAGAAAGGCCATGAGATACGGAGCAGGCCTGGAGCCAGACACCATCTCCCTGGCCTCTGTCACCGCTGTCACCACCAATGTCTCCAACAAAAGGTGAGATCCGGGGTTGGAATTGTGCCAGCGGGAGGTGAGGACAGACATCCCAAAAAATGAGTGATCCCTGACATAGGGAATGTTGGAAATCATTGTCCCACAGAACCAGTGGGATGTTTTTCTGGAATATCTGACCCACAGCAGTGATCACCAAATTTCTGTGGAGCCTCCCAGCTCTCAGTGTTGGAGGAGCATTGAGGGTGACCCTGCTCTTGTAGAGGGACTTGGGACATGAACCTGGGAACAGGGGGGGACAGGACAGAGGGAATGGCTTCCACTGCCAGAGGGCAGGGATGGATGGGATATTGGGAATTAGGAATTGTTCCCTGAGAAGGACTGGGATGGAATTCCCCGAGAAACTGTGGCTGCCCCATCTCTGGAAGTGTCCCAGGCCAGGTTGGACAGGGCTTGGATTGGTGGTGTCAGGCTCTGGATGATCTTCGAGGTGCCTTCCAACACAAACCATTCCATGATTCCGTGAACTCCACCCATGGTTTCACCAAGGGTTTCTTCTGCCTCTCCCAAGGTCCAAGCCCGACATCAGGATGGAGCCGAGTGCCGGGAGGCCCATGGATTACCAGGTAGGTGACACCTGGGTATGGCCCTCAGGGTCACAACCTGGGCTTGGGGACACCATTTGCAGGGACCGAGTTCCTGGTGGGTCTCAACTCACTGGGCTTGGATCCAGGGCATCCTAAGAGCTGGAATTTCACTGGTGGAGCCATAAACTCAGGATTAAGCCATTGACTGGGTTTTTTTGTCCAGCATGTAAAACCCAGACAGCCCAAAATAAGCCCAAATTAAACCCAAATTAAGCTCTTTTTGAGGTTGTCTCTG
The DNA here is from genome assembly GCA_031885435.1 of Passerculus sandwichensis. Classification (NCBI taxonomy): domain Eukaryota; kingdom Metazoa; phylum Chordata; class Aves; order Passeriformes; family Passerellidae; genus Passerculus; species Passerculus sandwichensis. Next base: position 115,596,346 of record CM063129.1, read on the forward strand.
GAATTTCTCCTTGGAGCAACCTGGGATAGCAAAATGTGTTCCTGACCCTGGCAGGGAGTGGAATGGATTGAGCTTTAAGCTCCCTCCCAATTCCAACCAATCCATGATCCCATTGTGTTTTCCAGCAGAAATGAAGCCAATGGGATCGGTCTCTCTGATCCCACAGCTTGGGTTAAATCCATTCAATTTTCCAATGGAAGTGAAGCCAGTGGAATCGGCTTCTCTGATCCCACAGCTTGGTTGAATCTGTTGGATTTTCCAGCAGAAGTGAAGCCAATGGGATTGATCTCTCTAATCCCACAGCTCATGTTAAATCCCGTTGTGTTTTCCAGCAGAAGTGAAGCCAATGGGATCAGTCTCTCTGATCCCACAGTTTGGGTTAAATCCACTGGATTTTCCAGCAGAAATGAGGCCAATGGGATCAGTCTCCCTGATCCCACAGCTTGGTTAAATCCACTGGATTTTCCAGCAGAAAATGGGATTTTCCAGCAGAAATGAAGCCAATGGGATTGGCCTCTCTGATCCCACAGCTCGGGTTAAATCGCATTGTTTTCCAGCAGAAGTGAAGCCAATGGGATCAGTCTCTCTGGTCCCACAGCTTGGATTAAATCCATTGGATTTTCCAGTAGAAGTGAACCAATGGGATCGGTCTCTCCGATCCCACAGCTCGGGTTAAATCCATTGGATTTTCCACGTTGGGTGGAGCACCCTCACCATGAGGCTGGAGCAACTGGGATTCCTGGGATCTCCTGCTTCCCACACCCTTGCCAGCCCCTCCTCACCTGTATCCCAGTGGGACCAGCAGACCCCATTGCACTGGGAATTCCCCTTGGTCAGAGGTGGGGGGGGGTGGGGGAAGGCAGCCTGGAGCTGCTCCTAGGATGTGGAAATTTGGGAATTCCTCTCCCCAGGTCAGCATCACCATCATCGAGGCCCGGCAGCTGGTGGGGCTCAACATGGACCCCGTGGTGTGCGTGGAGGTGGGGGAGGAGAAGAAATACACGTCCATGAAGGAATCCACCAATTGCCCTTACTACAATGAGGTGGGTCCAGCCCTGGTGCTGCTCAAACCCCTCTGGGTTACTCCACCCTCGATCCTGTGATTTATTTTTATCCTTGGGGTTGTTTTTAGTGTTAAATTCCTGCTGGAACAAGGAGAAATCTCAAATCACACAGGAGAAACAAAACCTTTGCCCTCTGGAATTTTGTGATCAATGATTCCCAGGTTTTCCCAGAAATCTGCACTTCCATTGGCTCCCCACATCCCCCATCAGTGATCCATGTGGTCCCATGCTCAGTGTTGGGATCAGAGGGATCCATCCCTGCTGGGCCATGGGCCCCCCTGGGTGACCACAGCTTCTCTGGAGGGTTCTCAATCCTGATGGATCCCACCTCTCACCATTCCATTTTCCCTTCCAGTATTTCGTCTTCGATTTCCACGTCCCCCCTGATGTCATGTTTGACAAGATCATCAAGCTCTCCGTAAGTGACCCCGATATCCTTGTCCTTTTTGGGGGGGCTTTGGAAGCAAACCACCCATTTTTGGGATGGATTTAAGGTCCTTGATGTGAGATTCCCAACAGGAATTCTCTTCTGCAGACCCCCAGTCCGTATTTCTGTTCCAACCCTCGTTCCTGGCTCCACACATCTCCTGCATTCCCTGTGTCCCTTTGTGGGCAGATCTCTGGTATTCCAGAGATCCAAACCTTGGAATTTATTTATTAGAACCAAACCTTGGAATTTATTTATTTATTCTTGTGGAGAAGAAAGACCTTCCAGAGCCAGGAAAATTCCTGGGGTATCAGAGCTGTTGTGGAAATCCAGGATAAGGAATGCTGAGAGGAAAGTTGAGATTTCAGCCCACCCAAAACCAAGAAGGTGATGGATAAGACTTCCAGATTCCCTGCCCAATTAGGGCACATTAATTAGGGTCATCCATATCTATCCCGGTGCACAGACTGGCTGCACAATTTCTCCCATTTTTCCTCAAATTCTGAGAATTTTAAAGGCTCTTACCCCGGTTAAATATCCCAGTGTTTCCTGCTATGTCTGGAAAAGGGATCTTTCTCCAAAGATTAATTTCTTTGCATTTTTTGTTAATTCCAAATGCAAACTTCCTGTCAATTCCACTAATCAGGACCTGCCAACCCCACGGGGCCTTTTGGTGTCCTCGAATCCTCCCCAGACCAAGGAAAACTCGTCAGCTCCTTTCCCATCCCACCCTGGAAACCTCTGGAATGGCTTTGTGGCTCCCAGGTCCTGGGGCAATTCCTGAGTGGTTTTCCCCTCTTGATTTCCAGGTGATCCACTCCAAAAACCTCCTGAGGAGCGGGACATTGGTGGGATCCTTCAAGATGGATGTTGGGACCGTTTACACCCAGCCTGGTACGTGAATGTTGTTTGTAATAATTCCCAGGACCTGCAACTGCTCAGTGGAGTAAAATTCCCAGCAAAGGAGTCAGGCAGGGGCTGGATTCCTTGGAAAATGCTTTCCAAGTATTAAATGATTGGAAATTAATTGAAAATGATTAGGTGTAAATATCCAAGATATAAAAAGTCACCTGGAGTCACTTGTAGGTCAGGGAAGAGCTCTTGGCACCTCTGGAGAAGGATCTCCATCCTGGAGGGATTCCATCCTGGAATCACAGGATGGTGAATCACCTCTGGAGAAGGATCTCCATCTCCATCCTGGAGAGATTCCATCATGGAATCACAGGATGGTTTGGGTGTGATGGGACTTTAAAGATAATTTAATTCCACCCCTGCCATGAACAGGGACACCTTTCACTGTCCCAGGTGGATCCAAGCCCCAGTGTCCAGCCTGGCCTTGGATGCTGCCAGGGATCCAGGGATTCTCGGGGAATTCCAGCCCAGACAGGAATTCCTTCCCAAGATCCCACAATCCCAAGCTCCCCTTTCCCTGGCTCCCTCCAGTCCTTTTCCATATTCCAGCTCTCCTGGATCCCCTTGAGGCCCTGGAAGGGGCTCTGAGTTCTCCCTGGATCCTTCCCTTCTCCAGCTTTCCCAGGTGTCCCTGAGATCCCTCCTGGCTGTTCTGGTGTCCATCCCTGCCCTGCCCTGGAAGAAGCCCTGGGTGACATTCCCAGGCAGGACACCAATATTCCAGACAGTGATGTCCAGGGCTGGATCCTGCCCCACATTTCACCCAAGCCTGGAAAGGAGGGAGAGGTTGATTAGAGCTGCTGAGTCCAGCCATCCTCAGCACTGTCAGGGCCACCACCACGGCCCTATGTCCCCAAGTGCCACATCCACATGGCTCTAAACCCCTCCAGGGTGGGGACTTGAGACTCCACCCTCATACAGCTTATTCCGTTGTGTCTCCATTTCCAACACCAGACACCCCTTCCCAGTGGATTTTCCAGGGTTTTTTTGGGATCCCTCACACACAGGGCAGGTCTCACTCCATGGAATGCCGTGTCCTGGTGGCGTTGGCCGTGTCTGGTGGTGACAAAGGTCTCTCTTGTCCCCTGGGTTGCAGAGCACCAGTTCTACCACAAATGGGCCATCCTGTCTGACCCTGAGGACCTCACGGCTGGCCTCAAGGGCTACCTCAAGTGTGACATCGCCGTGGTGGGCAAAGGGGACAACATCAAGACCCCGCACAAGGCCAATGAGACAGAGGAGGATGACATCGAAGGGTAGGGATCTGCTGGGATCCGCTTCTTCCCGGCTCCCTCGGGAATCCTTTCCACCTCTCCTTCCCTTGGGTGGGATCACAGGATCCAAACCTGGTGGCAAGCCCTGAGCCGTGAAAGGGAGAGAGGGACCAATCCGGTAGTTTTCTGGGAGAGAATGAGTGGCCCTGGTGTAATTCCAGATGATCTCCAGCACAGAGTTGTCCTTCCTGTGGGGTCACACCATCTGCTGGTGGTTGAACTCTCTAGCAGCACCAGCCTGGTGTAACCCAGCCTGATGTCCCCTGATGTTCCTGATGGGTGGAAAATGGGATGAGACGGGATAATGGGATGGGATCTCACACCCCAAGGCAGAGCAGGGAAGTCTGGATGTGGTTTCCCCAGCTGTGTGTGTGAACAGGTGTCTTGGACTGTCCAGAACATCTCAAGGGTCATGGAACAAAAATCAGGAGCTTTAAGGCTTGATTCCAGTCCCAAAACTTTTTCATGGAACAAAAATCAGGAGCTTTAAGGCTTGATTCGAGCCCCAAAACTCTTCCAGATTTATCTCCATTTCAAACCTGAATGAATATTTCTGTTTCAAATCTGCCTCTGAGGCTCTCCCCACATGGAATCCAGGGATGGTTTAGGTTGGGAAAGACCTCTGGGATTGAGTCCAGCCATTAACAGCCAGAAACCACCAGCACAGGTTTTCTGGCTTGTTGAGGTTTGAGGAACCACCTCCAGAACTTTGGGCTTCATTCCATGCTGTAGTGGTGATGTTCTCCTACTTATTCCTAAAATCCTGGAATGGTTTGTTTTTGGAAGGGATCTTCAAGATCACCTTGTTCCAACCATCCTGCCATGGGCAGGGACACCTTCCACCAGCCATGGACAACTCCAGCAATTCCTAGAATTCCCCTAGAAATATTTTGTTCGCAGCATTCCCATCTATTCCTGCAGAGGAGGAGAGCCACATATAAAAAAAAAAAAAAACCAAAAACAAAAAAACCAAAAAAAAAAAAACAAAAAAAACCAAAAAAAAACCCAAAAACCCCACAAAAAACCAATGGATGGAGTTAATTTCATCCCCAAAATAATCCTCCGAGCTCCCCTTAATAAGGAAAAAGCAACTCTTCCAAAATCCTGTTCATTCCATTTCCGTGGAATGGAGTGGAAGCGGAAGGAATCAGTGCTTGGAAAATGGAGCAGCTCCTCTCTGGTTGTTTATGGAACCACAAAGGTTGGATGGAGGTTGTCCCATCCAACTGGGATGGGATTCACTGACCATCCCACCCCAGCAGCTGTTCCCAACTCCATCCTGACATTCCACATTCCAGGAACCTCCTGCTCCCTGACGGGGTCCCTCCGGAGCGGCAGTGGGCTCGGTTCTACATCAAGATCTACCGAGCCGAGGGGCTGCCGCGCATGAACACCAGCATCATGGCCAACGTCAAGAAGGCGCTTATCGGCGAGAACAAGGACCTGGTGGACCCCTACGTGCAGGTGGCCTTCGCGGGGCAGAAGGTGAGCGGGGAGGTGCCAGGGTGACCACAGGAGGTAACGCCAGCAGGTGGCCATAGATGGTCTTGGTGGTCCTTGCAGGACAGGATGGGTGTGGTGACACCTGGCATGTCAAGATGGACACAGTGTCACCTGGCATGTGGAGAAGGGCGTGGTGTCATTTGGCACATCAAGATGGGCGTGGTGTCACATGGCACATTGAGATGGGCGTGGTGTCACCTGGCACATCGAGATGGGCGTGGTATCACCTGGCATGTTGAGATGGGCGTGGTGTCACCTGGCACATTGAGATGGGCATGGAGTCACTTGGGTCAAGATGGGCATGGTGCCACTTGGGTCAAGATGGACATGGTGTCACCTGGCATGTTGAGATGGGTGTGGTGTCACCTTGGTTGAGATGAGCGTGGTGTCACCTGGCACATTGAGATGGGCGTGGTGTCCCCTGGTATGCAAGATGGGTGTGGTGCCACATGGCACATCATGATGGGTGTGGTGTCACCTGGCATGTTGAGATGGGTGTGGTGTCACTTGACATATTGAGATAGGGATAGTGTCACTTGGCATGTCGAGATGGGTGTGGTGTCACCTGGCACATTGAGATGGGCGTGGCGTCACCTTGTTTTCACTTTCTGGGATGGGTTTGTGCCCTCTTCAGTTGAGGAGGAGAATTCCTTGCTCAGGAGAAGGCAGAGCATGTAGAAGGGAGCAGCTCAGGTGGTGGGGACCATTTGGGACATCCAACATGTTGGGAAGGATGAAAGTTTGACAAGAAAATTTCACAAAACTGTATGCTTGGCAGAAAAATCTCTGAATGTAGAGCCTGAGAATGAAATAGAGATGGAAGCAAGTTTTGATATAGAAGAATAATAGATGTGTAAATTGAGGTTTGCTGAGCCAGTCTTGCTGGACAACTAAGAAAGCAAAGGTTAAGTCGAGTTGGAAAGAGATTTTATGACTAAGAGCAAAGGATAAGCTGACCGCAAACAAAAAGATGCTTTTACAGAGCAGAAAGATTCCAGAGACAAGCAACATGCTGATGTGGCAAGTATAAAAAGATCTAAGAATTTTCCACTGCAAGAAAAACAACTTTAAGCTTAAACTGTAACATTCTAACTCATGTGGCTGGATAGTATTGACCATAATATGGTAATGATAGTAATGACAGGTTACAGGTAATAGTAAAGGTATTGATTGGTTGATTATGTACTAAAATGCTCAGCAAAGAAAAATATATAATGCAAGTAACCAAAACTAAAGGGTCTTCAGGCTTGTCTGCAGCTGGAGCTGACAGCTGTAGGCGTGGCTCTGTCACCCATGTTGGAATTCTGGGCCCTTTCTTGCTCCAAGGTCAGGGTGAATAAAACTCAGGAGATGTTGTTTTTGAAGTCTTACTCTGAAGTTTATTATCCTTATCTATTACAAACTCGCCAGATGTGAGCTCTCCCTAAAAAGTGAGCTAAAATGGTGCCTGTTCAAGGTTATTTAAGTCTCAGTTACCCAATAAACAGTTGACATCTATATCATTTATGCTTCTAACTCAATTATGATCACCCAAAACCCACAATGCGGACATCTTTCATCCAATTAGAGAAAACCACCCAGATCTGTGGTGGAAGAAGAAGGTGCAAAAAAGGCATCTAACCCCCACCCAAAATTCTCCATCTTGACTCCCATGTATCACCATATACTAAAACACCAAATCTAACTTTTATCACCCTTTGAAATCACACACTTCTAACCAACTTCACACCCATAATCTGAGTGATATTAATCAGTTTTGGAAGCCTTCTCCACAGCCCTCGAGTCAAATGCAGTGCTCGCTTGTGGGTCTGTGCCTTTCACCACAGGAAGTTTAAAATTCTCAGCATCCAGGATCCCAACATCCCACGACCCTGGATTGCTGTAACACCTTGGATACAATAAACTGCATTTTGAAGAGTTGCCTGGAGTCCCACATCTCTCATCTCTTACTCAACCCTTGTCTGATATCCATCTCCTCTCGATTCCCAGGGAAAGACATCCATACAGAAGAGCAGCTACGAGCCCCTCTGGAACGAGCAAATCATCTTCACAGAGATGTTTCCCCCGCTGTGCAAGCGGATCAAGATCCAGATCCGGGACTCAGACAAGGTCAACGACGTGGCCATCGGGACCCATTTCATCGACCTGAGGAAGGTCTCCAACGAGGGGGACAAAGGTAAAGTTGAAGTGGGAGGCATAAAATCTACAGGGGCATTCCTTTACCAGAGATCCCGAAGTTTTCCAGGTTCCTTCCCGCTCCTGGAATTCCTGGGTGTTCATCAGGAGAGATCTTGAGGTCCTCAAGTATGAGAGGTTCCTGGGCCAATGCCCTGAAAACCAAGATTTGTCACAAACCTTCAGCCAATACCTGAAAGCAAAGACACCCCAGAACAATTTGCTTTTCCCAAATTTCCATGGAGGGATGAGCATTTGTGGGCAAAGATGGGAAACCAGATGTGGGACTGGAAAGGGACTAACGGAGGGTTCTTCTTCCTCAAACCTCAAAATGGGGAATTGCCAAAGACCTGCCCAGTTCCCACCACTGCCTTGACTGCAAATTTTCCCCAAAAAATTCAGGAGGCTCAGGGGGGACGTTGTGGCTCTGCACAACTCCCTGGCAGGAGGGAACAGACAGGGGGATGTCGGGCTCTGCTCCCAGGGAACAGGGACAGGACAAGGGGAAATGGCCTCAGGCTGGGCCAGGACAGGCTCAGGGTGAATATCTGGAAAATTCCATTCTGGAAATGGCTGTTGATTCCTGGCACGGGTGGAGTTGCCATCCCTGCAGGGATTTAAAAGCCATTTGGATGTGGCAACATCCATTTGGGGGACATGGGTTAGTGGAGGCCTTGGCAGTGCTGGGATTGGGTGGAAAAACTGCCAGAAAAATCTCCTGCAAATGCATTTGGCAGGAGATTGAGGTGAAAGACTTAAATCTTTCCACTCACTCTGGTTGTGCCAGGTTGGACACCAGGAGGAATTTCCCCATGGAAAGGGTGCTCAGGCCTTGGCAGGAGCTGCCCAGGGAGGGTGTGGAATGTCCATCCCTAGAGGTGACCAAGGAATTTTTGGATGTGGCACTCAGTGTTCTGGGCTGGGGACAAGGTGGGGATCAGGCACAGGTTGGACTCGATGATCTGGTAGCTCTTTCCCAACCCAAATCATCCTTGGGTTCCCTGAAAACTGTCTCCATGGATGGTGGCAACCACACATCCATGGACGCACAAGAACATGTCCCAGTCTGTGTCACCACACAGAGACCAGGAAAGTGACACCACGGCTGCCAAGACATTCCCTTTTCCCTCTCCATCCCCTTCCCACCCCCTCAGGTTTCCTGCCCACCTTCGGCCCCGCCTGGGTGAACATGTACGGCTCCACGCGGAACTACACCCTCATGGACGAGCACCAGGAGCTCAACGAGGGCCTGGGCGAGGGCGTCTCCTTCCGCGCCCGGCTCCTGCTGGGCCTGGCCGTGGAGATCCTGGACACCACCAACCCCGAGATCAACAGCTCCACTGAGGTCCAGGTGGAGCAGGCCACGGCGGTGGCGGATGTAAGTGCCCCGTGACCCCACAGGTGTTCCCATGACCCCACAACATCCAGGGGGCAGTTTGTGGTCTTGAGAATATTGGATTGTTACCTTTGGTCTCATAAATAGAGGATTTTCCTGGATCAGGAATGGTGTGGCCAGCAGGAGCAGGGCGGTCATTCTGCCCCTGTACCTGGCACTGGTGAGGGCACACCTGGAGTTTGCTGTGTCCAGTTCTGGCCCCTGAGTTTGGGAAGGACGTTCCCAAGAGATCCTTGAGATCCTTGAATGTGTCCAGAGGAGGGCAACGAGTCTGGAGAGAGGCTGGGAACACAAACCCTGTGAGGAACCACTGAGGGAGCTGGAGGTGGAGAAAAGGAGACACAGGGGTGCCCCCATCACTCCCTACACCCCCTGAAAGGTGGCTGTGCACAGGTGGGGCTGGGGTCTTTCTCCAGGAACTGACAGAACCAGAGGACATAGCCTTGAGCTGCACCAAGGGAAATTTTGGCTGGATATCAGGAAAATTATTTTTAGAGCAAGGGTGATAAAGTTCTGGAATGTTCTGGTGGAGTCCCCATCTCTGGGTGTGTTTAACAAAGCCTGGATGTGGCACTGGGTGCCAGGGTTTAGCTGAGGTGTTGGGGCTGGGTTGGACTCAATAATTTTGAAGGTCTCTTCCAACGCAGTGATTCTGTGAATTCTGTGAATTTTGTGATTTCAAGTGTGAGATCCTGTTCTGGATCTCACAGAGCAATGGAAGTAAATCTTGCCAGATTTCAGGATTTAGGCTCATTCCAGCGCTCACTTCCCTTAGGAGCACTGGGAATGTCAGAGTGACATTGTTTGTCACTGGCACAGCTTTCCCAGTGGAGCTGTGTCTGATCCACCCCTGGAAGTGTCCCAGGCCAGGTTGGACAGTGCTTGGAGTACCCTGGGATAGAGGAAGGTGACCTTGCCCATGAAACTGGATGATCTCTAAGGTCCCTTCCCACCCTAACCATTCCATGATTTCTATCATCTCCTGAGCCTAGGGATGTTTCTCCAAGTGGGAATTACTCATGGGCAGTGAGTCATCCCCTAATTCCAGTTATCTCACTCTTATCCGGATGGGTTTCAATCAGAAACCAAGAAACCAATCTCCTTCATTTCCCAGCCCAGGGGAATGAAACCACCTGGAAACAGAACCATTCCAATTCCATGGGAGCATCCAGGCACCTGGATTTTTGTGGTTTGATCAATTAATTGAACCAAGGCTTGCATTCCAGCTCAAGGTTATCTTTAATTAAAGATATTAAAATGAAATCTTCAATTAAAGACTCTTTACAATGAGCCAGGAGATGGGAGACAAAATCCTCCCCATCCCTTTGGAAATGGCATCCTGAGGGATGGATGTGTCTCTCCCTCTGACCCCGACCCTCAGCCCTGGGATCTCTTTTCTCCTTCAGAACTGCAGTGGGAAGATGGAGGAATTCTTCCTCTTCGGAGCCTTCCTGGAGGCCACCATGATCGACAGGAAGATTGGGGACAAACCCATTAACTTTGAGGTCACCATAGGTTGGTTGTTTTATTGGGGGGAGTTGTGATGGTGGTGAAAATCAGAATCCAAAGCTGGGGGTGGGGTTTAGTCCTGATTTTCCATTCCAACCCCTGCTAGAGCAGGTTTGGGGAGCAGGGAATGGCTCCTTCGTGGGCATGAGGGATGTGGGATCCCATTTTGTGCCTGGTGGGCTCTGCCCAGTAGAGCTGATCCCTCTCTTCCATCCTGGTTTCACCCTCCAAAGATGCCAGGGGATTCCCAGGGGATTGAGAGGGGGCAGGAGCAGGGCACAGACACCTCTCCCTAATTTCCAGCTCCTGGATGTGGTTCCAGAAAGTCAAACTCCAACGTTCTCTGTGACTTCAGCAGAGAAAACTTTTGCCAACCTGAATTCAATCCCAGAGCTGGGAGTTAAAACCCTGTGAATCAAGTACACTTTTTATTTATTTTTTCTTTTTTGTTTTTTTTTTCTCCTCGAGGTAACTATGGCAACCAGGTGGATGGCTCCAGCAAACCCCTCCTGAGGAGGAAGAAAGAGGGAGGGGATGGGGACGAGGAGGAGTCGGAGCTGCTCCAGAATTCCAGTGATGATGAAGTTGGCGAGGATGGAGAGCTGGTTTCCGTTTCTTCATCCCCGCCCATGAAGCCCCTGATCACAGACAGGTCAGTGTGTCTACCTGGGCACTGGATCAGTGTGTCCACCTGGATTTGTGTGGTCAGTGTGTCCACCTGGGCACAGACAGGTCAATGTGTCCACCTGGATTTGTGTGGTCAGTGTGTCCACCTGGGCACAGACAGGTCAATGTGTCCACCTGGATTTGTGTGGTTAGTGTGTCCACCTGGGCATGGATAGGTCAGTGTGTCCAACTGGATTTGTGTGGTCAGTGTGTCCACCTGGTCACAGACAGGTCAGCGTGTCCGCCTGGGCACTGGGTCAGTGTCTCCACCTGGGCATGGACTGGTCAGTGTGTCCTCATGGATTTGTGTGGTCAGTGTGTTTCCCTGGGCATGGATGGGTCAGTGTGTCCCCATGGACTTGTGTGGTCAGCGTGTCTGCCTGGTCTCAGACAGGTCAGTGTGTCCACCTGGATTTGTGTGGTCAGTGTGTCCGCCTGGGCATGGACAGGTCTGTGTGTCCACCTCGGCACAGACTGGTCAGTGTGTCCACCTAGATTTATGTGGTCTGTGTGTCCGCCTGGGCATGGACAGGTCTGTGTGTCCACCTCGGCACAGACTGGTCAGTGTGTCCACCTAGATTTATGTGGTCTGTGTGTCCCACTGGTCACAGACATGTCAGTGTGTCCACCTGAGCACTGGGTCAGTGTGTCCACTTTGTGTGGCTCCTGGGGACTGTCCTGTTTTAGGGACATGGGTCAGTGGTGGCCTCGGCGGTGTTGAGATCCCAGATGGAAAAACTGCTGGAAAAATCTACAAATGCATTGGGCAGAAAATTGGGATGAAAAGGCTTAAACCTTCTGCCTGAGATGTGCCCGGGGAGGTCTGGATTTGCATTCCAAGAAAGATAATTGGATTTAAGATTATGAGATTTAATTAAAGTGGATTTTTATCAAGTTTTAGCAGCAGATTGGTGCTAATTGAATCCACTGTCTGATTAAATCAATTGGGAAAAAAATATCCAGTAAAGATAGGTGTCTCCCTGGAATTCCCTCCCTGTTTCCATGAATACCCAGCACAGATAAATCCCCTGGAATTCCTTCCCTTGTTTTTATCAATATCCAGGACAGATCTCCCTGGAATTCCTTCTCTTGTTTCCATGAATATCCAGCATGGAAAAATTCTCCTGGAATTCCCTCCTTCACTTTAATCAATATCCAGCACAAATAAATCCCCCTGGAATTCCCTCCCTGTTTCCATGAATATCCAGCACTGAAAAATCCCCCTGGAATTTCCTCCCTGTTTCAATCAATATTCAGCACAGTTAAATCCCCTGGCATTCCCTCCCTTTTGTGTTTCCCTGAATATCCATCACAGAAAAGTCTCCCTCGTGTTCCCTCCCTGTTTCCATCAATATCCAGCACAGATAAATCCCCCTGGAATTCCTTCCCTTGCTTTAATCAATATCCAGCACAGATAAATCCCCCTGGAATTGCCTCCTTTGTTTCCATCAATATCCAGCACAGATAAATCCCCCTGGAATTCCCTCCTCTGTTTCTCATCTCCTTCTCCAGTTGAATCCCAAGGGGAGAATAGAAGTTCCAATTTTTTGGGGGCCTCTCCCACCCTGTTTTATCCAAAAATCTCCACCCTCTGGCAGCTGTCCCCCACCCTGCTCAATCACAGGGCTCTGCTGACCTCTGGTGGGAACAGCCGGAAGGGTTGGAGCTGGATGTGACTCCTGGTGATCCCAGGTGCAGCAGGATTCCCCTTTCCCTGGTGCAGCAGAGCAGGATTCCCCTTTCTAGGTGCTGGATCCTGGCTCACTGCCAGCATTCCAAAAGTGTGGATCACCCTTCCTTCGGCTCTTCCAAGGACAGGTTGGGCAGGGCTTGGAGCAACTGGGAGGTTCCAGAATCCCAGGATGGTTTGGGTGGAAAGGGATCTTAAAGATTGTCAAGTTCCAGCCCCAACACATCCCACTGTCTCAGTATTACCTGGTCGGGTAATAATTAGCATAAACTCCATGATTACAGATTAATCTTTATTAAGAAACCCATTGCTTTTATAGACAGTTATGATACATCTGGACCTGATTGGTCCTTCAATCTAAACACCATCACCATTGGCTAATTAAGAAATGACCTTTTGATAAACAAATCTCCATAACACATTCCACATGTTCACCAACACCAGGTGCAGCAAGTTAAGATAAGAATTGTTTCTCATTCTTTTCTCTGATCTTCTCGCAGCCTTTCCTCATGTTTCCTCACAGAACAATGCCTGGGAATGTCGTCTGTTGCTCTCTGTGGCCAGAGATTTGCTGCCACATCCTAGATTGCTCCAAACCCCATCCAAACCGGCCTTGGACACTCCCAGGATGGATGGGGCAGCCCCTGGGCATAGCACCCGTCCATCCTGGGCCTGGAATTGGGAATGGCCTTGGGAAAAACAGAGCCTCCATTCCAGCTCCTGAGCTGCCTTATCCCCCTTCCCACCACGGCATTGCTTCCCGGGAGAGATGTGGGATGGGGACTGCTCCAGGCCAGGACTGTCACCCTCATGGAGTGTCTCTCCGGCCTCTTCTTGCAGGAATTACTTCTACCTGCCCTACCTGGAGAAGAAGCCCTGCATCTACATCCGGAGCTGGTGGCAGGACCAGCGGCGCCGGCTCTACAACGCCAACATCATGGACAAGATCGCAGACAAGCTGGTCAGGGGTGGACAGGGGTGGACAGGAAGGGGTGGAGGGACAGGGGGACACTGCTGGGACACGGGGCTGACACCAGGCCCAGCCACAGCCAGGGAAAAGCAAAGCAGGGGTAGACAGTGCTTGATAAGGGGAACATTCCTAGTGAGGAATCATCAAATTCCAGCAGCTCCTTGAGAATTCTGAGGGTCAGATCCAGATGTCCCCACAAAAGGGAGCAGGGGTGGGGAGGCTGTGTCACCTGGGCTGGAGGGGTGAAGCACTCATGTGGCAGAGCCAGAGAAGGGAGAGCTCAGAGCCTCTTCCAGAGCCTAAAGGAGCTCCAGGAGAGCTGGAGAGGGATTGGGGACAAACATGGAGGGACAGGACACAGGGAATGGGTACAAGCTGGGAAAGGGGAGATTTGGGCAGGATATTGGCATGGAATTCTTCCCTGTGAGGGTGGGGAGGCCAGGTGGTTCCCAGCTCAGCCCAGCCCAGGTAATCCCAGATGATCCCAGGTGATGCCCAGCCCACCCAGGTGATCCCAGGTGATGCCCAGCCCAGCTGATCTACAGGTGGATCCCAGCCCAGGTAATCCCAGATGATCCCAGGTGATCCCAGACGATTCCCACATCAAGTGACCCCAGGTGATGCCCAGCCCAGCTGATCCACAGGTGGTTCCCAGCCCAGGTAATCCCAGATGATCCCAGGTGATGCCCAGCACAGCCCAGGCGATCCCAGGTGATCTCAGGTAGTTCCCAGGTGATCCCAGGTGCTCCTAAGTGATTCCCAGGTGATCCCAGGTATTTCCAGCCCAGCCCAGGTGATCCTAGATGAACGTAGGTGATCCCAGAAGAACCCAGGTGATCACCAGTCCAGTTCTGGTGATCCCAGATATTCCCAACCCAGATGATCCCCAGATTGTTCCCAGCTCAGGTAATCCCAGATGATTCCCAGGTGATTCCCAGCCCACCCAGATGACCCCAGGTGATCCCAGGCGGTTCCCAGCCCCCTGTCCCTCACACTGTCCCTGTTGGTGCCGCAGGAGGAGGGTCTCAATGACGTGCAGGAGATGATCAAGACGGAGAAGCCGCACCCAGAACGCCGGCTCCGCGGGGTCCTGGAGGAGCTCAGCAGTGGCTGCCTGTGAGTGACACGTGGGAAGGTGACACCGTGCAGGTCCCTGCTCCCAGGGGGATGTCACCTCACCATGCCCTGTCCTGGGGATGATAGGACAATGACGTTCCATGGCACTAGCACAATGCTGGATCTTTTGGTGCTTCCATCTTGCACTCCAAACACCCCAAAGCAGGGGGAGACACCTCAGTCCTGTGGCCCCCACAGGCCTGAAAGGTGCCTGTGCTCAGGTGGGATTGGGCTCCTTCTCCAGGGACTGACAGAACCAGAGGACACAGCCTTGAGCTGCACCAAGGGAAATTAAGGCTGGATATTAGGAAAAAGTTCTTTACAGAAAGAGTGATAAAGTTCTGGAATGTTCTGCCCAGGGAAGTGGTGTAGTCCCCATCCCTGGGTGTGTTTAACAAAACCTGGATGTGGCACTGGGTGCCAGGGTTGAGTTGAGGTGTTGGGAATGGGTTGGACTTGATGATCTTGAAGGTCTCATTCAACCCAGTGGTTCTGTGAATTGTGGAAATTCTGGGAATTTTGGGAATTTTTGGAATTCCTGGGGATCAAGGAGCTGGTGGAGTCCCCATCCCTGGGTGTGTTTAACAAAGCCTGGATGTGGCACTGGGTGCCAGGGTTGAGTTGAGATGGGTTGAATTGGGGCTGGGTTGGACTTGATGGTCTTGAAGGTCTCTTCCAACCTGGTCATTCTGTGAATTCTGGAAATTTTGGGAATTCTGGGTGGCACCTGGTGACACCTAATGACACCGACTGTCCCTTCCTGAGTCCACTGTGCATACTAGCCCCTCGTCCACAGTTTTGTTGGAGATTGGTGGGAATTTGAGCGTTTTCCAGGAATGTGGTCAGGCTGGTGGGGTGGGAGGGAACCCTGGGAAGGATTCCTATGGGAATTCCATTTTCCCACAGGCGATTCCTGACCTTGGCTGACAAGGACCAGCACCACTCGTCCCGCACCAGACTGGACCGGGAGAGGCTCAAATCCTGCATGAGGGAGCTGGTGAGCAGGATCCAATCCCTAAAGGAGCTCCAGGAGACGTGGGAGGGACTGGGGACAGGCGTGGCGGGACAGGACACAGGGAATGGCTCCCGCTGCCAGAGGGATACTGGGAATTAAGAATTGTTCCCTGGCAGGCTGGGCAGACCCTGGTATGGATTGTTCAGGGAAGCTTTGGGAAAAGCAGAGGAAGATTCCTGAGAAGATGCTGGAATTAGGTCCATGGACATGTTGGTTTCCAGTCCTAGTGGGTCAAGGGTTTGGGATTTAATTCTGACCCCAAAGGCCACTTGGGTCTCAGCAAAGTCCCAGGTGTCACCTCTGCCTCTGCCGGCTCCACTCCAACAGACTCTGGAAAGAAATTTGGGAGCACAGAGCTGGAAAGGGAAATTTGGGAACCCCACAAAGCAGAGCTGCCTCAGGGACAGAGGTTTGGGGTGATTTTGGGAACGCCACAGAGCAGAGCTGCTTCAGGGACAGAGGCTTGGGGGTGATTTTGGGAACTCCTGCAGAGCTGCCCCATGGACCGAGGTTTGGGGTGATTTTGGGAACCCCAAAAAGCACAGGTGCCCCAGGGACAGAGTTTTGGGGGTGATTTTTGGAGCCCTTTCAGAGTGGACCTGCTCCAGGAACAGAGGTTTAGGTGTGATTTTGGGAACCCCAAAAAATAGAGCTGCTCCAGGGACAGAGGTTTGAGGTGACTTTTTTAAACCCCAAAAAGCAGAGCTGCCCTAGAGACAGAGATTTGGGGTGATTTTGGGAACCCCCCAGAGGCAGAGGTTTGGGGGTGATTTTGGGAACCCTTTCAGAGCACAGCTCCCCCACAAATGGAAATTTGGGGTGATTTTGAGAACCCCATGGAGCAGAGCTCCTCCATGGACAGAGGTTTGGGGGTGATTTTGGGAGTCCTTTCAGAGCTGCCCTAGAGAAAGAGGTTTGGGATGATTTTGGGAACCCCACAGAGGAGAGCTCCCCCAGGAGGAGAGGCACTTCCTTGAAGCCACCCCAAAATTCTCCAAGCTCAGGTGACACCTTTGTGGTGTCACCTTCTCCTGGGCTGTCTCTGTCCTCTCAGGGGCTCTGCCATGCCAAGGTCAACAAAAGGGTTTCTGAAGGTGTCCATCCTGACGTGGTGGGATTGATGTGCCTTTTCTTGGTCCGAGCTGTGTCCTGATGTCCTGGCTGTGTCCACAGGAGAACATGGCTCAGCAGGCCACGACCCTGCGCTCCCAGGTCAAGAGGAACACCATGAAGGACAAGCTGAAGCTGGTGCAGAACTTCCTGCAGAAGCTGCGGTTCCTGGCGGACGAGGTGGGTCCCTCATGAGCAGAGGTGGCTCTGGCTGGGGTAGCTCGTGGAGATAGAAAGCTGGGATGAGATGGATGGAATGGATGGAAGAATGATATGGAATGGAGGGACGGACGGATGGATGGACAGACGGACGGATGGACGGATGGATGGATGGATGGATGGAGACCTCCAAGGGCAGCAGAGCTCCCTCTGCAAGGAGCCATTCCAAGTCCATGAGCTGCCCTATGATCCCCGTGCACTCCTGGGTGGGAGTGCACTCCTTTTACCAAATGTAAAAGAAATTCAAGGGTTTCCCAGGCAGGGACAGAGCTGGGTCCTCCTGCAGCAGAGCTGGAGATGTTTCAGTCAGTCCCAGCTGTGAAGAGATCCTGTGAATCCCTGGGAAATCAAGAATTGGAAGGTGACATATCAAATCCTAGACTGGATGGGAAGGGATTTGAAATCCCATCCAGATCCAACCCCAGCACCTTCCACTGTCCCAGGGTGCTCCAAGCCCCAGTGTCCTACCTGGCCTTGGACACTGCCAGGGATCCAGGGGCAGCCACAGCTTCTGTGGGAATTCCAGCCCTGCCCTGCCTCTCCCCACCCTGCCAGGGCACAATTCCTCATTCCCAATATCCCATCCATCCCTGCCCTCTGGCAGTGGGAGCAATTCCCTGTGTCTTGTCCCTCCATGCCTTGTCCCCAGTCCCTCTGCAGCTCTCCTGGAGCCCCTTTAGGCTCCAGAATGTTCCCATGACATTTTTCCGGTTTAGGACTGGCTCAGAGCGGGTTCTTGTCCCTCCCTGGAGCTGCAGCTGTTCCACTTCCTGCTTCCTTTTCCCATGGAAAGCTCCCAGCTCCATCCCTGGTTTCAGCCAGGCCTTCCTTGGTCCTGACCCAGCCCAGATGTGAGGAGTGAGGGGCCCAGTCCAGACTGGGAACCTCTTCCCTACAAAGGGTTGAGGAATGGCCGCTGCCCTCCCCCTCCCCTGGTCCGCTGAAGGAGGAGAGAACAAAAACCTTCAGTCTTCTATGCACAAATTTGTATCTTTTAAAACTTATAACCAACATAAATTATCAGAATAAATCACACGAAACTCTGTTGAAACCCTAAATACTAAGAATTTTAAACTTTCTGTGCTGAAAAGCACAGACCCACAAAAGAACATTGCATTTAATCCGAGGCTTAAAGAAGACTTCCAAAATAAATTGATAGCACTGGGATTGTGGGTGAGGAGTTAGTTAGAAGTGTGTAATATCACAAGATGAAAAAACTTAAGAGTTTGGGGTTTAGAATATAATGATAAATATAAAGCAATATGGAGTTTTTAAGACAAAAACAAATTGCTCTTCTTTACATTTTTCTTCCTTATTCTTCATGAGTTTAAGTGGTATTTCGTAATTAAACAGAAAAGTCCACATTACAGACTTTGTGTGATCAGTTATTAGATTAAAAGAGAAAATAATTTAGGTATCATTTCTTAATTAAATAGTTTAACCTTAAAACACCTTATAACAAAAAGTACGTAACCATTTTATACCTTACTAATAAAAAACTATATAACTCATAGCTGTGAAACTATAACATTAATAAAAAAACAATAAACACCTAAATCTAAACACAAACTATCATCTCTAATACCTTCAGTCCCAACCACAAGACTCCATTTTCTTCATGCCAAAAAAAATCAGAAAAAGCCAATTCATTATTCACATAACTCATTTTTATACAGTTTTACAGACCTCGATTGTGAGTACAATTTTTTAGGAGCTTTTTTTGCCAATTACTTTATTGGTTAGTAAAAGATATTTTAGTTGTCCATCAAATCTCTTAATTTATTGAAATTATTATTCTTAAATTATTATTCTTAAATTATTTACATATTTTCTTCACCAATTTTCATGGGATAGATTTAATGTTTATGCAGGTGCCACCAGGAATTTGTTGCTGTTGGAATCTTGTTTTTCACACAGGAATTGATTGTTATGTTAATGAACTTTCACACCAGGATTGTTTTCACATGGGAACTTGCAAAGTGCTAGCTTGACAAAGTTAGATCTAACAAAGCAGGCTTGATTTTATGAGGCCTTTCTTTTATAATTTATCTACCTTACAGCAACAGTAAATCCCAGTTCCTTTCCTGATGGGCTTAGCTCTGAGCAGTTTTTTTGGAGTGGGAATGTCCAAACAATTCCAGTGCCCCCATTGTGGCCACAGACAATCCACCTTCCATGAAATCTGTTGGATTTGCCTCCAGCACGTCTCCAGCCCCACCAGTGCCTCAGTGGTCAGAGCTGGGGCACTGATGGGGCTCTCCTGTGGCATTCCCAGCCCCAGCACACGATTCCTGACGTTTTCATCTGGATGATGAGCAACAACAAGCGCATCGCCTATGCCCGCATCCCTTCCAAGGACATCCTGTACTCCATCGTGGACGAGGAAATGGGCAAGGACTGCGCCAAAGTGAAGACGGTTTTCCTCAAGGTGAGGATCCCACTGGCCCAGGAGAGCTGCAGCCAAGAGGAGGGAATTTGGGAGATGAGGATGAGAGTGTTATATCCATTTTTTAATGGGGTTGGAATACTGGAGAAATGTGATCCATACTCCGCTGGTAGGGGTGGAAATCAGCTCCTAGGGAGAATGAAGCACTGGACTTACCCAGTCCTGGTAAGTGGGAAATGTTTGGAAAGAGGGAGGTGTTTGATCCAGCTGGAAATCTGGAGAATTTCTGGCTTAGTGTCATGGTTTGAAAAGACAGGTGTCTGCTAAGGAAGGCAGGAGCCTCCCCTGAAAATAGAGAGTGCTAACCCCCTCCCTCTGAATTATTGTAATTTTGAAATTAAGGGGCTCTCAGGCAAAGATATGGGGGTAGGAATAACAATTTTTTATTAAGGAAGAAATTAAAATAAAATAAAATCACAATAATACAAAACAACACTGAGAGAGTCAGAATAGGACCTGGCACCCTGTGTGTCAGGGTGGTGGCGCAGTCCTATGCCGTGGTGGCTCAGCCCTCTTGCAGTGCCAGCTGTGGTTCTGCTGGAGCAGGGATCCTGCACAAGGGGGGAGTTTTCCTCTGCAGCTCCAGGGCTGCTGGAGATGGGCCTGGTCTCCCTCTGGGAATGCAGTAGGGAAGAAAGCTGCTCCTCTGGGAATGCAGAGGGCAAAGGCTGCTGTGGTGTCCCAAAAGATCAGATTCTATCCAGGCAGGAATGTTGAAATCTCAGAATGTATCCAGGTAGGAATGCTTGGCTCCTCCCCTGGGTGGAGAATTTCCCCACGGGATGATGGAATTTTATCAGCCATGCAGGGGCACTCACTGGCCCATGAACAGGAGATAATTAATAATTAATGGCCCGTTAAGAGAAGAGATCTCCTGGAGGGAGTATTGATTGTGGAAGAGATAAAGAAAACTGCCCTATTAACAGAGGATAACTGCCCTATCTCTGACAGATGGAAAATAGAATACACACCCCCAGCCACATCTTGCATTTCCAACCTAAGAAACTCTAGAAAATGAAACCAGAGTGGGAAGAGGACAATGCCTGAGCCAGAGCAGTGTCACAATCCCAAAGGATCCTTGGGTTTAAGGAACAGCAGCACAATGCCCCAAAGAGGTTGGGTGCTCCAAGAGGGGTCTGTCTGTCCATATTCCCGATATCCATGTGAACTCTTCTGTTCCTTGTGCTCAGCTCCCTGGGAAGAGGGGCTTTGGCCCTGCTGGCTGGACAGTCCAGGCCAAGATGGAGATCTACCTGTGGCTGGGCCTCAACAAGCAGCGCAAGGACTTCCTGAGCGGCCTCCCCTGTGGGTTTGAGGAGAAGAAAACCCCCCGAGGACAAAACCTGCCCTCCTTCCCACCCATCAGCCTCCTGTACACCAGTAAGGAGTTCCCATGGGATGGGGCATGGAGGGGGTGGGAGGGAGCCTGGCTGGACACCCCCTGCTACAAGGGCTTCCAGGAGCTAAGGGGAACATTGTTCTGGTTGTCCCATGAGAGATAGGGGTGGGAATTGTGTCCCTTCATCCCAAATCTGTTCAGAGTTGTTGTGTGCACAACAAGCAGGATGCCAAGGAAATTCCATATCCATTTGGGATTAGTGCTTTGATTCGAGATCCTTCAGCCATAAGCAAATCCAGGCTCCTGAGATGTGCCTTTGATGGGCTCTGTCCTGGTTTAGGGCAAATTTGGGAGAGCACCTCCAAAGAAGCTTCTTCAGAGAGCAGATTTAAGTGGGCCCTCCCCCAGTCAGTTCAGGAAAATATTTCCTTGGAAAAAAGTGGAAAAATACTTTATTTAACAGGCAAAGCATTAACCAGCACACAAACTATGAACAATATCAAACAACAAAACCTCTTGCTGCTCCAAAAGAGATGACAAACTCAGGAAATCCCTCTGTGGGCTGCAGCTCAGCTCACTCAGTCTCTTATCAGTCCCTCTGGCACTGGAAATGCCACGGCCCAGGCCCAGCCCAGTAGGCCACTGGTGGAGCTGCTGGTGCTCCTCTGGGTGTTCAGTCCAGAGCAGGGTTAAACAGCTCCAAAGAAAAGAAAAAAACACAGTCCAGGGAACTTCTTTGCCTCAGCTAGCTAAAAACTAACTAAAGGCAAAGGAGAGCTCTGTCCTGCTGTCTGTCCATCCGCAGACAGCACAGTCCAGGAGCAGGAATGTGGAGGAGTGAGTGCAGTGTCTGAAAACAAATTGAACACTTCTTCTTCCCCACCTTGGCCCTCAGAACCAATCTTAAAGGTGCAAAAATTATTTCTGGGCTAAACAGATGAATGGGGATACTGAATCATTAAAACCAAAAATCACGGACAAAGACTCTCTAATTAGTCAAAGGTAGAAAGTGGTGTGTTTATTACGCTGGTGGGCAGCAAGGAGGTTGTCCCCAAAATGCGTGACCGCACCCCACAAGGATTTTTGCCTTCTATTGATTTCCCAAATTAATACATGTGCACAACCCCAGCACCTCCCATCCCCACTTTGCATTAAGATGAGGTTATTAGTCCTTCATGAGTGTACAGTTCTTCTCTTGAATTGGGTCAATGGTTTAGAATTGGGTCGGTGGTCCCAGGGATGAAGTCAGCAAGGTCTTGGTCAGGTCTCTGTGACCCTCTGGCACGATTCAAACTCCTCTGCTTCATGATGGATTGACACAGAGTCCAGGTGCTGGGCATTATTCTACTGATTTCAGTAGAGTAAGAACCGAAATGAGGGATGTGGGACTCCAGGCGGCTGTTCAAAATGGAGTCTATTACATCTAAGATGTTACAGCAGTCCAGGGTTGTGGGTGGCAGAGCCTGCGCCCACAGCTGTCAGCTCCAGGTTGGTCTGGAGTCCTGCATCCCTCATTCAGGCTCTTACTAATGGTGCCCCACGTTGGGTGCCACTGTAAAAGCTTAAATGAGAGATGCAGGACTCCAGACAGCTCTTCAAAATGAAGTTTATTACATCCAAGGCGTTACAGCAGGCCAGGGTCATGGGTGACAGAGCCTGTGCCCACAGCTGTCAGCTCCAGCTGCAGGCAGGCCTGCCGACCCACATCCCTCATTCAGGTTCTTACTAATGGTGCCCCACGTTGGGCGCCACAATAAGAGCCAGAATGAGGGACACAGGACTCCAGGCAGCTCTTCAAAATGGAATTTATTGTATCCAAGATGTTACATGCAGCTGTCAGCTCCAGCTGCAGGCAGTCCTGCAGAAACACATCCCTCATTCAGGCTCTTACTAATGGTGCCCCACGTTGGGCACCACTGTAAAAGCTCAAATGAGGGATGCGGGACTCCAGACAGCTCTTCAAAGTGCAGTTTATTACATCCAGGAGTTACAGCAGTCCAAGGTTGTGGGCAACAGAGCCTGTGCCTACAGCTGTCAACTCCAGACAAGCCTGAAGACTCTTTAATTTTGGCTACAAATGCATTATATACTTTTCTTTGCTGAGCATCTTAATACAGCAGAACCAATCTATACCTTAACTTTTACCTATAGCCTATCATAACTTCTATAATTACCATATTCATGTTACTGTTCTCCAATCACTAAAAGTTAGTACATTACAGTTCAAGCTGGAAGTTGTTTTTCAGTTTTCTTGCAGTGGAAAATTCTGAGACCTTTTTTCTACTTGCCACATTGGCAGGCTTGTTTGCCTGTCCTCTCTTTCTGCTTGGTAAAAACATCTTGTTTCAGGTGGGTTTATCCTTTGCTCCAAGTCATAAAAACCCTTTCTAACACACCCTTTGCCTCCTTGGTTATCCAGTAGGACTGGCTCAGCAATTCTTTTCTTCTATATCAAAACTTGCTTCCATCTCTATTACTTCTTCAGGTTCTATATTCAAAAATCTTTCTGCCAAGCATACATATGTGTGAGACTTTCTCATCAAACTTTCATCCTTCCCAACGTAGTATGTTCCTATAATGGTTCACTTGCTTCACTTCCTTATACAAATGAGCTCATAATATAACAATTAGTTTTAGCTTAAGCATCTAATAATCATTAACCTATCGTTGGTGCATCTAACTTCAATATGAACTAGTTCTAACCTTCAGCTAAAATCTTAACCCTTTAAAGTTATGATTCAACACGAGCATCTATATATGGACAGAATCCCAGAGGCCATCCCATCCCATCCCATCCCATCCCATCCCATCCCATCCCATCCCATCCCATCCCATCCCATCCCATCCCACTCCCTCTCTCTTCCAGAGAAACAGGTGTTCCAGCTGCGAGCCCACATGTACCAAGCCAGGAGTTTGTTCGCAGCTGACAGCAGCGGCCTCTCGGATCCCTTCGCTCGGGTCTTCTTCATCTCCCAGAGCCAGTGCACCGAGGTGAACATTCCTGGGATTCCTGGGGGTGTGGGGATGGCTGGCTCTGTAAGTTCCCATGGCACAAATCCCATAAATGAGGATCAGGCTGGTCCTGCGCTCCTGCGGTGGGAGGAGCCCAGCAGCTCTGGAACTGGGCACTGCTGGTTTCCAGGAGATCTCTCCCCAGGAGCCCATTCCCAATTTATGTCCCACATCCTGGTGGCTGCAATTCCCCACAATTCTCTATGATTCCTTGTGATTCCCAGTGATTTCCTGCCAGTTTAGGCAGAACTGCATCATATTAAAGTGATTTTTTAGTCTTCCCTTCCCAGTCCGAGGGTTGCCAAGCTTTAGGAAGCCTGGGAATAACCCAGCTCTGCTCATCTGCGATTGGATTTTCTTCCTCAGAAGAATCCCTGGGTGATTCCCAATCCAAAAAACACACAGCAACCCTACCTGCCACCCTTTCCCAGGATCCTGGTCCGTTCCTGGAGCAGTAGGAATCTCTCCCATTTCCCCAGGTTCTCAATGAGACCCTGTGTCCGACCTGGGACCAGCTCCTGGTGTTCGACAACGTGGAGCTGTACGGGGAAGCTCACGAGATGCGGGATGACCCCCCCATCATCGTCATCGAGATCTACGACCAGGACACTGTGGTGAGAAAATCCCAGGGAATTGTGTGTGGTTTGGATGCTGGGATCTCTCCAGGTTTAGAGGCAGAGGATTTGAGGAGCTTTTTTCCCTGATCCTTGGAGAATGCTTCGTCCAAATCTCCCACAGAGCCTCTGCTGCTTATAAATCTCAGATGTATCTTGTTTTTGGAGAGGGAAGAAAGAGGCTGTAGCCAAGGAGGGTTTCCATTTGGGAAAGGTGCTCATCCCTAGCCTCCTCGATGTCCCAGCATTCAGCTGTCCCAAACCTCCTGCAAGGAGTCGTGACTGAGTTTTCCCTGAGCTTTGGCATACCAAGGCCAGAGCATTAATCTCATTCCTGTTTTGACCACGATGGAGAGAATTGCAGGGTTAATTTGGAATTTCTGTGCTGGATCCCCAATCCCAAGTGCCCTGGAGGAGAACCACAGGGCCAATTTTGGAATTTTCATGCTGGATCCCCAAACCCAATTGCTCCTGGGGAGATTCACAGGGCTGATTTTGGAATTCCCATGTTGGATTCCCAACCCCAAGTGCTCCTGGAGAGAACCATGGGGCTCAATTTGGAATTCCTATGTTGGATCCCCAACCTCAAGTGTTCCTGAGGAGAACCACAGAGCTAATCTTGGCATTCTCATGCTGGATTCCCAATCTTAAAGGCTCCTGGGGAGAACCATGGGGCTAATCTTCGAATTCCCATGCTGGAACCCCAACACCAAGTGCTATTGAGGAGAACCACAAGGCTAAATCTGGAATTCTCATGTTGGACCCCCAACCCCAAGTGCTCCTGGAGAGAACCATGGGGCTACTTTTGGAATTCTCATGTTGGATTCCAAACCTCAAATTCTCCTGGAGAGATCCATAGGGCTAAATTTAGAATTCCCATGTTGGAACCTCAACCCCAATGGTTCTTTCCCTAGGGAAAAGCCGACTTCATGGGCCGGACGTTTGCCAAGCCAGTGGTGAAGATGTCAGACGAGGAGTACTGCCCGCCACGCTTCCCACCGCAGCTGGAATATTACCAGATCTACCGTGGCAACGCCACAGCCGGCGACCTGCTGGCTGCCTTTGAGCTGCTCCAGGTGCCAGTGGGACAAAGGGATGGGAAAGAATGGATGCAGGGTTAGAAGGGAGAGGGGATTAATTTATGGAGAATTGGGTGACTGGGAATAACAGGGAATTACTGCCCCTTCACCTGGTTGTTGGTCTGCTGGACCCTTGTAGTTCCCCTTGGATGATCAACCACTTGTTGCTCGTCAAAGACACCTGGAAAGGTCCAAGGCCAGGTGGGATGGGGCTTGGAGCAGCCTGGAAAGGTGGCATGGACTTTAAAGACCATTGAATTCCAACCTCATGGCAGGGGGTGGAATTCAATGGTCTTTAAAGTCCCTCCCAGCCCAAACCATCCCATGATTCATAGTCTGGGGCAATACCAGAGTTAAATTATTCCACTTTTGTGCCATGTGCTCCATCCGCGGAAATACTTTTCCCACCTCCTTTATTTTTTGCCAGGGCAGGTGCTCATCCAAGCCTTTTTCTCCCAATTTTCCTTGGACTTGGGGAATGGCTCATATGAGATATTTGATCTTTACTGACCCCTGAGCTGGAAACGGGACCTTAAACCTGCTCCTGGGTTGAGCTCTGGGACCACATCTCCATTTCCTCACACACAGCCCAGCAGGTGCAATTCCGGGATGGAACAACCCTGGGATGGGCTGCATTGGTGGGCTGAGAAGTTTGGATTGCTCTGGGGACTGCTCTGTGTGGAACTCCCAGCACCTTCTGCTCCTGTGATTTCCTCTTCCCAAAGCACCTGCCCTGGGCTCTCAGCCCTCTGAGACACCCCAGATCCAACAACTGGGACCAAATCCAGCTGAGACATGGCCCAACTCCCTCTGGAATCGGTGGCAGGGTTTGGAATGAGCTGATATTTGAGGTCCCTTCCAACCCAAACCAATCTGTGACTCCACAATTCTGTGAGAAGGACCAAAAACTGCTTCCCAGCAGCTCAAAGGAGCAGATCCTAACCCGTGATCCATCTCTTCCAGATTGGCCCTGGGGGTAAATCGGACCTGCCCCCCATCGACGGCCCCACGGACATGGACCGAGGTCCCATCCTGCCCGTGCCTCTGGGAATTCGGCCGGTGCTGAGCAGATACAGAGTGGAGGTAACCAATGTCCATGTGGAGCATTGCGGGGCTGGAGAACATCTCCAAGGGTGTTGGAAGGGCAGGAGGGGGCTGGGAGTCAAGAATCTGTCTGTCATGGCTGTTCTGGGAATCAGGCTGCAGCATCCCTAAAAAAAAACAGGGAATCCAGAGAATTGGATCATTCCTTGCTGTCAAACCTGGGCTGGACGGCGAGTGAGCAGCACCTGGGCTGAGATGCAGCTCAGGGAATGTTAGAGATGGACATGGAGTGGGATCATCTGTTCCCAAAGCAATCCTGTAGCTCAGGTGTTCTCTATCCCATCAACCTCAGGAAACGAGGATGGGAAGACCCTCATGTATCCATGGATATCTAAAGGAGAATTTTGTATCCAAAATAGTGTGGGCACAATGCAGGGCAGTGCCTGTCCCCTGTGCTGGCACTGCTGAGGCACCTCCGGTGCTGGGGGCAGCTCTGGGCCCCTCCTGACAGGAGAGACCTGCAGGGAAGAGAATGGAGCCCCAGGAGAGGCTGAGGGAGCTGGGAAGGGGCTCAGCCTGGAGAAAAGGAGGCTCAGGGGGGACCTTGTGGCTCTGCACAAGTCCCTGACAGGAGGGGACAGCCATGGGTGGTTGGGCTCTGCTCCCAGGGAACAGGGACCAGACAAGGGGAAATGGCCTCAGGCTGGGCCAGGGCAGGCTCAGGTTGGACATCAGGAGGAATTTCTCTGTGGAAAGAGTGGTCAGGCTTTGGCAGGGGCTGCCCAGGGAGGTTTGGAGTGTCCATCCCTGCAGGTGTCCAAGGAATGCCTGGATGTGGCACTCAGTGCTCTGGGCTGGAGACAAGGTGGGGACAGGTCACAGGTTGGACTCGATGGTCGTGGAGGGCTTTTCCAAATGATTCCATGATTTTGTGATATGTCCTTTGGAGGTCCTGGTGGACATCCGTGACCCAGGCAAGGCCCATGGGGATGTTCAGGGCACATCTCAGCCCTGAGTGAAGGTGTCTCTGCTCAGATGAGGTGCCACTGACCAGGTCTCCAAAGAGATTTTGGCTCCTGGTTCTCCACATGTTTGCTTAACAATAAATGTTCCTCACAATTTTAATTCAGCCATGGGGAATAAGGAAGTGGGGAAATCTCCATTTTGGGAAATTTTGGATGGTGGCAGTCTGTTATCCCAGGTAGGGACAGGGAAGTTTCCCCAGTGACACTGATCCCATGGGGACAATGGGGGGATATCAGTGCTGGATCCAGAGCCACCACAGATGGACAGAGCTGGATTCCCAGGGCAGGAAAAGGCCAGGAAAGGAGAAAAGCAGGAAAATGCTGAGGGCAGCAGGATGGAGATCTTGGGCTGCAGGGTGTCAGGAGGGGACACCTCAGGGATCCACCACTGCCCTGTGATGACATTAACAGTGGGATCCCTTTCCATGAAGAACCAGCTCCCAGGGATCATCCCTCTCACATTCGCATTCTCCCTCCTCCTCCTCAATCAGCTCCCAGGGATCATCCCTCTCACATTCACATGCTCCCTCCTCCTCTTTCTCTTCCTGCCCTAGATCTTATTCTGGGGGCTCAGGGACCTGAAGAGAGTGAACCTGGCCCAGGTGGACCGGCCCCGTGTGGACATCGAGTGTGCCGGGAAGGGCGTCCAGTCTGCCCTGATCCAGAACTACAAGAAAAACCCCAACTTCAGCACTTTGGTCAAGTGGTTCGAGGTGGTGAGTGCGGCCCTTCCCTCTGATCCCTCAGCTGGAACCCAGAATTTCTGGAGCCCACCATGGCTCCAAGCCCTTTGCTCTAGTTTTCCCAAAACAATGGAGCACATGGACACCTATCCTTCACCTGAAGTCTCCCAAGCCACATTTTGCTGGAGCAGCTCTGGACTTCTTCCTCTAGCATGATGCCAGTTCTGATTCCCACTGCCCTTCCCAGCAAGATCCCATTCCTAATATCTACTGTCATTCCCAGCATGATCTCATTTATAATCCCTACTGTCTTTCCCAGTATAATCCCATTCCTAATCCCTACCGCCCTTCTCAGCATGATCCCATTCCTAATCCCTACTCCCCAGTATGATCCCATTCCTAGTCTCTACGGCCCTTCCCAGCAGGATCCCATTCCTAATTCCTACTGCCCTTCCCAGTATGATCCCATTCCCAATCCCTACTTTCCTTCCAAGCATGACTCCATTCCTAATCTCTACTGTTTTTCCCAGTCTGATCCCATTCCTGATCTCAACCATCCTTCACAGTATGATCCCATTCCTAATCCCTACTGCTTTTCCCAGCATGATCGCATTCCTAATCCCTACTCCCCAGCATGATCCCATTCCTAATCCCTACCAGCCTTCCCAGTCTGATCCCATTCCTAATCCCTACTCCCCAGTATGATCCCATTCCTTATCCCTTACATCTTTCTCAGTCTGATCCCATTCCTAATCCCTATTGCTTTTCCCAGCACGATCCCATTCCTAATCCCTACTCCCTTCCCAATATGATCCCATTCCTAACCCCTACCATCCTTCCCAGCACAATCCCATTCCCAATCCCCCCTGCCCTTCCCAACCCCCAAACCACGCACTCCCATTCCCTGATGACCACCCCTGCCCTGCTCCCCAGGACCTCCCTGAGAACGAGCTGCTGCACCCGCCCCTGAACATCCGCGTGGTGGACTGCCGCGCCTTTGGGCGCTACACCCTGGTGGGCTCCCACACCGTCAGCTCCCTCCGCAAGTTCATCTACCGCCCGCCCGACAAGAAAGCCCAGCACTGGAACATGGCAGGTACCAGGATTGGGACACAGGGACCTGGTCTGGGATGTCCACGGGGAGAAGAGGGAGGTGGGATGGGCTGTGAGACTGTGAGATGGTTGGCTAATCTGCAGAAATTCTGGTTCTGGATCCAGAACTCTAAGAAAACCCTAACTGGTCTGGGTCATCCGTGGGGAAAAGAGGGAGGTGGGATGGGCTGTGAGACCCTGAGACGGTTGGCTAACCCGCTGAAATTCTGGTTTGGGGTCCAAAACTCCAAGAAAAACCACAACTTCAGCACTTTGGTGGTTCCAAGTGGTGTGCAGACATCCCTCAAAATTTTTATGGTATCAGTGAAAAGCAAATTGGATTTTTAGTACTTTGATCTTCAAATTATTGTTTATTTTTCTCTAATTTAAAATTCTATACACTATTTATATATACATTATCTATCTATAAATCTTCTTATATGTATATATCTATTTAGCTATACACTATATATTTATATACACCTATACACTATATATTTATATACACTATTTACATCTTAGCATATTAAAAAAGACACTAAAAGTTACAAAACACAGAAATTTAGTGTCTTTTAAAACTATTATATTTAACTAATTCTTAAAATGTACTTTATTTCTACTTTTCTATCGATAACTAATTATTTGTTTACCTACACAACATCTACATTGTGATTCCTTCTAATCAATCACTTTCTACTCCTAACATTATCAAAAATAGAATAAATTAAAAACAAAAAAGAGATCATACAACACCCAAAATCCCTAATCTTGTCTCCTACCCACCTCCATACTAAAAACCCTAAACTAAGTTTTTCGCCGTATAATAATAATAAATTTTACATGCTTTAAAATTCTGACTATCCATTTTGCACACTCATAAATTCCAATTCATCCCAAAGTCTTCAAAACTTTCTCCATAAACAAAGATTAAAACCAGTATTCTCCTAAAAATCAAAATTTCTCAAAACAAACAAAAAATATTCCCTATACACTAAACTCAAACAATGTTCAACTCCAACATCTCTGCAGCTTCAGGGCTCAAGTCCTCAGATGTTCCTCAGGACTGGGGCAGGATTTGGCCACACTCAGTCCCCATGGTAGCTGTAAAGATCAGAGGTCCAGGCCCCTCCCAACCCCAACCACCCCAATCCATCAGCACCTGCAGGAAAACCCATCCCAGACCCACTTCCCACCCATCTCAGCAGCCGAGGGCTTGGGAGCCTTGGGAATTAGTCCTCTCCTCGCAGTTTTGGGGCTGGAGGCTGGGTGAGATTCCCAAAGACAAGTCTGATCCCTACTGCTCTTCCCAGCAGGATCCCAATCCTAATCCCTACTGCCCTTCCCAGCATGATCCCATTCCTAATCCCTACTCCTCAGCATGATCCCATTCCTAATCCATAATTTCCCTCTCAGCCTTCTCAGTCTGATCCTATTCCTATTCCCTACCAATCTTTCTAGCATGGTCCCATTCCTAATCTCTACTGCCCTTCCCAGTATGATCCCATTCCTAATTCCTACTCCCCAGCATGATCCCATTCCTAATCCCTACTCTTCCCTTCCCAGTATGATCCCATTCCTAATTCCTACTCCCCAGCATGATCCCATTCCTAATCCCTACTCTTCCCTTCCCAGTATGATCCCATTCTTAATCCCTACTGCCCTTCCCAGTACGATCCCATTCCTAATCCCTACCAGTATTCCCAACATGATCCCATTCCTCATCCCCACTGGTCTTCACAGCACAATCCCATTCCTAATCCCTAATTTCCTTCCCAGCATGATCCCATTCCCAATCCCTACTGCCCTTCCCAGCATGATCCCATTCCCAATCCCTAAACCTGGACCAGGGGTTGTGTCCAAACCAGCAGAGGTTTTCAGGACAATCTTCTCTATCTCTTCTTCTCTGGACATTTCCTGCTTATCCTCCACCTTCTTCTGCTCTTTGGTGGGATTTTGGTGCTGCTTATTTCCACTGCTCCAAACAAGGTGGTCTCAATGTGCTCTGGCCTAAATCCTGGGGGATCTCACCTGAGATTAATTTCTGGCCTGAATCCTGTAGGATCTCAATGGAACTCCCAGTTTCTGGCCTGAATTCTGTGGGATCTCACCTGAAATCTCACTTTCTGTCCTGAATCCTGTAAGATCTTGCCTAAATTCTCACTTTCTGGCCTGAATCCTGTAGGGTCTCACCTGAACTGTCAGTATCTCTTCTCCACTGTCCCTCTCCCTTGCTCTTTCTCCTTTTCTGTCCTCTGTCCAGCCAAACACCTCAACGGCTACCTGGCCATGACCAGCAGGGCCCATCGCTCTCGCCCCACAGGGGAGATTGTGGTCAACATGGAACCTGAGGTCCCTATCAAGAAGATGGATACGATGGTGAAGCTGGAAGCTGTGAGTATCCGTGTGGCAGCACCTCCTTCCTCATGGAATTACCGATTTCTGAAGGATTTCAGCCAGAATTGGGAAGGCAGTGTGTCCCAGGGGTGTCACTCAATGTGCCCATTTTTATGCTCAGAATGGGAATTTCAACTCCTTCTCCCACCCTTCTGCTCCAGAGTTTCTTCCACAAAAACAGATTCTTGACAAGGTGGGCTGGAGCCTCTCTGCTCTGGAACCGGGCTGGGAGAGTTGGAGGTGCTCACCTGGAGAGGAGAAGGATCCAGGGAGAGCTCAGACCCCCTTGCAGGGCCTAAAGAGGCTCCAGGAGAGCTGGGGATGGAATGGGGACAAGGCATGGAGGGACAGGACACAGGGAATGTCTCCCAGTGCCAGAGGGCAGGGATGGATGGGATATTGGGAATTAGGAATTGTTTCCTGGCAGGGTGGAGAGGGGCTGGGCTGGAATTCCCAGAGCAGCTGTGGCTGCCCCTGAATTCCTGGCAGTGTCCAAGGCCAGACTGGACACGGCTTGGAGCAGTCTGGGACAGTGGAAAGCATCCCTGCCCAAGGTAGGGGGTGGGATGAGATGAGTTTTAAGGTCCCTACCCACCCAAACCACTCTGGGAATGATGATTTGCACTCAGCTGAGAGTGCGTCCTTAACCTGCTCTCCCTCTCTCTGTTCCCTTTCATCCCGGGGCGGCAGAATTCCGATGCAGTGGTGAAGGTGGACGTGGTAAGTGATGGATCTTCTCTGCATCCCTACTCCCAACTCCCTGCTCCCTCTCTAGCCCTTCCATGCCACTTCTGATGGACCAGGCACCCTCCCCAGCCCGAGCCAGGCAGGGACATCACCCCTCTGTCCCACAACAGACACAGCAGCACTGTCTCCTCAAGGGACGTGGCAGTGGCCTCATCCCTGCAGCTTGAGGAGCTCTTTTGGGCCAGGATTTCTCATCCCATCTGTCCCAGTATAGGGGGAGGGATGCTGGATATTCCCACCACAACTGGGTACCAGCTGGGAAAGGTTCCCTTTCCCCACCAAGGGGACCCAAGGTGCTTTGCTGGGCACAGTTTGACTCTTGCCATGGAAGATTCCAGAGATGCAGCCTGGGAAATTCTCAGATAAATAGGATGATGGAAATGTGGGGGTGTTGTGGGACTGCCCCATCCCTGGAAGCGTCCAAGGCCAAGTTAGATGGGGCTTGGAATGACCTGGAATGGTGGAAGATGTCAGGATTGGCATTGGATGAGCTTTAAGGTCCCTTCCCATCCAAACTATTCCATGATTCTGGCACTTTCTCCAAAACCTTGGTCACCCTTGGGTGTTCTGTGGCTGTGAAAGGGAGAAAGTTCATGAGGCTCCCAAACCTGGGGGGTTTTCCCTCCCTGGGTGCTTCACTTTGGTACTTCTAGAAATGATTGCCTCTCACCTGATCCCTCCCCTTCCCTGTCTGTTCTTCCCTTGTCCCTTCAGACCGAGGAAGAGAAGGAGAAAAAGAAGAAGAAGAAGAAAGGAGGAGGAGGAGGAGGAGGAGGTGGGGAGGAAGTGGAGGAGGAGGAGCCAGATGAGAGCATGTTGGACTGGTGGTCCAAGTACTTCGCTTCCATTGAGACGATGAAGGAGGTGGGTGAGGAGCACAAGGTGGGGGTACCCAGGGGAGATGGATCCCTTCCTGAGAGGTCTCCCCTAATTCCAGCTCCTTCCAAAGCCTTGGGGCTGTGCTTCATTATGTGTAGAAACCCCCCCATCCCGCCCTGAGGATCCCCCTGATGGGGGTACCCCAAAAAGTTCTGTGCCAGAATTGAGAGACAAACAGGACTTTTGGTTTTTTCAGTTTTCAGGTGGCTGTTTATTTTTCTCTTATCAGAAGTTCAGCACTCCCTCTAAATCTCAGACTTAGCATACAAAGAGAAAGGCACCAAAAGTCACAAGACACACAGGTTCAAGGTCTTTTAAAGCTATTTTGTCCAATTAATCTTAGAACATATTTTATTTCTACCTTTCTCCCAATAACTAAATATTTGTCTGTTCATGCAACATCTGCATTGTGGCTCTTTCTAACCAATCCCTCTGTGCCACCAACACTGAAGAAAATGGAGTAGATGAAGGACAAGAAGGAGATCAGACAACACCCAAAATCCTCCATCTTGTCTCCTATCCACCTCCATACTAAAAACCCAAAACTCTTAAATTTTTCACCCTGTGATAAACTTCACTATTATCTATTTCACATACTTGTAGTAGATTCCAATCCATCCCAAAGTCCTGGAAGGTTTTTCCATGGATGCAGGTTAAAAGCAGTGCTCTCCTTGGGGGTCAGGACTTCTCAGGACAGGCAGAAAAACACTCCCTGTGCCCTGGGTTCCAGCAATTATGGTATCCCAAAATTGTTCAGGCTGGAAAAGCCCTTGGAGACCATCGAGTCCAACCATTCCCTGGTGGCACTGCCAAGGCCACCACTCTGTCCCCAAGTTCCACATCCACATGGCTTCAAATCCCTCTGGAGATGGGAACTCCACCACTGCCCTGGGCAGCTTTTCCAGGAAAGGATTGTTCCTATTATCCAGTGGTTTCCTTTCTCCCCCAGCAACTCCGGCAGCAGGAAGCGGCCGCGGCAGAAGCAGAGGAGAAGGAGGAGATGGAGATTGGAGAGGGTAAGGCTGGGAGAGAGAGAGGGAACACAGCAGGGGAAGGTGGGACCAGAATTCCTCTAGGTGCTTGGACATCCCTCTGAGAATCTGCCTCAGCTCTCCAGACAAACCAGACACTCCCAGTATGTTGTGTTTTCCCAAAAAGGGTCAATTTTTGTGGGTTTTTGCAGGGTTTTCCCCTCCATGTTGAACTCTTTGTCTGCTGTCCTAATGTGGGCAGTGAATACAAATTCACAATTTAGGGCAAGTTCTCTCAACTAACTTATCAATTTATATAATTTTATACATTATTATGTATTCTATTATATTATATATTATTTTTCACTTATTATCATTTTATAAAATAATGAGATTAATGATGCCATAAATGTTTTTTTTTTTCTCTGAAGGAATTCAGATCTGTAGGTCAGGTGGGATTCTGACCTTGCCTAAATTTCGGGGATACTCATTTTGTTCCAAAAATTTTGCCAGCCAAGAATCCTGGGAGTGGCTGGTCAAGGATGACTTTGTCCATCTGGCCATGCCACCAGCAGGGCTGGGAAGGGTATCCCTGAGGAATTCCACCCTTGTTCTCCATGTGCTCCCTGTCCCCACGACAGGGGGTTGTTGTTGTGCCCAGGTGATGCAAAACCCTTCAGCTGAGTAAAATTCTGAGCCTGGTTTCTTTTGGAAGATCAATCTTTGTATCCCGGAAAAAATGAGGTCTTGTCTGGCTGAGCTTGGAGACAACTCTGAGCAGATTCTTCTGGGCTTTCACTGGTGTCCTCTGGGGTTTTATTTCTTTTTAGAATGATCCATTTCCTTTGGCTCTCCCACTCCTTTCCCCTTTTCTCATCCATGTTTTTCCATCTGTCTGTCTGTCCCCATCACTGGATAATGTCCAGCCCTCATGAAAGCTGGCAGAGACACTAAGGGACAGGGATTGCAGAGAGGGGAAGGAGTTTCCTTCGAATCCACCTTTTCCAGCAGCCTCTTCCCAGCTTTCTGTGGCTGGTGGTTGCTCCAAACGAGACTCTGGTGAACGGTGGCTGCAGCTGGTCCTGGACAATCCAAGGGCAGCAGCATCAAGCACTGTCCCCTCTGTATTCCCAGGCTGGGATTCCATACTCAGGCTCCATAAAGCAGGAGAAGTCTCTGGTAGGAGGAAGAAAATTCCCAAAATTCACAGAATCACTGGGTTGGAAGAGACCTTAAAGATCATTGAGTCCAACCTGGCCCCAACACCTCAATTCAACCCTGGCAGCCAGTGCCACATTCAGGCTTCTGCTAAACACATCCAGGGATAGTGACTCCACCACATCCCTGGTCCCCAGGAATTCCCAAAATTCCCAGAATTTGCAGAATCACTGGGTTGGAAGAAACCTTCAAGACCGTCAAGTCCAACCCATCCCCAATGCCTCAACTCAACTCTGGCATTCAGTGCCACATCCAGGCTTTGTTAAACACACCCAGGGATGGTGACTCCACCACCTCCCTGGGCAGAACATTCCAGAACTTTATCACCCTTTCTGTAAAGAACTTTTTCCTGATATTTAACCTAAATTTCCCTTGGTGTAGCTCAAGGCTGTGTCCTCTGGTTCTGTCAGTGCTGCTGGAGAAAGAGCCCAGCCCCACCCGAGCACAGCCACCTTTCAGGGGGATGTAGAGAGTGATGAGGGTACCCCTGAGTCTCCTTTTCTCCAGGCTGAACACCCCCAGCTCCCTCAGTGGTTCCTCACAGGGTTTGTGTTCCCAGCCCCTCTCCAACCTCGTTGCCTCCTCTGGACACTCCCCAGGTTCTCAACATCTTTCCCAAATTGAGGGACCACAATTGGACACAGCACTCAAGGTGTGACCTCACCAGTGTGAGGTACAGGGGCAGAATGACCTCCCTGCTCCTGCTGGCCACACCATTCCTGCTGTGGGCAGGACCAGGTTTTGTCACCGTTGTCAGAGGGCTCTGCCCATGTTCTGTAGTCCTCCAAGTGATGTTTTGTAGTCCTCCAAGTGATTCCTGCTCAGGTCAGCCCTGAAATTCCCTGCACAGAGAACTCCAGGCTGCTGGAGACGCTGTGATACAGAGCCAAGGAATGACAGGTCAGGGCTGGGATGGGACTTGCAGGCAGTGGCAGCTGGTAGCTTTCATGCTCCTCTTCTTTGAAGAACCTTATCCAAGCCTTTCTAGATCTTCCCTACCTCTCCTCACTCTCATTTCCATCCCCTCCCTCTTCCCTCCCTCCCTCCCTCCCTCCCTCCCTCCCTCCCTCCCTCCCTCCCTCCCTCCCTCCTTCCTTTCCATCTCCTATCTCTGCACTGCTCCCCCCAGACATGGAGTGATGCCAAACTTTGTGACTCTCCCATGAAAGGCTCCAAGGCCCAGGTGAAGAACAAGGACAAGGATAAGGACAAGGATAAAGACAAGTCCAAGGCACCCAAAGATGACAAGAAAAAGAAGCAGCAGCCAGTCCCGGAGCTCCCCGAGAAGAAAAACAAGCAGAAGATCGATGAACTCAAGGTACTGGGGGTGCTTCTGAGGAAGTACCTACTTGTGGGGATGATGTGCTTTGGGACATCTCTCCTAGGGATTTATCTTGGGACACTTCCAGGGACAGGCACTCCAAATTTCCCTGGGCAGCCCCTGCCAAGGCCTGGCCACTCTTTCCATGAGGAAATTATTCCCAATATCCCATCTCTGAACCTCCCTGGTACAGCTTGAAACCATTTCCTCTTGTCCCGCCCCTCATTCCTTCTGAGCTGATTGAGTACTCCCCACATCTTTTCCTCATCTTTGTTTTTATCCCAAATTCCCTCCTTTATTTTTTTTTTTTTTCATCTCAGGTCTTCAACAAAGAACTGGAATCAGAGTTTGACAACTTTGAGGATTGGCTGCACACCTTCAACCTGCTCCGGGGGAAGATTGGGGACAACGACGACAACGCCACGGAGGAGGAACGGATAGTGGGGAGGTTCAAGGTGAGTGGTTAGGAATTCTGGCCAGGATTTTGGGGAGGGTGTTTTGGGATGGGTTTGCCTGCATGGAGGCCCTGTGCAGCAGGACTCAGTTGGTCCATACCCTCCTTCGCACCAGGGCTCCATGTGTGTCTACAAAGTACCGCTCCCTGATGACATCAGCAAGGAGGCAGGATACGACCCCACCTTTGGGATGTTCCAGGGGATCCCAAGCAATGACCCTATCAACGTGCTGGTCCGAGTCTACATCGTGAGGGTGAGTGGGAATTTGGGTGTGGCAGGCGGGATCTGGCACTCCCTTCCACCTGGGGCTGGTGGGGATTCAGCTCCAGCACTCCAGGACTGATGCCTTGAGAAGGCTGAGCTAGAACAGAGACTGGATAGAGCTAAAGAATAAAGCAGGGATTTATTAAAAGCCTTCAGTAGATCCACCTTGGGCAGCACAAGAGCCCAGCCAGGGCTACACCCAAAATGAACCCAAAATGGTCACAAAATGCACAATCACTCCTGGGGTCTCTCACTTTGGTAAGTTCTGCTTCATTTGCATATTGGAGATTATTGTCCAATTCCAGCTTTAGCCCATGCAGTCCCATCCGGCTTGTTTGTCTCTCTTCAGCCCACATTGTTTGTGCTCTTGGGCCTGACATTTGGATCATTTGTCCTTGGTGCCCAGCTGGAGCAGGAATTGTTTTGTCTCCCTGCTCTGTGCAGAGAGCTCACCCTCCCCTAGTATGAAGCCCAGACCCACACACTAAAGCAGCACAGTATCTGAAAAATGTAAAAGCTAAAACCTGAGGTATCACCAGTGCTTCAGGACCCAGGATGCAGCTTGAGGACTGAAGCAGCTCCTTGGTTTGGGTGGGAAGGAATGGTTGGGAATGGAATGGTTTGGGTGGAAAGGGACCCTAAAGTCCATCCCGCTCTACCCCGTGCTGTGGGCAGGGACACTTCCCACTATCCCAAGCTGTTCAGGGACATCCCAGGATATCCAGACCCAACGCTGTCTCCAGGGCCATGTGCTCCCAGCACTGGGAACAGAACACATCCATGCTCCTGCCAGATCCAGAGACATCTCTCCAGCAGGTGGGATGGACCGGTGTGTCCTGGTGCTCAATTCCTATGGATACTTTGGATCAGCCTGTAGTGTGAGGTGTTGGTTCGTTCCACAGCCACGCCACCACCCTGGTGATGGTTCAGGATGGGAGAAAAAGGGTGGAATAGGATCTGGCAGGATTGAGGAGATCCTTGTGAAGGACACAGCACCTCCTGGAACATCCATTCCATGATGGTTGGCGTAATCCAGCCAGCGCTGGTTTTTCCTCTATATGTGGAATGTGCTCTGGGAAAAATCACTTCCTGACCTCTGAAGTGGTCATCCCCCTGTCCTCAAACGTGGGGTTCTGCAGCTAGGCACTTGGGAGGGATCTCCATCCTGCTGGAAGCACCTGGGCTGCCCTTTGCTACCACCTTGTCCCAGTGTTTGGCTCCATTTCCCACCAGCCTGGTTCTCCATCCGAGCTGCTTCCCATTGGGATATGGAATCTCCCATCCATCATCAGGCTGGAGTAGCAGACACAGCTTGTTCAACCCCCAAACCAGCCAGGACTGGGTAGATGTGTTCTCATCTGCTGCTGTACCATGCTTGGAGGTGGAACTGGAGAGTTTGGGGGTCCTCACCCCCTCTCTGGGGAGAATCCACCATGAAGAGAACATGATGGGAAGGGGATGGATATCTCAGCATCTTGGCCAGGTTTTTCTGGCGGTGTTTCCTGAGAGTCTTTTTCTTGCCTCGGGTGAGATTCCAAAGACGTCACTGTGGTGACATCTCAGGACAAGGCCAGCTCCAAACTCTCCCTAAACCAGGACAGGGATTTACCTGAGGCAGAAATATTCCCAGTTTAATCTTAAGACACTATTTCATCCCCATTTCAATCCAAGACACTCTGTTTAGGGACTGAAGTGGCCCGGTGTTCTCAGGGTGTAGGAATGTGATGGAGGGACAAAATTATCCTTTGTCTGCTTCAAAAGGCAAAAAGCCCACAAGTTTCTCGCCTCAATTTGTAAAAAGACCTCATAGCACCTTTGAGACTTCAACTCAGACCTGGGGTTGCCAACTGGACAGAGCCCAAGAGGTCTCGCCTAGGTAATTCACTAGAAAAAGAAGAGAACAAAGGAAATAATTGCTTTTGTGGGGTGTTTTAGCAGCAGCAGGAACCTCTTGTCCCTGACTCAGGTTTTTCTCTGAAAGAGCTTTATTTTGCCTTTTGTTAAGACTTTTTCTCTTTCCAACACTACCTCAGAAGCCATCCTGATAATTTTATGCCATTCTTGGTAGCTGAACTATCTCAGGAAATAATGTCTTTTGTGGAGTGTTTTAGCAGGAGCAAAAACCTCTTGCCCCTGGCTTGGGCATTTCTCTGTAAGAGCTTTGTTATTTTACCGTTTATTAAACCTTTTTCTGTTTCCAACACTACCTCAGAAGCCATTCTGATAATTTTATGCTGTTCCGGGTAGCTGAGCTATCTAAGGAAATAATTGCTTTTGTGGAGCAATTATTGCTCCTTTTAGAAGGAGCAAGAACCTCTTGCCCCTAGCTCGGGTTTTTCTCTGAAAGAGCTTTATTTTACCTTTTATTAAGACTTTTTCTGTTTCCAGCCCTACTGCAGAAGCCATCCTGCTAATTTTATGCTGTTCGGGGTAGCTGAGCTATCTTGGGTGCGATGGCTTCTCTGAGAGCTCATAAGACCTGGCCCAAAGAGAAACCCATGATCAGGGATGGAGAATGGGCCCATCCCTGAATCCTTGTCTGCTGTGGACAGCGCTGACCCATCCCACCTGTTCCCTGCAGGCCACGGACCTCCACCCAGCTGACATCAACGGGAAAGCCGATCCCTACATCGCCATCAAGCTGGGCAAGACGGACATCAAGGACAAGGAGAACTACATCTCCAAGCAGCTGAACCCTGTTTTTGGGAAGTAAGTCTGTGCCTGGAACTGCTGAGCTGAGCCCGAGCTTGCCAGCCCTCATACCTGCAGCTGAGGTGTCCCATGGCTACTCCTTGAGCTGGATTTATCTTTATTTATTTATTATCTTTATAATTTATGGGATTTAACCCACAGTGTGGATGTCCTTCCAGGATGTCCTCCTTCACCAGTGTGTGGTGTTTAAGAGTATTATAATACCAGGTATTTAAGAGATGAACCTGAAATTCATCTGATCTAG
Organism: Passerculus sandwichensis; assembly: GCA_031885435.1. Taxonomy (NCBI): domain Eukaryota; kingdom Metazoa; phylum Chordata; class Aves; order Passeriformes; family Passerellidae; genus Passerculus; species Passerculus sandwichensis. Next base: position 115,636,931 of record CM063129.1, read on the forward strand.
GTGAAACACCCGCTTAGGAAGCATTAGACCTAAATTTGAGTGAGAATAAGACACAAACTCGGAGTCTTTGTTTGGAAAGACAGGAATCTGCTAAGGAAGGCAGGAGCCTCCCCTGAAATGGAGAATGTAAACCCTCCCCACCCCTCCCAATTGCTATAAATTTTAAATTAATGGGCTCTCAGGCAAAACATATGGGAGCAGGAAAAACCAGTTTTTTAATAGGGAAGAGAATAAAAGGTTAAAATAAACAATGTTCTAAACTAAAACAACACTGACAGAGTCAGAACACAACCTGACACCCTGTTGGTCAGGGTGTTGGTAGCAGTCCAATTGGAATTGTGGCTGCAGCCCTCCTGCAGTGCCAGGGGTGGTTCTGCTGGAGCAGGGATCCTGGAGAAGGGTGGAGTCTTCCTCTGAAGATCCAGTGGAAAAAAAGGCAGCTGCTGTTCCTCTGGGGAATCCAGTGGAGAAGCCGTGCTGGTATTCCAGAATCTCAGATTATATCTGGGTAGGAATTCTTGGCTCCTCCCTCTGGGCGGAGCATCTCACAATGGGATGTTATAGTTCTTATCAGCCATGCAGCAACATTCAATAATCTGTTATCAGCAGATGTCCCCTCCGGAGGGAGGAGTGATTGTGGTCACTCAAAGAGAGAGATAAGGCAAACTGCCCACTTGACAAAAGACAACTGCCATACAGATGGTAATAGAATACATCTTGCCTTGCAATCTGGCACACTCAGCCTCAGGGATGTTGGCACATCCAGGTGAAGGATTTTCTCTCCTGTCAAGGGCTGGTGGTTGAGTTAAACCCCACCTCAGACGTGCTGCAGTGATGGATGCAGACTGAATCCATGGACTGGAGCAGAAACACCTCTGTCCTGAGTGGCTGCCAGACCCCACAGCAGCTTTTCTCTGCTTCCCCCAATCCCAGATCCTTTGACATCGAGGCCACCTTCCCCATGGAGTCCATGTTGACTGTGGCTGTGTACGACTGGGATTTGGTGGGCACTGATGACCTCATTGGGGAGACCAAGATCGACCTGGAGAATCGCTTCTACAGCAAGCACCGGGCGACCTGCGGCGTGTCCCAGACCTACTCCATGTATGGGAAAAGCCTTCTCTGTCCCACCTCACACCTGGACCTTCCTCTGTGTCACCTCCCACCCAGGGATCCCATAGGAATCTCCCCCCTTGGCTGCCTGCTGATCCCAGAATGATTTGTTTTGGGAAAAACCTCACAATTTTTCAATCCTGCAAGGGGCAGGGATGAATGGAGGTGCTATCCCTGGTTTTGTCACCAGCATTAGGGAGTGGTGGAATGGGTCATCAGAAGCCCAGGGCAGGAGGGAGGGACTGGGGGACTGGTGGAAGAAGGGTGAGATCAGGGCTGAAATGGGATCAGAGCCAATGGGGCAATGTTGAGCATCAGGAATCAAGTGGGACGCATTGGGAATTCCAGGTCTGAGCCAAAGTGGGGTGAATGGTGTTTGAAAAAGGGACACAGAGGAATCAAATTTCCTCTTCAGTTTCCCCTTTGCTACCTCAAATTCTTTCCCTGGGGATTCTGGGTGCTTCGTGGTGCAGTGGGTTTTTTTTCCTGGCAAAAGGGAAAAAAATTTCTTTGTCCTCACAACTTTTTTTGTCTGATCTTGCCCTCCTGTTCCCAGCCACGGGTACAACACCTGGCGTGACCCCATGAAGCCCTCCCAAATCCTGTCCAAGCTGTGCAAAGAGGGAAAAGTGGATGGGCCACACTTCGGGCCAGGAGGAAGAGTGAAAGTTGCCAACAGGGTCTTCACCGGCCCCACGGAGATCGAGGATGAAAATGGTATGGCCCTGTGGGATCATCCCATGGGATGGAGGTTCTGGAGCAGAGCAGGGGTCTGGAGGGGTCTCCTCATCAGCCAGGGTTGGAGTCTCAGAGTAGTTTGAATCATGGAGTGGTTTGAAGTGGACCTTTGAAGGTCATCCAGTCCAACACTCCCAGACAGATGTGGTGGGCTCATCACCCAGCCCTGCAGGCACCATCCCAGTATGGAACCAGTTACAGAGTCCTACAGACCCCCCAGATCAGTGGGTTCCTCTCGGAATCTCTTGAGGACATCCATGGACACCCAAAGCTGCCTCTGGAAATGCCCTCCGAGCAGTGCATGTCCCACGAGCCATGGAGACATGTCCAGCATTTAGGGAATTGTTAACCTTGGGAATGCATTCCCAAACAATGGGAGATGAGGGTTGTGTCCCAACCCACTCAGTGTGCCCAAGAAAGAGGGAAATAGGCCAGGAGGGGTGAGGGAAAGAAGGAAAATGTGGTCAGTGGACATGGGATTGGTTCTGACAGGGAAAACTGAATGGGGATCTGAACCTTCTACAGGGATTGGAGAGAGGCAAGAGGAGTTAGGAAGTGTTAGCTGAGGGACAAAGTGTTCCCAAGGGATGGAGAGGATGAGGCAGTTCTGTACCCTTGGGAACACTTTGTCTTAAGGGATAGGGAGGAAGAGGAAGTTCTGCAACCCTTGGGACAAAGTGTTCCTAAGGGATTAAGAGAATGAAGCAGTTCTGCACCTTGGGACAGTTCTGCAAGTCTTGTGACAAAGTGTTCCCAAGGGATGGGGAGGATGAGGAAGTTCTGGAACTGTTGAGACAGTTCTGAGACCCTTGGGACAAAGTGTTCCCAATGAATGGAGAGGATGAAGCAGTTCTGCATCTTGGGACAGTTCTGCAGCCCAAGGGATGGAGAGGATGAGGCAGTTCTGCACCTTGGAGCATAGGTGCTTTGCTGGGTGCTTTGCTGTCCCTGTGTCCCTGTCCCAGCTGTCCGAGCTCTCCTTTGTCCTCCAGGCCAGAAGAAGCCAACGGACGAACACCTGGCCCTGGCTGTGCTGCGGCACTGGGAGGACATCCCGCGGGCCGGCTGCCGCCTCGTCCCCGAGCACGTGGAGACGCGGCCGCTGCTCAACCCTGACAAGCCGGGCATCGAGCAGGTCTGACATTCCAATGGGAATGGGGACAGCCCATGGGGGCCAGCGCAGCCCTAACCCACCTCAGGGTGGGCAGGTCACCCCGGGAGGACAGCAGAGAAAATCTCCAGTGCCTCCCGATCCATCCTCATCCATTTCACATTCCACAATCCCTCCTGATTCCCCACGTCCGGGCACATGGGAGCAAAATTCCCAATGGATTCCCAAGCAGAAGGGACTGGAAACCCACAGGCTGCCATGCACAAAAGGCAGTGCTGGGAATTCCCTGGAGATCCCGAACCTCCTGGAGCCCTCAGGAGGACTCATAGCCTGTGTTGGGGGGAGAATCACATCCCTGTTGAGTCAAAGGGGTGAGTGGGAGCAAAGTTAGGTTCTGATTGTTTTGTAGATCCAATTTTGGTCAGAAATCTCCCAAAATCCAAGCCTGGGCTGCCCCGTTGAGCCTTTGGCAAGTTCTTTGCAGAGGTTGGGAGCAGAGGTGGGAAAGCTCCTCTTGGAGCTTGGCTCACCCTGGTGAGGCTGATCCAGGCTCACATGGAGACCATGGAATCGTGGAATGGTTTGGGCTGGAAGGGCCTTAAAACCCATCCAGTTTCACCCCCTCCATGAGCTATTTCTGCAGGGATGGAGAAGGATCCATGGCATGGGAGAAGTTTGTCCCACTCCACATCTAGCATGGCTGGGGAGATGAAGAGGGGGTGGGGAGGGGACAAGGGGAGCTGACTGTGCCTCTCCCACTCCACAGGGCCGCCTGGAGATGTGGGTAGACATGTTCCCCATGGACATGCCAGCGCCCGGCCCTGCCATTGATATTTCTCCCAGGAAACCAAAGAAGTAAGGAACTTACTTAAGGAACTTAACTGGGATTGGTTGGCAGCCCAGCCGAAAAACGGGAAAGGGAAACAGGAGGTTGGGGATGGAGCCCAGCTTCTCCCATCTCCTGCTGCTGCTCCATGGGCAGCCCAGCCCTCTGTTGGTTTCCTCATCCATGCTGCCATTCCCAGAGGTCCCAACACTAGAGGCAGTTCCAGAGCTGCTCCTGAGGGTGGGATCCCAGATCTCCCCATCGCCTGCAGATCCCGATCTTTCTTGCCTGTGTGAACTGGGAAATTCCATCGTTCCCTGGGCAGAGCAGAGTGCCCAGCCCTGAGCCTCTCCTGGGCAGGGGCAGGGTTATCCCAGGACAATTTGGATTGGGCTTTTCCAGGATGTGGTGGAGAGAAGGATGGGTGGTGGAGGCCCCTGGGACAGCATTCCAAGCAGGAAAGAGCAGGCACAAACTGCACATGGTGGGGGAAGAAGGACATTTCTTCCCTCAATATCCCTTCTATCCTTTCTCACCCTGCTGGCCTCGGTCTTTGGGCTCCTTTTCCTGCCCCCAGGGCTGGGATACAGGGATGGCTCTGGGAATCCCAATGGGAGCCTCTGGTGCATCCCAGGCAGCCGATGCCTTGGGTGGAGAGAACATCCCTGGATCCCAGCTGGGAGAGGCACAGCACAGGACAGGCAGGAGAAAAGGAAAAGGTGAAGGAATCCCATGGATGGGCGCAGCCAGGGCACTGCCAGAGGGAGATCCCAAAGGAGGGGCTTAAGGAAGATGTAAATCCACTTTTCTCACCTGGAGACCTCCTGGTACATCCAGTGAGGTGCTGTGGCCACGTGTCCTGAGCCTCCTTCCAGCCTCCTCTTGCTGCAGGAGCCGAGATTCTGCTCTTCCTCCACCCACTCCCACTTCCTCTGTGGAGGTTTTAATTTGAAACTGGGCAGAAACACTAATTTTATGTAGCCTGCTAATTTTACTAATTTGAGAGTTTCTTCATTTTAAAATTATTTGCTAATTTGAGAGTTTGTTAATTTTAAGATTTCAAGATTTCAAAGTTTCTTCTTTTAAGATTTCAAAGTACTGAAGAGTGTGGTAGATTTTGTATTGGTTAATTGCTAGTGTACTTATTTCTTGTTGTGAGATAGGATTAGGAGAAAGGTAAAGCAGGCTTAAAACTTTCAAAGGGTATAAAGAAAATTTTATTATTAGTGATTAAAAGAAAAAAAATAGTAAGAATTAAGATTTTTTGAAACACTTTTACTCTCCCTAAAACTTTTTTTTCCTACTGATAATGTAAAGAAACAAAACTTTAAATTTCTAGTCAGTTTACTGCCTCTAAAATAGTCTCTTTTTAAAAGTTTATTTAGGGAGAGAAGTCCTTCTTGTTAATGTTATGGAGACTTCTTTGCGGGAGAAAAACAGTTTTCTTGTGGGAAAACTCATAAATAGCAGCCGCCCAGGGGAAATCTGCTGTCATGAAGTTCTCCTTATTTTCCACAAGCCTTCCCACAGCACATTTATGGATTATATTTATGGTTTATGTTTCACCATCAAGAAATTCCCAGTCAAGCAGAGGTGATGGGAAGCTCCCCAGCCTGCTGGGAATTCCCTGGACACCCCTGAACCTCCTGGAGTCCTCTGGAGGACTCTGAGCCCATTTTGGGGGGAATCACAGCCCTGTTGAGTAAAGGGAGGAGAGCAGGAACAGAGTTGGGCTCTGGTTGTTTTGCAGACCCAGTTTTGGTCAGAAATCTCCCAAAATCCAAGACTGGGCTGCCCTGTTGAGCCTTTGGCATGATCTTTGCAGAGGTTGGGAGCAGAGGAGGGAAAATTCTCCTTGGTGCTTGGCTCACCCTGCTGAGGCTGATCCGAGATCATGTGGAGACCATGGAATCATGGAATGGTTTGGGTTGGAAGATACTTCAAAGCTCATCCAGTTCCACCCCCTGCCATGGGCAGGGACACCTTCCACTATTGCAGGGTGCTCCCAGCCCCATCCAAGACTTGGACATTGCCAGGGATCCAGGGGAAGCCACAGCTGCTCTGGGAATTCCAGCCCAGCCCCTCCCCACCCTGCCAGGGAACAATTCCTAACTCCCAATATCCCATCCAGCCCTGCCCTCTGGCAGTGGGAGCCATTCCCTGGGTCCTGTCCCTCCAGCCCTCATTCCTAGTCCCTCTCCAGTTCTCCTGGAGCCCCTTCAGGCCCTGCAAGGGTCTCTGAGCTCTCCCTGGAGCCTTCTCCAGGAGAACATTCCCAGCTCAGCCAGCCTATCCCCATAGGAAGAGTCCCATCCCTGTAATCCTCTCCATGGTTGAGATCCTCTCCTGTCCCTGATCCTGACCTCCAGATCCCTGGGAGAGATCCCTGTGAGCAATTCCCTGTTCCTGGCAGCCGGCTCTGCTTTCTGGCAGCACCACTCCATCCATCTTATCCCATTCCCTGTTCCCATTTACTGCTCCCATTTCCTGCTCCCGTGCCTCACCTCCCTTTCCATCCCTTGGGCAGGTACGAGCTCAGGGTGATCGTGTGGAACACGGACGAGGTCATCCTGGAGGACGACGACTATTTCACCGGGGAGAAATCCAGTGACATTTTTGTCAGGGGGTAGGTACAGAATTCTAACAGGGAGAAATCCAGTGACATTTTTGTCAGGGGGTAGGTACAGTCTGGAATTCCACTGGGGAGAAATCCAATGACATTTTTGTCAGGGGGTAGGTACAGCCTGGAATTCCACCAGTACTTCCTACCCCAGGGAGAAATCCAGTGGCATTTTTGTCAGGGGGTAGGTACAGCTTGGAATTCCATCAGGGGTATATCCAGTGACATTTTTGTCAAGGTGTAGGCACAGCCTGGAATTCCATCGGTTCCTCCTTCACTGGGCAGATATCCAGTGACATTTATGTCAGGGGGTAGGTACAGCCTGGAATTCCACTGGTCCCCCCTCCGCCTCTCCTGGGGTGGGCCCCAGTCTCCATGGGAGTGGGACACTAACAATGATGAGAGACCCAAACCAGCCATGACTGGGTGGATGTGTTCTCATCTGCTGCTGTGCCATGCTTGGAGATGGGACTGGAGGGTTTGGGGGTCCTCACCTCTTCTCTGGGGAGAATCCAGCATGGAGGGGACACGAGGGGAAGGGGATGGATGTCTCGGCATCTTGGTCAGGTTCTTCCTGGGGTGTTTCCTGAGAGTCTCTTTCTTGCCTCTGATGAGATTCCAAAGACGCTGCTGGTGTCTCCTGTGCTGTTTCCTGCCTCTCCCCCTCTCCTTGGCTGCACTTCCACTGGCATTGCAGAAGCTGAGAGACACGGACCATGCTGTATGCAAGCAAAGCCAGTTAATTACACTAATGACCAATATTTACAGTTCCTTAACTTCACACAAAATTTCCCACTCTGACCCCCTTGCCCCCGTTCCCTTAGCAACACAATCTTTTTGGTGATGAAGTCCCTGTTACATCTTCTTGCACCAGCGATGTCCTTGTTATATCTTCTCTCCTCAGAGCAGTCAGAGTGACCTGTGGTTGTGCTCCTCACTCGGGGCCCAACAAATGTGGAATTCTTCTTCACTTGGGGTCACCAAATGTGGTTGTGTTCGCAGGGGTCCCAGGATGAGGGAAGAGATGAGAATCTTGACTCCATGTTTCAGAAGGCTGATTTATTATATTATATATATTATATTAAAAGAAAATTATATATTGAAACTATATTAAAATAATAGAGGAAAGGATTTCATCAGAAGGCTTGAAAGGAATAGAAAGGAATGATAATAAAATCTTGTGACTGACCAGAGTCCAAGACAGCTGGACTGTAATTGGCCATTAATTATAAACAACCACATGAGACCAATCAGAGATGCACCTGTTGCATTCCACAGCAGCAGATAATTATTGTTCCTATTTTGTTCCTGAAGCCTCTCAGCTTCTCAGGAGAAAAAATCCTAACGAAAGGATTTTCATAAAATGTGTCTGTGACAGCTCCCAGCTCCTGTACAACTCCTTCACATCTCCTCACCCAGGGTAAGCCCTCAGACAACCCCCTTGAATCTCCTTCTCCTGAATTTCTCTGCTCCCTCTGGGATCCTCTTATCCCTTGGATTTGCTGCTGCAGTGTCTGGAGCAGCCCTGTCACTCTTGTGCCGAGGTCAGGGCAGGAAGAGGTGAGAGGCAGGATCGTAGAAAAGGCAAAGAAGGCTTTATTCAAAAGAATAAAGAGTGGTATGATAGATTCTATTCTATTGGCTAACTAGCAGAAACATCTTTCTCACACACTGTCCTTGAAAGGAACAGAAAAATAAGGTAGAAAAACACCACTTGCCAATTTTTTATAGGCAACAAGTTTTCACATCTTTCCAGCTCCCTAAAACTTCTCACAAGCTGCTGTGAGAAACGCCTGCCATTTCTCTCTCTCTGTCACACGGCATCCACACAGCCCCATCCCCTTGTTCATAACTTTTAGGTTTTTCCAGTCCTGGAGACACCCTGGCTGCCTGGACGGGGTGGTCCTGTCCCCTCTCCTGCCCCCTGTAAACCTGTGCCCCCTCTCACCCTCCTGGGCTCTGCAGGTGGCTGAAGGGGCAGCAGGAGGACAAGCAGGACACGGATGTCCATTACCACTCCCTCACTGGTGAAGGCAACTTCAACTGGCGCTACATCTTCCCCTTCGATTACCTGATGGCCGAGGAGAAGATCGTCATCTCCAAGAAGGAGTCCATGTTCTCCTGGGATGAGACGGAGTACAAGATCCCGGCCCGCCTCACCCTGCAGGTCTGGGATGCCGACCACTTCTCGGCTGATGATTTCCTGGGTACGTGCAGGGTCCAGAGCACCCCAGAAACCCCCTGAGATGCTGCTGGATGGAACAGGTGGGGTGAGAGGGCAGGAAGAGTCTGCAGAGGGGTCTGGTTCTAGACAGGCTGGATCCAGGGGCCAAGGGACAAGGGCCAGGTCCTGAGCTGGGGTCACACCAACCCCACTGAGCACTCCAGGCTGGGAAAGGGGGGTGGGAATGACTGGGTACTGTGCCAGAGGCTGGACATGAGTACAGGTGTGCCCAGGTGTGCCGGAGGCCACTGGCCCCTGGGCTGTGCCAGCTCTGGGGTGGCAGCAGGGCCAGGGCAGTGCCCGTCCCCTGTGCTGGCACTGCTGGGGCACCTCCAGTGCTGGGGGCAGCTCTGGGCCCCTCCTGCCAGGAAAGACCTGGAGGGGCTGGAGCTGGGAAGGGAACGGAGCTGGGAAGGGAATGGAGCCCCAGGAGAGGCTGAGGGAGCTGGGAAGGGGCTCAGCCTGGAGAAAAGGAGGCTCAGGGGGGACCTTGTGGCTCTGCACAAGCCCCTGACAGGAGGAAACAGGCAGGGGGGGTCAGGCTCTGCTGCCAGGGAGCAGGGACAGGACAAGGGGAAATGGCCTCAGGCTGGGCCAGGGCAGGCTCAGGGTGGACATCAGGAGGAATTTCTGCATGGAAAGGGTGCTCAGGCCTTGGCAGGGGCTGCCCAGGGAGGTTTGGAGTGCCCATCCCTAGAGGTGTCCAGGAAAGGTCTGGATGTGGCACTGAGTGCCCTGGGCTGGGGACAAGGTGGGGATCAGTCACAGGTGAGACTCAAAGATCTCAGAGGTCTTTTCCAACATTCATGTCTCCATGATTCTGAGATCCCTTTTCTCCACTGCTCCTGTAGCCAAGACACCCCATTTTTCCTTCCCAGACCTGGTTTAAAGCTTCTCCCCAGGGCAGGAGATGCTGGTCCAGCCCATCTCCAGCCAAGGACTTGGCCTTTTTGGCATGCCAACCTCTGTCCTCCCCTTTGTCCTGCCAGGGGCCATCGAGCTGGACCTGAACCGCTTCCCCCGGGGAGCCAAGACGTCCAAGCAGTGCAGCCTGGAGATGGTGACCAACGAGGCTGAGCTGCCCATGATCTCCATCTTCAAGCAGAAGCGGGTCAAGGGCTGGTGGCCGTTCGTGGCCAGAGATGAGAACGATGAGCTGGAGATCACCGTAAGGATGGGGAAAAGGGAGGGTCTGCCTCCTGGGTACTGCACGCTTTGTGGACACCCTGCTTCCCCCTCATGGCTTTGTTCCTTCTGGGATGTGCTCCCAGGCCTCAGCACAGCTCTCTCCTCCCTGCAGGGCAAAGTTGAGGCTGAGCTGCACCTTCTGACAGCAGAGGAGGCTGAGAAGTCCCCTGCTGGGCTGGCTCGGAATGAGCCTGATCCCCTGGAGAAACCCAAGTGAGTGGGAGAAGCCTCTCTGCAGCAGAGACCTGGGATTATGGGATTCTGCCCCCACCTGGAGTGCTGCATCCAGCTCCAAGCCCCAAAACAGGAAAGATGTGGACTTGCTGGAAAAGGTCTAGAGGAAGCCACAGGGGTGTTCTGAGTCCGAAGACCCTCTGCTCTGGAGCCAGGCTGGGAGAGCTGGGGGTGCTCACCTGGATGGGAGAAGGATCCAGGGAGAGCTCAGAGCCCCTGGCAGGGCCTGAAGGGGCTCCAGGAGAGCTGCAGAGGGACTGGGGACAAGGATAGAGGGACAGGAGCCAGGGAATGGCTCCCAGTGCCAGAGGGCAGGGCTGGATGGGATATTGGGAATGAGGAATTTTTCCCTGGCAGGGTGGGTAGGCCCTGGCACAGGGTGCCCAGAGCAGCTGTGGCTGCCCCTGGATCCTGGCAGTGTCCAAGGCCAGGTTGGACAGGACTTGGAGCAACCTGGGACAGTGGAAGGTGTCCCTACCCTTGGCAGGGAGTGAAACAAACAAAAAAAAAAAGATGAACTTTAAGGTCCATGAATCCCTTTCCCATGGTGATGGATTAATGATGGATGTTTGATTCCCCTGCAGCCGCCCGGACACGTCGTTCATCTGGTTCCTGAACCCGCTCAAGTCCATCAAATACCTCATCTGCACCCGCTACAAGTGGCTCATCATCAAGATCGTGCTGGCCCTGCTGCTCCTCATCATGGTGGCCCTGTTCCTCTACAGCATGCCCGGATACATGGTCAAGAAGCTGCTGGGAGCATGAAGGGCTGGAGCCTCTCCCGTGTCCCCAGCCCGCTGCACAACCTTACAGCTCCGTGTCCTTCTCCTCCCTGTGACCTCTGGGCAGCCCTGGGGGCATCTCCTCCCTCCTGCTGCTGCTGCTGGGTCTCTGCTTTACATTTCTTCTCTGTGGGTCCCACTCAGGCTTTAGGGCCAGGGAAATGGGGCGGGAGCATGGCAAAGATCCCCAGACCCTGCATCCCGCACTGGGGCTGGGAGAGGTGCCCAGCTGGCTCCTGTGGGAGTCCCCGAGGCCTTTGCCCATTGGGGTTGTGGCTGGTGCCTTCCTGGGAATCAGGAGAAGGAGAGGGGAGCTGGGGCTGTGTCACTGGTGCTGTGGGAGCATTCTGGAAAGGCTTCTTGGAGGAATGTTCAGAATCTGGGATGGAGCAGGGAGCTGGGATGGAGCAGCTGGGATGGAGCAGCTGGGTCATGCCAGCCCCAGCAGTGAGGGCACAGAGCATCCCCAGTGCCTGAACCCACTGCCAGCACCATACCAGCTCCTCTCAGACCTCTGGAGGTCCCTTTCCCTGGCATAGGGAGCTGTCCCACCTCTGGAGTGCTGGATATGGTGCCCAGCATAGTGAGAGGGCACAGAGCATCTTCAGTGCCTGTCCCTGCTCCTCTGGGAACTCTGGAGGTCACATTCCCTGGCACAGGGATCTGTCCCACCTCGGGAAGGCTGGACATGGTGCCCAGCAGTGAGGGCACAGAGCATCCCCACTGCCTGTCTCCACTGCCAGCACAGTCCCTGTTCCTCTTGGAACTCTGGAGGTCACATTCCCTGGCACAGGGATCTGTCCCACCTCGGGAAAGCTGGACATGGTGCCCAGCAGTGAGGGCACAGAGCATCCCCACTGCCTGTCTCCACTGCCAGCACAGTCCCTGCTCCTCTGGGAACTCTGGAGGTCCCATTCCCTGGCACAGGGATCTGTCCCACCTCGGGAATGCTGGACATGGTGCCCAGCAGAGTGAGAGGGCACAGAGCATCCCCAGTGCCTGTCCCTGTTGTTGTAGGCTCCTGGCCAGGTAATAATGAGCATTGACTTCATGATTGTAGAATGTTGATTAATTGCTTTATTCTTCTATACTACATTATACTATACAATTCTAAGAAACTCATAACCCTTACAGACAGTCTGATACGGTTTTGACCTAATTGGCCAATCAATCTAAACACCATCACCAGTGTTTAATTGACAAACTACTCTTTGGTAAGCAATCTCCATAACACATTCTGCATGTATACAACAACAGGCGTAGCAAATGGAGATAAGAATTGTTTCCCATTACTTTTTCTGAGCTGTTTCACAGCTTCCCAGGGAAATCATGAGAGAAAACTATGTCCCTGCTCTTCTCAGAGCTCTGGAGGTCACATTCCCTGGCACAGGGATCTGTCCCACCTCGGGAATGCTGGACATGGTGCCCAGCAGTGTGAGAGGGTAGAGAGCATCCCCAGTGCCTGTCTGTCACTACTGAGTGAGAAATGACAGACTCACCAGAAGGCTGGTGTGCATAGCAGCTGCTTTAATAGGAAAATTCCCTCTTTTTATAGACTGTTCCAATACAGTCAGACCAGATTGGTCAATCAATCAATACATTTCACCTGACTGGCTAATTAACAAAAACACCCTTCTTATAAAAGTCTGAGAAAAACAGGAAGGCAGAGAGTGGGAAAACACCACCTGCAGGTTGTTTATAATAACAAGCTGTCATCATTTCTCTACAACTTCCTGAAGTCTCACAAGTCCACTGGGAGAAAACTTAGCTGATTTTCTCGCTTTCCAAGCAGGCTGTCACATCCATATTCTGTCCCCACTGCCAGCACCATCCCTGCTCTTCTCAGAGCTCTGGAGGTCCCATTCCCTGGCACAGGGGTCTGTCCCACCTGGGGAATGCTGGACATGGTGCCCAGCAGTGTGAGAGGGTAGAGAGCATCCCCAGTGCCTGTCCCCACTCCACTCAGAGCTCTGGAGGTCACATTCCCTGGCACAGGGATCTGTCCCACCTCAGGAATGCTGGACACGGTGCCCAGCAGGTCCTGCAGAGAGCCCTGGGGTGGGTCAGGGGGGCAGACCCTGCCCTTTATCCCCACAGACCCAGCAGAGACTGGGACATGTCCCACAGCTCAAACATCTTCCCAACATGACCCACCCAGAGGTGGCTGTGGCTGGACATCCCCAGGGCTCACAGCTCCTCCGGCACAGTGTGAGCTCCCGGCGTCCTTCTGGATTCTCCGTGTATTTTGTTTGGCTTGGTAATTTTGTGGCTGGAGTCCTTCTGGCCGTGTGTCCTCAGGAAGGGCTCTGTCCTCGGCTCTCCACGATATCCAGCTGCTGCAGAGCTGCCTTTCCCAGCTCCCAGTGCACAAGACCCCACTGAAGAACTGAGGACATCTCAGACATGTTTTAATGAGGATATTACTATTCCAATCAGTCAATAAAAACCAGTTTCACGTTCGGGCTCTTGTGGTTTGATTCTGAGCAAACACCAGGCATCTACGAAAGTTGTTCCTTCAGAAAAAAAATTTTAAAAGGGTCATAAACTGAGATGAGGATGAGGAGAAAAACATTCTAAGGGCAAACCAGGCTCAAATTTAAAGGTATAAAGTGAATTTATTATTAACAGAGTCAGAGAAGGATAATGAGAAATAAAAGAAGCTTTTAAAACACTCTTTTTCCCCCTCAGCCCCTCCCTCTTTCCTGTGAACCATTAATGCACAGACTCAGATCAGTGGGGATACTGAGATGTTTATTGCAAGAAAAAAGATGGTTTTACACACCTCTTCAAGACACAGTATTTCCTTATAAGGTATCTCTTCACTAAGCAACCTATCACACATTGCCACATCAGCAACATAATTTAATGTGGGTTCACTCATCCAGCAGGCTCCTCTCCATGATGCCTTGAGAGGCCATCTAGAACAGAAGCTGGACAGTGTTAAAGAAATAAAGTAGATATTTATTAAAAAGGCTTTATAAGGATACACCTCGGGCAGTGCAAGAGCCCGGCTGTGGCTATACCCAAGATGGATGCCAGGTCATGAATGTTCTCCCTTTTATAAGTTTTGGCCCATTTCCATATTGGAGTTAATTGTCCAATTACAGCTCCAGGTTATGCAGTCCCATTCTCCCAGATTGCTCTCTGTCACTATAGAGCACGACACAAAACAATAATACACAACTCCATCAGAAGGGTGAAAGAGAGAGATTTTTTTAAACCAACGTAGCTTTTATAGTTCTTTCAGATAGTGACATCCATCTAACACATGTACAGTGCCCATTGGCCATAAAAGAGAAACAAAGTTCTCAGCAGACAACCAGAGAGCCACGTCACTCAGCGAGTCCCACCATGTCAGATTGTGCCCTTTTCTGACCCAGAGATGGGGCAACTGAGAGGCATTTTCAAAACTTTTATTCCATTTTCAGTCTCATGTGAAGGGTGAGACAATACAGATGTTATAATTCATGCCATTGCAATCAGAAGTCAATTATTCCCTAATCACAATACACTGTAAGTGTTTCTTGGCCTATCAGCTTTTGCCACACCATGCTCTAGTTGCCTTAAAACCAAAAATCTAAAATTACTCCTCATGGGTCCTACTACAATGCATCTGTCGTAGTTCTATTTCTCCAAAGCATCCAGTCTTATTTGCAAGGCCATCTTTTGAAACTTGTTTCTAGTTCCATTTCTCTCTCAACAATGTATTTCCAACTCCAAAACATTTCTAAATCATCATTCTTTATCTCAAGGTTTGCATAGAGATGCATGCTATGTGAACCTTCTGTCAGGTTTGAGAATTCTCTACAAATTAATTTCCCACCCATGTTTCTGTGCTGGTGACCACATCATAGCCTTGCTGTTGCACAATGGCTTCCACTTTTCCTGTTACCCATGCTGTGCGCATTTGTGTACATGCACTTCAGCTGAGCTGTGGCTTTCACCGATGGCTTTGGCCTACCACACGTGCGGCTGCTTCTGTCTTCTTGCACGTACGCCTCTGGCATTTGTGGATTTTCATGACAATGCACTGTCTGGGGTTTCGGGGGCTGCAGTGAGAACTGAAACCCGGGTTTGGAAGGGGGGTGAGGGATGCAGTGAGCCCCACGGTATGGTGGCTTTGCAGTGACACCTGGGGCCTTGGGGACAGGGGGGTGGTGCTGCAGTGAGACCTGGGATGGTGGCAGGGGGCTGCAGGGGAACCAGGAGTTTGGAGTCTGCTTCCACATAAAAATCTCAACCCTGGGTGTTGCAGGGAAATTTGTGTTTTGGGGTGAGGCTCCAGTGAGACATTGGGGTTTCAGGGTATGGAGAGCTCTGCAGTGAGACCTCGATTTTGGGGTGGTTGCAGGGAACCACAGGGTTTGGGGGAATGGCTGCAGTGAAACCCGAGGTGTGTGGACTGGGAGGCTGCAGAGACACTCAGGGCAGTGTGGCAGAGGAATTGCAGTGATTTAGAGATGTGATTTGCAGGGCTGTGGGTACAGAAAGGACCAGTGTGGTAAAGGTGGAACTGTGTGTAACATGGGACCCCCCCCCTTGCTGGAATGATCAGGGTGTGACTGGGAGCTTCACCTCTGCCTGGGCTGGGGTCGGGGGAGGCAGTGGTGACCTGTCCCTGCACACAGTGATCTCTGGGGCTGTTCCCCCCGTGAAGGGACTGCAGAGGGGGCTGTGGGTTTCCCTGGAGCAGGGCCAGGCCAGGAACTGCACCCATGGAGCTCAAAACCACCGTGCTCCTGCCCCGTGGGTGCTCTGTACAGTCACACCCAGGGAACCCACATTGTTGCTGTTGTGCCAAGCTGTGTCTTAGTTTTGGCTATTTTAGCCTTCAGAAAGCAGCTGATCTAGCACAAATGTCAGTACTGGGTCACTGTGAAGGTCTGCCCAAAATGAACGGGTGACAAATGATTTTTGGGTGCAAAAATAACCAAAAAAGGCACAGGGGTTTTGCAGTAACAAATCAACAAGGTGCAATTCTATTGATGATAACCACAGTGAAATATGCATTTGGTTAGGGGATCCGGGGAAGAGAAGGGTAGGACAAGGAAAAAGGGAGGAAAGAAGGTCGGGGAATGGGGTATAGCTACCAAAACGTGATGTCTTCGGGGTCCTGCAGCCAAAACTTGCTGGTACATGTCTTGGGGAGATCTCAGAGGGCAGTCGAACCGAACCCCAAGATATACTGTTCTTGGTTGGGGGAAGGGCGGCTGAAATTAGGTTTCCATGGAGGGGAGAAGAATAAGAACAGGAGGAGGGGGTGATACAGTTCCATTGTTTTCATGGCCAAATGCTCACAGGTGCGTTTACTCTGGGCAGGTTTTTCCCCCTCCCTGAGTTGGGAGGGAGTACAGTCCCAGTCTCTGGAAGGAGGTTGCCATGGGGGTGCCATGGGGGTGCCATGGGGGTGCCAATAGGGTGCCAGAGGGGTTCTTGGTTCCTTGATGAGGGGATTTGCGTCTCTGTTGGTCCGTCACGGTGGTTGAAGACAGGCAAGAGAGGTCTTCTCATGGAGCAGGGGGGAGCCACCCCAGAGCTCAGTCCAGCCAGCTCAGGAGTCTGGAAGAAAGTCCAGTTCAATTGTCCAGAAAAGGGCAGCATGCCCCCTTCGAGTACAGCATGGCATGTTCTGCAAACACCACCTGTGAACACACTAGATAAGCAGGAGACTTTCTTTCCCAACTGGCTCAACAGTTTTTAACCCTTCGGTGGCCTTTTCTCATGACAATTGTGAGGCAAAAAATGAAGGATTTTCAGATGGACTTCTACAGTCACGTATTCCAGTCTTGATTTAGGCATTGAGGCTTGGTGTACTCTGGCATTTGCACCTTCCAAAGCTGGGTTACCTTTTCAGATTCTCACATGGGGCTGAAAGAGACCTTAAAGCACATCCAGTGCCATCCTCTGCCCTAGGCAAGGAAACCTTCCACTATTCCACATGGTCCCAAGCCCAGTTCATCCTGGTCTGGAACACTTCCTGGGATCCAGGGGCAGCCACAGCTTGTCTGGGCACCCTGTGCCAGTCCCTGGCTGTGCCACGGCATTTGAGCTGTGCCTGGCAGAGGCTCTTGGGCCACACACCATCAATTTGGAGAAGAGACAGTGGATTTGAGGGAATGTGCAGGAGGCAGCGTGTCCCCAGAAGGGAAGGAGTCTGTCCTTGGAGAGGAGCTGGTGTCCCTGGAGCTGACAGAGCAGGAGCAGAGGAGCCTCATGCAGGATGATCCCCAGCCCTCTCCAGCCCCGGCTGGGTCACTGCTGCCATGGAGTCAGGAGTGCAGATGGTTTCAGTTTGCAGTGTGCACGTTCCTGCTGGCTGGGGTGAGGCAGGAGTGTGCTCCTGCTGTGCCAGGCTGGCAGGGACAGAGAGGGAACGGTTCTCTGGCTGCTCCTGAAGGGACACTGAGGAGCTCCTGACCCTGAGGAAGCCGTGCAGCACAAGGTGCAGAGCTGGCAGAGAGGGGGTCATGGTTTAATGGTGCTGGGTAAGATTTCCTGGGTGTGCTGGTGCCAGGAGCTGCACATGAGCCCAGGTGTTCCAGAGGCCAATGGCCCCTGGGCTTTTCCAGCTCTGGGGTGGCAGCAGGGCCAGGACAGTGCCCGTCCCCTGTGCTGGCACTGCTGGGGCACCTCCAGTGCTGGGGCAGCTCTGGGCCCCTCCTGACAGGAGAGACCTGGAAGGGCTGGAGTGTGTCCAGGGAAGGGAATGGAGCCCCAGGAGAGGCTGAGGGAGCTGAGAAGGGAATGGAGCCCCAGGAGGGGCTGAGGGAGCTGGGAAGGGGCTCAGCCTGGAGAAAAGGAGGCTCAGGGGGGACCTTGTGGCTCTGCACAAGTCCCTGACAGGAGGGCACAGCCAGGGGGCGTCGGGCTCTGCTCCCAGGGAACAGGGACAGGACAAGGGGAAATGGCCTCGGGCTGGGCCAGGGCAGGCTCAGGGTGGACATCAGGAGGAATTTCTGCATGGAAAGGATGGTCAGTCCTTGGAAGGGGCTGCCCAAGGGGAGGTGAAGTCACATCCCTGGAGGTGTCCAAGGAAGGACTGGATGTGGCCCTCAGTCGTCTATGCTGGGGACAAGGTGGTGATCAGTTGCAGGCTGGACTCCATGTCCTGGGAGGTCTTTTTCAGCCTCAGTCATCCTGGGATTCTGTGCCTGTGACACTCCTGCAGCAGGGAATTCTTTGGCTGGAGGAAATATCCCTCTGGAGACAGGCTCAGCTAAATGGGGAAGGGAGGGACCAAATCCATGCTCTGTAGGTGATGTGTCCCAGCCCTGCCTGGCAGCTGCTGAGGCTTCCCCTGAGGCTGGACAAATGCCAGCTGTGTCTGCTCCAGCACTTGTGACTTGTCAGCCAGGCCCAGGTGATGGCTGGTCCTGGCAGGCTGGAGGGGTCCATATCCAAACTGCAGTGGTTGTTTTGAGGCCATGGAGAAGGATTTGTGTGTCCACATGCCCAGGATAAAGCAATCCAGGCCCCCTGCTCTGGTTGGGTGTTGAATGTCCTCTACCAAACACCAACACTGTTACTGTCAGGTGTGGGGTGTCCCCTGCCAGGAAAGCTGCAGCCAGGCCCTGTTCCTGCTTTGCTTCTTCTGTTCGAGACGTGTCCAAGGAAGGCCAAGTTGGACAGTGCCTGGAGCAAGCTGGGAAAGTGGAAGGTGTCCCTGTCCTGGAATGGGGCAGCCACTGCTTCTCTGGGAATAACATCCCAGCCCCTCACAACTCTCCCCGGGAAGAATTCCTGCACAAGCTCAGGGACTGATGGCTTTGGAGGTTGCCTCTCGTGTCCCTCAGTTGTTCAGAGCACAGAGCTGATGTGACGGCACAAACAAGCATCTCCCCCCATCCCTCCTGACTTCAGATCCTGGGGTGTTCACCTGGAGAGATTAAGGCTCCAAGACGAGCTCAGAGCCCCTTCCAGGGACTGAAGGGTTTCCAGGATGGGATATTGGGAATTAGGAATTCCTCCCTGGCAGGGTGGACAGTTCTGGGATTCCATGATCCAGGCTAAGGAAGCAGGGTGGGTGGTTTCCAGCCAGGAGCCACAAGCTCTGCCTAGCTCCTGCTGCCTTCCATGGAATCATAGAATCATTAAGGCTGGAAAAGACCTCCAATATCCTCAAGTCAACTTCTAACAAGAAATGTTTGCACCGTAGAACACGCAGCAGCAGTTTCGCTTTCACACTGCTGCAGGAAAACACATGATTTACAGGAAAGCTGTAGCTGCTCCCCCACAGCCCCCATAAAAGGGGAAGCAGCTCCCACAAAAGAGCCAGAGCTGTTTAGGCTGTGCTGGACTTCTCCGAACACGGGAGCTGTGGGGCCCGGAGGGAGAAGGTAGGGGATGGGGATGGGGATGGGGATGGGGATGGGGATGGGGATGGGGATGGGGATGGGGATGGGGATGGGGATGGGGATGAGGATGGGCATGGGCATGGGGATGGGGGTGGGCGTGGGCGTGGGCATGGGCATGGGCATGGGCATGGGGATGAGCTGCGGGGCTGGGAGCCGGGGTCAGCCGGGAGCGGGATCTTGTTGCTCTCCTGCCTCCTGTTCCCTGTGCTTTGCCCGGGCTGGGGAGATGGCAGGGCAGGAGCAGAGGGGGCTGAGGGCAGCGGGCGGGCGCTGTGCGCTCCCAGCGTGGGCTGCAGGGAGCCGCCTTTGGTGGCACCGCTTTGGGGAGCTCGGGAGAGCCGTGTGCGCTGCGGGGGCTGAGCTGGGAGGGCCCCGGGCTCAGAGCGGTGGGAGCGGAGCGGCGGGGGAAGGAGGAGGGATGCGGGGATGCAGGGGCACAGGGAAGGCTGCAGAGGCGCACAGGCTGTCCCGAGAGCCGGCAGCGGGGCTGGCCGGGCACAGATGGCGAGCGGAGCCCCTTCCCTGCCGCCAGCCCGTGCCCGGCCGGGAAACGCTCCCCGCAGGCGGGGCCGACCCTGCCCGGCCCGGGCACCCCCAGCCCCGCGGCGGGGCCGGATGGCTGCGCTCCCCTGAAGGCAGGAGCCGGGGGATCATTCCTTTTCCTGCGCCTGCAGGGAGGGTGGGATTCTCCTCTCTCACACTCTAAGCATCACCACCCCGAGCGCTCGGGTCCCTGGGACAGCCCCACAAAGGCAGCAGTGTTCCCAGAGCCCCTTTCCCTGGGGCAGGGCTGCGGAAAACACTCTCGGGGGGCTGTGCCCGTGAAACGGGGTGCGGGCATTCCCATGGCAGGTCCTGCTGACAGCCTTGCTGCTTCTCGCCTTTGCTTCCAAGGAGGAACTCGGTCCCGAGTTATGCCCTGAATGTGCTCAGAGTCTCTCTGCGAGCACTGACACAGTCACATGGGGCTTTTCCCTATTCCTGCAGCACTGGGAAGCCGTGCAGGGACAGCCAAGGGTGCCTGGGGGCAGGTTCAGGGTATGGCTGGGCTGGAGTTGATGTTGTCCAGGGCAGTCTCTGGTTCCTGAGACTGAACCAGCGCTGGCAGTGCTCCATTTGGATAGAATCTGGGATAGGACAGGGCTGGGACAAGTGACCCTGAGCCAGCAGTTCCCTTCCTGAGCAGCCGTCCTGCATCCAGGCTCTGCTGCCCAGAGAGCAGCTGGACATGTGCCTGTGAAAAATGCCAATCACTTGGTTTTAGAATTTTAAAAGTTTAATAGTAATAAAATGGTTATAAAAATAGCAATATAATTAGGGTTATAAAAATTTGAACAATTGGGATTAGGACAATACGAGATAATAAAAACAAAGAGTTACAGATGGCCCAGGTACCTTTCTCTGGGCAAAATAAGCCCAAAAAAGGACACACATTAACAGAGGATTAACCCTTAAAAGTAATAGCGCATATTCATACATCTCATACCTGATGCATAAATTCCATTCAAACAAAGAATTCTGTCTGGTCAGTGTCAATTTCTTCCTCCTAATCCTGACAGCATCTCAGGACTGAGAGAGGCAGGAAGTTCGTTTCTTCTGATAGTGGAGCAATAAATTAATTTTCAGTGAAAGATTTTGGTGTCCGGTGGCTGCTATCTGGTGTGAGTACCTCATTTCCATTCTTAAAAATAATATCCCACATACATAGTTTCTATTTTAACTAAAACAGTTACATTTTAACTACAAAACTACATTTACTATGCTATTAACATGTTAATACAGCACTACTAATCAATACAACATAATACATGTAGTCAATATCTGTGTAGAGCCATATATGCACTTTTCACATGAGCAAAGAAAACAATTGGTGTCTGAAATCCCTCCTGTGCTCTGCCACCTCACACAGCTTTGCTCTGCTGCTGAACTGCCTTTATCTCGAGCCAGAGGCTTTTCCTGTTTCTGCTGTCCCCATCCTGTCTCCATCCTGCTGGTGGGAGCACAGGAGCTGCTGGGGGGGCTCAGTGCCTGCTGGGATCCAGCCCAGCACTGCTTCTCCCCCCTCTGCGGGGCCCTGAGCTTCCCCCCAGCAGCAGCTGCGTGATGTGGGCAGGGCTGGGACAGGGCCCTGCTGCCCCGCTGGCAGTGCTGTTCCCCTGGCTCTGCCCCCTCCTCACCTTGTCCGCTGCCCCCACAGCACAGATGTTCCCTGCACAGCCTCTCACCCATCAGCAGCCCCAAGCCCTTCTCCTCAGGGCTGCTCTCAATCCATTTTCTTCCCAGCTTGTGTCTGGGCCTGGAATTGCCCCAACCCAGGGGCAGCACCTGCACTTGGCCTTGGTGACCTTCAGGGGCTTTGCTCTGTCCCACCTCTCCAGCAGGTCCAGCTTCCTTCTGGTGGAGGAACATGGATGCAGGTCCGAGGTGAAACCCTGCTCTGGTCATGTCCGCAGAAGAGCCCTGAGGAGTCTTTGCTGCCTGGGCAGTTGTCAGTGGAAGAGAAGGGTTGGCATGCAGTGCTCCCTGGAATGAATCCTCACTGCTCATGGGTTGCCTTGTGCTGACTGTCTGCTCTTCTCCTTTAGGTTTGGGGCCTTTTATTCCCAGTGTTCTTTCTCCTGAGTTCTCAAGGGGTTCTCATCTTCTTCTCCACACCCTGCTTTCTGCCCCAGGCCTGCCCCTGGCGCTGTGTTGGGTCCCCTGAGCTGGGCCCTCGGCTGCCGGTGTCTGCTGGGAAGCCAAGGCTGGGAGCAACAGGAACATCTGCTGTGAGGTGGGTGAAGGGAATTGGAGCCCACAGCCCTTGCACACATTGCCCAAATCTGAAGGGATTCCTGAGAGAAAGCTGCCCCTGAAGGCTCTGGAAGGGTGCCGGAGCCCTCACATCTATTGGACCTGAGTTGAATTCCCTTGGATCAATTCCTGTGCTGGTGACAGTGTTGGGGTGTTGGTGGGACAGAAGCTGAATGCTCAGATGGGATTTTTGTAAGGAATAAATCTCTCCAGTATCCAAGTGAACTGAGACTGGGACAATGCTCAGAGTTGTGTGAAAGAATCAAAACCCCAAAGGTTTAAAGGCAGGTGCCCAGTTGAAGGTTTGCAGGCACTTTTCCTCCTGTCACCAGAGATTTTGATCATGTTGGCTCTGTGGTGGCTGAAGCCAAGATGGCCACCAATGGGCACTTGGCTGATGAGATCCTCTGTGCTAACGAGCAGCAGATCACAGAGGGCACCTCTCTGAGCTGGCTCCCAGCATCTCCAGTCTCCCCTGAAGGGCCACCAGGATGTCCCAGGCACAGCTGTGGGCAGGGACAAGGTGGATTTTCCCCTGCGCTGGGGTGGGCCCCTGAGGGTGCCAGGAAGCAGCTGCTGGGAAGAGGCCGGAGAGGGGCGAGGGAGGGGCTGCGCTGGCAGCTGGAGCAGGAGCACAGCTCAGGGCCCCTGGGGGGCATGGGGGGAGTGTGTCTGGGGAGTGTGGGGTGCCATGGGGGGAGTGTGTGAGCGCTGCCTCCGGGTGCTGGGAGCAGCAGGCTGGGCCAGGCAGCGAGCAGGGCAGCCGTGGGCTGGGCAGAGGGTGCAGGATGCAGGCAGGGCTGCTGGATGGGCAGAGGGGCTGTGCCAGTGCTCCAGGGAGCCAGGAATGCCCCCGGCTGTCTGCACTTGTGGATGGAGGAGTTGTGTTGGGAGGATGTCGGATGAGCACCTTTTCCAGGGCAGGTTGTGTGGCTGAGGGAGTCTGTGTGTATCTCTGTGCTTGTGTCTCTGTGTGTCTTTGCTGTCTCTGGGATACACACTCAGCTTCAGGGTTGATCCTGCAAACAGGAAAGCGACGGGCACATCCAGGGTGCTGGGAAGGAGACCCTGGCTCTTGTGCCATCCCACACCAGGCTCCAGCAGCCCGGTGGGAGCAATCCTCAGGGCTGCAGCTGCTGCAGAGCCTCTGCCAGGAGCCCGGGGCCTCTGACAGCACCTTAGGGAAAATCTCTGTTCTTCCTCCACAGACATGGCTTCACAGGAGGACACACAGGAGGAGGATGCAAAGGCCCAGCTCCTGGCAGAGGCATTTGAGAAGGAAGGACTGGATGCTGGATACTGGCTGCCCAAAGCTTCACAGATCCTGGGAATCAAGTGCAGAGAAGCCCTGCAACATCTGAAATACGAGGATTACCTCAAGCTGGAGTGTGAGGTACGGCATCCCTGGGAGAAAAAGGCACTACAGAAACTCCTGAAAATACCATATGACAAAAAAACTACTAAAGAGGTGCAGAAGGAGCACTTGGACAGGAAAAAGCAAAAACAAGAATTGGCCAAACAAGCTCTGAAGGATCTGACAGAAATGCTCAACAGCCACAGCCACAGCCAGGATGCTCTGAGGGAGAAAGCAGAGACTCTGTGGCAAGCCATGGAGAATCCCAAAGAGTTCTGGCCAGCACCAAAGAAACCCTTGGTGGATATGCTGGAGAGCATCCAGAAGAAGCCGGAGCAGCAGGAGCAGTCAGGAGGCAGGAGGGAGAATATCCCTGACACGGAAGTGCTAAGACGGGCATCAGGGGGACTGGCCCTGCAGGGCATCTACAGAACCAGCAGACCTGAAGATGTGCTGGCAAAGCGAGAGCAGCTCCTCAGCATTCCTGAGGGGTTCCAGCTCGCTGGTCCAGAGCAAGGATCGCTGCTTGAGAGGAAGGAGTTCTCCTCCTCTGCAGCAGAATCCACTTTCACCAAGTCCATGGAGCAGCTGGGATTCAGCATAAGCGTTTCTGCCAAATGCTCATTCTGGGGGATTGATCTGGGAGGGAGTGTAGATCAGAGCAGCTCCTCACAGTCACAGGACACCCACCAGTCCCACTCGGAGCAGAGCTACTTTTGCATCACCAAGTACCAGTACATCCCTCTGGCCTCCTGCTACTTCCAAAGGCATCAGCTTCGCCTCTCAGATGCGGCTCTGCAGGAGCTGCAAGACATGGAGGAGCAGCTTTTGAGCTTCAGCTGGGAAGAAGACAACCCCACCTTGGCGAAGATATGTGAGAACTTCTTCAGGAGGTTTGGCTCCCACATAAACCAGGGTCCTATCCACTTTGGGGGGATATTCTGGTGGAAGGCGTCTACAGAAGGATTCCGAGCTGAGCAGGTGGAAGAGGTGAAACGACAAACATCTGAAGCACTGAACAGCTTTGTCAGCAAGAGCTATGGTGACATCTTGGCTAGTGCTGCAGGTGTTCTGGATGTTTCCAAATCCAGATCAAAGGCTTCTGTCCTGGGGAGAGCCAGAGAGAGTTCTCATACAGCAATTCAGCTCTACGTGGTCAACACAGGGGGCCCAGCAGACACATCTTCCCTTCCTCAGTGGAAAACGAGGCTCGTGTCTGATAACACAACGTGGTGCGTTATCGACCGTGGCTTTGAGCTGATCCCAGTGTGGGACATCATCCTGCGCAATCACTGTGGGGATTTTAAGTCTGCAGGCCAGATGAGCAGAATCCTCAGGGCTGGGTACAAAGCACTGACAAATCAGAGCATTGGCACAATTTTTGGAGAGGAACTGGGCAGTGCAGTGCAAGAGGCCAGAGATTTCATGGGGACTGTGAAGACGTGGGCGGTGACGGAAGTGGATGAAAGGAAGCTGCTCGTGCTGATGAATCTAAAAGATGATCTAAGTGCAAAAACCAGGAATCCCAGTGTGTGGACCAACATGTGCCTGTCGGACAAAGCCCTGCAGTACTTCCTGGTGAACACTGTGCGGACCTGCCAGGAGTCACCTCCAGAAAACACCACCACTATCAAGGAAATGTTGAGAAGCCTACTGAATCCTCATATCTACTCTGTCAAAGACTTCCCTGAGGCTTCCTCCATTATGCAATGGATCTTCCAGACTGAGCACCCACTTCCCAGATCTCTCAAAGTCTCTGAGCTTCAAGAGCTCATCAAAACACTGCAGCAAATGCAGGAGCACATCCATGCTGTCACCTACGCACCAGGAAGCTCTGCTTCTGATGTTCATGAAGCAAAGATAGAAGCCACCCAGACCAGCAGCCTGGCCATTTATTCCTTACTCCAGTCTCTCCAGGAACAGGCTCAGAAGGACATGGAGCTGTTGGTGCTTTTGATTGCCACCAGCACAGGATACCAGGTGGAAAGCAGCACTTTTCAGCACCTCCTTGGACACGCAGAAATTCAGTACATGGCCAAGGAAATGGAAGCGGCACATGCGGAGTACGTGAACCTGAAGGAGCAAGATGCCGACAGAGCTGAGGCCTCCCTCCTGCTGACGGGTCTGACTGTGACACCTGAAAGTCAAGAGCTGTCCCCTGAGCAGAAGAGGGAGCGTTTGGTTTTCATGGAAAATCACATGAAAGGCTTGTGGTCCGCACAGATAAAGAATCTCCTCCAAAAGCACCGTGGAGATGAAGACTGGGAGAGGCTGGAATGGGACTTGGACTCCTTGATCAATGGGTGCTTGGATGACAAATGGGATGAACAGAGGATGCAGAACATACTCAGTGACCTGGAAGACACTTTCTCAACACCTGAGGCCCCCAGTCAGTGCAAGTCTGTGTCAGACAGCAGCCAATTCAAAGCAAATGAAACCATTACAAACCAGGAGTTCCTCCAGCTGCTCAAGCGTCTTGGACTGGAAAGTCACTATCCAAGGAAAATGGGAATAGAAGATTTCCGCATCATCTGCAAAACATCTCTGCAGGACAGCCAGCCCAGCCAGGACAAGGAACTGCCTTTATATTTCTTGCAAAAACTGTTAAACATTGATTATCGGGTGAGGTACCTGACTTGCTGGGAAAGGAGCAACCCAGGTCTTTCACCCATGCCACAAAGTGGAGAGCAAGAGAACCAACAGTCAGACTCCTTTGAAAACTTTCTTGATGATTTGGAGGAAGCCTCCCCTGAACATGCAAGCAGGGACAGCCATGTCCACCCTATGGACCTGCAGATGGCCATTTTCCATTGTGCTGATGACTTCCTGAGGCAGATCCTGGCAACCAAGCTGGCGTTCTGCCAACTGGCGCTGCCTCTGCTGGTGCCCAACCCAAGCACTTCACGCATCGAGTTCCCACTCTACTCCCTCAGCCAAATCCAAAGGAGCTGGAAAGAGGTGGAGAAGGCGGGAAAGCAGGCCCAAACAAAGAGTTACAACAACAAACTCATCTTTCAGGCACAGACACCCATGGTGTCCTTCATCCGCATTGGCAGCTCGGCCTCCTATTCCAAGTCCCAGCTCCTGAACACTCTGCTCAGCAAACGCAAACACGACACTTTCTTCCACCGCCACTGCAGAGGCAGCACCAGAGACCGTTTGCTGATGGAAGGGCTGGTGGAGATCGCCTGGTACTGCCCTGGTGGAAGCCCAGATGACACCTTTGAGCACTGCGTGGCTTTCTGTAACCTGCATGGAGATGCCAGGGATCACGGAGCACAACTGCAGTTCCTGCAGGAGATATCTGCCATCACTGTGGCTCTTGTGTCTGATTGGGAGCACATGGACAACAGGGGGAAAAAGCTTCTGCATGACCTGTGGCAGTCGCAAAGGCCTTTGGTTTGTCTTCTCACAGAAAAAGAGAACGTTGCAGCTGGGAAAGCCAGCAAACATATAAAAATAGGGATCAAGAACAGAAACGAAGCAGAACTGATGCACGAGCTGACCAAGAACATTGGGAACTTCCTGGAAGGTTCTAATCCATATTTCAGCCTGGAGGACTGCATGGACCAAGCTCGCCAGCATGGATTCATAGTAGATGCAGATCAACCTGAGTGTGTGACAGCCAAAGTAAAGGCAAAGGAGCTGGTGGAGCTTCTCAAGAAAGAGAAGCTGTCTGAGATCAAATCCCGGCTGCTGCCGCTCCAAGGAAAACTGTGGTACCAGTGGTGCAAAAAGGACAAAGAACTCACTCGCTTGCAGGAGAAGAGGAACAAGAGCATTGAGCATCATCGCAACCAAATTGAATATGAGAAGAAAGCAATAAGAAGAAACCAACTTGCTCAAGCTTTCCCTCTCAACGCACTGATGAAATCATTCCTTAGCTTTATCCATGCTCAGCCAGCAGATACCAAGAAATACTTCCTGCACTGGATAAACGTCTTTATGGATGAACTTTCTTGTGGTCATCTTGAAAAACTGAGGAGAAACTATCACAATTTATGGACTAAAATCCTGGCAGAAAAAAAAAAACAGGAAAAAACCAGTGCAGAAACTGATTTCTGCAAACACCTAGATTTACTCTCCTATGAACTGAACAATTCATCCATTGGCCTGGAGCACCTTCTGAGAGAGGTAGGGCAGATTTATGAAGCTCTGCAATTAATGAACTCAAAGAAAGACAATTTTTTCAAAATGCCAGATATTGCAGCAGAGCTGATGGTTTCAGGGCACTCCGTGGAGCTGATGGATGGGGATGCTTCTTACCTGCCCTTGCGCTGGGTGGGAGCAATCTTTGACAGCTTAATTGAGAGGCTGGGGGACAAACGAGTGTTTGTGCTCTCCGTGCTCGGCATCCAGAGCACAGGCAAGTCCACCCTGCTGAATGCCTTGTTTGGTCTGCAGTTCAACGTCAGCGCAGGGAGATGCACCCGCGGAGCCTTCATGCAGCTCATCCCAGTGGCAGAGGAGCTGCAGCAAGACTTGGGCTTTGATTTTGTGCTGGTGGTTGACACAGAGGGACTTCGTGCCATCGAGATGGACAATAAAAAGTCTCTGAACCATGACAACAAGCTGGCCACCTTTGTCATTGGTGTTGGCAATATGACTGTGATCAATATCTTTGGAGAAAATCCATCAGAAATGCAAGATGTTCTCCAGATCGCTGTGCAGGCTTTCCTGAGGATGAAGCAAGTCAATCTTTCCCCAAGCTGCCTCTTTGTCCACCAAAACGTGGGGGAAGCAACTGCCAAGGAGCAGAACATGGAAGGACGAAGGCGTTTGCAGGAAAAGCTGGATGAAATGACTGTGGTCGCTGCTCAGCAGGAATTCTGCGATGTCTCCTCCTTCAGCGATGTCATTGGCTTTGATGTGAACACCCACATTCACTACTTTGCTCACCTGTGGGAAGGAAACCCCCCAATGGCACCACCCAACCCCAAGTACAGCCAGAATGTCCAGCAACTCAAGAGCAAAATCCTCCAGTCTGCCAAGAAGCAGTCGCAGCACAGCATTTTGAGGCTCTCAAACCTGAAAGATCGTATTGGTGACCTCTGGAATGCTTTGCTGAATGAAAACTTTGTTTTCAGCTTCAAGAATTCCCTGGAGATCGCTGTGTACCGGAAACTGGAAAGTGCCTTTAGTCAGTGGACCTGGAGGCTGAGGAGTCACATCTTAGATGTACAGATGAGACTCGACAACAAAATTCGGAATGGGGACTTGCAGAATGTCACCAGACAGCACCTTGAAGGGCTGGTGCAAGAGACAAGTGAAGCCATTGAGAAAGAAGTGGAAAAGTATTTCAGGGAAGACAAAGATCATGAGACACTGGTCCAGTGGAAATCAAGCACGGAGCTGAAGCTGAAAGAACTGAAAGAGACTCTTCTTCATGAAACAAAAAAGAAATGTGAGAATCTTATTGAGCTACAGAAGGAGCAGAGGAAACTGGATGCAAGGAAGTTGGACTATGAAGATGAGCTCCTGAGAAGGAGTCGGGAACTGGCTGTGACTCTAAAAGGGAAGAGACTCAGTGAGAAAGAACTGAAGGACAACTTCACTCTTGTCTGGACCCAGTGGATTGCTGAAGTCTCCCGTGCTGCCCCTTCTCTGGAACGGGTGAATATTGATGCAGAAATTGAAGATGTCCTTCTAGAGCACTTTAAGGAGCCAGGTGTCCATGCACGGATCAGGTCATTTCCCAGAGGCACAGGATTTTCTTTTGACATGGAGAAACACATTGTTAGGAAAAGGGTTTTTGGCTATATCCCAGATCCCAGGAGCATTTCTAGTGTTGGTGTGATCAATTTTCAGTTCATCACAAATAACATCATAGAGCGTGTGACAGCAAATATTGCTAAGAAGGAAGAGGAGAAACGCGATTACAGTCGAAATTTTATCCATGAAATACTCAATGAAGTACAGAAAGGTGTGACCTCTGTCCCCAGCAATGCTAAATATACTTTTAACAAAGAATACATCATAGATTTGTCTCTGTATCTGTGCACAGTGGCAGCAGAAAGGTTTAAAGCCATGCATGAAGCATTCCGAAAGGCAAATGACCCAGTTGTGTACCTGAACAGCAAGAGAGAAGATTTCTTCCAATGTTTCCAGATTTCCTGCCAAGGAGCCACTTCTGTCACAACTTTTGCTGATTTCCTCTGTGGCAAGATTGAACCAGCTCTTCGCCATGCAGTCTATGAGAAGACAGCTAAAGCCATCGCTGAGGACATGCAGGGCAAATCCCCAGATTTCCAGGGCAGCAGAGCCAATCTGGAAGTTTGCATCCTGAGATACCTGGCAGAACAGGAAAATTTTGAGTATTTCAAGCAGTACCTTACATCTCCAAAACAGTTTTGTGAGAGTTACATTGAGACACGAGTTAGGAGTCACTGCTTAGATGAGAGTAGGAGTCTGAGGATGTTTTTAGATTCCTCCCTTGATATTCTCTATAAAAACATCCTTTCAGCTGTTTCTTCACAAACCCGAGCTATCAAAGACAGAAGAGACAAAGAGGAAAAAGTCTCTCTTTGGCTGGATGAATTTTGCAGGGAACTGACAGAGGTGATCAACTTGCCCAGAAGTTACCTGAAGGGCATTGAGCACCAGGAGGTCACAGATATTGAGTTCCTGAGCAGTGCCATGGCACAACCTCTGGCTGCCCTAAAAGAAAAGCTTATGAAAGAATTGGCTGGGGCTGACCTGAGCTTGTTTCCAAGGCAGCCTCACACCATCCTGGCAGAGCATTTTTCGGGATGCTGGGCACAGTGTCCCTTTTGTGGGGCTGTCTGCACAAACACCATCTGGAATCACGATGGAGACCATCAGGTGGTCTTCCATCACCCACGAGCTTTGATGGGAGCCACATGGTGGCAATGCTTTCCTGTCATTGAGTATGATACACACGAACTGGTCATTGACATTTGTTCCAACCTTGTTGCAAGTCGTTGCAAATTCAAAAT
The DNA here is from genome assembly GCA_031885435.1 of Passerculus sandwichensis. NCBI lineage: Eukaryota > Metazoa > Chordata > Aves > Passeriformes > Passerellidae > Passerculus > Passerculus sandwichensis. Next base: position 115,667,224 of record CM063129.1, read on the forward strand.
TGATGGTGTTGGATGGATTCCCTTCATGAGATACCGGGATGCCGGACCTCCTTATTCCAATTGGAACATTATTCCTGATTCATCCATGCAGGCTTACTGGAAATGGTTTGTGTCTCATTTCAGGACAGAGCTGGAAGCTTTGTACAATGGGAAATTTCAGGGCAAAGGAAAAATCCCTGAGGGGTGGCTGAGAGTTACCAAGGAGGATGCTCTGTCTGAGCTGGATAAGCGTTAGGCCAAATCCATGGGGAGGAAGAAGCACAACAGCTTTGAGTTTAGGAGAACTTTGTACCAGGCTCTCCAAAAAAGCAGTTACAATGATGATGCTCTCAAACCATGTTCAGATAATGGTATCTAATTTTTCCCAAATTTGGTGAAATTAGGCACATTACTGCGGCCTTCGCTCAGCAATTCCCTCGCTTCATGAGAAAGCCAGAATCCTCCTGTCTTCTTGCCATAAATATGTCCCTTGGCTTTGTCCCAGAGCTGAACCAAAGCCAGTTCATGGGGCAGTCGGTCTCCGGGCCAAGCCTGAGCCCAAGGGCCAGGGAGGGGCAAAGGGCAGCCCTTGGATCAATTGCTGTGAGACAAGAAGGGACAGTGCCCCAAAGGCAATATTCCTGCAGCAAGGAGCTGTCCTGCTCAGAGAAAGGCCTGCGGGACCTGACACCAGCTCCACGCTGGCTGCAAGCTGGGCTGCTTGGCTTTTGGATGTCATCCTTCCCTCCCTCATTGCAGCCTCCTGGATCAACTGAGGCCGTTCTCCCAGCAGGAGCTGCTGTGCCTGCGGGCTCAGGAGAGCAGTGACACGACTGCCCCAGGCTCAGGCAGTGCTTTCACTCCCTGTCTCAGGGGTGCTGTGTCTCTGTCCAGTGCAGCGGCTCCTGCTCAGGTGCCTGGGGCTGCTGCCCTTCCCTCCCGCCCTCAGCCCCAGCAGGAGCAGCTCCTGCCCTTGGCCTCTCTGCTGAGCAAAAGCCTTTGGAATGCCCCATGTGGAGAATCCTGTCTTCCAGCACCTTCTGCAGCAGCCCTTGGGGCAGTGCTGGTGCTGCCCAGGCAGGCTGGTGGCACCAGAGCCGTGCTCTGGAGAAGGTGGCACCAGCTGGCTCTGCCCCAGGGAGCTGTGGGGGCTTTTGCTGTGCAGGTGCTGAAACCACACTGGCAATGGGAGGGCCAAAGCCTTCCTGGAGAGCTGCTGAAGGGCTGCTTCAGCCTCATCTCCTGCAGGCTCTGTGTGAAAAATGCATATTATATCATTGGCTCTTCATAAATAATAAAATGAATACTATATGTGTTATGTTTGAAAGTTATGTTGTATTAATCTCTTTTAAGTAGTGTGGTAAATATAGTTTTTAGGCTATAGCGTAATATAAAATAGAAACTAGTGATTGAAGATACTTTTCTAAGTAGCTCAAGGAATGGATAAGAGAATCAAGAAATTCTTCGCATAGAGATAAGAGAAACAAGACACCAAAAATCCCAAGAGAATAATTAGTGCCTCCTTATTGGGAAGAACCAGACTTTGAGGGACCAAGATGATTGATTTACAAGATGGAGGGTGGGGAGTTGACAATAACCAGAAAAGACCCTTTGTTTGAAAATAATTTTTGCATCATGTATGAGATATATGAATATGCAATAGGCTATTGCCTTTCAGGATTAATCCTTCATTAGTAAGTTGTGCTTTTACTTGGCAGAAGGAGTAAAAAACACCTAGATATTTGTAACTCTTTACTTTTTATTTTCTTTTATTGTCCTACTCTGATTATCCAAATTCTTATTGATCTAATTTGTTATTCCTATTTTTATAACTATTTTATTACTATTAAACTTTTAAAATTTTAAAACAAGTGATTGGCATTTTTCCCACTCTGCTAATAAAGGAGTTGATTTGGACTGCTCTGTGTCTCCTTTGTGTTCAGGGGAGCCACAGCTGGAGGTGACTCGAGCTCTGTGTGCTGCAGACAGGCAAGGGGACAGGGGTGTGAAATACACATATTATATGTATTGGCTTTTCACAGATGTTGAAATGAATACTACATGTGTTATGTTGGAAAGTTATACTATATTAATCTCTTTTAAGTAGTGTAGTAAATATAGTTTTTAAGCTGTAGCATAATGTTAAAATAGAAACTATATAAGATACTTTTTGTAACTAACTCAAAAATTAAAAAAGATAACAAAAAAATTCTTCACATTATCCTATCTAGATAAAAATAACAACAACAGACACCACAATCCCAAGAAAATAATTATTACCTGCTTATCGAGAAAAATCAGACTTCCAAAAACCAAAAAAGTGAATTTACAAGATGGGGGAGGAAGTTAAATTAAAGAAGAACACACTAATTTGAAAAGAATGCTTAAATCATATATAAGATAAATGAATATACCATAAACTATTACTTTTAAAGACTAATCCTTTATTAGCAAAGTGTGCCTTTTAGCAAAATACCAAGCATCCAGACATCCATAATTCTTTAGCTTCTATTTTCTTTTATTTTCTTTATGGTTCTAATTTTTATTATCCTAATTTTTATTGTCCCAATTTTAATTACTATTTTAATTACTATTAAACTTTCAAAATTTCAACAAAAGCAAATGTCGTTTTTCACATTAGGAAAGACAGGCACCCGATGCCCACACCACACACAGCCATCTCCCATCTTTTCCATTTGTTTGAGATCCCAATCACTATCCACCACCTCCGGAGGTTTGTGAACCCACTCCAAGCACCCCTGGAGCCACAGGGGAACCATTGCGGCCGTTCCACCTCGCTGGGAGCCAGCAGCGACCCCTGGAGCCGCGGGGGCGTCACTGCAGCCTCTCTGCCTCGACTGAGCCAACAGCGCTCCCTGCTGGTGGTGGGTGTAACTGCACAAAAAGGAAATTACTTGATGGGTGAGAAAAGGCTGGTTTTGGTTGTTGTTTATTTTTGTTCCTTTTGATGCTGTTTATTATCAACGTCTTACAGAAGGGATGGAACTACTGTCAGGCTAAAAACAACTTATTACTCAGATAAACATCAGCCTCAAAATTCAACAGATTTTAATGGAGTAAATGGTCGGCCATTGGTCAAAGAAGTCACAAGTTTCTTCATTGAGAGGCAAAACATGACTTTCTCATCCAATGGAAAGTTGTCACAAAGTTTATTTTGTTTTTCTAACCTATCACCTTTACTTAATTCTGCTGCACTGTGGATACTTTTATCCAATGGGCAACTATTACACATACACAGTTATACTCCTATTATAACATCTAAACTCCTAGCTTACACTATACAATTACATTACTACATTATAAAACCCTTCACCATTTTACCCAATGCAGTTTCTCACTTACTTAAGGCATATTCTTACTTACAACTATAGAAACATGAGTTTATAATTTTTCTGTTTCATGTCTGTGTACTTTTATTTTTACATCAATCCAAGCTTCTTCCAAGGCTCCAAATCAAACCCTTCAGTGTCTGTGGTAGTTTCTATCTTTCCATTTCATACAGCTGTAGTTGCTTGTCTTGTTATCTGTATTTATGCCTATGTCTATGTATATATATATATATATATATATATATATATATAATATATACACACACACACATATATATATATATATATACACATATCTATATCCCTATCTGTAGATCTCCTAGTAAAAAACATATATTCCTTTTCCCACATCCTTGCCTAGAAGCCCAGTAATTCCAAAGTTATAATAATCTGGAGTGAGGGGTTCATCTTTCCATTCCAGGAAGGTTCTCACCTTCCTTGGCAGACATCTCTCTGCTAAACCAGGACACTCTATCTTTCCAGCTTCGAGACAACACTCTCCTGTAGCTCAGGCTGAAAATCTTTCAGGCTTTTTTTCCCCTGATAACCCCATGACATCTTTAGGTACTACACCACCATCCTTCTGCTGTACTGGATGATGGTGCTGTGAGAAATAAATTGACATACAATACTCCATCCCATTTTCCTTCCCAGTGACAAAATAACATTAATTACAATAAAGTGTTATATATGAAAGTACCATTCTTTGGTTATTTTTCTTCATTGTCTAATGCATAAATTGGCTACCAATGGTTACAGTATTCAACCAATTGTTTTCCTGCCAAGGAATCTCCACCCACTCCCTTTCCCCAGTGTTTCAATATACAGCCCAAAGGGAAGTTCTTTAGAATTTCCCCTTCAACGGATTGACCTGATCCCATGATACAAAACTAAAACAATATAAAATCTACCACTCACACACCACAGAGCTTGAAACAAGGCACCTGTGTAAGCGCCCTACACAACAGCCAGCACAGCTTTCTGCGCCTTGGGAGGGAAGACTACTGCAACTCATAATGTGCCTTCCCTTTACTCTTCCTTTTAATCCAATCCTGTGAGGATTTTCCACCATGATTCTGGACAAGTGCACCCTTCATGCCGTTTAGTAATGCTGTAAAATTCCAGGGGCCTTGCCCTGAACTCGCCAGATCCAGACAATGGAGGATCTCCCCAAAAAAGTATTCAGTAAGTGCTGGAGTCCTTTCAATCCTGTGAGACCACAGAGTGTCAGAAGCACTGTCCCATCTGATTCACCAGAAACTGTCACCAAAAGAAGCCCTCAAAACCCCAGTGTGCATTAAGAAGCAGCATCACTTTATTGCAGCACTGGTTGCAGGGGGATAACCCCACCTAAAGTGCCTGCCTGGCTCAAGGGCTTACAGGTGCTTATTAACCTGAAATATCCATACTCATTACATAGGTGGTTAGAGGAGATTCCAGGATCTTCCTTATACATTTGGGGTTTTTTTATTTTGCCTTGGTGTCTTCTTGGGGGGTCCTTGGTGTTCCTTGGTGATTTTCCATAGATGGTGTTTTTTGCCCAGGTTATGTAAAGCTGCCAAAGGTGTTCCTGAACCAAATGGGTTGGGGTGGTTTGATTTGTTCCAGAGCTCTCAGCATTCCACCACTATTACATAACTTTCCATTGGTCCTGACTTCAGCATAAGTGATTTACAAGAAGGTTGGACATCAGGAGGAAATTCTTCCTGGAAAGGGTGGTCAGGCCTTGGAAGGGGTTGCCCAGGGAGGTTCGGAGTGAGTATCCATCCGTGGAGGTGTCCTAGGAAGGACCAGCTATGGCATTCAGTGCTCTGGGCTGGTGACAAGGTGTGCATCAGTCACAAGTTGGACTTGGTCTCAGAGGTCTTTTCCAACCTAAATAATTCCGTAATTCTGTGATCCTGTATATGCAGATTTCACTCAAGCTGATCTGTTCCATGGCCTTTCTGGGCACCAACATCAGGGTGACAAGTCTGTACTTCCCTGGATCCTCCTTTCAGCCCTCTTGTCGATGGGTGTTGCACTGCCCCACCTCCAGCTTTCTGGGACCTCACTGGTGAGCCAGGATGGATAATACATGATGGAGCATAGCTTGGGGAGCTCTTCCATCAGCTCCCTCAGCTCCCTGGGATGAATTTGATCCAGCCCTGTAGACTTTTAAGTGTCTCAGCAGGTCACCAATTGCCTCCTCCTGGATTACAGGGATCTGTTCTGCTCCCCATCCCTGGCTGCCTGATCAGAGACCCGTTTGCCCCCAGGATTGTTGGTCTTAATATTAAAGACTGAGGCAAAAAAGGCATTAAGTACCTCACCCTTTTCCTCTTCTTTGGTGACAATGATCCCCTCCACCCTAAAAAAGGATGGAAATTTTCCTTGGCTCTCATTTAGTTGTTGATATATTTATAAAAATGCTCTTTGTTACTGTGAAAAAAGCTAATCACTTGTTTTAAAGTTTTAAAAGTTTAATAGAAATTAAATGGTTACAAAAATAGTACTAAAAATTGGAGCAATAAGAATTTCACAATCAGAGTTAGGACACTAAAGAGCAAATATGGACATCTGGATGCTTCCTGGGCAATTAAACCCCAAAAGCACACACATTAACAAAGGATTAACCCTTAAAAGCAATAGTCTGTTGCATATTCATATGTCACACATTATGCATAAATTCTTTTTAAACAAAGGGTCTTCTCTTGTTATTGTCAACTTCTACTCCTTAATTCTATTGGCGCCTCAGAAATGAGGAGGTGTAAGAAAGTTTGTCTTTTCCGATAAGGAGGCAATAATTCTTTTATTGGTGATTTAGGTGTTTTGTTGCTGTTATCTCTGTGTGAAGAATTTCTTTATCTTATAGTTAGTTTAAAAAAATATCTCACAATGCATAATTTCTGTTTTAACATTATGTTATAATCTGAACCTATATTTACCACACTATTTAAAAAAGGTCAATAAGTAATATCAATTAATACAACATAATATCTGCAAAGAGCCAACCATATAATAAGGACTTTTCACATTACCTTTCCCAGCAGTGCCCAGGCTGATCTTTCGCCTTTTCAATTTTCTCTCTGCATAACCTAACGAGATCCTTGCACTCTTCCCAAGTTCCCTGTCCCTTCTTCCGAAAGAGTTCCGAGTTCCAAGCTCCATGTTCAGCCAGGCTGGTCTCCTCCCCCTCTGGCTCATCTTTTGATGGGCAGCTCCTGTGCCTTGAAGTTTTCCTTCTTAAAGCACATCCAGCCCTCCTGAACCTCTCTGAAGCGCTGTGCTTCAGCAAATGCCTGAGAGTGACCTGCCTTTTCAGGGTCTGGAGCACTTGTTAAAAGCAGCTAAGAAAGAAAGATGAAGGACAAGTCCCTATTTGGAGAACCAAGGGCAATCTACCACTTTGAAGAGGGTCCAGAAAAGACCCAGAAGAGACGAGGGCAGAGGGCTAAATATGGGGGAAAGGGGGTGGATCTGAGGGGGAAGGGCCAATGGAAACAGGGAAAAATGGTGCAGGGGAGGGGCAGCAAATAGAAGAACCAATGAGATGATGGGGAGGAGCACTGCAGCAAACTGGGGCCAATAGGGATTGAGAAAGGGGAGAAGATTCTAGGGGATATACATATAGGGTGAATGGGGGGCTGGGCTGGGGTGGAACAATTGGGAGAACCAATGAAACTTGAAATATTAATATGTCCCTGCAGAGGCCCATGGGAGAGAAGCTGTTCTCACCCCAACCTTAGAGGAAGGTTTATCCTAGCTTTTTTCTGCCACTGAAGGAATGAGGTGTTGTAGCCTCAGTGGTAGATTTTGAGCCTCCACACTTCTCAATTATTGAAGATTATTTCCCAAGGGACTCTGAATCAGTATCCTAAACAAGACAAAGCCCATCCCCTGGAAGCTGAAGGTCTTGTTGAAGTTCAAGGTTTTGTTGAAGCTTCTCCTTATTTCATGGAAAATTGAAAATTTCAGTCAATTCATGGTCACTGTGCCCAGTGTAAAAAATGTGTATTTTATGATTGGCTTTTTGCAAATAATCAAATGAATATTATATGTGTTATGTTAGAAAGTTATGCTGTATTAATTTTTTTCAGTAGTGTGTTAAATATAGTTTTAAGTTATAATGTTAAAATAGAAACTATGCCATGTAAGATACTTTTTAAAGAGAGGAATGAGGTACTCTCACTGAGATAGCAGCCACAGGACACCTAAATCTTTCAGAGAAAAAGAATTTATTGCTCTGTTATCAGAAGAAACGAACTTCTTCCCGCCTTGCTCAGCCCTGAAGATGCAGTTAGAATTAAGAAGAAGTTGACACTGCCCAGACAGAATCCTGTGTTTGAATGGAATTTATGCATCATGTATGAGATGTTGAATATGTAACAGGTTATTGTTTTTAAGGGTTAATCCTCTGTTAACATGGGTCCTTTTTCAAGCTTATGTTGCCCAGAAAGGGGTATCTGGACTGTCCTTAACTCTTTGTTTTTATTGTCTCATATTGTCTTAATTCGATTTGTCCTAATTGTTATTACTCTAATTGTGTTACTATTTTTATAACTATTTTATTACTATTAAACTTGTAAAAATTTAAAAAAACAAGTGATTGGCGTTTTTCACACCCATGAAGGTGGGAGCAGCCCTGGGAAAGTGGGAGCTGTCCTGAGAGGGTGGGAGCTGTCCTGGGAGGGTGGGAACAGCCCCGGGAAGGTGGGAGCATTCCCGAGAAGGTGGGAGAAAGCCCGGGAAAGGTGGGAGCAGACCCAGGAGGGTGGGACCTGGCCTGGGAGGGTGGGAGCAGCCTCAGGAAGATGGGAGCTTTCCCGACAGGGTGGGAGCACCCCCGGGAAGGTGGGAGCTGGTCTGGGACGGTGAGAGCAGCTCCGGCAAAGTGGGAGCATTCCTGAGAAGGTGGGAGCAGCCCTGGGAAGAATGGGAGCAATCCCGAGAGGGTGGGAGATGTCCCAGAACGGTGGGAGCAGCCCCATGAAAGTGGGAGCTTTCCCGACAGGGTAGGAGCGTTCCCGAGAGAATGGGAGATTCTTGAGAGGGTGGGAGCAGCCTCGGGAAGGGGGGAGCATTCCCGAGAGGGTGAGAGCAACCCCGGGAAGGTGGGAGCATTCCCAGGAAGGAGGGAGCTGGTCTGGGAAGGTTGGAGCAGCCTCGGGAAGGTGGGAGCAACCCCAGGAGAGTGGGAGCAGCCCCAGCAAGATGGGAGCAGCCTCGGGAAGCTTCGGGAGAGTTCCTGAGAGGGTGGGAGCAGCCCCGGGAAAGTGGCCTTCCCCTCCTGGGAAGGTGAGAGCATCCCCAAGAGGGTGGGAGCAGCCCCATGAAGATGGGAGCAGCCTCTGGAACGTGGGAGCAGTCCCGGGAAAGTGGGAGCATTGCCGAGAAGGTGGGAGCAGCCTCGGGAACGTGGGAACTGTCCTGGGAAGTTAGGAGGAGCCCCGCAAAGGTGGGAGCAATCCCGAGAAGGTGAAAGCAGCCCTGGGAAGGTGGGAGCAGCCCCATGAAGGTGGGAGCATTCCTGAGAGGGTGAGAGCAGCCCCGGGAAGGTGGGGACAGCCTCGGGAAGGGTGGGAGCAGCCCTGGGAAGGTGGGAGCATCCCAAAGAGGGTGGGAGCAGCCCCATGAAGATGGGTGCAGCCTCCGGAACGTGGGAGCAGCCTCGGGAAGGTGGAAGCATTCCCGAGAGGGTGGGAGCATCTCCAGCAAGGTGGGAGCATCCCCGGGAGAGTGGGAGCAGCCCCGAGAGGGTGGGAGCAGACCCGGGAAGGTGGGAGCAGCCCTGGGAAGGTGGGAGCAGCCCCATGATGGTGGGAGCAGCCTCCGGATGGTGGAAGCAGCCTCGGGAAGGTGGAAGCATTCCCGAGAGGGTGGGAGCAGACCCGGGAAGGTGGGAGCAGCCCTGGGAAGGTGGGAGCAGCCCCATGATGGTGGGAGCAGCCTCCGGATGGTGGAAGCAGCCTCGGGAAGGTGGAAGCATTCCCGAGAGGGTGGGAGCAGACCCGGGAAGGTGGGAGCAGCCCTGGGAAGGTGGGAGCAGCCCCATGATGGTGGGAGCAGCCTCCGGATGGTGGAAGCAGCCTCGGGAAGGTGGAAGCATTCCCGAGAGGGTGGGAGCAGCCCTGGGAAGGTGGGAGCAGACCTGGGAAGGTGGGAGCAGACCTGGGAAGGTGGGAGCATTCCTGAGAGGGTGAGAGCAGCCCCGGAAAGGTGGGAGCAATCCCGAGAAAGTGAAAGCAGCCCTGGGAAGGTGGGAGCAGCCCCATGAAGGTGGGAGCATTCCTGAGAGGGTGAGAGCAGCCCCGGGAAGGTGGGAACAGCCTCGGGAAGGGTGGGAACAGCCTCGGGAAGGGTGGGAGCAGCCCTGGGAAGGTGGGAGCATCCCAAAGAGGGTGGGAGCAGCCCCATGAAGATGGGTGCAGCCTCCGGAACGTGGGAGCAGCCTCGGGAACGTGGAAGCATCCCTGAGAGGGTGGGAGCATTCCCGGGAGAGTGGGAGCAGCCCCAAGAGGGTGGGAGCAGACCTGGGAAGGTGGGAGCAGCCCGCGCCGCCGGCGCCCGGTGCGCTGCCGAAACCTATTGTCAGCCGCAATCCCTTAATTCCATTACACCTACCGCAGCAATCCGCTTAGGGGAGGCCGTGGAGAGGATGAGGAAGGAGGAGGCATGGTTTAAATACACCTAGGCTTTATCACGGGAGGAAGCGCTCAGCTCAGGGCACGGGAGAGGCCGCGGGGCTCCTGGGCTCTGCTCAGGGCTGGCTGAGTCAAGGGGTTAAGTTAGAAATATAATTAGTAAAACTAATTAGTGATTAGATCTTAACAAGGAAATCAGTCGACACCAGGTGGGGATAACGGAAACAAGGTTGGGAATGACAGGTGAAGTATTCCAAGTGTGCAGGAGCCGTAAGTACCACTGGCTTCTAAGAATGAGAGGAGGTTTGGAGCAGCAAGTCAAGAAGCCTTGCCAACTTGACAAGGGTGAAGAGTTTGCCATGAGGAAGATGTCTTACTTCCTCCCCAGAAGCCCACTGACCCAATTAAAGAGGACAATTGCACAGCCATAATGGATATTCAGCTGATTACATTACAAAGCATAATGATTATGTATTAGGCATCCTTCGAAACATCTTGGATGTGTAAAACCTTTTCTGTAGAGAGAGCAGGAGCCTGCAACTCCTCATGCATGGGTTTGGAAATTATTCCACATGCATCCAGCACTGTAATAAATACAATGTATTATTTCTTTTATTACTAATAATACTATTAATTAATAACTAATAATAATACTATTTATCACTATTTATTACTGTTTATTTATTACTTCTTTTCAACTTTAATTAGTTGAAGAGTTGTCTGTCCATGCTTCACTGGCCCCCAGCCTGCAGCCTGCTCTGCTGCTCTTGGGACCTTCACACCCTGTCACTGCTGTCACCTGTGTCCCTTGTGCTGCTCCCCAGCCCGGCTGTTCCCTCACATCCTGCAGATGTGTTCTGAGAGCTGGAGCTCCTCTGCTCTGGAGCCAGGCTGGGAGAGCTGGGGGTGCCCACCTGGATGGGAGAAGGATCCAGGGAGAGCTCAGAGCCCCTGGCAGGGCCTGAAGGGGCTCCAGGAGAGCTGCAGAGGGACTGGGGACAGGGATGGAGGGACAGGAGCCAGGGAATGGCTCCCACTGCCAGAGGGCAGGGATGGATGGGAGATTGGGAATTGTTCCCTGGCAGGGCGGGCAGGCCCTGGCACAGGGTGCCCACCATGGATCCCTGGCAGTGCCCAGGCCAGGCTGGACACTGGGCTTGGAGCCACCTGGGACAGTGGAAGGTGTCCCTGCCCATGGAATGAGCTGGTCTTGTGCATCCCTTCCCACCCAAATCACTCTGCCACTTGCTGACTCCATCTCTGCTCACTGCCCTCCAGCCCATTCCCCGCTCCACCTTTTCCTCTTCACCACGTTCAGCAGAAAAAAAAAAAAGACAAACACCAGTAAAAGGTGTGGAAAATTTTATTCTTTACTGAACTTTATTAGTTTTCTGTTTGGCTTAAACACAATAAATATTTCAGCAGTAGCATTGAACAGACTGGAATTCACACCCACTGCAGTACCTGAACCCCCAGACTCTGGACTCTGGGAAAGCCATCGGGGCCCCTGGGATCACAGCACCTCACTGGGGGCCACTGCCAGCACAGTGTCCCCTTCAGCCCAAGGGACAGGAGCAGGAGCGTGTCCCTGCTGGCAGGGAGGGATGGGGGCAGATTTTGAGGTCTCCAACCAGCTCTGACCAAATGGGCTCTTTGGGTGCTGTGGGCTGAGGCAAATTACCCCAAAAACTTCTGCTCCTGGGGCAGGGATGGATGACCCAGCCAATTCCTTGGAGATCAGTCTGGGGATTTCTCCAGCCAGGTCTGACCACACCTGGATGGGCCAGAGGGTCTTTTCCACAAGCAAAGAGGTCAGCATGGCTCCCATTGTCACCACGGAATCACTGGGGTTGGAAAAGCCCTCTGAGCCCATCAAGTCCAGCCATTCCCAGCACAACCAAGGCCAAAGTGCTGTCCCATGTCCCCAAGTGCCACATCCTCATAGCTTTTAAATCCCTCCAAGGATGGGGGCTCCACCCCTGCCCTGCACAGCTGTGCCAGGGGTGGACAGCCCTTTCCATGAAGGAATTGTTCCCAATATCCAACCTGAACCTCCCCTGGCACAGCTTGAGGCCATTTCCCCTTGTCCTGTCCTTGTCCCACCAAGAGCAGCCTCTGTGTCACCTCAGCCACTGCTTTGACACAGCTCAGAGGTAGAGGTGGGCAAAACCAGGAGGAGCCAAGGCTGGTTTCCCAAAAGCACCTCTTCCCTAAGGACTTTCAGCTCTGTCAGAAACAGGCATGGATGCTCTCAGTGAAGAGTTCAGGGCCCTCACTGGATCAAACCAGCTCTGACTCCCAGCTGCAGATCCTTGACAGGCCAGAAGGTGACACCAGGCCAGCTCTGTTTAAGGAGCTTAAAGATGTTCCCAGAGCCTCGGGAGCTCCCACTTCCAGTGCACTGCTCCCAGCTCTGGCAAAGCCCTGGGGCAGGGGGACATGAGGAGAGGCAGCTGTGACCAACAAGAGGAGAGCTGGAGAGAGCCTGGAGGGACAGGACCCAGGGAATGGCTCCCACTGCCAGAGGGCAGGGCTGGATGGGATCTTGGGAATGAGGAATTGTTCCCTGGCAGGGTGGGCAGGCCCTGGGGCTGCCCCTGGATCCCTGGAAGGGTTCCAGGCTTGGAGCAACCTCTCCCTGGAAGAAGAGACAACACAGCTCAGCTCTGGGGCACCAGGCAGGAGGAGCTGAGGAGCCAGGGCCTGCCCTCCCCATCCCCAGGAGCACACCCCATGGGAAGGACAGAGCCCAGCCAGTGACCACCAGCACAGAACATCCCCCTCAGGGGCTGTTACCCAGGAACACTTTAATACTTAACACCCAAACCCATGGTGGGCAATAGAAGGGCTGGTTCTCAGCTGCCACACAAGGTTTGGTCTCTATTTTTTTTTCTATTCCTCTCTCAGAATCCAGGGGCAGAAATCACTGGATTTCTAAGAGCAAAGGAGAACTCCCCTCCCCAGCAGTTGCCTGGGCACTGGGATGGGCTCTGCCCCATCCCTGTCCCCACCAGGTACAAGCCAGCCCAAACCCCAGTGCTGATTTAAGGAGATTTTCTACTTTCAAGGTGCAATAAATTAAGGCACCAAAGAGCCAGAACTCCCCCAAGATAAAGCCTGTGCAGAGGAAGCAGTTCCAGTTTTGGAGAGGGATGTTCTTCCTATACACCAAGACTTAAGCTCAGACAACTCCTCCCAGCCTCAGCAGCATCCCAGTCCCCAGGGGCCAGTGATGGCCACGGGAAGAGACAGGACAAGGCAAGTGCCAGGTTTGGGAGCCCAGAGTTCAGCTGGAAGCCTGAGGGAACAGCTCAGTTCTTCCCTGCTTGGGCAAACACAAAACTAGACAGAAAATCATCCAACATACACATTTTTCAGTGTTGCCAGCCCAGCTCTGCTCTCTGAACAAGTCCCACAGGAAGCTGTGTCCCAGCTGAAGATTCCCTCTAATTCCTGTGCGAGCAGGACTTAAATTTATCTCCATAATTCTATTTCATTAAATAGCAGGATTCAAAAACTCAGGTGCAGCCCAAGTCATTTATCCATGGAGGGTTTGTTTTTTTTTTTTTTTCTGTACAACATCAGTAAAATGGATTGGAGGAAGCTACTTTATTAAATAAACTCCAAAAACCATCAGCCCCCTCTCCCAGCCCCGCTGCAGCCACAGGGACACGTGAGATCCAGAGCCTCCCACGAGGGATGGCAGCCCTGGGAAAGGCCCAGTTTGCTCCTCACAGGCTGCACTGTGACCAGGGGCTGACCAGGGGTGACCAAGACTGACCAAGGGCTGACCAGGGGCTGCCCAAGCAACCCGTGACCTCACGAGCTCAACCTCAGGGCTTCCAGTCTTGGCATGACAGTGATTCCAATTTCCAAAAGAAAAAGCATTAAATAGCAGTTACACGTTGAAGGCTTCCCAGAGCAGGGAGAGGCTTTCCCTGCAGAAGGAAATTGCTCTGACCAAGCTGTCAGATGCCCCACGTTGCACAACAATCAGTGTCTGAAGGAATTTGTTCCCATGGTAGTTCCACCTGCACGATTGGCTGTGCTTGTTCTCTTCCGGATGCAGCCTTTCCAGAGCCTGGGTTTAAGCTACACTCTTCATTCAAGCACAGGTCTTCATTGAATCAAGCCAACAGGAAAGAAAATCAGCATTCAGTCTTCACCACCCCACTCGAAGAAGTCAATTATAAAAACAAATTAAAAAACAAAATCAACGCAAACACATCTCTGACAAGTGGACAGTAAACGAAGAGATGCCTGGATGAGACACGCGGGTGCTGGGGACCAAGAGAGGGAGATCTGAAAGGTTCCCCACCCCTGGGAGCATCCTGAAGGTGCACACACCACCAACACAGGGCTTCAGGTGCTTCTCCCAGCGGTGGAATTGCAGTTGGGAAGGGCCAGGCTGTTCCTGGCTGTGGAAAAGGGGCTCAGGCAGCAAGAAAGGACCCACAGAGCCGACCCATGACAGCAAATCCATGATGGCAGGAATGGGGAGAGCTTGGCTCTGTAGTCTCAGCCACCTTCCACAGCCCAGACCCCATTCCCAGACTGGGAACACACATGGACACTCAGGAACGTGTCAAATGTGGTCCCAGGTACCACACAACGTGCAGAAGCCACATTCCCACTCCTATGGGAAACTGAGCCCTGATTTTCCAAGCCCCCCATTTAGGATTGAACCACAAGTTTTGAGTGCCTTTTTTCCTCCCCTTAAAAAAAAAAAAGAAAAAGACAACAAAGGTGCTAGCAAGTGTTTGCCCAAAAGCAGGAAGGCAGGACAGAATGTGGGAGAACTGTCACCATCTGCTCCCAAAGTACCAGCCCAGCACAGGGGCTGCCCAGACAGCAGCACTGGGGACAGCCAGGAACTACTCCCACCACCAGGATGTCCCCCTGCCCTCGGAGGAATCAGCTGCGTTGCTTTTGGTGTCAGGCCAAGGTGCTTTGCTCAGGTAAAGCCTTTGCATCCCCAAGCAGCTTTCCCTGAGCAAGGGCCGGAGTCAGAGGCTTCTCTGGGAACATTCAGCTGGTCTAAGGTACAGTAACAGCGACCTGGAAAGGCTCCTCCTCCTCCAGCTCCACCCAAAACCCGAAGCTTGCAGGGATGGAAGAGCAGCAGGAGCCGCCCCGGCCCGGCCCCGCCCCGGCTGCAGCGGATCCCGCGTGTCCTTGGCCCTGTCCAGAGGATACTTTGATCTGTGGTGATGGCTGAAGTATTTACAGGTATTTGCAGCAGGTATTTACAGTCCTTCTGCAGCCCGCAGGCCGATTTTCTCCTCCTCTGCTCCCAGTCAGTCCGGAGTGGGCTTCCGTAGGGAGAAGGGCCGGATGTTGAAGTGCCTGCTCAGCTGGCTCACCTGGGGAAGGCAGACACGGGATTGGGTTATCCTGGATCCCGGGGGGTTATCCCGGCTCCCAGGCATGAGCAGCAGAGCAGGCAGAGCCCCAGACCTTTGTTCCCACCCAGCCCCTGCCAGCCACTGTGCCCAGAGCACCCCTGCCCAGCCCCAGCCCTGTCCCAGGCACTGCTTCCTCAGGGAACAGCCCTGCTCCCTTCCCAACCTTCCCAAACAACATCTGGGAGCAGGCTCACCCTCTGCTTTTCCCCTCCACAGGGGCAGGAGTTGGGAATGCTGAGCCCAGACCTGCAGGATTTTACCCTCCTCCTTCATTACTCTGTTTAAATTCATTTGATCATCTCAGATATCTCTATAAAATATTCCTGAATCCCTTCAAAGTCAGAGCTGGATAATTTACTTCCTGCAAAAGGAGGCTGAGCTTGACACAGTCAGGGCAGAGGCTTTAATCCTAATCATTCTCCCCAAATTCAGAGCAGTTTGGGATTAAGCCCCAATCCCAAAGCCTTTGAAGGCTCTTCAGCTCAAAGTGAAGAGGAGCTGGCACAGATGGGCCCTTGGAAAGGCAGAGGGAGGGAAAGAGGGAGCAGAGAGGAGCAGAGCACTGGGAATCTCCCAGTAGGGCATGGGCAGGAGGATTACACCACCAGCTCAGCCCCATCTCCAGCTGTGATTCCAAGACCAAATTTATTTAAGCTTCTTAGTAATTCAAATCCTTCTTGCCCAGAAGCCTCATTACACTAATTGGAAAGACAAGGCAACCTGGCTATTACTCCTTGGCTGTAATTACAGCTGGGACACGACTCCACAGGCTCTGGGGTGGAACTGGGGCTCCCAGGGGAAGGGGCTTCCCAAGGAGGGTGTCCCCACTTCAGCTGGGACACGTGACCCCTTGTCCTCCTTCCTCAGCAGCTTCCCAGTGGGACTCTGGGCTTCTCCAAGTTTGTTCTGTTAATCCAAACTCAGAGCATGAGGAGGAAACCAATCCCTGGATCTGTGCACAGATGGACAGGAGGAAGGGAGGCCCTGGAGCTGCTGTGTTCCCACTTCCCCCAGCAGAAAATCCCCACTCCAGCCTGGCTCTCTCAGCACCTTGGAGACCTCAGTGGGAGATTCAGAGCCCCTTGCAGGGCCTAAAGGGGCTCCAGGAGAGCTGCAGAGGGACTGGGGACAAGGCATGGAGGGACAGGACCCAGGGAATGGCTCCCACTGCCAGAGGGCAGGGCTGGATGGGATATTGGGAATGAGGAATTGTGCCCTGGCAGGGTGGGGAGGGGCTGGGATGGAATTCCCAGAGCAGCTGGGGCTGCCTCTGAACCCCTGGCAGTGTCCCAGGCCAGGTTGGACACTGGGGTTGGAGCACCCTGTCCCCAGGGACAGTGGAATGTGTCCCTGCCATGGCAGGGGTGGCACTGGATGGGCTCTGAGGTCACTCCCAACCCAAATTCCAGGATTTTGTGCTTGGTTTCCCACTCATCTGACACACCCCAGGGGAAGGACAGCCCCTGCCACATCCTGTGCAGTTCCCTTCAATCCCATGCAAGCCACAAGGAATCCACCCCAAATCCCACAGGCTCACAGAACCATTCCCAGCCATATTCCCAGTTTCACACAGAGCACTCCCTGCCCCAAGCAGCAGCACTCCCAGCCACAGCCCAGCCCCAGGAGGTGCCACCTACCACGACCACTCCGTAGTGGATGTGTGCCAGGGTGAGGAAGGCTGTCAGCAGGTACAGCAGGAGCGTTTCACTGCCTGGAGCCAGCCCAGACACCACCAGGAGCAGCACGGCCGCGATGGGCAGCAGCATCCAGTTGAGGGGCTGGCACCGTGTGCTGCTCATCTGGCACACGATCAGCTGGCACTGGGGGGACAGGGACAGAGCCTGAGCCTGCTGTGGGCTCTGGGAGCAACAGATGTTTGTCCCCAGAGCAGAGGGGATGGGCACTTGTGTGATCTGTGACACTGTCCCTGTGCTGGCACTGCTGGGGCACCTCCAGTGCTGGGGGCAGCTCTGGGCCCCTCCTGACACAAGAGAGACCTGGAGGGGCTGGAGCTGGGAAGGGAATGGAGCTGGGAAGGGAATGGAGCCCCAGGAGAGGCTGAGGGAGCTGGGAAGGGGCTCAGCCTGGAGAAAAGGAGGCTCAGGGGGGACCCTGTGGCTCTGCACAAGTCCCTGACAGGAGGGGACAGCCAGGGGGGATCAGGCTCTGCTCCCAGGGAACAGGGACAGGACAAGGGGAAATGGCCTCAGGCTGGGCCAGGGCAGGCTCAGGCTGGACATCATGAGGAATTTCCCCATGGAAAGGGTTGTTAAACATTGGAAAAGGCCCAGGGCAGTGGTGGAGTCCCATCCCTAGAGGGATTTTAAAACCCCCTGGATGTGGCACCTGGAGCAGGGGTGACCTTGGCAGTGCTGGGGGACAACTGGACTCAGTGGTCTCAGAGGGCTTTTCCAACCTTAACATTCCCATTATTCTACCACTAGGCAGCTAAATTAAATTTTGACCAAAAATGTAGCCCTCCCATTTTAAGTTTATCCCCAAAAGGAGGCAGGGACTCCTTTCCCATCAGCACTTGGCTGCTCACAGAACATGTGAAAAATCAATTTAACCAATTCTCCAGTCCCTCAAGCATAAAGCAGAAGCTCTTACAGAGATGTTGGCAAAGGCTGTTCCAACCATGAAATAGAAGAGCCTGGGCTGGACCTCCAGGATGTCGGTGGGGGACAGGAAGATCCAGGTGGTGCAGAGCAGGAACAGCAACACCGGGGACACCAGGGGCAGCAGGATTTCATACACAGAGTGGTGCTTCAAGGTGTTATTTTTATAGGCCCTGAAACACAAGCAAAGAAATGAAAATGCATGGAATGACTGAGAAATCCCTGGTGCTGCCTGCAGTAAGTACTTGAAGGGGCTCCAGGAGAGCTGCAGAGGGACTGGAGTGATAGGACAAGGGGGAATAATTTCCCACTGCCAGAGGGCAGAGATGGATGGGATGTTGGGAATTAAGAATTCTTGTTGTGAGGGTGGTGAGACCCTGGCACAGGGTGCCCAGAGCAGCTGTGGCTGCCCCTGGATCCCTGGCAGTGCCCAAGGCCAGGCTGGACAGAGCCTGAAGCACCCTGGGACAGTGGGAGCTGTCCCTGCCCATGGCAGGGGGTGGCACTGGATGAATTTTCCACCCCCTTCCCACCCAAACCCTGCTGGGGTTCTACAAAACTCACTTGTAGAAGTTGTACAGGCTCATGGGCAGGGTCACAGTGAGGGCACAGGCTGGAAGAGAAAAGTGCCACGTTAGTGCCCCGGGGCACAGGGGACACCCCATGCACCCCGAACAGGAGGCTCTGGCTGGGCTCTGCTTTAAATTCCCTGCACCAAAAATAGCTCCTGGTGCCCCAGGAATAGCTCAGCACATTTGGAAGAAGCTGCTCTCAAGTCTGGCCCCAGAGCTGTAATTAAAAGTTAAAGTCTGCTGTAAGTTGAAGACATTTCCATTTGAAAGGGCTGCATTAAGGAGCTCGGGTTTTGTGCTTTTAAACAGTGACAAAGCTTAATTATAATACAACTCTAATGAGACACGAGTGCACACGCCTCAAATGACATGGCTGGGCACAAAAGTTTTCACAAGAAAGACGATTTGCTGTTTCTCTGGCTGTGTGCAGACATTTCCAGTGGCCACGTTGCCAAAAAGTTGTCATTTAACTGGATAAATGATATAAAGCACCCAAATAACTGAAAAATCCTGACCTAAATCAGAACCATCAACATTATCCATGATATTCCAGCACAACTCCTTCCCTGTTTATCCAGCAGAAGGTATGTGAACAGAGCTGGAAATATTCCTGCTTTAATAACCCAGCTCCTCTCCCCCGTGTGGGAACTGGGCTCCATTTCTCATATAGGAAAAGCACATTCATTATTCATGTCAAGTCACAGCTGTCAAAGGAAAGCTGGGAACATCTACCTGATAAAAGTGCAAGTACATTTAACACACTAATTAACTCAAAATTAAGCAATTACAAAGAACACCTGAAGGGAAACAGAAAATAAACTGAGCAGAACTTGTGATTTAGGCAATGGCACTGAACAACATCAGCTCAGCTCTACCCTTTGCAGTGGCTTATTTTGACTGACCACAGGAGAGCGAGGCTGAGCCTTTATTTCAATTTTATTATAATTATTATTATAATGATGTAATGTTCAGGTGGGTGGATGGAGGGCAGGATCCCCAAACAGCAGAGCTCCCACCCACCTCCATGGCTGCAACCTCCCTCCCACGCTGTGTTTGGGCTCTGGGGTGAGAGGGAGCCCCAGAGCAGCAAAACAAAAGTGTCCTGACCCCTCCAAACCAGCCCAAGGCTGGGGAGGCTCCACTGACAGCCAGGTCCCACCACCCCCTGCACATTGGGCTTTATCCCCTGGAAACTCTGGGTTTACCACACTGGTTTTACCCCCAGGCTCTCACTGAGGACAAACTAAGCTTGGCTGGAGTGAAGTCAGCCCAGGCAGAGCAGAGTTAAGTTCTCCAAAATAACTCTGCAGGAGACAACCCTGTTTTGAAATCCTGGGAAAGATTTTCAGGCTGTGAGAACACCCTCAATTAGTCACTTCAACAACAGCCCGGGGGCAGCAAACAGAGCAGTGTTAGCAGGTCATTAGCAGGGGTTTGGGAAAAAGGTGAAGTTTAAAAGACAGGCTTCAACATGGAGTTTCTTACCAATAATCATTGCAGTGAATAGGTCTCTATATAAGAAATTAAACAGGAAAGGTGCATACCAGGCCTCAACTCCCACAAAGGCTGTCACTATGTAGACAATTGAAATGGTCTGAAAGAAAGCACAGGACAAGCAGGGGTGAGAAATGAGATGGGCAAGTCTGGCAGCACCTGGCTGGCAGCACCTGGGCTGGCAGCACCACACGTGTGCCAGGCAGCTCCAGAGAAAGGCAGCTCTAAGCTATGACATGTTCAGTCCTACCCACCAGCAGGAAGGAGTAAAATAAAACAAATCCACAAATATCCCACGTTACCAGGTGTAGGAAGGAAGATCTGCTGAGAAGGGATTGGATTGGGCAGTGCCCATGCCCTGTGCTGGCACTGCTGGGGCACCTCCAGTGCTGGGGGCAGCTCTGGGCCCCTCCTGCCAGGAGAGACCTGGAGGGGCTGGAGCGTGTCCAGGGAAGGGAACAGAGCTGGGAAGGGAATGGAGCTGGGAAGGGAATGGAGCCCCAGGAGAGGCTGAGGGAGCTGGGAAGGGAATGGAGCCCCAGGAGAGGCTGAGGGAGCTGGGAAGGGAATGGAGCCCCAGGAGAGGCTGAGGGAGCTGGGAAGGGGCTCAGCCTGGAGAAAAGGAGGCTCAGGGGGGACCTTGTGGCTCTGCACAAGTCCCTGACAGGAGGGGACAGCCAGGTGGGGTCGGGTTCTGCTCCCAGGGAACAGGGACAGGACAAGGGGAAATGGCCTCAGGCTGGGCCAGGGTTGGACATCAGGAGAAATTTCTGCATGGAAAGGGTGCTCAGGCCTGGCAGGGGCTGCCCAGGGAGGTGGTGGAGTCTCATCCCTGGAGGAATATAAAAACCACGTGGAAGTGGCACTTGGGGCCATGGGCCAGCGGTGGCCTTGGCAGTGCTGAGGACAAGGCTGGACTCGATGGTCTCAGAGGGTTTTTCCAACCTCACTGATTCCATGAGGAGGACATGACCAGGAGCTGCAGGAGAGATGCCCCGGCACAGCCTTGAACTCTCGAGGTGACCACAGCACAGGTTTTACACAAGTTGCAGTGACCCTGGAGGGGTCATTCAGGGACTCTTCCTTATCCATCAGCTGCTGGATTACAGGGAGAAGCTCACCAGGGCTATTTCAGCTTTAATAGTCCCCTGAAGCTGGGTGGAACACGCTGCTCTGCCCTCCACCCCTGCCTTTCTCCAGCAGGCAGCTCAAAGACCTGGGTTAAGCAACATTTTGGGAGAAAGGATCAGAGTACAGTCAGGGCCCAGCTCTGGTCTGCTTGTAGTAGGAGAAATGATTATTCCAATTAATGCAGCTGCATTAATTGAACTCTCCTTCCAACTCGTTGCATTTCCCACCCAGCATCTGACAAACCAGAGGATAAATAAATGGACATAAGATAATCAGGTAAAAGGAAGAAGCTTTTTTACAATGAGGGTGCTTGCCCAGAGAAGCTGTGGCTCCCTCATCCCTGGAAATGTCCAAGGCCAGGCTGGACAAAGCTTGGAGCAGCCTGGGCTGGAGGAAGGCACTGCCAGGTGAGCTGCCTCATCCCCAGCTCCCAGTTCTCTTCAGGAAGAGCTTCCTGCAGAGAATTCCTTAAGGAGGGATGGACACACCAACACCCCAAGGGTCCATCACCATCAGTCTCAACACCCACTGCCCAGGGACCATGGTCTGGAGGGGCACCTCCCCAGTGATCTTTGCTACAGGAACTGCAATTAACAAGCCAATTACCTCTGCTGAATTTTTGAGCAAGATCCTGCCAGTGCCAAAAGGCATCCCAAACTTCCAGGCTTTACCCACACTGGTACCATGTGGGGAACTACATAAAGCAACCATTCCAGTGGGCAAAACATGCAGGAAGCAGGGAGAGGAGAGCCAAGACCATGTCCATCCTTCAAGCCTTGTTTGTCATGGAGAGTCCCTGTCCACGGACCGACTCCATGACTGACAAGGCTTTGGATCCACAGCAGAACACACCCCTCAGTGGGCAGCACTGCACCCAGCAGCTTCTCAGGGCGTCAACTCACCACCTGGCTGACGTCATATCCCCAGGGCAGGAAGAGAATCCCTGTGTTATACTTCTCCCAGTGGGAGAGGATGAAGGAAAACAAGACCACCCACAGCAGGAGGTAGAGCACGAAGACGCTGACGCCGGTGGAGCCCCGGCCGAAGGTGGAGTACACGGTGACCACGAAGTACACGCAGGCCCAGCTGTCCAGGCCGTGGTCAAAGAGCTCTCCCAGGGGGGTGCTGGAGTTGGTCCGGCGTGCCTGCTTCCCATCAACACCATCTGGGAAGAGGGAGAGAAAAATGGATGATGTGTTAAGTCTTTGTGCCAGGGCTTAGGAGCTCTCAGAGAAATACATCACACCTGAGATAGCTCAGCTACCCAGAACGGCATAAAATTAGCAGGATGGCTTCTGAGGTAGTTTTGGAAACAGAAAACGGTTTAATAAAAGGCAAATTAACAAAGCTCTTATGGAGAAAAAATGAGCCAGGGGCAAGAGGTTCTTGCTGCTGCTAAAATACCCCACAATAGTGAACATTTCCTTTGTTCTCTTCTTCTTCTAGTGAATTACCTAGGTGATTACTCTTGGTCTCTGTCTAATCAGACAGCCCCAGGTTTGAGTGGAAGTCCAAAAGGTCCTATGAGGTGTCTTTTGTACCAAATTGGGAGAGAAACTTCTGGGCTTTTTGCCTTTTTAAGCAGATAAAGAATAATTTAGTCACTCCATCAACAGGGGGCACATTCCTACACATGGAGCTCTCCTGGACACTCCACACAAAGCAATGGGCCAGGGAAGAGCAGCTTTCCCCATTTCCACCCTCAGTCACTGAGTGGACTCCCCACCCCCTGCTCCATGGGAGGCTGGAAAATGCAACAGTCTGATGAGATTATATTTATTTCGTTGTATTTCCTTTATATTCCTTAGAGCAGTTTCTTCCTGTGCCTAAAGGAGGTCCAAGAGAGCTGGAGAGGGACTTGGGACAAGGGATAGAGGAACAGGACACAGGGAATGGCTTCAAAGTGGAAAAGGGGAAATTTGGGTGGGATATTGGGAAGGAATTCTTGGCTGTGAGGCCTTGGCACAGGTTGGCCAGAAAAGCTGTGGCTGCCCCTGGATCCCTGGAAGTGTCCAAGGCCAGGTTGGATGGAGGTTGGAGCAACCTGGTGTTGGATTAGGCATGTTTACACAGGCATGTTTTGTTTGTTTACAAACAAATACATACTATGTGAACCTTTATGAGACCTTAAGAATTCTCTACAAATTCATTTCCCACATTTGGGATAGTGGAAAGTGTCCCTGCCCATAGCAGGGGGTAGAACCAGAGGATTTTGCAGGTCCTTTCCAACCCAAACAATTCTGGGATTCTCTGATTATTTAGAGCAGACCCAAGACAGAGTTTCAAAGTTCATCTCAAAGTCAATTCCAGTTTCCTCCTTTCCCATCAGATGCCCAGGGACAACTTCCTTGTCTCCACATTGCAAAGCAGCTCCCAGAAACTGCTGGGAGCACACAATATAACACTTCCCATGGGGAGAGAGGGAACACAATCACAGCATGAGTGGGTGACCCTGAAAACTCTTACCTAACGTGTAGGCCATGAAGTTGAGGAGCCCCACCACGATCCACACACCATTTGGAACATGCTGGTGATCAGGAGCTGCAGGGATCAGACAGACCAGAGTCAGGACAGTTCAGGATGTGCTCCCTGACGGTTTATTTTGGCCCAAAAAGCACAGCCACGAGGACTCAAACAGTGAATCTGGGATGTGAGCTTTGCAGGATGAGATGGCAGAGCTGCCCCATAGCAGCTCATAAAACCAGGTCAGTGAGGACTTTGCCTTTCAGGATATATTATTTGTCCTTTGCTCCCAGCTCTCTGAAATCGTGGGATCTGAGAACTGGGGCCAGTTCTGCAGTGCCACTGCAGGCTGTGTGGAAGTGCGTGCAGAGGACACTCCTCAGTCAGTCACTGGCTCACAGAGCATCAAGTGGAGCCTCTTTGATGTGGCAACTCCCTGCCCCCGCAGGAACATGCCAGGATTCCCCGCCCAGTCTCCAGTCCCATCCTGCCAATGGAAACCGAGCTCTTCCCTAACAGCACCTCCACCTCCTCCAGCACGGCTCAGGCAGGGAGCCAGCAGAGCTGGCTGCTCCTCACCCCATGCCCACACTCGTGCAGCAAGGCTTTGTGAATTTCCTGGGATCACACCTTCAATTTCTCCTCTGATGGACAATGTTTTATTTTGTATCATGAGAAAAAATGGAATGAACGTGAACATGATCCAGATTCAAGCTACTACCCAAAATAAAACCTAATTTGGGACTTTCTGCATGCTGATTAATACCCACACTGTGTTGGTTGTGGTAGAAGCAGAGTAACAATTCATTCTTCTTGTCCAGCACCTTTCTCCCCTGTTAATATTTATTTCCTAATGGATATCGTGGTAGGCTGCAATCAGGGAGCCCAAAGAGAAGGGCAGGAAGAGGCATGGATCCTTGGCAGCAGGAGGGCACAGGGAGGTCTCTGGGGGAATGGTGATTCTGTGAAATGCCACCTCCTGTTTCCTCAGGGCAGCAGGATGGTGCCCTTCCAGCAGCAAAGGGAAGGAGGGTACCACATCTGCAAAGCCATCCAAGGAGGAGGGAAGGCACAAAATTCTGGAGCAGCACCAGGAGAAGTTCTCTCTCCGAGCAGGACATGTAAAACATGTATGTGAAAGGGTCCCAAGCCATGAGCTTCTCCATCCTTCCAAAGCCAATTTTTGAGAGGCTGGGAGAGTTGGGGATGTCCAGCCTGGAGAACAGAAGGCTCCAGAGAATTCTCAGAGGCCCTTCCAGGGCCTAAAGAGGCTCCAGGAGAGCTGGAGAGGGTGGAACAAGGGCCTGGAGGGACAGGACAAGGGGGAATAGATTCCCACTGTCAGAGGGCAGGGATGGATGGGACACTGGGGCTTGGAGCAACCTGGGATAGTGGAAGGTGTCCCTGCCCCTGACAGGAGGTGGGACTGGATGGGCTTTAAGGTTCCTTCAACCCAAACCATTCTGGGATTCCATGATTCTGGATGTCTGATGCCCTGGGGGTTTTCACCTTGAGCTACTGACAGCTTTTACTCCCATGGCTCATGAATCTTTACAGCCCAAACCCTGGCCAACAGCCACAGGTGTCACCTGAACCTTCAACAGCTGTGACTTATCTACCAATAAAGGCAATCCCAAGAAAGCAGGATTTCTGCCATGTAACTGTGTTTTGATGATGGGTCCAGTTTAGAACTCCACAAACTCTCCTGAGCAACTGAAACCAGACCTGGCAGGGTCTAAGGGAGAGAAAAACACAGAGGAGAAGCTCCTGAGAATTATCACACTGCATTAATGCTTTCCCTGGGACTCCTCCATGTGCAAAGGAACATGACTGAACTGTTGGATTCGCAGACAGATGAACATGGGGACTGTTAGAAAAGTTTAAAGCTGTGAATGGTGAAGCTCAGAAAGAGGATTTGGCCTTGTTAGTCTGATGTGCTGGTGGTTTTGCCAATGGGGGAACAAGCTGGGATGTGAAAAACAAGGCTCTACCAGCTGATTTCAGGGAAGCAGCACTTCCTAACATTTTCCTGTTAGATTTTCAAACAAGGGCACTGGGTTGTTTGCTCTGCAGGCAGAGCCAATTCCAACCCAAGACTCCAGTTGTCTCCTCCTCCCTGTCCCACCCACTGCCAGCCAGGAACACCTTTCCCTGGCAGCCAGAGGGAAGGTGTCACACTCTGACAAGTCCTTGTCACAAAACCCAGAGAGTTCAATCCCCTCCTCTGTCCCAGTCACTTTGGGAAGGCCCAGACCCAGAGGCCTCACCAATTCCCAGCAGAGGAGGTGAGCCAGATTTCCCACCTGACCAGGAACATGCAGCCTTACCAGAAGCATAAAAGTCAGGGTCGAAGTATGCCATGAGGAAGAAGTTGAAGACAAGCAGCAGGAAGCCAGAAAACGTTATCAAATTTGGGGCCAGCCAGGTAGGGAAGATCTATGGGAAAGCAGCAAAAGAACAGATGAACTCATTAAAACATGGACTGGGGAGCAGGCGCTGCTCCAGCCATGGTTGCACTGTCTGGGTGTTAGACAACACTGCCAGGAGCAGTTGGAACATCCTGGGCAGCAGGAAGCATGGGGCTGGGATGCAGGCATTCAGGGATTGGGGGCAGGCTGCAGGCAGCCCCTCACTCATTAGTGGCACCACAAACGAAGCAGCTGATGGTGTTACAGAGCTGACCTGGGCTGTGCTGTCCTGCCCAGGGTGGGACAGGGACTCACCTTCACGATGGCGTTCCAGAAGGGATGCATGACATACAGGGACAGGGGGTTGCTGTCCACGGCGCTGTACTGGGAAAGGGAAACAAAAACCAACAGTTAGGGCTCCAGCAACCTGCAGAAACAGCCAGACATCTGGAATCTTCTGAGCCACATCTGTGTGGAACCCCCACAGGACTCCTGATGTACTCCCCAGCCTCTGGAAATGCCAGCTCCAGATCTATGAGTGGACACAAGCAAGGAGAAAAATGCTGATCCTTTCAACTGCTTCCAACTGCTCTGCCCCACCTGGATGAGGAGAAATGCTGTGGGTCCTACCCCCTAGCAGTGCCATCTGTCACCTCTGGAAATGCCAGCTCCAGCTCTCTGAGTGGACACAGGCAAGGAGCAAAATGCTGATCCTTTCAACTGCTTCCAACTGCTCTGCCCCACCTGGATGATGAGAAATGCTGTGGGTCCTACCCCCCAGCAGTGCCATCTGTCACCTGCTCTGCTGTGACCCCTTTGTTCCCTTGCTGGTCCCAGTCTCCATCCTCACTTCTAGCAGTGGGACTGGGAGCCCCTTGAGCAGGATGGGTCTCAGAGGGCCCCTCTCCACTGAGGAGCTGAGATTTCACCAGAGGCAGCTTTGGAAATGGGGAGGGAGAGCTCGTACCCCTCATCCTATCATTTGAGGTGCTCAGGGTGTGTTTGTGGTAGGGGAAATAGAAATAGAAATAAAAATCAATGATCTAGACAAGGCATGAAACAACTTCCAGATAGAAAGTTAAAATTTGACATCATTTGGCTCTCAAGAGCAGCACGAGCCATTATCTGCTCTCACAGCCCCTTCCAAACACAGATTACCCTGGCTAAAGTCCTCTTCTCCCAGGAACACTTTGATAAGAATGCCAAGAACAATCCCATAGGCTACCAAACTCCTGGGCTCACATGCTCGGTGCTGGGCTGGGCAGAACCTGCTGCTCACCCACCTGCTTGGGACAGCACCCCCAGCTCCAGCACAGCATCTGCCTGAGTCCAGTCCCAACCACAGAATCCCAGAGTGGTTTGTGTGGGAAGGAACCTTCCAGAAACTCCAGTGCAAGCCCCTGCCATGGGTAGGGACAGCTCCCACTGTGCCAGGGTGCTCCCAGCCCCATCCATCCTGGCCTTGGGCAGTGCCAGGCATCCAGGGACAGCCACAGCTGCTCTGGGCACTCTGTGCCAGGGCCTCAACCCCTCACAGCCAATAATTCCTTCCCAATATCCCACCTAACTCCCTTTTTTCACTTTGAAGCCATTCCCTGTGTCCCATCCCTTCATCCCTTGTCCCAAGTCCCTCTCCAGCCCCTGTCACTGCACCCATGGATTGCTCCAACCTGTTCCTCTCCTTGTCTGCATTCCCCACTTTTCCCTGGAAGCCCAGAAGTGGTGGGAAAGGGCAAAGCAAAACCCCCCCAAGAAACACAGCAGGACCAAGAAGGGATAAGGGACCAAGATGGGTCTCGCTGGGGTCCCATTTCACAGCATTTGCTCCCTCCTGGGTGAATCCCATCCTTGGCAAGGATTTCTGTACCCCCTGCCTGTGCAGGGTCAGTCCATCTCCCTGGGATTCAGCCCCAGAGGTTGTGTCCCCACAGGAGCAGCAGAGCAAGAAGCAACAAACCCCAAAGCCGTATGGAGGCAACTCTAAGCCACAAGGAATTTCCAATCTCAGCTTAATGCAATTTTGGGGGGCAGAATTCCAAATGCTTTACAAGATAATAGGATTTTGAAGCACCAGTTAGGGGAGGAGGAGAGACTGATTTAATCTCATTATCCCCAAAACAGCCTGGAACAAGAAAACAGATGCAAGGCTTGGAGTGAGGCAGGGGAAGAGCTCCAGAGCCTCCATGCCCATGCTTGGAGGGTACCTCAGGGAAGTTTCACCCGGCTCATGGCTTGGGAAGTTTCCCTCTCTCCCTGCAAGAGCTGGGGATAATATTCAATAAACAGCTTTTCCCCATGGCCACACATGTTCCCACCTTGCTTGCAGAACTCAAAGAGCTGGCAAGAGCAGTTTCTTGGAGAAAGGGCAGCTGCTCTGCAGAGGTTTGCTGGTGCAACCATGGAATATCCTGGGTTGGAAAGGACCCACAGGGATGCTGGAGTCCAACCCCTGTCCCTGCCCAGACCCCCAACAATCCCACCCTGCACATCCCTGAGAGCATTGTCCAAATGTTCCTGGAGCTCTGGCAGCCTCAGGGCTGTGCCCATTCCCTGGGGAGTCTGGGCAGTGCCCAGCTCTCTCTGGGGGAAGAACCTTTCACAATATCCAACCTAAACCTCCCTGGCACAGCTCCAGCGGTTCCCTTGGGTCCTGTCCCTGTCACAGAGAGCAGAGATCAGAGCAGCCCCTCAGGAGGAAGCTGATGACATCCATGAGCTTCCTCTCAGTCTCTTCTCCAGCTGAACAAGCCAAGTGCCCACCGTGTGCCCCCTCCAGACCCTTCCCCATTGGGTCTGTGCCCCTCTGGATTCTCTCCCACAGCTTCAGATCCTTCCTATGCCCCCAGCTCCTGCCAGGCTCCAGCCAGGACACTCCTCTGTGTGCTGAGCAAGGCCAGCCATTCTGTGCCCACTCTGGGGACACCCTCGGTCACAGAGACAGAACCAGGGCAGCTCTGGTGCCAGGCTGGCTGCCACCCTTGGGGACAGCACTCTGGACAGCCAGGACACGGCTGCCTGCCCAGGACAGCTGCTCCCAGAATACCAATGAGCTGCCAGGCACCTTCAGGGTCAGATCCCAAGACATCCTGGCCATGCTCAGCCTCCTCCAGCTGCTTTTCCTGTCAGGGTCTTCCTTACAAACTACTAAAGTTGTCCCTTCCACCTCTTCACTTGTCAACCACAAACCCAGCAGTGTTTGAGCCTGGCACTGGCTCCATCATTCCCTCACCTCATCCTCACTGGAAATCAGTGTCACCTTCTGCATTTTGGACCTCCACACACTGGTCTAGTGACTCACATCCCTCTATAAATCGTTCTTCTATCACGACTAGTGATTCCCACCAGCCTGGACTCTGGATTTCTGCCCCTTTGCCCCTTTTTCAGGGAAAGAAGGTTAAAGGAAAAGGACAAGTGCCCAGAAGGAATTTCAAACACCCCAGAGTCTCCTTCCCAAAGCAGTCAGGTATTTGTAAATGGCCCTGCTCTAAAATAGCTCCGTGCTCACAGACACAGCTTCTCCTCACGGCTGCAGGGAGGAGCCAACCAGCCCAGACAGCTCCCTTGGGACTGGGGTCAGAACTCCTCAGGGAAAGAGCAAAACCAGCAGCAACAATCCCTGGCAGCACACAGGAGCCTCCTGTCCATGCCAGGATGGCTCCAGGGAGCCACAGGCACCCCAAGAGTTGGGGACAGGCCCGGTGGCTGTGGTGCCATCGCAGACGAGCTGGCTGGCGTCGTTACGGGATTTACAGACACAAATGGCTTGTATGGCTTCAACCCAACATTAATCCTGCAACCAGGACACCTCTGGGAGATCCAATTATGTGTCCAAAGAGGAAAAAAATACAGATTTATAGCCCAGATTCTTCTAATGGTCTTCCTGTCCCGGAAAAAACAATTCTGCTTTGAAGTAATCTGGTTACACGGAGCCAGCAGCAGAACAAACATTGCCACAGAATCCTGGAGAATCCTGAGCTGGGAGGGAGCCACATGGGGTCACCAGGTCCAGCTCCTGGCCCTGCAGAGGACATGCCAAGAATCCCACCATGTGCCTGGTGTGATTCACACCATCACCACTGTCTGGGCCCAGAGGTGTTGGGGTGTGACACCCAGGTGGGCTGGGGCAGCACAGCACTGGTGGCACCTGGGCTGAGGACAGAACAAAGATGGATTTGCACATCCCATCTTTCTCCAGGCAGGATCAGGACACTCAGCAGAGCAGCTCCAGCAAGTCCACAAGGCTGCTCCCCACAAATCTCCTTAAATACAAAGAGGGCACAAGGCTAAGAACCTTCTCCCCCTCAGGCTCAAGATAAGGCAGGAGGCAGAAAACTCCACCAACCCCAGCAAATGGAAGTGAGCAGAGCTGTGCCAGGTAAAACAAGGCACGTTTGCCCTATGCCCACCCTTGGCCAGCGTGTGAGGAGTCACTTCACCCTTTAATGGTACTGATTAACTCGAGCCCTGTTTGCCTTTTCCAAGGTCACTTCTCAGCTGGCAGCAGAAGGGAGAGTGTTGGCAGTGCAGAGCTGCACCCACCACACGAGCCCGTGGCTTTGGAAGCTGCAGAAAGGATGTGGATGTCCTGGCTGTGTGTCCCAGCTGCAGCCTGTGTTTCCTGCCTGGGCTTCGCTGTGCAGGGTTCAGACATCCAGCAATGAAAGATGCTCCAAAATAAAGCATAAAGTCACAGAATCACTGAGGCTGGAGAAATTCTCTCCAAACATCGAGTCAAACCATGCTCTGGCACTGCCAAGGCCACCACTGTCCAATATCCCCTGGTGCCACATCCACAGGGCTTTTAAATCCCTCCAGGGATGGAGACTTCAGCCCTATCCTGGGCAGCTGTGCCAGGGATGGACAGCCCTTTCCAGGTGGGAATTGTTCCCAACATCCAACCTGAGCCTGCCCTGGCACAGCTTGGGGACATTTTCCTTTGTCCTGTCCCTGTCCCTTGGCTGTACCTCCTGTCAGGGACTGGTGCAGAGCCACAAGGACCCCCCTGAGCCTCCTTTTCTCCAGGCTGAGCCCCTTCCCAGCTCCCTCAGCCTCTCCTGGGGCTCCATTCCCTTCCAAGCTCCCTCAGCCCCTCCTGGGGCTCCATTCCCTTCCCTGCTCCCTCAGCCTCTCCTGGGGCTCCATTCCCTTCCCAGCTCCATTCCCTTCCCTGGACACGCTCCAGCCACTCCAAGTCTCTCCTGGCAGGAGGGGTCCAGAGCAGCTCCAGGATCCAACTTTCTCTTCCCAAAGCTCCCTACAAGAATAACAGCAGAGAATTCTCTCCTGCTGGCAGGAGCCCAGGAGTGAACACCTGCAGGGTCCCAGCAAGGCCAGAGCACCATTCCTCAATAAGGAACTGCCACACTCAGCAGAAGCCCCCCCAGCCCCCTCAGCACGTGCTAATTCATTGGGAAAAGCACATTCCTGCCCTGCCAACACACTCTGATATTCACAGCCCTGCTTCTCAGACATCAGCTGGGAGATTCATGGAATCTCAGATTGCTTTGGATTGAATGGAGCTTAAAGCCCATCCAGTGCCACCCCTGCCATGGCAGGGACACCTTCCACTGTCCCAGGTCACTCCAAGCCCCATCCAACCTGGCCTGGAACACTTCCAGGGATGAAACAGCCACAGCTGCTCTGGGCAAACTGTGCCAGGGCCTGCCCACCCTGCCAGGGTAGAATTCAGGGCAGTCTCTCCCTCCAGCAGGCTGTGGCTCTGTTCTGGCACTGGAATCACGCCAGGGTGGGAAGGAGCTGACCAAGTCCTGACCCCATCCCACTGTTGTGTTGGTGCAGGGGAACTCATTTCCCCATGGATACATCAAAACTTGATGTTGATGGCAGGCTCTGGCAAGCAGCCTTCCAATTCCAGCTGCATCCAGAGCTCCCTGTGCTTGGGAGCAGTAAATATCCATGAATATGGGTCAGCACCGCTTCTGCTGCAGTGGGAGGTGATCAGCTGCACAGGGCTGCACAGATGGTGAGCTCAGGGCTGGGAGTGATGAACCTTCAGGGGTGCAGGTAGGAGACGATCAGTCAGCAATGAACCTCTGGAGTGGCAACCCAGGGATCAGAGCAGCGACTTGGGGGAGGGGGAAGAAAGGGCAGAGTCAAAAATGCAGGAAAAGGAAACTTGTTACAATAACACTGGGACAGCCGGAAGAATTTCCTATGTTGCCAGAGCTGGTCTGGAATTCAAAAATATAGGGAGGACGTACCTGAGAGTGGGATCAGACCATCTCTGTGTGCCCAAAGAGAACAGGAGGGACCAGGAGAGCAAGGCAGTGACAGCAGAGAAGGCAGCAGCCTCTCACCACCCCCAGACTTCCACAGCCCTGTGCTCTCCCCAAGGGCATATCCCAAAACCTGCTGCCTGCAGGGTCAGTGAGCTGCTCTGGCACCTGCAGGCTGGGATGCCCCTCACGGAGGCCATGAGGCTCCAGGGAGGTCAAACACTGGAAAGACCTCAGCCCCCCTGGATTTGATTTGGATTTGATCCCAACAAACCAACTATGATAACAGGACAGGGGGAATGGCCTGAAGCAGAAGTGGGGTGAGTTTGGATTAGGCCTTAGGAAGGAATTATTCCCTTTGAGGGTGGGCAGGCCCTGGCACAGGGTGCCCAGAGAAGCTGTGGCTGCCCCTGGATCCCTGGCAGTGCCCAAGGCCAGGCTGGATGGGGCTTGGAGCACCCTGTGATAGTGGAATGTGTCCCTGCCCATGGTAAGGGGTTGGAATTAAATTATCTTTAAGGCACTTCCCATCCAAACCAGTCTGGGATTCTGTGTCAATGCACAAGTCAGTGGAATAAAAGAGAATTTCTTACAATCCCTAGAAAAAGAAATCAAGTTGAACTTTTCTATTCAAGGAAGCCAAAAGCCCAGACACATCAGGAGATGATTCCAGGCAAAGCAAGGCACTGCAGGGAAGAAGGGGCAATGCTACCCCCATGTTTCAACATTTTTCAAAGGTTTTAACCTTTTTTTCCAAGGCACATTTCTGCCTCTCTCTCATCCTGCCTCTCCACAAAGAAGAAATTCACAATAACAGGAAAAACCCCACACTTCACATCCAGCTTTGTGCAAGATGTGAGGCAGAGTGGGTCAGGTCACTGACACAAACCCTTGTAGTGTGGCCACTCTTGGAGCCAGCCACGGGAAGTGATACTTGAATTTCCACAATGCCCTCCCAGTTCTCTTCCAAACCCTCTGGACAGCCAAAGACTCGCTGTTCATTAGCAATGAGTAACTTTTCTGATGGAATTCCCTGCAGCCAAGACTCAACAGACACCAGTAAACATTGCAGCAAAATTTCAGTGCAATTAAAGAGCCCCAAGACGGGCTGACAAGCAGCCCACGCTCTGTTTAAGTGAGAGTTATGCACACCTTGCAACACTCTAGGCATAAACTGGGACCCAGATCTGCTTTGCATGCCAAGGAGAGAGTGCTGGAAAAGCCACCCGGCCAAAGGCACCGGCAGGCTTAGCACTTGTCACCACTTCAACTGCTCCTTCCTCTCCACAGGCCCGTGGCTGCTCATCACGGCACCTCCGTGCCCACACTGACAGCTGGGGCTGGCAATGCAGCTTCCTGCTGCTCCCTTGGGCTCACATCCATGAGAAATCTGCTTTTAGCAGATGGCCCTCGTGGCAGATGGCAGAGGAGCCACCAGAGCTGCTCCAGGGCTGGAGCCAGGCTGGGAGAGCTGGGAGTGCTCACCTGGATGGGAGAAGGATCCAGGGAGAGCTCAGAGCCCCTGGCAGGGCCTGAAGGGGCTCCAGGAGAGCTGCAGAGGGACTGGGGACAAGGATGGAGGGACAGGATCCAGGGAATGGCTCCCACTGCCAGAGGGCAGGGATGGATGGGATATTAGGAAGGAATATTCCCTGGGAGGATGGTGAGGCTCTAGCACAGAGAAGCTGTTCCAGCCCTGGAAGTGTCCAGGGGAGGTGTGGCAGCCAACACAACCACAAGCTGCCTGTGCCTGGGCGAGCCATTGTCTCATACAAAAACCCACAAAGGTTTGAAGTTCCTCCTGAAAACCCTGCAGGACCCACTGGGGACTGAAGGTGCAGTAGGTCCTGACCACAAAGAGCTTCATCACCACCACTGTGTGGCTAAAACAGGCGAGTTTGGGAATCCCTCACCAAAACATGGTTCAGTACCTTTGACACCCTGTAGAGCAAAGGCCACTGCTCAGAAACCAGCAGCACCTCAGCAGCAAGTTCAGGGCTGCTCTGGCTGAAGAGATGCAAACACAGCCAGAGCAAGTCCCAGGAGTGGCACCAGCTCATCACTCATCAAAACCCTCCAGCACGTCAGAAGTGTCCCTAGAAAGCAGCACAAATCCCTTCCCCTCATCTCATTGCTTAGCACAGGGGAGAAGCTCAGCCAAGGCTCGTGAGCTGAGTCGCTCCCAGTTAATCCACGAGCACTGCTGCTGTCTCCTCCAACCACGGCACTGCTCAGACCACAAGAGCTGCAAGGGACATGCTAAGCTGGGCAGTGGTCCAAACCCCTGAATTAAATCACAGAAAAGGAAAAGAAAGAATAAAACCAGCTCTAACTTGGAAATTACAGAGTCTAGGAGGTGCTCAGCAGGTGCCAGGCAGCACCTTGGGAAGCTGCATGTGTTTAATGGCAGGCACACACCCCGCTGTCTCAGAGCAATTAGAGGAGCCCTTGGGGAAGGAGTTAAGTGATTCCAGAGCTGGGCTCAAAGGCTTCCCCTCCTTCTCACCCTTCCTGCTATGGAAAAGCCGAGCTGGAAGGCTGGGGGGTGGCCTTTAATCGCTGTGGCCTTGAGCCTCAGGGCCATGGCCCAGCAGCAAAACACTTCCCTTTCCTGCTTGCCTTGCTCCTGGTGTTGATGTTCCATCAGTCTGAGCTGCCATCGGTGTTTCTGAACACCCTGCAGGGATCTCTTCAGGGCTCCTGTCTGCAGAGCAGCCTAGAGAATCCTGCCAGGAACAGCTCCCAGCCATCTGCTTCCCACAGCCCAGCATCTGCACAGCCCGGTTCCCTGTGGCTCTCCAAGTCTGGAGGAATGGGATTTCTGGTTGAGGAGCAGAGCACCCTCTTCTTCAGGGCACAGATGGGACCAGCAGCTGGGCTCCCACCTGGAAGAAGGGTGCAGGGAAGGGAAGAGAGCATCCAGAAGGAAAATGCTTTCCACAATAAATTGCAGTCCCTGAAGCCTGACCTTTGGGTGCATTCAGTGCCCCAGGTCTCCAAGCTCTCCTCTGAACATCCTTTCCATCTAACACTGGAAATGAGGAATAGAGTTGTTTCCCTGTAAGAAAACTCTTTAAGAATTTGAATAATCAAATGTGGGAAGGATTTTCTGCAGATGAGGCCTGCCAATACCATGGATCAGAGGCCCATTTGCTGCTCCCTCACCCAGGATTCCCACTATCCAAATGGATGTAGTATCCATACTTTTCCCTCCTTAGAGTGTCAGCTCTAATAAACAGCATTTCAAAGGGCATCTTTAGGTCCCTTAAGGCCACCACCAGCTCCTGCTCAGACACAAGGACACTGAATGGAAGGGTTTGAGGGTTTTTGGAGCAGCAGCTTTGCTATAAAAGGTCCTTCCCAAGTTTCATTTGAGTTTCTTCTTGCTGAACTCATGCTGGTTCCAGAAGCTTCTGGGGTGAGCCACCAGCATGGTCCACCTTTGGACTCAAACATGACACGTGTCATCACCTGCCCTCTCCATTCCTCCTGTGCCTCAGGTAAGGAGTGGCATTCCCACCTCCTCCTTCGCTGGCATTTGCCCCAGATCAAGATCCCTGAGGATAAGATCCCAGGAATGCCTGAGGCCCATGTGGCATCAGGACAAAGCCTTGTACTTGTGCTTCACAGGGAGGAAAGCAGGGCAGCAGACACTCATGTGCAGCCAGAGCCTCCTGCACAACACTTGTCACCCCAACACCTTCCCTGCTCCTACAGGACCTGGATCAAAGAGCCACAAAGGGATCACAGCCCCTGGAATTGTCACCTGCGGCTCCATCACACCAGAGACACCAGCAGAGGACAGGATCCCTTGGGGTAGAGCTGGACAACGTGGAATCACAAGCAGCTCAGACAAGGCTGGGAGAGAAAAGGCTACAGAGGAGGCAGGGCACGTGACTGGAATACAGAGAGACAGGGACAAATCATCAGAGCTGGCTGCAACTGCCAAGGACACGTGAAGCTGCAGAGCTGTGTCCTCACTTAGAATCATCAAATCCCAGAATGGTTTGGATGGGAAGGGACCTTAAATCCCACCCAGTGCCACCCCTGCCATGGCAGGGACACCTCCCACTGTCCCAGGTGCTCCAAGCCCAGTGTCCAACCTGGCCTTGGGCACTGCCAGGGATCCAGGGGCAGCCCCAGCTGCTCTGGGCACCCTGTGCCAGGGCCTGCCCACCCTGCCAGGGAACAATTCCTCATTCCCAAGATCCCATCCAGCCCTGCCCTCTGGCACTGGGAGCCATTCCCTGGGTCCTGTCCCTGCAGACCCATGTCCAAAGTCCCTCTCCAGCAGAGGAAGCAAAGCAGAGCAGTCACCTCTGTGAACACTCCCAAGGGCCCCATTTCACACTCGCCCATACATTTACAGAAGGAGGTTGCCCAGAAGCTGTCCACAAGGCCATCTGCAGACAGCTGTTAAGAACTTCACCTCTGGCATCCAACTGCAAGTTTCCACTCCGAAATAGCAGGGCCTGGCTGCAGCTTTCTTGGCAAGGGACACCCCACACCTGACAGTAACAGTGTTGGGGTTTGGCAGAGGACACTCAACACCCAACCAGAGCAGGGGGCCTGGATTGCTTTTCCCTTGGCATGTGGACACACAAATGCTGCTCCATGGCCTCAAAACAAGCACTGCAGTTTGGATACTGAGACCTCCAGCCTGCCAGGACCAGCCATCACCTGCCCCAGGCTGACAAGTCACAAGTGCTGGAGCAGACACAGGTGGCATTTGTCCGGCCTCAGGGGAAGCCTCAGCAGCTGCCAGGCAGGGCTGGGACACATCACCTACAGAGCATGGATTTGGTCCCTCTGTTCCCAGCTCAGCTGAGCCTGTCTCCAGAGGGATATTTCCTCCAGCCAAAGAATTCCCTGCTGCAGGAGTGTCACAGGCACAGAATCCCAGGATGACTGAGGTTGGATAAACCCAGACCATCAAGTCCAGCCTGTGAGTGATCCCCACCTTGTCACCAGCCCAGAGCATTGAGTGCCACATCCAGGCATTCCTTGGACACCGGCAGGGATGGGCACTGCCAACCTCCCTGGGCAGCCCCTGCCAAGGCCTGAGCACCCTTTCCATGCAGAAATTCCTCCTGATGTCCACCCTGAGCCTGCCCTGGCCCAGCCTGAGGCCATTTCCCCTTGTCCTGTCCCTGTTCCCTGGCAGCAGAGCCCAACCACCCATGGCTGTCCCTCCTGTCAGGGACTTGTGCAGAGCCACAAGGTCCCCCCTGAGCCTCCTTTTCTCCAGGCTGAGCCCCTTCCCAGCTCCCTCAGCCTCTCCTGGGCTCCATTCCCTTCCCAGCTCTGTTCCCTTCCCTGGACACGCTCCAGCCCCTCCAGGTCTCTCCTGTCAGGAGGGGCCCAGAGCTGCCCCCAGCACTGGAGGGGCCCCAGCAGTGCCAGCACAGGGGACGGGCACTGCCCTGGCCCTGCTGCCACCCCAGAGCTGGCACAGCCCAGGGACCATTGGCCTCTGGCACACCTGGGCTCGGGCCCAGCTACTGACACCAGCAGACCCAGGAAATCTCCAGCACCATTAAACCATGAGCCCCTCTCGGCCAGCACTGCACCTTGTGCTGCATGGCTTCCTCAGGCTCAGGAGCTCCTCAGTGTCCCTTCAGGAGCAGCCAGAGAACCGTTCCCTCTCTGTCCCTGCCAGCCTGGCACAGCAGGAGCACACTCCTGCCTCACCCCAGCCAGCAGGAACGTGCACACTGCAAACTGAAACCATCTGCACTCCTGACTCCATGGCAGCAGTGACCCAGCCAGGGCTGGAGAGGGCTGGGGATGATCCTGCATGAAGCTCCTCTGCTCCTGCTCTGTCAGCTCCAGGGACACCAGCTCCTCTCCAAGGACAGGCTCCTTCTCTGTTGGGGACACGCTGCCTCCTGCACACTTCCTCAGATCCACTGTCTCTTCTCCAAATCGATGGTGTGTGGCCAGAGAGCATCTGCCAGGCACAGCTCAGAGGCTGAGGCACTGCCAGGGACTGGCACAGGGTGCCCAGAGCAGCTGTGGCTGCCCCTGGATCCCTGGAAGTGTTCCAGACCAGGCTGGACTGGGTTTGGAGCAACCTGGGATAGTGAGATGTGTCCCTGCCCATGGCAGGGGCTGGCACTGGATGAGCTTTAAGGTCCCTTCCAGCCCCATTTGTGAGTCTGACAAGGTAACCCAGCTTTGGAAGCCACAAAGGGCAGAGCACACCAAGCCTCAGTGCCTAAATCAAGGCTGGAATAGGTGACCCAGTACTGAGGTTTGTGCTGGATCAGCCACTTTCCCAAGGCTAAAATAGCCAGGAACAAAGCTCCCCAAGGAAACAAGACACGGAGCAAGCAAGGAAGGCAGCAGGGCAGAGACACGAGTGGGGCACAGATGCTGCCCTTGGAGCACTCAGTGAACCCACCCACTCCTGTCCAAGTCTCTGCTGACTCAGTAAAGCCACAGGCTCTGGGGCAAAGCTCCTCCTGTCCTCGGGCACAGCTCCATCAGAGCCCTGCTCCCACATTCCAGCCCTGTGCCCCCAAAGCAAGGCCAGGGAGCACCCCAGCAGTGCCTAACTGGGTCAGGGAGTGGCTGAGGCTTTTGTGCTGTGTGGGACTTTCCTCCTCACCCCAGGTGCCTTTCAGGGTTCTGCTCCCAGATCCAACTGCAGCAGTGTTTCTGTCTGAGGTGCCTTCAGGAAATAACCTGGCAGCAGTTTTGGTCCCTGCCACACGATCCAGAAGGGTGGTGAAGTTGGGACCCCCTTGTCCCTGCACAGGTGCTGAGAGGGACAACAGCAACCCCAGCAATCCCTCCAGCAGGACTGGAAACAGGCTGAACATCCAACAGTCTCCCTCTTGGAGCAAAAGAATTGTCTTTGCAGGAGCCAAACCAGTCCCTTTGGGAGGCCTGGCTCACGGCTGAGTGTTTTGATTACCTTTGCCCAGCACCCACACAAACCCACAGTCGTTCCCTGCCTTTCTAAACACGCAGACATTTTCCTGATGAATCCCCACACAGCCAGCCTTCCACAGGGAATCTCGTGCACCCTGACACATCATCCCAAGTCACTGTCCCAAGTCCATTTCTCTCCACCTCACCAGGGTGAAAGAGGAGTGTGAGCAAGCCCTGGCCACCTCGGCCCCCACGGATGGCTCCAGGAGGAGCTGTGCTCCATGAAGGCTTCAGACATGTCCTGACTGTCCCACACTCTTAAGTGACACCCCACAAGCCACCCTGGAAGGATGACTGGAACATGACGGGTCCCACAAGAGCAAAACAAAGAAGGTGAGGTGAAGACTTTTTACTTCACAAAAGCAGAGTGTGGGAGAAGAAAAAAATATGGAAAATATGGAAAACCCTCCTCTCCACATAAACACAGGATCCAGCATTCCCCCGTGTTCAGGATGTCGCCTACTTTGGCCCAAAATCAGGCCCCAGGGATTTAAATGCCATGGCAGAGCCTGCTGGCACTTCCAGCAATTCCTTCCAAGGTTCCCAGCACTTTGAACAAGACACAGCTCGGCATGAGGAGATGGGAATGATGTGGGTTCCATGGGTGTGACTGCAGGGAGCACCCATGGGGCAGGAGCATGGTGGTCCTGAGCTCCATGGGGGCAGTTCCTGGGCTGGCCCTGCTCCAGGGAAACCCCCAGCCCCATCTGCAGTCTCTTCACTGGGGGAACAGCACCTGAGCTGGCTGTGGGCAGGGACAGGTCACCACTGCCTCCCCGGACCCCAGCCCAGGAGGAGGAGAAGCTCCCAGTCACACCCTGATCATGCCAGCAAGGGGGTGTCCCAGGTCACACACACGGTCCCACCTTTACCACACTGGTCCTCCCTGCACCCACAGCCCCCCAAATCCCAGCTCTCACTCACTGCAATTCCTCTGCCACACAACCCCAGGTGTCTCTGCAGCCCCCCAGCACACAAACCTCGGGTTTCTCGGCAGCCATCCCTCCAAACCCTGTGTTTCCCTGCCACCACCCCCAAACCGGGGTTCCACTGCAGAGCTCTCTGTAACCCCAATGTCTCACTGGAGCCTCACCCCAAAACCCAGATTTCACTGCAACGCCCTGTCCCCAAACTCCAGGTTCCCCTGCAGCCTCCTGCCACCATCCCAGGTATCATTACAGCACCAACCCCCTGTCCCCAAGCCCCTGGGTGTCACTGTAAAGCCACCAAACCCTGGGGCTCACTGCAGCACAAACCCCCCGTCCCCAAGCCCCTGGGTGTCACTGCAAAGCCACCAAACCCTGCGGCTCACTGCACTTCCCACCCCTTCCACACCCGGGTCTCAGGTCTCACTGCAGTCCCCCCAAAACCCCGCACACCTCTGCAAACCCCCTCACCCCAAAACCCCACATCTCACCGCAGACCCTCCCAACACTCGGACCGCCCTACACTTCCCCCTCGCTCCCTTTAAATCTCGGGTTTCACTGCGGCCCCTCCCTACGCCCCAAGCCCCCGGACTCCCTCCACATCCCCTCCCCACACTCCGGCTGTCCCTATAGCCCCTCCGGAGATCCCACCACGGCTCCAGGCCCCGCTGGAACCTCCCCTCCTCCGTGCACTCCAACCTTGCCCAACCTTCCCTCCCAGCCCCGGCCGCCCCTCAGCGCCCCCCTCGCAGCGCCAGGCCCCGAGCCCGGCCCCCGTCAGCGCCGCTACCTTGTACTTGCTGAAGCCGGCCAGCTGCTCGGGGCTCACGTACTCCATGCTGGCGCTCCCGCTGTTGCCGCTGCCGCCGTTCGCAGTGCTACCGGCGCTCCCGGTGCCGCTGCTCCCGCTGTTCCCGGGGCCGTTCCCGCTGCTCCCGGTGCCGCCGCCGCCGCATCGGCCCACCCGGCGTGGCAGTGACGTCACCGCTCCCCGCCCCGCCGCGATGGCGCCGCCTGGCGGCCGGGAGGGCCCCACGCGTGAGGGGAGCCAGGAAAGCGGGAAAATTTATCGCAAAAAACACATCCAGGCCTGGCCTGCGTCAGTGTGGAGCGATTCTCCGTGTCCTGGCACTCCAGCCCTGCTAAAAAGTCTCTCTTGGATCCCCTTTAGGGGCAAGAAAGGGCTCAAAGGTATCCCTGTACCATTCTCATCTCCTTAAGTCCTCATGGATTCCGTGCGGAAGGAGACCCTAAAGCTCATCCAGTTTTACCCTCTGCCATGGACAGGGACAATTCCACTATCCCAGGGTGCTGCAAGTCCCATCCAACCTGGCCCTGGACACTGCCAGGGGTGGGGCAGCCACAGCTTCTCTGGGGATGGAGGGAGAACATGGGGAGGAAGAGAAACTAAGAGCAAGACTGGTCTTCTTAGGCCTCCCCTGTGAAAAATGCCAATCTCTTCTTTTAAAAGCTTTAAAAGTTTAATAGTAATAAACTGTTTATTAAAATAGTAATACAAATTAGAGCAATACAAATTTGGACAGTCAGAATTGGGACAATAAAGGATAATAAAAGCAAAGAATTATGAATATTCAGACATTTTCCTCTTGAAAGCATGGCTCACTCACAAAGGATTAGCCCATAAAAGCAACAGCCTGTTGCATATTCATATATCTCATACATGATGCATACATTACTTTCAAACTAGGGGTTTCTCTGGTTATTCTCAACTTTCCTCCCTAATCCTCTTGGCACCTCAAAGATGGAAAGGAGGTGGAATAAAGTTTGTCTTTTCCAATAAGGTATCCTCTTGGGGATTTTGGTGTCTTGTTGCTGTTATCTCTGTGTGACAAATTTCTTAAGCTAGTTAGAAAAAGTATCTTACATCATATAGTTTTTATTTTAATATTATGTTATAGCCTACAACTATATTTAACACGCTACTAAACATTATTAATACAATATAACTTTTTAACATAACACATATAATATTCATTTTAATATTTGTGAAAAGCCAGTCATAAAATATGCACATTTCACACCAGCCCTGCTAAGAGAAGTCTCTCTTGGATCTAGTTTAGGGACCAGAGAGGGCTCAAAGGTATCCCTGTACCATTCTCATCTCCCTAAGTCCTCATGGATTCTATGTGGGAAGAGACCCTAAAGCCAATCCAGTGCCACCCCCTGCCATGGACAGGGACAAATTCCAGTGTCTCAGGGTGCTCCAAGTCCCATCCAACCTGGCCTTGGACACTGCCAGGGGTGGGGCAGCCACAGCTTCTCTGAGGAAGGAGGGAGTAGAAGAGGAGGAAGGGAAACTAAGAGCAAAACTGGTCTTCTGAGACCTCCCCACCTGCCCTTCCATCTCCATGTTATAAATGAAGTCCCATGTGTCTAATTTAATAAACCACAAACTTAAAATTTAGCAGCAGTTTTAACTGGGATAGAATAATACAATCAAATAGAATTCAGTCATTACAAAGAGAAATTTGGCAGTGGTTCAGAAAAAGCATAAGGAAAAAAACAATTGATTGGGGTACAGGGACGGCTTCCCACCCTGCTTCATGTACAAACGCAAAAGGATCCAAACACAACTTATATACTGCATGCTAATACGTATTCATTGAGAAAAACACCAATCACTTCTTTTTAAAATTTTAAAAAGGCTAATAAGAATAACATTGTTATAAAACTAGCAATATAATTAGAGGAATAAAAATTTGGACAATTTACATTAGGATAATATGAGACAATAGAAACAAAGAGTTACGGATGTCTGGGTACCTTCTTCTGGGCAAAATAAGCCAGAAAAAGGACACACATTAACAGAGGATTAACCCTTAAAAACAATAACCGGTTGCATATTCATACACCTCATACACGATGTATAAATTCCATTCAAACACAGGACTCTGTCTGGTCAGTGTCAACTTCTTCGTTTTAATCCTAACTGCATCTTCAGGGCTGAGCAAGGCAGGAAGAAGCTCATTTCTTCTGATAAGGGAGCAATAAATTCTATTTCTCTGAAAGATTCAGGTGTCCTGTGGCTTCTATCGGAGTGACAGTATCTCCTTCCTCTCTTTAAAAAAAAGTATCTTACATAGCATAGTTTCGATTTTAACATTATGTTATAACCTAAAACTAGATTTAACACACTACTTAAGAGAATTAATACAGCATTACTTTCTAACATAACATATAAAATTCATTTTAATATTTGCAAAAAGACAAACATAAAATATGCATTTTTCACAGTATGCTAGTACATATTCATCAATATTTTCCCACAAATCTCCTCCTATTTTTGATTTTTGTAATCTACATCACCATCCTACAGCCTGTGCTCCACTTGTCTCCAAGGGGTCTTCTGGCTCTTTGGTGGTCTTTTCAGAGGAATGCTCATTGTCTTCCTTACTGTCCTGTGAATAACCTGGCACGAGGCCCAAGCCTTGTGTTACAGAAGCCAGCATTATATTCCAAAAATAAGGCTTATTATTTCATAGACACCTGGAATCATTTCAATTCTGTCCATTTCAAGGCTGATTTTGCTTTGGGATTCATAACTTCTGCCAACTATGTGTAGGGAATTTTTCCTCCTCAAGGCCATTTCTACTTTTGAATATTCTGCTTACATCCTATATCCTGTTTCTCACAAGAATCATCTGTAAGAGAACCCTCCTGCTCTTTAATAATAATCATCTATACTTTTTCTTATTATTGGATTACCATTATTTTCTAAAAAATATTTTCTAATATGAAAAATGTTACAATTTATTTAGCACGAATCATGTGCATTTTTTACACCCATCTCAGTTCCTCCCAGCCAGGCACCCCAGGCCTGTCCCCCTCCTTCTCCAGCCCCATCCTTCCCAGTGTGTGCAGCAGACAAACCCCACTGGAAAGCTCCTGCTTTGCTTTACAGTCACACCTGTTGGGAAAATCAATTCACAAACATCAGAGGTTTATGTCCAAAATTTTTTGTGAAAAATGCATGTTATGTTATTGGTTTTTCACAAATATTAAAATGAATACTATATGTGATATGTTGGAAAGTTATGCTGTATAAATCCTTTTTAAGTGGTGCTATACTAATATTTTCAAGTAGGATGCTGAATATAGTTTTAGGCTACAGAAACTATGTGATGTAAGATACTTTTTCTAACTAGCTCAAGGAGAGATAACAGTAACAAGACACCAAAAATGCCAAGAGAAGAATTATTGCCTCACTATCAGGAAGAACCAGATTTGAGGGACCAAGACAATTGATTTACAAGATAAGGGGAGGTTGATAATAACCAGAAAAC
This sequence comes from Passerculus sandwichensis, assembly GCA_031885435.1. Taxonomy (NCBI): domain Eukaryota; kingdom Metazoa; phylum Chordata; class Aves; order Passeriformes; family Passerellidae; genus Passerculus; species Passerculus sandwichensis. Next base: position 115,711,669 of record CM063129.1, read on the forward strand.
ACCCTTTGATTGAAAATAATTTTTGCACCATGTATGAGATATATGAATATGCAACAGGCTATTACTTTTAAGGGTTAATCCTTTGTTAGCAAAATGTGTTCTGTGGCAGAGCAGAGCCCCGACTTCTGTAATTCTTTGCTTTTGTATTGTCCTTTCTTGTCCTAAATCTAATTGTCCAAATTCTTATTACTCTAATTTTATTAATGTTTTTATAACTATTTTATTACTATTAAACTTTTAAAACTTTAAAACAAGTGGCTGGCATTTTTCTGGCTTTATTCCAATAAAGGGAGAGGCCATGGGTCATTCCCCTGGGGTCTCTCCAATTTTTGGAGGACACAGCCTCCTTTTTATTCCAATTTCCCGGCCACATTTCCCTTCTCTCTTTCCCTATTGGCTGAGATACTTGAGAGGCACAGACTTCCCAAAACACCTGATACCACAGATTTTCCCTTTAGTGTATAAGCCTTCCTTTTAATTTTTAATTCTTATGGAATTTAGGAGTTTTCCCCATTGTTTCTTTCGTCTTTCAATGTCCAATTTAATTTATCAGAAAACCCCAAAGTTTATTTGTAAATCTTTTTCCATTCCTCAATCAGTGGAGTCCTTCCCGTTGTTTCATCTCCCAGTGCTAGTTTTACCTACCAGCAGACCCACAGTTTGTTTGTAAAGACAAATACACCATTCCTTTCACACCCCAACACCATCAGCTCTCCTCGGGACCCAGGCAGGCTGTCATAGACTGGAAAAAGTTGATCAAATTCGTTGATTTTCTATCTTTTGCCACCAAAGCTCTTTATAATTTTGATCGCTTGAGAATATCTGCTTGGTATTTTTTCTGTGTGACAAGCCAGAGTAATGAAACCCCAATTTAGCCCCTTACATTTCAGTGTTTTAAGTTGTTACACAGGGTAACCTCACCCTTAGTCCCAGCTGGTGCAGCCTGGGAGAGCTGCTGCATCCCAGGGTGAAAAACGCCATTCGCTTTTGGTAAAATTTTAGAAGTTTAATACTAATGAAAATAGTAATGAAAAAAGTAATAAAAATTAGAACAATAAGAGACAATAAAAAGCAAAGAGTTACGGATGTCCTGGTGCCTGGCACTCCGCCAAAAAGCACACCTTGCTAAAAAAGGGCTACCCTTTAAATGGAATAATTTATTGCCTATTAATATATTTCATATATGATTTAATTAATTTTTTAACTAAGGGTGTTTCTGCTTAATTTCATCTTCGCCCCCCATCTTGTGAATCAATCTTGGTTCCTTACAGTCTGAGCTTTCCCAATAAGGAGGCAATAATTCTTCTCCTGGGAGCTTGGTCTCTCTTGCTGTTATCTCTATCCAGAGTGGATCATGAGAAGAATTTCTTGATTATCTCTTCCATTCCTTGAGCTAGTTACAAAAAGTACCTTAACATCACATAGTTTCTATTTTAATATTGTGCTATTGACTAAAAACTGTATTTACCACACTACTTAATTTAATACAACACTACTTAAAAGAGATTAATACAGCATAACGTTCCAACATAACACATATAGTATTCATCTTAATATTTGCCAAGAACCAATTATATAATATGCATTTTTCACACCAGTGTCACTGAAAGGCACTACATCCAAGAATTGTTGAGGTTGGAAAAGACCTTTGATCTGTTTGTGCTCCTCCCCACAGCAGGGCCTGCAAGGAAGGAGGTGCCAGACGATGCCACTGAGGGAGACTTTGGCCAAGGAGTCCTGGCAGAGACAGGGAAAGGTGCAGAGAATGGTCTGGCTGTCCTGGGGAGGGAGCTGGGACAGGTGAGGGACCCTGCACCCTCCTGATACCCCAGCCCAGGCCTGAGACCACCCCCCCTTGCTGCACTGGATCCTCTCCACTGCCCCCCTTGTGGCAATGGGAGCCCCCACTCACTCCAGTGGCCGCAGTGGGACATTCCCCACACAGCCCAGGAGGTGACACCATGGCCAGGGGCACCTCCACTCCCAGTTTGGCTCCTGGATCCCAAAAGCACACCAGTTAACTGAAAACAATTTTCATATATACTTTTTCATTACATTGGTCAAATGCATATTCATGAAGATTATACATATTCAAACATTCCTTTGAGTTTACATGTTCCAGGAATTCTTTTGCTTGGTTCAGCACTTGACACGTCTTCTTACAGAATGTGCCACTCTGCAGATGAAATTTTTATTTTATTTCCTCACCAGACACCCTGTTCCATGGTTTGATAGCCTGGTTCTTTTAGCCTGGTTCTTGATAGCCTGGTTCTTTTCAGTGTTATCTTATCATATGGATAAGATACTCCACAAGTACATGAAATCAATATTATCTGTTTCACACTGTTATCTGAGTTATACTCACCACTGCCAGTTAGTTACACAAAAAAAATAAAAACCAGTAGCTACTTCAGTGTCACCGACATCTTTTCATAAAAATCCTTTCTTTGGGATTTTTCCCCCTTCTGAGAAGCTGTGGCCTCAGCAACAAAATGTAAACAACGCTTATATGTTGGTGTGGAATGCAACAGGTGGATCAGTGATTGGTCTCTGGTGGATGTTTTGATTTACTGGCCACTCACAGCAGAGCTGGGTCTCAATCTCTGCTGGGACACAGACCTTTGTTCTTGATTCATTTTCTATTCTTAGCTTAGCTAGCCTTCTGAGAACTTTTCCCTCTATTCTTTTTAGTATATTCATAATGTAATATATATCATAAAATAATAAATCAACATTAAGTCAACATTCTCGCATCTCTCTTCATCCTGCAACCCTTGTGACCACTGTGACACTTCTGCAACAGTTAATGTGATAAAAAACAGCAAATAGTCTCTATTTTAGTAGTTTGCAGGAGCCTTAACTATATTTATCACACAAAAATATATAATCTACACCGGGATTATGGTAAAAAGGCTGACAAATTAGACCGTACAAAAAGCGGTTAAAAAGTGATTACAAACTGTACTATACCAAAATAATTTGGAAAAGCCAATATGACAGTGAAGGGCAATGACTACATCATTATTTCTTACAGACCATGGCAGCAACACAGCAAGGCCAGGTGTCCCCAGTCCCTGGCACTCACCCGTGCAGCACACGCTCACATGGCCCAGCTCTGGCTCCTGTCACCGGCTCTGGGTCTGCTTGGCCAGGGCTGGGCTTGGCAAGGTTTGGGCCCATTCCCCTTTTATTCTGCAGGTTCCCAGCTGAGCAGCTCCAGAGCACAGAACCTCGCTGGGATCCACCTTCTCAGCCCTCCCTGTGTGTGACAGGCCAGGCTTGGTTCCCAGCCCTGCCTCCCTTGGCACCTGCCACCGACATTGGTTTCCCTGGATGTTGTGGTTTGGGGGTTCCTACCCTCTCACTGTCCCTGCAGACAGTGAAGCTGCTCCTGGAGCAGAGACCCTGAATGGAGCAGAGCCTCTGCTGTCCCACCCCCTTCCCCAGTGCCACCCCCTGTCCCCTGCCTGTCTGCAGCACACAGAGCTGGAGTCACCCCCAACTGTGGCTCCCCTGAACACAAAGGAGACACAGAGCAGTCCAAATCAACACGTTTATTAGCAGAGTGTGAAAAACAGCAATCACTTCTTTTAAAATTTTAAAAGTTTATTAGTAATAAAATAGCTATGAAAATTATTATAAAAAATTAAAGCAATAAGCATTTGGACACCCAGGTTAGGACAATAGAAGACAATATAAAGCAAAGAATTACAGACGTCTGGGTGCGTTTACTCCTGCTGCCAAGCAAAAGCACAACTCGCTAACAAAGGACTAATCCTTAAAAGCAACAGCCTATTGCATATTCATATATGTCATACATGATGCAAAAATTATTTTCAAACAAAGGGTCTTTTCTGGTTATTGTCAACTCCCCACCCTCCCATCTTCTAAATCAATCATCTTGGTCCCTCAAAGTCTGTTTCTTCCTGATAAGGAGGCAACAATTCTTCTCTCCACGTTTTTGGTGTCTTGTTACTGTTATCTCTATGCAAAGAATTTCTTGATTCTCTTATCCATTCCTTGAGCTAGTTAGAAAAGTATCTTCCATCACATAGTTTCTATTTTATATTATGTCATAGCCTAAAACTTATACTTATCACGCTACTTAAAAGATATTAATACAACATAACTTTCCAACATAACACATATAGTGTTCATTTTAATATTTGTGAAGAGCCAAGCGTATATTATGCATTTTTCACACAGAGCCTGCAGGGGATGAGGCTGAAGCAGCCCTTCAGCAGCTCTCCAGGAAGGCCTTGGCCCTCCCATTGCCAGCAGGGTTTCAGCACCTGCACAGCAAAAGCCCCCACAGCTCCCTGGGGCAGAGCCAGCTGGTGCCACCTTCTCCGGAGCACGGCTCTGGTGCCACCAGCCTGCCTGGACAGCACCAGCACTGCCCCAAGGGCTGCTGCAGAAGGTGCTGGCAGACAGGATTCTCCACATGGGGGACTCCAAAGGCTTTTGTTCAGCAGAGGGGCCAAGGGCAGGAGCAGCTCCTGCTGGGGCTGAGGGCGGGAGGGAAGGGCAGCAGCCCCAGGCACCTGAGCAGGAGCGGCTGCCCTGGACAGAGACACAGCACCCCTGAGACAGGGAGTGAAAGCACTGCCTGAGCCTGGGGCAGTCGTGTCACTGCTCTCCTGAGCCTGCAGGCACAGCAGCTCCTGCTGGGAGAACGGCCTCAGTTGATCCAGGAGGCTGCAATGAGGGTGGGAAGGATGACACCCAAAAGCCAAGCAGCCCAGCCTGCAGCCACCATGGAGCTGGTGTCAGGTCCAGCAGGCCTTTTTCCAAGCAGGACAGGTCCTTGCTGCAGGAAAACTGCCTTTGGGGCACTGTCCCTTCTTGTCTACAGCAGCTGATCCAAGGGTGCTTTGCGTGCTGCCCTTTCCCCATCCCTGCCCTTGGGATCAGGCTTGGCCACGAGACCAATTGCCCCAAGGAGTGGGTTTGGTTTGGCTCTAGGACAAAGCTGAGAGGAATGTTTATGGCAAACAGGCAAGAGGATTCTAACTTTTCCATGAAGCAAGGGACATGCTGAGTAATGGATGCAATAATGCAGCTTATTTCAACAAATTTGGAAGCAATTGGATACCATTGTCTTTCCTGGACTTGAGAGCATCATCATTGTAAATGCATTTTGTAAAAGACTGGTACAAAGTTTTCCTAAACTGCAAAGCTGTTGTGGTTCTTCCTTCCCATGGACATGGCCTAACGCTTCTCCAGCTCAGACAGAGCATCCTCCTTGGTAATTCTCTGCCACGCCTCAGGGATTGCTCCTCTACCCTGAAACTTCCCATTGTACTGAGCTTCCAGCTGTGTCCTGAAATGAGACACAAACCATTTCCAGTACGCCTGCAAGGATGAATCAGGAAGAATTTTCCAAGTGGAATTAGGAGGTCCAGCATCCCGGTATCTCTTGTAGGGGATTCGTTTACTGTCAGAAAGTACTAAATAGCAGTCACTTGCAACAAGGCTGGAACAAATGTCAATGACCAGGTGGTCTGTTCTATACCATTTGATTCCCATCAAAGCTTGTGGGCGATGGAAGACCACCTGATGGTCTCCATCGTGATTCTGCATGGTGTTTGTGCAGACAGCCCCACAAAAGGGACACTGTGCCCAGCACCCTGCAAAGTGCTCTACAAGGATGGTGTGAGGCTGCCTTGGAAACGAGCTCAGGTCAGCACCAGCCAATTCTTTCATGAGCCTGTTCCTCAGGTCATTCAGAGCTTCTGTCATGGCCCTGCTCAGGAACTCAATGTCTGTGACCTCCAGGTGCTCAATGCCCTTCAGGTCACTTCTGGGCAAGTTGATCACCTCTGTCAGTTGCCTACAAAATTCATCCAGCCAAAGAGAGACTTTGTCTTCTCTGTCTTTTCTGTCTTTGACAGTTTGGGTTGATAAAGAAACAGCTGAAAGGATGTTTTTATAGAGAGTATTAAGGGAGGAATCTAAAAACATCCCCAGCCTCCGATTCCCATCTAAAGAGTGACTCCTAACTAGTGTCTCAATATAATTCTCAAAAAACTTTTTTGGAGACCTAAGGTACTGCTTGAAATACTCAAAATTTTCCTGTTCTGCCAGGTATCTCAGGATGCAAACTTCCAGATTGGCTCTGCTGCCCTGGAAATCTGGGGATTTCTGCATGTCCTCAGCGATGGCTTTAGCTGTCCTCTCATAGACTGCCTGGCGAAGAGCTGGCTCAATCTTGTCACAAAGGAAAACAGCAAATGTTGTGACAGAAGTGGCTCCTTGGCAGGAAATCTGGAAACATTGGAAGAAATCTTCTCTCTTGCTGTTCAGGTACACAACTGGGTCATTTGCCTTTCGGAATGCTTCGTGCATAGTTTTAAACCTTTCTGCTGCCACTGTGCACAGATACAGAGACAAATCCATGCTGTACTCTTTGTTAAGAGTATATTTTGCATTGCTTGGGACAGAGTTGACAGCTTCCTGCACTTCATTGAGTATTTCATGAATAAAATTTCTACTGTAATCACGTTTCTCCTCTTCCTTCTTAGCAATGTTTGCTCTCACACACGCTATTATGTTGTCTGTCATTTGCTCAAATTTGATCAAATCAGCATTGAAAATGCTCCAGAAAACTACCGTTATGCCAAAATACCTTTTCTTCATGATGTGTTTTTTTGGATCAAAAGAAAACCCCCTGCCTCTAGCAAATGACCTCATCCGTGCATGGAAACCTGGCTCCTTAAAGTGCTCTAGAAGGACATCTTCAATTTCTGCATCAATATCTACCCGTTCCAGAGGAGGGGCAGCACGGGAGACTTCAGCAATCCACTGGTTCCAGACAAGAGTAAAGTTGTCTTTCAGTTCTCTCTCACTGAGGCTCTTCCCTTTCAGACTCACAGCCAGCTCCCGACTCCTTCTCAGGAGCTCATCTTCATAGTCCAACTTCCTTGCATCCAGTTTCCTCTGCTCCTTCTGTAGCTCAATAAGATTCTCACATTTCTTTTTTGTTTCATGAAGAAGAGTCTCTTTTAGTTCTTGCAGCTTCCGCTCTGTGCTTGATTTCCACTGGACCAGTGTCTCACAGTCTGTGTCTTCCGTGAAATACTTTTCCACTTCTTTCTCAATGGCATCACTTGTCTCTTGCACCAGCCCTTCAAGGTGTTTTATGGTGACATTCTGCATCTCCCCATTCCGAATTTTGTTGTCCAGTCTCATCTGTACATCTAAGATGTGACTCCTCAGCCTCCAGGTCCACTGACTAAAGGCAGTTTCCAGTCTCCTGTACACAGCAATCTCCAGGGAATTCTTGAAGCTGAACACAAAGTTTTCATTTAGCAAAGCATTCCAAAGGTCACCAATACGATCTTTCAGGCTTGAGAGCCTCAAAATGCTGCGCTGCGACTGCTTCTTGGCAGACTGGAGGATTTTGCTCTTGAGTTGCTGGACATTCTGGCTGTAGGTAGGGTTGGGTGGTGCCATTGGGGGATCTCCTTCCCACAGGTGAGCAAAGTAGTGAATGTGGGTGTTCACATCAAAGCCAATGACATCGCTGAAGGAGGAGACATCACAGAATTCCTGCTGAGCAGCGATCATGGTAATTTCATCCAGCTTTTCCTGCAAGCGCCTTCGTCCTTCCATGTTCTGCTCCTTGGCATTTGCTTCTCCCACATTTTGGTGGACAAAGAGGCAGCTTGGGGAAAGATTGACTTTCTTCATCCTCAGGAAAGCCTGCACAGCGATCTGGAGAACATCCTGCATTTCTGATGGATTTTCTCCAAAGATATTGATCACAGTCAAGTTGCCAACACCAATGACAAAGGTGGCCAGCTCGTTGTCATGGTTCAGGGACTGTTTATTTGCCATCTCGATGGCACGAAGTCCCTCTGTGTCAACCACCAGCACAAAATCAAAACCCAAGTCTTGCTGCAGCTCCTCGCCCACTGGGATGAGCTGCATGAAGGCTCCGCGGGTGCATCTCCCTGCGCTGACGTTGAACTGCAGACCAAACATGGCATTCAGCAGGGTGGACTTGCCTGTGCTCTGGATGCCAAGCACGGAGAGCACAAACACTCGTTTGTCCCCCAGCCTCTCAATTAAGCTGTCAAAGATTGCTCCCACCCAGCGCAAGGGCAGGTAAGAAGCATCCCCATCCATCAGCTCCACTGGGTACCCTGAGACCATCAGCTCTGCTGCAATATCTGGCAGTTTGTAAAAATTGTCTTTCTTGCAGTTCAGTAATTCCAGAGCTTCATAAATCTGCCCTACCTCTCTCAGAAGGTGCTCCAGGCCAATGGATGAATCATTGATTTCATCAGAGAGGGCATTCAAATGACTCAGAGACTCAGCATTCACCCTGGGTTCTTTCTTGCTTTTCTTTCTTGACAGGATTTCAGACCATAACTTGTGATAGTCTCTCCTCAGTTCTTCAAGGCGACCACAAGACAGCTCGTCCATAAAGACCTTCATCCACTGCAGGAAGTATTTCTTGGTATCTGCTGGCTGGGCCTGGAGAAAGCCAAGGAATGATTTCATCAGTGCGTTGAGAGGGAAAGCTTGGTCAAGTTGCTTTCTTCTTATTGCTTTCTTCTCATATTCAATTTGGCTGCGATGATGCTCAATGCTCTTGTTCCTCTTCTCCTGCAAGCGAGTGAGTTCTTTGTCCTTTTGGCACCACTGGTGCCACAGGTTTCCTTGAAGCGGCAGCAGCTGGGATTTGATCTCAGACAGCTTCTCTTTCTTCAGAAGCTCCACCAGCTCCTTTGCCTTTGCTTTGGCTGTCACACACGCATCTCGATCTGCATCCACTATGAATCCATGCTGGCGAGCTTTGTCCATGCAGGCCTCCAGACTGAAACGTGCATTAGAACCTTCCAGGAGATTTCTAATTGTGTTGGTCAGCTCGTGCATCAGTTCCGCTTCATTTCTGTTCTTGATCCCTATTGTTATGGTTTTGCTTGCTTGTCCAGCTGCAGCATTGTCATTTTCCGTGAGAAGACAAACCAAAGGCCTTTGTGACTGCCACAGGCCCTGCAGAAGCTTTTTCCCTCTGTTGTCCATGTGCTCCAACTCAGATATGAGAGCCACGTTGACGGCAGATATCTCCTGCAGGAACTGCAGTTGTGCTCCATGATCCCTGGCATCTCCATGCAGGTTACAGAAAGCCACGCAGCGCTCAAAGATGTCATTGGGGCTTCCACGGGGGCAGTACCAGGCGATCTCCACCAGCCCTTCCATCAGCAAACGCTCTCTGGTGCTGCCTCTGCAGTGGCGGTGGAAGAAAGTGTCATGTTTGCGTTTGCTGAGCAGAGCATTGAGGATCTGGGACTTGGAACAGGAGGCCGAGCTGCCAATGCGGATGAAGGACACGATGGGTGTCTGCGCCTGAAAGAGGAGTTTGTTGCTGAAACTCTTTGTTTGGGCTGGCTTTCCTGACTTGTCCACCTCTTTCCAGCTCCTTTGGATTTGGCTGAGGGCGTAGAGCGGGAACTCGATGCGTGAAGTGCTTGGGTTGGGCACCAGCAGAGGCAGCGCCAGTTGGCAGAATGCCAGCTTGGTTGCCAGGGTCTGTCTCAGGAAGTCATCAGCACAATGGAAAATGGCCATCTGCAGGTCCATGGGGTGCACATGGCTGTCCCCGCTTGCGTGTTTAGGGCCTGGTTCTGTCAGCTTGTCAAAAAACTGTTCAAAGGTATCTGAGTGTTGGTGCTCTTTAACTGTGGTTTGTGACACAGGTGCAAGGCCTGGGCTGCTGTCATCCCAGCAAGTCAGGTACCTAAGTGTAGAATCCACAGTTAACAGCTTCTGCAAGAAGTATAGGGGCAGTTCCTTTTCCTGGCTGGGCTGGCTGTCCTGCAGACATCTCTTGCAGATGGTGTGGAAATCTCCCATCCCCATTTTCGTTGCATAGTGACTTTCCAGTCCAAGGCGCTTGAGCAACTGGAGGAAATCCTGGTTTGAAATGGTTTCATTTTCTCTGGATTTGCTGCTGTCTGACTTGGACTGGGACTGACTGGAGAACTCAGGAGTTGGAAGAGTGTCATCCAGGTCTCTGAGTATGTTCTGCATCCTCTGTTCATCCCATTTGTCATCCAAGCAACCACTGATCAGGGAGTCCAAGTCCTGTTCCAGCCTCTCCCAGTCTTCATCTCCAGTGTGCTTTTGGAGGAGATTCTTTATCCGTGTGGACCACAAGCCTTTCATGTGATCTTCCATGAAAACTAAACGCTCCCTCTTCTGCTCCAGGGACAGCTCTTGACTTTCAGGTGTCACAGTCAGACCTTTCAGCAGGAGGGAGGCCTCAGCTCTGTCGGCATCTTGCTCCTTCAGGTTCACGTACTGCTCACATGCCGCTTCCATTTCCTTGGCCATGTAGTGAATTTCTGGGTGTCCAAGGAGGTGCTGAAAAGTGCTGCTTTCCACCTGGTATCCTGTGCTCGTCACAATCAAGAGCACCAACAGCTCCATGTCCTTCTGAGCCTGTTCCTGGAGAGACTGGAGTAAGGAATAAATGGCAAGGCTGCTGGTCTGGGTGGCTTCTATCTTTGCTTCATGAACATCAGAAGCAGAGCTTCTTGGTGCATAGGTGACAGCATGGATGTGCTCCTTCATTTGCTGCAGTGTTTTGATGAGCTCTTGAAGCTCAGAGACTTTGGGAGATCTGGGAAGTGGGTGCTCAGTCTGGAAGACCCATTGCATAATGAAGGAAGCCTCAGGGAAGTCCTTGACAGAGTAGATATGAGGGTTCAGGAGACTCCTCAACATTGCCTTGATAGTGGTGGTGTTTTCTGGAGGTGACTCCTGGCACCTCCGCACAGTGTTCACCAGGAAGTCCTGCAGGGCTTTGTCTGACAGGCACACATTGATCCACACACTCGGGTTCCTGGTTTTTGCTCTCAGATCCTCTTTTAGCTCCATCAGCATGAGCAGCTTTTCATCCACTGTCACCTCCCAGGTCTTCACAGTCCCCATGAAACTTTTGGCCTCTTGCACTGCACTGCCCAGTTCCTCTCCAAAAATGGTGCCAAAGCTCTGATTTGTCAGCTCTTTGTACCCAGCCCTGAGGGCTCTGCTCATCTGATCTACGGATTTAAAATCCCCACAGTGATTGTACAGGATGACGTCCCACACTGGGATCAGCTCAAAACCACGGTCGATAACGCACCACGTTGTGTTATCAGACACGAGCCCCGTTTTCCACAGAGGAAGGGAAGATGTGTCTGCTGGGCCCCCTGTGTTGACCACGTAGAGCTGAGTCACTGTATGAGAACTCTCTCCAGCTCTCCCCAGAACAGAAGCCTGTGAGCTGGATTTGGAAACATCCAGGGTCCCTTCTACATTGGCCCCGAAGCCACCCCAGCTGGCCCCAACAAAGCTGTTCAGTGCTTCAGATGTTTCTCGCTTCACCTCTTCCCGCTGCTCAGCTCGGAATCCTTCTGTAGACGCCTTCCACCAGAATATGCCCCCAAAGTGGAGGGGACCCTGGTTTATGTGGGACCCAAACCTGCTGAAGAAGGTCTCACACATCTTCACAAAGGTGGAGTTGTCTTCTTCCTGACTGCAGCTCAAAAGCTGCTCCATGCCTTGCAGCTCCTGCAGAGCCGCATCCGAGAGGCAAAGCTGATGCCTTTGGAAGTAGCAGGAGGCCAGAGGGATGTACTGGTACTTGGTGATGCAAAAGTAGCTCTGCTCAGAGCGGGACTGGTGGGTGTCCTGTGACTGCGAGGAGCTGCTGTGATCTACACTCCCTCCCAGATTAATCCCCCAGAATGAGGATTTGGCAGAAACGCTCATGCTGAAGCCCAGCTGCTCCATGGACTTGGTGAAAGTGGATTCTGCTGCAGAGGAGGAGAACTCCTTCCTCTCAAGCAGTGATCCTTGCTCTGGACCGGTGAGCTGGAATCCCTCAGGCACCCCGAGGAGCTGCTCTCGCTTTGCCAGCACATCTTCAGGTCTGCTGGTTCTGTAGATGCCCTGCAGGGCCAGTCCCCCTGACGCCCTCCTCAGCACCTCCGTGTCAGGGATGTTCTTCCCACTGCCTGCTGACTGCTCCTGCTGCTCCAGCTGCTTCTGGATGCTCTCCAGCATATCTGCCAAGGGTTTCTCTGATGGTGGCCAGAACTCTTTGGGAATCTCCATGGCTCGCCACAGAGTCTCTGCTTTCTCCCTCAGAGCATCCTGGCTGTGGCTGTTGAGCATTTCTGTCAGATCTTTAAGAGCTTGTTTGGCCTCATCTTGTCTCTGCTTTGTCTTCTCTGAGTTATGCTTTTGCATCTCCTCGCACGTTTTGTCATCTCTTATGTTCAGGAGTTTCTGGAGTGCCTTTTTCTCCCAGGGGTGCTGTACCTCACACTCCAGCCTGAGGTAATCTTTATATTCCAGATGTTGCAGGGCTTCTTTGCACTTGATTCCCAGGATCTGTGAAGCTTTGGGTAGCCAGTATCCAGCATCCAGTCCTTCCTTCTCAAATGCCTCTGCCAAGAGCTGTGTCTTTGCATCCTCCTCCTGTGTGTCCTCCTGCAAAGCCATGGCTGTGGAGGAAGAAAAGAGACATTCCCTAAGGTGTTGTCAGAGGCCCCAGGCTACTGGCAGAGGCTCTGCAGCAGCTGCAGCCCTGGGTATTGCTCCCACCTGGCTGCTGCATCCCTGCCTCGGGTGGCACAGGAGCCAGGGTCTCCTTCCCAGCACCCTGGATGTGCCCGTCGCTTTCCTGTTTGCAGGATCAACCCTGAAGCTGAGTGTGTATCCCAGAGACAGCAATGACACACAGAGACACAAACACAGACGCACACAGACTCACTCAGCCACACAACCTACCCTGGACAAGGTGCTGCCTTCACCATCACCCACATCCTCCCAGCACAACTCCTCCATCCACAAGTGCAGACTGCCGGGGCCATTCCTGGCTCCCTGGAGCACTGGCACAGCCCCTCTGCCCATCCAACAGCCCTGCCTGCATCCTGCACCCTCTGCCCAGCCCATGGCTGCCCTGCTCGCTGCCTGGCCCAGCCTGCTGCTCCCAGCACCCGGAGGCAGCGCTCACACACTCCCCCATGGGCACCCCACACTCCCCAGACACACTCCCCCCATGCCCCCCATGGGCTCTGAGCTGTGCTCCTGCTCCAGCTGCCAGCGCAGCCCCTCCCTCACCCCTCTCCGGCCTCTTCCCAGGAGCTGCTTCCTGGCACCCTCAGGGGCCCACCCCAGTGCAGGGGGAAATCCACCTTGTCCCTGCCCACAGCTGTGCCTGGGACATCCTGGTGGCCCTTCAGGAGAGACTGGAGATGCTGGGAGCCGACTCAGAGAGGTGCCCTCTGTGATCTGCTGCTCATTAGCACAGAGGATCTCATCAGCCAAGTGCCCATTGGTGGCCATCTTGGCTTCAGCCACCACAGAGCCACCAAGTTCAAAATGTCTGGTGACAGGAGGAAAAGTGCCTGCAAACCTTCAACTGGGCACCTGCCTTTAAACCTTTGGGGTTTTGACTCTTTCACACAGCTCCAAGAATTGTCCCAGTCTCAGTTCCCTTGGATACTGGAGAGATTTGTTCCTTACAAAAATCCCATCTGAGCATTCAGCTTCTGTCCCACCAAGGCCTCTGCACTCTTACCAGCACAGGAATTGATCCCAGGGACTTGGACTGGGCTCCGGCACCCTTCCAGAGCCTTCAGGGGCAGCTTTCCCTCAGGAATCCCTGCAGATTTGGGCAATCTGAGCAAGGGCTGTGGGCTCTGATTCCCCTCACCCACCTCACAGCAGATGCTCCCGTTGCTCCCAGCCTTGGCTTCCCAGCAGACACCGGCAGCCGAGGGCCCAGCTCAGGGGACACAGCACAGCAGCAAGGGCAGGCCTGGGGTACACGGTGGGTATGGAGAAGAAGATGAGAACCCCTTGAGAACTCAGGAGGCAGAGCAGCAGGAAGGAATGGCCCGAAAACCTAAAGGAGAAGAGCAGACAGTCAGCACAAGGCAACCCATGAGCAGTGAGGATTCATTCCAGGGAGGACTCCAGGCCAACCCTTTTCCTCCACTGGGGATTGCCCTGGCAGCAAAGACTCCTCAGGGCTCTTCTGGGGAGGTGACCAGAGCAGGGTTTCACCTGGGACCTACATCCATGTTCCCCCACCAGAAGGAAGCTGGACATGCTGAAGAGGTGGGACAGAGCAAAGCCCCTGAAGGTCACCAAGGCCAAGTGCAGGTGCTGCCCCTGGGTCGGGGCAATTCCAGGCCCAGACACAAGCTGGGAAGAGAATGGATTGAGAGCAGCCCTGAGGAGAAGGACTTGGAGGTGCTGAGGGGTGAGAGGCTGTGCAGGGAACATCTGTGCTCTGGGGGCAGCAGACAAGGTGAGGAGGGGGCAGAGCCAGGGGAACAGCAGTGCCAGTGGGGCAGCAGGGCCCTGTCCCACCTCTGCCCACAGCACGCAGCTGCTGCTGGGGGGAAGCTCAGGGCCCCGGAGAGGGGGGAGAAGCAGCGCTGGGCTTGGATCCCAGCAGGCACTGAGCCCCCCCAGCAGCTCCTGTGCTCCCACCAGAGGAATGGGAGAGGAGGGGGACAGCAGAAACAGGAAAAGCTGCTGTCTTGAGATAAGGGCAGTTCAGCAGCAGAGGAAAGCTGGGTGTGCTGGCAGAGCACAGGAGGGATTTCAGACACCAATTGTTTTCTTTGGGCACATGTCCAGCTGCTCCCTGGGCAGCAGAGCCTCAGTGCAGGGCGGCTGCTCAGGATGGGAACTGCTAGCTCAGGTTCACTGCTGGAGCTTGTCCACTTGAGCCACTTGTCCCAGCCCTGTCCTCTCCCAGATTCTCTCCCAATGGAGCACTGCCAGCGCTGGTTCAGTCTCAGGAGCCAGAAGCTGCCCTGGACAGCATCAACTCCATCTCAGTCACACCCTGAACCTGCCCCCAGGCACCCTTGGCAGTCCCTGCACGGCTTCCCAGTGCTGCAGGAATAGGGAAAAGCCCCATGTGACTGTGTCAGTGCTCGCAGAGAGACACTGAGCACATTCAGGGCATAACTCGGGACAGAGTTCCTCCTTGGAAGCAAAGGAGGGAAGCGGAAAGGCTGACAGCAGGACCTGCCATGGGAATGCCTAGGCCCCGTTTACGGGAACAGCCCCCCGAGAGTGTTTTCCGCAGCCCTGGCCCAGGGAAAGGGGCTCTGGGAACACTGCTGCCTTTGTGGGGCTGTCCCAGGGACCCGAGCGCTCGGGGTGGTGATGCTTAGAGTGTGAGAGAGGAGAATCCCACCCTCCCTGCGCGGGCAGGAAAAGGAATGATCCCCCCGGCTCCTGCCTTCAGGGGAGCGCAGCCATCCGGCCCCGCCGCGGGGCTGGGGGTGCCCGGGCCGGGCAGGGTCGGCCCCGCCTGCGGGGAGCGTTTCCCGGCCGGGCACGGGCTGGCGGCAGGGAAGGGGCTCCACTCGCCATCTGTGCCCGGCCAGCCCCGCTGCCGGCTCTCGGGACAGCCTTTGCGCCTCTGCAGCCTTCCCTGTTCCCCTGCATCCCCGCATCCCTCCTCCTTCCCCCGCCGCTCCGCTCCCATCGCTCTGAGCCCGGGGCCCTCCCAGCTCAGCCCCCGCAGCGCACACGGCTCCCCCGAGCTCCCCAAAGCGGTGCCAGCAAAGGCGGCTTCCTGCAGCCCACGCTCGGAGCGCACAGCGCCCGCCCGCTGCCCTCAGCCCCCTCTGCTCCTGCCCGGCCATCTCCCCAGCCCTGGCAAAGCACAGGGAACAGGAGGCAGGAGAGCAACGAGATCCCGCTCCCACCTGCTCCCGGCTCCCAGCCCCGCAGCTCATCCCCATGCCCATCCCCATCCCCATTCTCATTCCCCATCCTAATCCCCATCCCCATCCCCATTCTCCTCCCCATCCTCATCCCCATCCACATCCCCATCCCACCTTCTCTCTCCGGACCCCGCAGCTCCCGTGCTTGGAGAAGTCCAGCACAGCCCAAACAGCTCTGGCTCTTTTGTGGGGAGCTGTAACCCCTTTTATGGGGCCTGTGGGGGAGCAGCTACAGCTTTCCTGTAAATCATGTGTTTTCCTGCAGCAGTGTGAAAGCGAAACTGCTGCTGCGTGTTTTGGGTTGAAAATATTTCCTGTAAGAGATTGACTTGAGGATGTTGGAGGTCTTTTCGAACCTTAATGATTCTATGATTCCATGGAAAGCAGAAGGAGCTTGGCAGAGCCTGGGGCTCCTGGCTGGAAACCACCCACCCTGCTCCACTTAGTCTGGATCATGGCATCCCAGAACTGGACGTCCTGTTCCAAGGCGTTTTGACCCTTACAGGGAGGAATTCCTAATTCCCAATATCCCATCCTGGAACCCCTTCAGGCCCTGGAAGGGGCTCTAAGGTCTTCCTGCAGCCTTCTCCTCTCCAGGTGAACACCCCAAGCTCTGAGGAAAGGAACGATGTGGGGAGATGTTTGTGCCATCACATCAGATCTATTCTTTGAACAACTGAGGGACACCAGAGGCAAACTCCAAACCCATCAGCTCCTGAGCTTGTGCAGGAATTCTTCCCTGGGAGAGTTGTAAGGGACTAGGATGTTATTCCCAGAGAAGCAGTGGCTGCCCCATTCCAGGACAGGGACGCCTTCCAGTGTCCCAGTTTGCTCCAGGCACCGTCCAACCTGGCCTTCTTTGGACACCTCTCCAGCAGAGGAAGCAAAGCAGGAACAGGGCCTGGCTGCAGCTTTCTTGGCAGGGGACAGCCCACACCGGACAGTAACAGAGCGTTGGGGTTTGGCAGAGGACATTCAACACCCAACCAGAGCAGGGGGCCTGGATTGCTTTTCCCTGGGCGTGTGGACAAACAAATCCTGCTCCATGGCCTCAAAACAACCACTGCAGTTTGGATACTGAGACCTCCAGCCTGCCAGGACCAGCCATCACCTGTCCCAGGCTGACAAGTCACAAGTGCTGGAGCAGACACAGGTGGCATTTGTGCAGCCTCAGCAGCTGCCAGGCAGGGCTGGGACACATCACCTACAGAGCATGGATTTGGTCCCTCTGTTCCCAGCTCAGCTGAGCCTGTCTCCAGAGGGATATTTCCTCCAGCCAAAGAATTCCCCGCTGTAGGAGTGTTACAAGCACAGAACCCCAGGATCGCTGAGGTTGGAAAAGACCTCCCAGACCCTCGAATCCAACCTGTGCCTGATACCCACCTTGTCCCCAGTCCAGAGCACCGAGTGCCATGTCCAGGCATTCCTGGGACACCACCTGAGATGAGACTCCACCATGTCCCTGGGCTGGTGTCCCTAGAACTGACAGAGCAGGAGCAGAGGAGCTTCATGCAGGATGATGTCCAGCCCTCTCCAGCCCTGGCTGGGTCACTGCTGCCATGGAGTCAGGAGTGCAGATGGTTTCAGTTTGCAGTGTGCACGTTCCTGCTGGCTGGGGTGAGGCAGGAGTGTGCTCCTGCTGTGCCAGGCTGGCAGGGGCAGAGAGGGAACGGTTCTCTGGCTGCTCCTGAAGGGACACTGAGGAGCTCCCGAGCCTGAGGAAGCTGTGCAGCACAAGGTGCAACCATGGCAGAGAGGGGGTCATGGTTTAATGGTGCCGGATGAGATTTCCTGGGTGTGCTGGTGAATTCCCTAGTACCGACATCAGCTCTTTTTTCCATATGACAAGCACTTGTATAAAAATTTCTTTGAAAAACTACACTGCTTCTGATACTTGTCAAATTTTAGACACTTGATTGCATCTTTCCTGCCATGACTAAAGAGTTCTTTGTTTTCTAGCTAAAAGCTCTTTGTTCTCTTCTTACAAGTTCTCATTGTTTCCTTTTCCCACAGCCCTCCATACCACAGAGCTCCCAGGCTGGGAGAAGCCCATTCCAGCCCCTCTTTTTCCAGCCCTAGCTCTCAGATGCGTGTGGGGTTCCCACCTCTGTTCTAGAGCCAGTGGGGTAATTCCTGAAAATCCAGCTGTTTACTGCTGCAGAGAGTGAAAGTGAAACCATCCTTTTGGAGTCAGATAATTAATGTAGGCTAAAAATTCCACACCAATTCACAGTCAACATTCATCTGTTGCAGATCACTGACCCTTAACTCCTTTGCTGACTGCTGGTAATAATATTGTAAACTGTGAGAGTTGGATATGCATACATGTGAATAAAGCAGGAGAGGAACTTGGGAGAAAGGCCTGAAGGGGCAGGAAAAGAGGGAATGTCTTTCCACTGCCACAGGGCAGGGATAGATGAGACATTTGAAAGGAATTCTTCCCTGGGAGACTTGTGAGGAGCTGGGATGCCTTCACAGTCCCAGCTTGCTCCAGGCACCGTCAGGTGTGGGCTGTCCCCTGCCAAGAAAGCTGCAGCCAGGCCCTGTTCCTGCTTTTCTTCCTCTGCTGGAGAGCTGTCCAAGAAAGGCCAGGTTGGACGGTGCCTGGAGCAAGCTGGAACAGTGGAAGGTGTCCCTGACATGGAACGGGGCAGCCACTTCTTCTCTGGGAATAATATCCCAGCCCCTTACAAGTCTCCCAGTGAAGAATTCGTTCTCAATATTTCATCTCTCCCTGCCCCCCTGGCAGTGGGAAGCCATTCCCCCTTGTCCTGTTCTTTCACACCTTTCGCCCAAGACTCTCTGCTCCATTTTTTACATGTCTATGTATCCAACTATCGCAGTTTACAATATTATTGCCAGCAGTCAGCACAAGAGTTAAGGGTCAGAGTCTGCAACAGTCACGGCTACAACATTGTTGACTGTGAGCTAACTCATACCACAGCTGGTGTGAAATTTGAACCATAGCTCAGTCATCTGACTCCAAAAGGATGGTTTCACTTTCACTCTCTGCAGCAGTAAAACGCCTGATTTCCTGGAATTACCTCACTGCCTCTGGAACACAGTTGGGAACCACCCAAACACCCGAGAGCCAGGGCCAGAAAAAGAGGGGCTGGGATGGGCTTCTCCCAGCCTGGGAGCTCTGGGGTATAGAGGGCTAAGGGGAAAGGAAACTAAGAGAAGTTGTAATAGGAGAACAAAGAGCTTTTGGCTAGAAAACAAAGAACTCCTTAGTCATAGCAGGAAAGATGTAATCAAGTTTCTAAAATGGAACAAGTAGCAGAAGCAGGGTAGTTTTTCAAAGAAATGTTTATACAAACGCTATTTCAACATCTGCTTGTCTTAGCATGGAGGCCTTTGCTCGATGTCAATTTGAACACTTTCATCTCCCCATAGTTTCATACATTATAAAAAAAAAAAAAGAGTCTTTTCTCCATAGTTTACAAGAGAATTTCAGCTCCAAAAACAAGGCATCTCCTCACCCCTTCCATCTGGGACTTAACTTCGTCTTCGCTGACCTCGATGTCTTCATGCTGTTCCTTTACATGCCTGCGTCTTGTTCTTTTCTCTCACTCGAGGGAGGATTGAAGCACTGAAAGGGTTAACATCACACCTGGGCTCTTCAAATGGCCACCTGAGACAGTTCCCAAGTTTTTTCATCTTTAACATGTGTGTTTCACAGAGGCATGTCCAGCTTCTTGGTGGTTCAACAGACTGTCAGTTACACAAAAATCTTTGCGTCACTTCCCTGAATTTCCTCCCATTTCAAACCAGGACAGGGGCTAAACTGTGGAAGGGTCCCCGGAGCACTGGGCTGAAGCAGTGGAGTTGGGCAGACCCAGGGCAGAAAGCTAAATGGAGCCAAATGCTGTCGATAGCATACACGACCACTCTTCTCAACCACTGAGCCAAAAAAGCGGCCATAAACCAGCCCCCACATCCCAGACAGAGTCCCGGAGTCCACCCCAGTACAGCTCATGGTATTATGCCACCACTCCTGAAGAACCTATTCCTCCTCTCCTCCTTCCCCTGGCATGACTCCCAAACTCTTGTTCCCCTGGCCAAGCCACTACTGTGGTATGTGAGTGCTTGGCCATTTTTTTCCTTTTTTAATTGCCCCCAATTTGTCTCCTGGATAACTTCCTTCCCTCACAGTGTCTTTCTTCCACATAACAAATGGGAGAAAATGCCCTGAAAAAACCCAAACCCACAACAGGAGAGGAAGAGTATTTCAAAATGTTGGTAGCTCCCCAATCCTGTGGATGAAGAGGAAGGAGGGCAGACACAGATTTAGAGGAATTTAAGCCAGTGGCAGGGAAAATATGCTCAGGAGGAGAGAGAATAAATGAGGAAAGGGGGAAATTCAAGCCCCTCTCAGGCAGGTACAGATGGACTGGTCATGGTAACGATGCCTTTTTCAGAACCAAGGTGAGGTCCCGGAAGGACTTGGTAGGGACTTGCAGGGAAAATCCTCAGAAGGCAAGTAAGGCATTTGAGACCATTTTAAGAAACCAGGGTCCCGATTGGAATGATATTCAGGTGGTTTTAGATACACTGCTGAATGTGGATGAGAAGATAGTGGTGGTAGCAAAGTCAAAGGAAGAGGGAGTTTATGCTCAAAATGTGCAACCAGGAAAAGCAGATCAATGTTTTCCACCTGGTGATCCAAGACTGGATCCCAACTGTCACGAAAATTAATCCACAAACACCAGAAGTTCATGTCCAAAAAGGAGACAGAGGAGTCCAGCTGCTTTATTTGAATAAAGAGAAAGGTCATAGGTGTTGTATTGCACTAAACAGTTTATTTAGTAGTTGTTTTGCACTGGGTGATGGGAAGTTTGTACTGAGTATGGTATGTCATGTAGATTATTCCCCCTTTCTCATCACATGGTCTCTCCCCCATGAACCCCTTTCCACACACCTGGTGGTCTGTCCCATGGAAACCCCTCCCCTTGCCCCTCCCCAGTGTTTTCCCATTGGCTGGGTCCTCTTTCCCCACCCCCATCCCCTCAAAACCCCACTGCAGGTGTGGTTCGCTCTCTTTTCTACCTGGGTGGTTGCCAGAAGCGGAGCATCCCATCCCAAGCCAATAAACAGGACTCTTGTCCCCACGTGAAGAAGAGCACTTCCCGTCTCTTACTTTCTGTCCATGCCAGGCCGTGTGGGCTTGGGTTCAAGCTAGCTGGAAAGAACCCATAGAAAGCCCAGAGAGCCACAAATTACTGCACATAGGCATTTCCCATGGCGTCTCTCAAGTTGTTGGAGGTTGCAGCCTGTCACAGACATTTTTTCATAGAAATCCTTTCCTTTGGGATTTGTGCATCTTCTGAGAAGCAAGGGCCCCAGAAGAAGAATGTAAACAATTGTTATCGGCTGCTGTGAAATGCAATAGGATGCACCTGTGATTGGTTCATGTTCCGTGTTTATAGTTGAGGGCCAATCACAGGAGCAAGCTGGGGATGGAGTCCCTGGACACAGAACTTTGTTATAGATTCTTTCTATTCTATTCTTAGCTTAGCAAGCCTCTGCAACTTCTCTCTTTATTCCTATTAGTATAGTAATAATGTATTATATAGCATATATCAATAAATCCAGCCTTCTGATCATCAAACAAGATTCTCGTCCTTCTCTCTCACCCCAGTGACCTCCTCAGATCACTGTAATAGTTGGTGACCCCTCGTGTCAGGGCAAAAATTAATTTGATAAGACCAGAGGAGCAAATTGCTGCACTGGGTAAAATCCTGTATGTGTAGCATTTGATGGTTGCTTTGAAGTGACCACAGAAGTGAATTCAAGCCAGGAGCTGAAGAACTGAAGATCCTGATTTGGACAGAGTTCACAGCCAAGGCTGACCACAAGTGAACCTTCTTCTGGAAAACCTTCAGGAAACACGGTAGACAAGAGCAGCATACCCGCGGAGCTGGCCAGAGCAAGCTGGACTCTTTCAAAAGGTACTGTTCGTTTTTCTATCCCTGAGAATTCAGCCCTTCGTAGTTTGTGGCTGTTCGTATGGCAGACACATGCCTTGCAGGAAGAGGTTCGTTTTTCTCCTTCAGAGGAGAACCTTATTGCCCTCTGGCAAGAATGGTGTAGAGAAGATGATTTTTTTCTGTCAGAAACAGATCTCTATGAGTTCTTTCGATGGGCAGAGCTTTTTGGGTTCTTTACTGATTTCCTATACGCTTTGGATGTTTTCGTCTGGGAGTGCATGAATTCCATCTTTTATTACGTCGACAGTCAGGGACGTCTTTTGCCTCCTGTATACCCAGCATTTATAAAGCTCTTTCCAGTTTTGAAAAGGAGAGCAGCTGTTTTTCCATGGATTTCTAACTGCTATGGGCAGACCCCGTTTCCACGGTCCCCAGTGGGAGAAGACACGGTGGGGGATGGCTTTCCAGCCCCCCCTGATTCTCGGCAGGGGGGGACGAAACTTCGCCGCGGGAAGAAGTTTTTTTTACTCTTTCTCCAGAGCCTGCACAGATGGAGCCTTCTCTTCTTCCCCCTTCTCCTCTGCAGGGGGGATGGGAGTGGACGGTGCTCCCCCAGCCGGCTTCTTGGACCCTGCCCCGCTCAGAGATGGGGGTGGTACCGGTCCCAAAGGCCCCCCCGGCCCTGCCAGCGCCGCCTCTCTGCGTGATCCCGTCTCCACCTCTCCAGGCGGTCCCACCCACGGCTTCACAGGCCTCCCCGCCCCTGCCAGCGCCTGCATCTGAGAATGTAGAAGCAGCACTTCCTGTGCCTGAGTTTGTAGGCGATGACAACGTGTATCCAGCTTCCGGCTCAGCGGAGGAGTTCTCTGCAGCCCCTTCGGCCCCCCCCCCGCTGCTTCCATCGGCCTCCTCACCGCCTCAAGCCGAGATGGTCCCTGTTCAGGATGGTGTTGAAGATGGCGCCGAACCTGTGGGAACCTCGGAGCAGCCCACGGCTGCTCCTACATCTAGTGTGATTCCCTCCCCAGTTCTGGCCTGCCCCCCGCTGCCTTCACAGGCTGCCCCAGCAGTTCTGCCGCTGTCAGAGACTCTGTCCTCCATGTCAGCGTCAGAGACTGCCCTGGAACCGGCGGCTTGTTTGAGCTCGGTCCATACCGGTCCAGTTGCCTCTGTAGCAGCAGCCCCGGAGGCTGGCCTCCCTTTCCGTGGAGCGGGGAGTACTCGACAGCTGACTGTTGAGGCAGTCCGGCTGCCTGCTTTCAAGATCAGCATTCTCGGCGGGTTGGGGGGTGTTTCTTCGGGGATTGTCCCATGGAGGCTGCCATCTCCGCCACCTCTCTTGCGCCCTAGTGGCGGGGGGCAGGTGCATCCCGAGAGCTCTGCCTCTGATCCCCAGCCCGGAGAGGGTGGGGATGAAGCCATGTGGTGGATGAGAGACAAACCCGATGCATTATTTGCATTGCAGGGGAAGAGGGCACAGATGAGGAGACCATAGCTGGTTTACTGTGGGAAACAAACATCTCCAGACCCCAGATGGGATTTCTGGGGAAGGCTTCTATTTCCCTCCTGCTGGCATGCCTCAGTGGTTTTGGGAAAAGGAAGCGTGTCACCACCTGTGCTGCCATTGCACTGGCAGCAGGGTGCAGGCCTGTGGGAATGCAGAGCCTGCCTCATGGGTTTGGCCTGGGCCGTTGGGCTCAGGAAGTTCCTGGGCCGGGCCCACTGCTTGGCCTCTTGATGTTTCTGGGAGTTGTGGTTTCTCCTACTGGTCCTGGCCCCTCTTTGTGGGCCAGTTTTGCGGTTCCTGGTCCATCATGGGCCAGGGCCCCCAGGGCCTTACCTTCTCTGGCACTGCTCTGCTTGGCTGCTGCTCTTTTCCTTTTCCATCAAAAAAAAAAAAAAAATTAAATAAAAAAGATTGAAAATAGCGGGCAGCAGCTCTGAAGCACTGAAGGACTGAAGGGCCAGAAAAGGACATTCTAAAAGTTGTTCACATTGTTTGAAATTGTTGTAAGACTGTCAATGGTTTGTGATAACTATTGATGGGACTTTTGCAGAAATCTGTTTTCAGGACCAAAAAGGATTCTCAGATATCCCAAGAGAAACAACTTCAGCTCATGGACTGTTCCTGAAACTCAGCGGCTTGGACTTGAACTTTCTTTGCATTGTTTTTTGCATTTTCTTAGATTGTAGGATTGTTTTAGTGATTTGTTAGTATTGTATATTTTACAGGTGAAGAAATTTCCTGTTCATTTCACGTCAGCATTTTTCTTTTCATTTATACAATTTAGAAAGGTGAGATGTCGCAGACATTTTTTCACAGAAATCCTTTCTTTGGGATTTGTGCATCTTCTGGGAAGCAAAGGCCCCAGAGGAAGAATGTAAACAATTGTTATCGGCTGCTGTGAAATGTAGCAGGTGCTCCTGTGATTGGATCATGTTCCGTGTTTACAATTGAGGGCCAATCACAGAACCAAGCTCGGGGACAGACTCCCTGGATACAGAACTTTGTTATTCATTCTTTAATATTCTATTCTTAGCTTAGCAGCCTCTGCAACTTCTCTCCTTATTCTTTTTAGTATAGTAATAATGTATTATATATCATATATCAATAAATCCAGCCTTCTGATCATGAACTAAGATTCTCGTCCTTCTCTCTTACCATGAAGACCTCATCAGGTCGCTGTAATAGGATCCCAAAAGCACACCAGTTAACTGAAAACAATTTTCATATATACTTTTTCATTATATTGCTCAAATGCATCTCCATGAAGATTATACATATTCAAACATTCCTTTGAGTTTACATGTTCCAGGAATTCTTTTGCTTGGTTCGACACTTGACACGTCTTCTTAAAGTATGTGCCACTCTGCAGATGAAATTTTTATTTTATTTCCTCACCAGACACCCTGTTCCATGGTTTGACAGTTCTTGATAGCCTGGTTCTTTTCAGTGTTATCTTATCATATGGATAAGATACTCCACAAGTACATGAAATCAGTATTATCTGTTTCACACTGTTATCTGAGTTATTCTCACCGCTGTCAGTTAGTTACACCAAAAAAATAAAAACCAGTCGCTACTTCAGTGTCACTGACATCTTTTCATAAAAATCCTTTCTTTTGGATTTTTCCCCCTTCTGAGAAGCTGTGGCCTCAGCAACAAAATGTAAACAACGCTTATATGTTGGTGTGGAATGCAACAGGTGGATCCGTGATTGGTCTCTGCTGGATGTTTGGATTTACTGGCCACTCACAGCAGAGCTGGGTCTCAATATCTGCTGGGACACAGACCTTTGTTCTTGATTCATTTTCTATTCTTAACTTAGCTAGCCTTCTGAGAACTTTTCCCTCTATTCTTTTTAGTATAGTCATAATGTAATATATATCATAAAATAATAAATCAAGCCTTCTGAACATGAGGTGAACATTCTCGCCTCTCTCTTCATCCTGCAACCCTTGTGACCACTGTGACACTTCTGCAACACTTAATGTGATAATAAACAGCAAATAGTCTCTATTTTAGTATTTTGCAGGAGCCTAAACTATATTTATCACACAAAAATATATAATCTACACCGGGATTATGGTAAAAAGGCTGACAAATTAGACTGTACAAAAAGAGGTTAAAAAGTGATTACAAACTGCACTATACCAAAATAATTTGGAAAAGCCAATATGACAGTGAAGGGCAATGACTACATCATTATTTCTTACAGACCATGGCAGCAACACAGCAAGGCCAGGTGTCCCCAGTCCCTGGCACTCACCCGTGCAGCACACGCTCACATGGCCCAGCTCTGGCTCCTGTCACCGGCTCTGGGTCTGCTTGGCCACGGCTGGGCTTGGCAAGGTTTGGGTCCATTCCCCTTTTATTCTGCAGGTTCCCAGCTGAGCAGCTCCAGAGCACAGAACCTCGCTGGGATCAACCTTCTCAGCCCTCCCTGTGTGAGACAGGCCAGGCTTGGTTCCCAGCCCTGCCTCCCTTGGCACCTGCCACCGACATTAGTTTCCCTGGATGTTCTGGTTTGGGGCTTCCTGCCCTCTCACTGTCCCTGCAGACAGTGAAGCTGCTCCTGGAGCAGAGACCCTGAATGGAGCAGAGCCTCTGCTGTCCCACCCCCTTCCCCAGTGCCACCCCCTGTCCCCTGCCTGTCTGTAGCACACAGAGCTGTGGCTCCCCTGAACACAAAGGAGACACAGAGCAGTCCAAATCAACTCCTTTATTAGCACAGTGTGAAAAACGGCAATCACTTGTTTCAAAATTTTCAAAGTTTAATAGTAATAAAATTACTATGAAAATTATAATAAAAAATTATAGCAATAAGCATTTGGACAATCAGAGTTAGACAATAGAAGACAATAAAAAGCAAAGAGTTACAGATGTCTGGTGCATTTTACTCCTTCTGCCAAGCAAAAGCCCACCTTGCTAACAAAGGATTAATCCTTAAAAGCAATAGCCTATTGCATATTCATATATCTCATACATGATGCAAAAATTATTTTCAAACACAGGGTCTTTTCTGGTTATTGTCAACTCCCCACCCTCCCATCTTCTAAATCAATCATCTTGGTCCCTCAAAGTCTGGTTCTTCCTGATAAGGAGGCAACAATTCTTCTCTCCACATTTTTGGTGTCTTGTTACTGTTATCTCTATGCGAAGAATTTCTTGATTCTCTTATCCATTCCTTGAGCTAGTTAGAAAAGTATCTTCCATCACATAGTTTCTATTTTATATTATGTCACAGCCTAAAACTTATACTTATCACGCTACTTAAAAGAGATTAATACAACATAACTTTCCAACATAACACATATAGTGTTCATTTTAATATTTGTGAAGAACCAAGCGTATATTATGCATTTTTCACACAGAGCCTGCAGGGGATGAGGCTGAAGCAGCCCTTCAGCAGCTCTCCAGGAAGGCTTGGCCCTCCCATTGCCAGCAGGGTTTCAGCACATGCACAGCAAAAGCCCCCACAGCTCCCTGGGGCAGAGCCAGCTGGTGCCACCTTCTCCAGAGCACGGCTCCGGTGCCACCAGCCTGCCTGGGCAGCACCAGCACTGCCCTGAGGGCTGCTGCTGAAGGTGCTGGCAGACAGGATTCTCCACATGGGGGACTCCAAAGGCTTTTGTTCAGCAGAGGGGCCAAGGGCAGGAGCAGCTCCTGCTGGGGCTGAGGGCTGGAGGGAAGGGCAGCAGCCCCAGTCACCTAAGCAGGAGCGGCTGCCCTGGATGGAGACACAGCACCCCTGAGACAGGGAGTGACAGCACTGCCTGAGCCTGGGGCGGTCGTGTCACTGCTCTCCTGAGCCTGCAGGCACAGCAACTCCTGCTGGGAGAACGGCCTCAGTTGATCCAGGAGGCTTCAATGAGGGAGGGAAGGATGACACCCAAAAGCCAAGCAGCCCAGCTTGCAGTCAGTGTAGAGCTTGCATCAGGTTCCGCAGGCCTTTCTCCAAGCAGGACAGGTCCTTGCTGCAGGAAAACTGCCTTTGGGGCACTGTCCCTTCTTGTCTCACAGAAGTTGTTTCAAGGGGTGCTCTGAGTGCTGCCCTTTGCCCTATCCCTGGCCCTTGGCTCAGCCTTGGCCACAAGGCCAATTGTCCAAAGGAGGGGATTTGGTTTGTCTCTAGGACAAAGCTGAGGGAAATGTTTATGGCAAACAGGCAAGAGTATTCTGCCTTCCTCATGAAACAAAGGAGTTGCTAAGTGATGGGTGAAGTAATGCACCTTATTTCATCAAATTTGGGAGCAATTGGATACCATTGGCTTTCCTGGACTTGAGAGCATCATCATTGTAAATGCATTTTGTAAAAGACTGGTACAAAGTTTTCCTAAACTGCAAAGCTGTTGTGGTTCTTCCTTCCCATGGACATGGCCTAACGCTTCTCCAGCTCAGACAGTGCTTCCTCCTTGGTAATTCTCTGCCACGCCTCAGGGATTGCTCCTCTACCCTGAAACTTCCCATTGTACTGAGCTTCCAGCTGTGTCCTGAAATGAGACACAAACCATTTCCAGTACGCCTGCAAGGATGAATCAGGAAGAATTTTCCAAGTGGAATTAGGAGGTCCAGCATCCCGGTATCTCTTGTAGGGGATTCGTTTACTGTCAGAAAGTACTAAATAGCAGTCACTTGCAACAAGGCTGGAACAAATATCAATGACCAGGTGGTCTGTCCTATGCCATGTGATTCCCTTCAAAGATTGTGGGCGATGGAAGACCACCTGATGGTCTCCATCGTGATTCTGCATTGTGTTTGTGCAGACAGCCCCACAAAAGGGACACTGCTCCCAGCACCCTGAAAAATGCTCCACCAGGATGGTGTGAGTCTGCCCTGAAAATGAGCTCAGGTCTGCACCAGAAAATTCTTTCTTGAGCCTTTCCTTCAGGTCAGGCAGAGCTTCTGTCATGGCCCTGCTCAGGAACTCAATGTCTGTGACCTCCTGGTGCTCAATGCCCTTCAGGTCACTTCTGGGCAAGTTGATCACCTCTGAGAGTTCCCTGCAAAATTCATCCAACCAGAGAGAGATTTTATCTTCTCTGTCTTTTCTGTCTTTGACAATTTTGGTTGATAAAGAAACAGCTGAAAGAATGTTGTTATAGAGAATATCAAGGGAGGACCCTAAAAAGTCCCCCCGACTCCGACTCCCATCTAAACAGTGCTCCCTAATTCGTGTCTCAATGTAAGTCTGAAAAAACTGTCTTGGGGTCCTAACGTACTGCTTGAAATACTCAAAATTTTCCTGTTCTGCCAGGTATCTCAGGATGCAAACTTCCAGATTGGCTCTGTTACCCCTGAAATCTGGGGATTTCTGCATGTCCTCAGCTATGGCTTTGGCTGTCCTCTCATAGACTGCCTGGCGAAGAGCTGGCTCAATCTTGTCACAAAGGAAAACAGCAAAAGTTGTGACAGAAGTGGCTCCTTGGCAGGAAATCTGGAAACATTGGAAGAAATCTTCTCTCTTGCTGTTCAGGTACACAACTGGGTCATTTGCCTTTTGGAATGCTTTGTGCATGGCTTTAAACCTTTCTGCTGCCATTGTGCACAGATAGAGAGACAAATCCATGCTGTAATCTCTGTTGAAAGTATATTTCCCATTGCTGGGGACAGAGTTCACACCTTTCTGTACTTCATTCAGTATTTCATGAATAAAATTTCTATTGTAATCGCGTTTCTCTTCTTCCTTCTTAGCAATGTTTTCCTTAACACATGCTATGATGCTGTCAGTGATGTGCTGAAAGTTGATCACATCAGCATTGGAAATGCTCCTGGGATCTGGGATAACACCAAAAATCTTTTTCTTCATGATGTGTTTCTCTGGATCAAAAGAAAATCCTCTGCCTCTGGGAAATGATCTCATCCGTGCATGAAAACCCGGCTCCTTAAAGTGCTCTAGAAGGACATCTTCGATTTGTGCATCAATATCCACCCGTTCCAGAGGACGAGCAGCACGGGAGACTTCGGCAATCCACTGGTTCCAGAGGAGAGTAAAGTTGTCTTTCAGTTCTCTCTCACTGAGGCTCTTCCCTTTCAGAGTCACAGCCAGGTCCTTACTCTTTTTCAGGAGCTCATCTTCATAGTCCAGCTTCCTTTCATCCAGTTTCTTCTGCTCCTTCTGAAGCTCAATAAGATTCTCACATTTCTTTTTTGTTTCATTAAGAAGAGTCTCTTTTAATTCCTTCGGCTTAAGCGTTGTGCTTAATTTCCACTGGACCAGTGTCTCACAGTCTTTGTCTTCCCTGAAATACTTTTCCACTTCTTTCTCAATGGCATCACTTGTCTCTTGCACCTGCCCTTCAAGGTATTCTCTAGTGACATTCTGCCAGTCCCCATTCCGAATTTTGTTGACCAGTCTCATCTGTATATCTAAGATGTGACTCCTCAGCCTCCAGGTCCACTGACTAAAGGCACTTTCCAGTCTCCTGTACACAGCAATCTCCAGGGAATTCTTGAAGCTGAACACAAAGTTTTCATTCAGCAAAGCATTCCAGAGGTCACCAATACGATCTTTCAGGCTTGAGAGCCTCAAAATGCTGCGCTGTGACTGCTTCTTGGCAGCCTGGAGGATTTTGCTCTTGAGTTGCTGGGCATTCTGGCTGTATTTGGGATTTGGTGGTGCCATTGGGGGGTTTCCTTCCCACAGGTGAGCAAAGTAGTGAATGTGGGTGTTCACATCAAAGCCAATGACATCGCTGAAGGAGGAGACATCACAGCACTCTTGCTGAGCAGCTACCACAGTCATTTCATCCAGCTTTTCCTGCAAACGCCTTCGTCCTTCCATGTTCTGCTCCTTGGCAGTTGCTTCCCCCACGTTTTGGTGGACAAAGAGGCAGCTTGGGGAAAGATTGACTTTCTTCATCCTCAGGAAAGCCTGCACAGCGATCTGGAGAACATCCTGCATTTCTGATGGATTTTCTCCAAAGATATTGATCACAGTCAAGTTGCCAATACCAATGACAAAGGTGGCCAGCTCGTTGTCATGGTTCAGAGAGTGTTTATTGGACATCTCGATGGCACGAAGTCCCTCTGTGTCAACCACCAGCACAAAATCAAAGCCCAAGTCTTGCTGTAGCTCCTCTGCCACTGGGATGAGCTGCATGAAGGCCCCACGGGTGCATCTCCCTGCGCTAACGTTGAACTGCAGACCAAACATGGAATTCAGCAGGGTGGACTTGCCTGTGCTCTGGATGCCGAGCACGGAGAGCACAAACACTCGTTTGTCCCCCAGCCTCTCAATTAAGCTGTCAAAGATTGCTCCCACCCAGCGCAAGGGCAGGTAAGAAGCATCCCCATCCATCAGCTCCATGGGGTGCCCTGAAACCATCAGATCTGCTGCAATTTCTGGCAGTTTGACCAAGTTGTCTTTCTTGTAGTTCATTATTTCCAGAGCTTCATAAATCTGCCCTAACTCTCTCAATAGGTTCTCCAGGCCGATGGATGAATCATTGATTTCATCAGAGAGGGCATCCAAATGACTCAGCAACTCATCGTTGCCCCTGGGCTTTTCCTTGCTTTTCTTTCTTGACAGGATTTCAGACCATAATTTGTGATAGTCCTTCCTCAGTTGTTCAAGGCGACCACAAGACAGCTCATGCATAAAGACCTTCATCCAGTGCAGGAAGTATTTCTTGGTGTTTGCTGGCTGGGCCTGGAGAAAGCCAAGGAATGATTTCATCAGTGCGTTGAGAGGGAAAGCTTGGTCAAGTTGCTTTTTTCTTATTGCTTTCTTCTCATATTCAATTTGGCTCCGATGATGCTCAACGCTCTTGTTCCTCTTCTCCTGCAAGCGAGTGAGTTCTTTGTCCTTTTGGCACCACTGGTACCACAGTTTTCCTTGAAGTGGCAGCAGCTGGGATTTGATCTCAGACAGCTTCTCTTTCTTCAGAAGCTCCACCAGCTCCTTTGCCTTTGCTTTGGCTGTCACACACACATCTCGATCTGCATCCACTATGAATCCGTGCTGGCGAGCTTTCTCCATGCAGGACTCCAGGCTAAAACATGGATTAGACCCTTCCAGGAGATTCCCAATTGTCTTGGTCAGTTGGTCCATCAGTTCTGCTTCATTTCTGTCCTTGATCCCTATTGTTATGTTTTTGCTGGCTTGTCCAGCTGCAGCATTGTCATTTTCCGTGAGAAGACAAACCAAAGGCCTTTGCGACTGCCACAGGTCATGCAGAAGCTTTCTCCCCCTGTTGTCCATGTGCTCCCAGTCAGACACAAGAGCCACGTTGACGGCAGATATCTCCTGCAGGAACTGCAGCTGTGCTCCGTGATCCCTGGCATCTCCATGCAGGTTACAGAAAGCCACACAGCACTCAAAGGTGTCATCAGGGCTTCCACCAGGGTAGTACCAGGCGATCTCCACCAGTCCTTCCATCAGCAAACGCTCTCTGGTGCTGCCTCTGCAGTGGCGGTGGAAGAAAGTGTCGTGTTTGCGTTTGCTGAGCACAGCGTTGAGGAGCTGGGACTTGGAAGAGAAGGCCGAGCTGCCAATGCGGATGAAGGACACGATGGGTGTGTGTGCCTGAAAGATGAGTTTGTTGCTGAAACTCTTTGTTTGGGCCTGCTTTCCCGCCTTCTCCACCTCTTTCCAGCTCCTTTGGATTTGGCTGAGTGCATAGAGCGGGAACTCGATGCGTGAAGTGCTCGGGTTGGGCACCAGCAGAGGCAGCGCCAGTTGGCAGAACGCCAGCTTGGTTGCCAGGGTCTGTCTCAGGAAGTCATCAGCACAATGGAAAATGGCCATCTGCAGGTCCATGGGGTGCACATGGCCATCCCTGTTTGCACGTTCAGGGGCTGCTTTCATCAGCTTATCAAAAAAGTTTTCAAAGGAGTCTGATTGCTGGTGCTCTTGCTCTCTGGTTTCTGGCATGGATGCAAGGCCTGGGTTGCTCCTTTCCCAGCAAGTCAGGTACCTCACCTGGTAATCCACCGTTAATAGTTTTTTCAAGAAGTATAGCGGCAGTTCCTTGTCCTGGCTGGGCTGGCTGTCCTGCAGAGATGTCTTGCAGATGGTGCGGAAATCTCCCATCCCCATTTTCCTTGGATAGTGACTTTCCAGTCCAAGGCGCTTGAGCAGCTGGAGGAACTCCTGGGTTGCAATGGCTTCATTTTCTTTGGCTTTGCTGCTTTCTGACTTGGACTGGGACTGACTGGGGGCTTCATGTGTTGGAAAAGTGTCTTCCAGGTCACTGAGTATGTTCTGCATCCTCTCCTCATCCCATTTGTCATCCAAGAACCCATTGATCAAGGAGTCCAAGTCCCGTTCCAGCCTCTCCCAGTCTTCATCTCCAGTGTGCTTTTGGAGGAGATTCTTTATCCGTGTGGACCATGAGCCTTTTATGTGATTTTCCATAAAAACCAAACGCTCCCTCTTCTGCTCAGGGGACAGCTTTTGACTTTCGGGTGTCACAGTCAGACCTGTCAGCAGGAGGGAGGCCTCAGCTCTGTCAGCATCTTGCTCCTTCAGGTTCAAGTAATCCGCATGTGCCGTTTCCATTTCCTTGGCCATGTACTGAATTTCTGCGTGTCCAAGGAGTTGTTGAAAAGTGCTGCTCTCGACCTCGTACCCTATGCTGGTGGCAATCAAGAGCACCAGCAGTTCCATGTCCTTCTGAGCCTGTTCCTGGAGAGACTGGAGTAAGGAATAAATGGCCAGGCTGCTGGTCAGGGTGGCTTCTATCTTTGCTTCATGAACATCAGAAGCAGAGCTTCCTGGTGCGTAGGTGACAGCATGGATGTGCTCCTGCATTTGCTGCAGTGTTTTGATGAGCTCTTGAAGCTCAGAGACTTTGGGAGATCTGGGAAGTGGGTGCTCAGTCTGGAAGACCCATTGCATAATGAAGGAAGCCTCAGGGAAGTCCTTGACAGAGTAGATATGAGGATTCAGGAGACTCCTCAACATTGCCTTGATAGTGGTGGTGTTTTCTGGAGGTGAC
The DNA here is from genome assembly GCA_031885435.1 of Passerculus sandwichensis. Classification (NCBI taxonomy): domain Eukaryota; kingdom Metazoa; phylum Chordata; class Aves; order Passeriformes; family Passerellidae; genus Passerculus; species Passerculus sandwichensis. The sequence goes on from CM063129.1 coordinate 115,744,796, forward strand.
TTCTGGCAGCTCCGTACAGTGTTCACCAGGAAGTCCTGCAGGGCTTTGTCTGACAGGCACACATTGATCCACACACTGGGGTTCCTGGTTTTTGCACTCAGATCATCTTTTAGCTCCATCAGCATGAGTAGCTTCCTTTCATCCACTTTTGTAACCTCCCAGGCCTTCACAGTTGCCATGAAATCTCTGGCCTCTTGCACTGCACTGCCCAGTTCCTCTCCAAAAACCATGCCAACACTCTGATTTGTCAGTGCTTCGTAAGCAGCCCTGAGGGCTCTGCTCATCTGGCCTGCAGACTTAAAATCCTTGCAGTGATTGTGCAGGATGATGTCCCACACTGGGATCAGCTCAAAGCCACGGTCGATAACGCACCACGTTGTGTTATCAGACACGAGCCCTGTTTTCCACTGAGGAAGGGAAGATGTGTCTGCTGGCCCCCCGGTGTTGACCACGTAGAGCTGAATTGCTGTATGAGAACTCTCTCTGGCTTTTCCCTGGACAGAAGCCTTTGAGCTGGATTTGGAAACATCCAGGGTCCCTCCTACACTGGCCCCAAAGCCACACCAGCTGGCCCCAACAAAGATGTTCAGTGCTTCAGATGTTTCTCGCTTCACCTCTTCCCGCTGCTCAGCTCGGAATCCTTCTGTAGATGCCTTCCACCAGAATATGCCCCCAAAGTGGAGGGGACCCTGGTTTATGTGGGAGCCAAACCTGCTGAAGAAACTCTCACATATCTTCACCAAGGTGGAGTTGTCTTCTTTCTGACTGCAGCTCAAAAGCTGCTCCATGTTTTGCAGCTCCCGCAGAGCCGCATCCGAGAGCCGAAGCTGATGCCTTTGGAAGTAGCAGGAGGCCAGAGGGATGTACTGGTACTTGGTGGTGCAAAAGTAGCTCTGCTCAGAGCGGGACTGGTGGGTGTCCTCTGACTGCGAAGTGCGGCTGTAATCTACACCCACTCCCACATTAATCCCCCAGAATGAGCATTTGGCAGAAACGCTCACGCTGAAGCCCAGCTGCTCCATGGACTTGGTGAAAGTGGATTCTGCTGCAGAGGAGGAGAACTCCTTCCTCTCAAGCAGCGATCCTTGCTCCGGACCGGTGAGCTGGAATCCCTCAGGAACCCTGAGGAGCTGCTCTCGCTTTGCCAGCACATCTTCAGGTCTGCTGGTTCTGTAGATGCCCTGCAGGGCCAATCCCCCTGATGCCCGCCTCAGCACCTCCGTGTCAGGGATGTTCTTCCCACTGCCTGCTGACTGCTCCTGCTGCTCCAGCTGCTTATGGATGCTCTCCAGCACATCTGCCAAGGGTTTCTCTGGTGGTGGCCAGAACTCTTTGGGAATCTCCATGGCTCGCCACAGAGTCTCTGCTTTCTCCCTCAGAGCATCCTGGCTGTGGCTGTGACTGTTGAGCATTTCTGTCAGATCCTTCAGAGCTTGGTTGGCCTCATCTTGTCTCTGCTTTGTCTTCTCCAAGTTATGCTTTTGCATCTCTTCACGCGTTTTGTCATCTGTTATTTTCAGGAGTTTCTGCAGTGCCTTTTTCTCCCAGGGATGCCGCACCTCACACTCCAGCCTGAGGTAATCTTTATATTCCAGATGTTCCAGGGCTTCTCTGCACTTGATTCCCAGGATCTGTGTCACTTTAGGCAGCCAGTATCCAGCATCCAGTCCTTCCTTCTCAAATGCCTCCGCCAGGAGCTGTGTCTTTCCATCCTCTTTCTGTGTGTCCTCCTGCGAAGCCATGGCTGTGGAGGAAGAACAGAGACTTTCCCTGAGGTGTTGTCAGAAACCCCAGACTCCTGGCAGAGGCTGTGCAGCAGCTGCAGCCCTGGGGATGGCTCCCACCAGGCTGCTGGAGCCAGGCCTGGGATGGCACAAGAGCCAGGGTCTCCTTCCATCACCCTGGATGTGCCTGTTGCTTTCCTGTTTGCAGGATCAACCCTGAAGGTGAGTCTTTATCCCAGAGACTGCACAAACAGAAAGAGATACACAGACCCAGAGACACACACACACACAGACAAACGCGCACACACACACACACACACAGACACAAAGACACACACACAGACAAACACGCACACACACATAGACGGACACAGAGACAGAAGCACAGGCACACACAGACTCACTGAGCCACACAACCTGCCCTGGACAAGGTGCTGCCTTCACCATCACCCACATCTTCCCAGCACAACTCCTCCATCCACAAGTGCAGGCAGCCGGGGCCATTCCTGGCTCCCTGGAGCACTGGCACAGCCCCTCTGCCCATCCAACAGCCCTGCCTGCATCCTGCACCCTCTGCCCAGCCCACGGCTGCCCTGCTCGCTGCCTGGCCCAGCCTGCTGCTCCCAGCACCCGGAGGCAGCACTCACACACTCCCCCATGGGCACCCCACACTCCCCAGACACACTCCCCCCATGCCCCCCAGGGGCTCTGAGCTGTGCTCCTGCTCCAGCTGCCAGCGCAGCCCCTCCCTCGCCCCTCTCCAGCCTCTTCCCAGGAGCTGCTTCCTGGCACCCTCAGGGGCCCACCCCAGTGAAGGGGGAAAATCCACCTTGTCCCTGCCCACAGCTCTGCCTGGGACATCCTGATGGCCCTTCAGGAGAGACTGGAGATGCTGGGAGCAGACTCAGAGAGGTGCCCTCTGTAATCTGCTGCTCATTAGCACAGATGATCTTGTCAGCCAAGTGCTCATTTGGTTTAGTCTTGGCTTCAGCCACCACAGAGCCACTGAGCTTAAAATCTCTAGTGGCAGGAGGAAAAGTGCCAGCAAACCTTCAACCCTGGCCTTGAGGGGAGCAGACTTCAGGCTGCTCAGGGGCAACCTACAGAGGGCCCCAGGGAAACGGCTCTGGAAGTTGCTCAGGTCCTGTCTGGGGGTTTGTTCTTACCCCATAGCCAGTTTGGTTTTTAATTTGGTTTGTGTCTGGAGTTTTTACTGTCCCCCCTCTGATTCAGGAGTATCACAATGCATGAAGGGTGGCCCAGGTTTCTGTGTGGGGTTGGAGACCAGGGGCTGCTCTTCCTTCCAGCAGGGGTGATCAACACAGGGGCCATGCAATACACTGGGTCTGACCTGAGATCCAGTTGCCCTATGTTTTTTTCCTTTCTTTCCCCTCTTCCTTTTTTCTTGTTTCAACACTGTGACCAGGGCTTGCCATCTTGCTTCTCTGCTCCTCTGCTGCTTGGGACCTGGGAGCACCCCTAGCCCCACTAGGCTCGACCTCAGGCCCAGTCATCACCGCTGAGTCATGCAAAGGAGCGGGCCCACACCCCGCCCCTACTGCTTCAGGAGTTTTTGCTACACTTCAATACACCGCCCTGAGTTTTCAGTGGCACTGAGAGCAGCTGCTCCCTGTGGACTGTCCAGGGGAAGCCAACTCCCCTGTCCCCTGTCGCCAGGGCCGCCTCACCAGAGCCGCCATTGCCAGCGGAGAGGTGGCCGAGCTTGTGCCACAGCGCCCTCTGCAGCCGCGGAGAATCATCACACCTGCCCTGCCCAGCCGGGAGCCAGCAGCGCCCCTGCTGGCTGTGCCCGGAACTGCACCGCAGGGGCAGTGCGTGATGGGTGAGACAAGGCTGGGATTGGGTTTCTGGTTTTGGTTGTTTGTTTGTTGCCACTGCTGTTGTTGTTTGTTTCTCTTGGTAAATACATATGTATATATACACACTCTAGTAAATACCTGTTATTCCTTTCCCTATATCTTTGCCTAAAAGCCCCATCATTTCAAAGTCATAATGATATGGAGAGAAGGGAGTCATATTCTACATTCCAGGAAGGTTCCTGACTTTCTTGCTGGACACCTGTTTTTAAACCAGTACAGGTCCATCACTGCGAGTCACTTTTCATTGAAAAAGCCCTGAAGGATAGGACAGTCATGGGTGACAGTCAGTACGGACTCAGGAGAAAAAATCCTGCTTGTCACCCTAAATTTCCTTTCACAACACATTAACACATGGAGTTGATCAAGGACAGCCAGTTAATCAGAGCTTTATGGATTTCAGGAAAGCTTTTGATCCTGCCTCTCCTAGGACCATGGTGTGTCCCTTCCAACTCAGGCCATTCCATCATTCCACAATTCTGTACCTAACAGACCTTGTGCTTTCACTGGGCATCTGCCTTTAAACCTTTGGGATTTCTGACTCTTTCACACAACTCCAAGAATTGCCCAAGTCTCAGTTCAGTTGGATACTGGAGAGATTTATTCCTTGCAAAAAATCCTTATGAGCATTCACCTTCCATCCCACCAAAGCCACAACACTCTTAGCAGAACAGGAATTGACCTGAGGGGCTTGGATTCAGGTCCAATAGAGCCAAGGGCTCCTGCACCCTTCCAGAGCCTTCAGGGGAAGCATTCCCTTGGGAATCCCTGCAGATTTGGGCAATCTGAGCAAGGGCTGTGGGCTCAGATTCCACTCACCCAACTCACAGGAGAGGCTCTCGTCACTCCCTTGGCTTCCCAGCAGACACCAGCAGCTGAGGGCCCCAGCTCAGGGGACACAGCACCGCAGCAGGAACAGGCCTGGGGTACACGGTGGATGTGGAGAAGAATATGGGAATCCCTTGAGAAATGAGGAGGAAGAGCACCAGGAAGGAAAGGCCCAAAATCCTAAAGAAGAAAAACAGACAGTCAGGAGTAAGCGACCCATGAGCATGGCAGATTGTATTGCGTTGTACTGTGCTGTTATATCTTTTGTTGCATTAAGTTGTACTTTCATTTATCCGAGTTTCCCCGTTAGAATGGTTCTGCCCCTGCTACCTCCTCCCATCCTTTTAATGTCAACCTCTCTACCCCCTCCCCCTTTTCCCCAAAAGCGGCTGAACCCTTCCCTTAACTCCTCCCCAGTGTCCTGTCCTTCACTCAACGGCCTGTCCCCTCCCTCTGGAAACTTCTACCAAGGGCGTTGAGTGATAGGTTCAGGCACTGGGGCCCCTCCCTTGGGTGGCCCTTATTGGTCCCCCTACCTGCCTGGTTCACCCCCCCCCCCCCCCCCCCCCCCCCGTCCTTTATAACACCCTGCAGACCCCATTCTGGCCGTCTCCAGCTGGCTGGTTTCCCTGGGTTAGGAGTCTAGTTAGAGCTCCAGAATAAACCTGGACATTGCCCCCCAACTGGAGTCCACTCTCCTTCTTCTACCAATGTCATGCTAGTGTCTTGTCTGAAAGGCCAAAGCCTTAGCTGCTCTCCCGACCTCCCGAGGAACGGGAGAGTGTCCCTCGCTGCCTGCAGTGCCAGAGCAAGCTGGGGTGACTCCGAGCACACACGCTGAGAGGTGCTGTGACAAGATTCATTCCAGGGAGCACTGGAGGCCAACCCTTCACTGGGGACCACAGAAGCAGGAAAAGCCTCTGGCTTGAAACAAGGGCAGTTCAGCAACAGAGGAGAGCTGGGTGTGTGCTTGCAGACCACAGGAGGGATTTCAGACCCCAGTTGTTTTCTTTGGGCTCATGTCCAGATGCTCCCTGGGCAGCAGAGCCTCAGTGCAGGATGGCTGCTCAGGATGGGAACTGCTGGCTCAGGGTCACTGCTGGACCTTGTCCACTTGAGCCACTTGTCCCAGCCATGTCCTCTCCAACACTGTCTCCCACTGGAGCAATGCGAGGAGCGGTTAAGTCTCAGGAGCCAGAAGCTGTCCTGTACAACATCAATTCCAGCCCAGCTACACCCTGTAACCTGCCCCCAGGCATCCTTGGCACTCCCTGAACAGCCTCCCGAGAGTGTTTTCCGCAGCCCTGCCCCAGGAAAAGGGGCTCTGGGAACACTGCTGCCTTTGTGGGGCTGTCCCAGGGACCAGAGCGCTCGGGGTGGTGATGCTTAAGAGTGTAAGAGAGGAGAACCCCACCCTCCCTGCAGGGGCAGGAAAAGGAATGACCCCCCCTGCTCCTGCCTTCAGGGGAGCGCAGCCATCCGGCCCCGCCGCGGGGCTGGGGGTGCCCGGGCCGGGCAGGGTCGGCCCCGCCTGCGGGGAGCGTTTCCCGGCCGGGCTCGGGCTGGCGGCAGGGAAGGGGCTCCGCTCGCCATCTGTGCCCGGCCAGCCCCGCTGCCGGCTCTCGGGACAGCCTGTGCGCCTCTGCAGCCTTCCCTGTGCCCCTCCATCCCCGCATCCCTCCTCCTTCCCCCGCCGCTCCGCTCCCACCGCTCTGAGCCCGGGGCCCTCCCAGCTCAGCCCCCGCAGCGCACACGGCTCCCCCGAGCTCCCCAAAGCGGTGCCAGCAAAGGCGGCTTCCTGCAGCCCACGCTCGGAGCGCACAGCGCCCGCCCGCTGCCCTCAGCCCCCTCTGCTCCTGCCCTGCCATCTCCCCAGCCCTGGCAAAGCACAGGGAACAGGAGGCAGGAGAGCAACAAGATCCCGCTCCAGGCTGACCCCGGCTCCCAGCCCCGCAGCTCATCCCCATCCCCATCTCCATCCCCATCCCCATCCCCATCCCCATCCCCATCCCCATCCCCATCCCCATCCCCATCCCCATCCCCATCTCCTACCTTCTCCCTCCCGGCCCCGCAGCTCCCAGGCTGGCAGAAGCCCATCTCAGCCCCTTTTTATCCAGCCTTGGTTCTCCAGTGGGTGCGGCTTCACCTGTTCAGTGGAAGTGGGGTAATTCCAGGGAATCAGGTGTTTTACTTCAGCAGAATGCGAAAGTGGAACCGCTCTTTTGGGGTCAGATAATTGAATTACGGTCTAAATTCCACACCAACTGTAATTCCATTGAGTTCATCACGGTTAACACTCGTCTGTTGCGGGCCTCTGACCTTGAACTCCTGTGCTGACTGCTGGTAATAATATTGTAAACTGTGATAGTTGGATTTGCATACATGTAAAAAAAGGAGGAAAGGATCCTTCGGTAAGGGCCTGGAGGGACAGAAGAAGAGGGAATGGATTTCCACAGCCATAGGGCAGGGATGGATGAGATATGGGGAAGGAATTCCTCACTGGGAGATTTGTGAGGGGCTGGGATATATTCCCAGAGAAGCAGTGGCTGCCCCATTCCAAGACAGGAACACCTTCCACTGTCCCAGCTTGCTCCAGGCGCCATCCAACCCAGCCCAACCATACCAGCAGAGGAAGCAAAGCAGGAACAGGGCCTGGCTGCAGCTTTCTTGGCAGGGGACACCCCACACCTGACAGTAACAGTGTTAGGGTTTGGCAGAGGACACTCAACACCCAACCAGAGCAGGGTACCTGGATTGCTTTTCCCTTGGCATGTGCAAACACAAATCCTGCTCTACAGCCTCAAAACAAGCACGGCAGTTTGGATACTGAGACCTCCAGCCTGCCAGGACCAGCCATCACCTGTCCCAGGCTGACAAGTCACAAGTGCTGGAGCAGACACAGGTGGCATTTGTCCGGCCTCAGGGGAAGCCTCAGCAGCTGCCAGGCAGGGCTGGGACACATCACCTACAGAGCATGGATTTGGTCCCTCTGTTCCCAGCTCAGCTGAGCCTGTCTCCAGAGGGATATTTCCTCCAGCCAAAGAATTCCCTGCTGCAGGAGTGTTACAGGCACAGAATCCCAGGATGACTGAGGCTGAAAAAGACCTCCCAGGACATGGAGTCCAGCCGGCAACTGATCACCACCTTGTCCCCAGCATAGACCACTGAGGGCCACATCCAGTCCTTCCTTGGACACCTCCAGGGATGTGACTTCACCTCCCCTTGGGCAGCCCCTGCCAAGGCCTGAGCACCCTTTCCATGCAGAAATTCCTCCTGATGTCCACCCTGAGCCTGCCCTGGCCCAGCCTGAGGCCATTTCCCCTTATCCTGTCCCTGTTCCCTGGGAGCACAGCCCGACCCCCCCAGCCTGTCCCATCTTGTCAGGGACTTGTGCAGAGCCACAAGGTCCCCCCTGAGCCTCCTTTTCTCCAGGCTGAGCCCCTTCCCAGCTCCCTCAGCCTCTCCTGGGGCTCCATTCCCTTCCCAGCTCCGTTCCCTTCCCTGGACAAGCTCCAGCCCCTCCAGGTCTCTCCTGTCAGGAGGGGCCCAGAGCTCCCCCCTGTTTTGTGGAGAAAAGAAGAAACCTCACAACTTTATAAAAGTTGTAAAGCCCAGTATGTTTATTTACGGCACCGGACGCATACAGAGAAAGTTCTCCTCAAAAGGCATGCCTACCCCTGAAGATCTCAGGTCTCCTTTTATCCCCCTTCCAAATGCATATGCATACAGTTTCACAGTAGGTTCATACATATTCATTCCGCGTGACATTTATCGCCAGTTCTTCTTTATCAAAGGAATTCCTAGGTCGGGGGCAAATTGACCTCGTGGTCTTTTCTGTTTTTCTTTCTCTGTCTCCTTGCTGTCTCGGCATGCGAGTTTTTCCTTCAGCTTTGGCCTCACAGACTTTTCACCGCTGCTAGACACTTCACCTAATTCAGAATGGATCTCTACTCTGTCTCATTCTTCCCTTTCCTAGGAAATAAGTAAATTGTTTTACTTAATGAAAACCTTCATGACAATACGTGTCTTTTAATGCTTCACTATGTACGTTTGATAAAGAGGTTAGCACAGCCATTCGTTGTAGTATTCTCCAGTTCCAAATTAACAATATAATAGGTACTCTTAAGCTTATCTCAACTAATATTAGTAAAACTACAATGGGGTGGCACAACTTATTAAAGATTCCATTTGCAGTTGGTGACCACCCGAAGATCACATCTCACCAGTGATGATCCATATTTTGTTTTATTCTTTGTAGAACTCTGGTTATCTCCTTTGTATCATGTTGGACAGTAATTAAGGTTTTCTTTCCATTTTCTTGGATTTCTTTCAAGACTTCCAGTAGGTCTTGGTGCTTAATTAATTGTTTCACTAATGTACGGTTCATCTCAATAGGGGTAGGTGGTAGTCTGTGATACATTGTGTAATTGGCTTTAATCAGCTGGTGGGATGTTACTGGTTCCAAATACGAAAAATCACACCAAATAATCTTAACAAAATTACAAATACAGAGATTAGAATGGTTTCTATTAGACAGAATAACATAATTGCTATCAATTTGTACAGCAGCACAAGCAGTTCTCAAGCATACACCCTTTTCCAGTATATACGAGCACAGTTTTCTGGTCAGTGACTGGATGAATTTCAAAGTGGCAAATACTCTGTTCAGTGTCCAAACACATCAGTTTACTGTCTGCCACTTTTCGTTCATCTTTTCATGCCCACACTCTATGTTCTGAAGGATAGAGTATTGTTTTTTCATGGTTTAATCTTAGGGCGACGATGGGATGGATAACATAAACAGTGGCATTACGTATGGTAAGCACAAAGGCAGTGGTCACATTAGAAACAGGATCATAGGTGAAATTCACCATAGTCCACCAGGATTGAAACTTCCTTTCAATATCAATTGCATTATCCCACACAATTTCTTGAATTTCAGTTGGAAAATTACCTTCACCCCTTTCCCATATGATCAGAGCTTCTGTTGCTTTATCCATAACTGTGCTTGTATACAACTGAAAACTAAAGACACGTTTTCTTGAACTGTACTAAGTGCTTCTACTATCAACTTGTGGTCTTGGTCCCCGGTCTTTTCATACTTCCTTACTTTGGCAGTACTTTTGAAATCTGTCACTGGCTAGTTCCTAATGCCAACAGAGATTACTCTTAAGACTGCTTCAATTTTGTTAGGCTACCTGCTGCAGTGGCCAGTTTATTCATCAGTATTTCTGAATCAATTCCATTTAAAACTCCTAATCTTGTCCCTAATATGCCAGTTTGATGTTTGTTATGGGGAACAGGAACTGCTTTCTGTCCGTGACCATCCCTCCCTGCCAGAGGGATGTGCTGGGCTCACACTGCAAATTCAGACACACTTCACAAGTGTATCTGACAGAGGTTTAGGTCATACTTGAGGCAGATGTTTGTTCTGAAATGTAGAGACCTCAGGGAATCTAACCTCTCCTTCCCCCTCCAAAGCACCTGATTTCCCAGATGTGTGGCAAGCAGGAATGTCTCTCCTGGTCTACAAAACCTCACCCACCTTGCCCCTAGCTAAGATCAAGCTGTGGACTGTGTTCAGGGCAGAAGATAACAGTATTTGTCAAACAGATGAGAATAAAACTGGCTGGAACATATGGGATTTGGGTAGAAAGATTTCAGGTCCAAGCCTCAAGTAAATAATGAAGGGGAAATCTGAGAGAAGAGCCTAAATTCATTGCAGTGCCTCAGAAGAAACTGGGATCAGGTTTCTGCTACTTGAAACACTCAGCACAAAAGTGATGCTCAAAATCCTACAGCCTACTGCTGAGCTCTGAGCGGGGAGTCTCTCTCTACCTCTTTTAAGCAGAATCCAACTGCCTCAGACTGGGACAATCACTGATCCAGATCTCAGTAGGAAAAGGGATAGCTATAAATAAAGAAAATCACCTTCCTTGGTTGGGTTATTCACCACCTGCAGTTCAGCACCCTTTACCAGCCATTGCCTGGGTGTTCAGCCAACCAGCTTGGAAAATGACCTAAGGAAACTGATTAGGTTATCACAGACTTCCTGGTGTTCGTATACACCAGGGGAGGTTCAGACACTAATTACATCTGGTGTCTCATAAGCTACCCTCTTGATGACCTGGTACCCTACTTTGATTTCTTCTCCTCTGATTCCTTGAAGTGTCCACAGTTCCTGTTCCTGCCATTCTTGCTCCTCACATACCTGATTCTCGTGGATTACTACAGTAGATATGTTTAAATATTTTATCTCAGAAAGATAAATATTTTATCTCAGTAGATGTGTTTAAATATTTTATCTCAATATTTTATCTCAGAAGGTTTTCCCATGAATCCAGTATAGTGATTAAACACCTGGGACCAAGGCCATTCAGCATTGCTTTGGATAGAGGTACTCTCTAGTTCTAAAACTTCAGTTATAATTACATACAAAACAATTCTGTACACTAAAGTATGAGCTACTCCCGACCGCAATATACTCATTTTGCCCAAGTAAGTTTTAGTCTCAGTTCATTGTCTCCTGGTGTCACTCCTGAAGCAGCTTCTGGGCCTTCTTCACCCAAGAGTGATGGATCCAGGCATTCTGCTCCTTGATTTTGATTGCAGTGAAGGTGGTGAGAAGCAGTGGTCTCTCCCACTGTGGTTCCGAAGTCTTCTCTGTAAGAGACTTAACATATACATCACGCCCAGGCAATCTAACTCCCTGCTCCGAGTTCCAGCCACATGTTTCTCAATTTCTCTGAGCTGTTTGCTTAATGCCACCATGTAGATGGACATTCTGGACATTCTGGACATTGCCCTTGTATTCTATATGGTCTTCTATAAGGCATTCCAAAAGGATTCAGCATTCCTTTAGCTCAAGATTTAGTTTGAATTTGCAACAGTGCTAGTGGAAGAGCTTGGGGCTAGGGTAGATTAACTTCTTGCCCCAGTCTTATGATTTGCTGCTTAATCAAATAATTCATTCTCTCCACCTGGCTGCATGATTGGGGGCGGTATGGGGTGTGAAGTTCCTGATCTATGCCCAGATGGCTACTAATCTGTCGCACTATTTTGGAAATGAAATGTGATTCTTTATCTGAGGATATTGTGGCTGGAACTCTGAAGCATGGTATTATTTCTTGTAAAAATAATCTGGTCACCTCTTGAGCTTTGACAGTTCTGGTGGGGAATGTTTCTGGCCACCCTGAAAATGTATCCATTAATACCAGTAAATACTGATACCCCCCTTTCCTTGGAAGTTCTGAAAAGTTGATTTGCCACTGCTGTACAGGCCCATGGCCTCTCCCAGTCTGACCGAGTTTTGGCCCGGGAGGGTATTCTGGGATTAGTCTGGAGGCAAGGATCACATTATCAGCTCACCTGAGTGATAGTGGCATATAAATTCCTGATAACGATATGATTCTTTCAATCAGATGTGTGTTCTAGAAAGCCTGTGGAAATTACTGCTTCAAAGTCAACACTTCATTTCAATGCACTCTGTATCACTCGCAGCCTTGGTCATTTTGAGAAAGGAGCCACACTCTATAAAAGGCTTTTAAGTAGTTAGGCCCTAGTGTGTTTTCTACTGCCCTTCCTTCACTAGTAACCACGAAAATGGGAAGGGATTCCTAGCTCTCTTTCAATGGTAGCCCACCCCTTGCAGTTGTACGTCTCTTTTGATTAGTATTATCGTATTATGGCTTACCTTCGAGGAAAATCTGTACCTCACCCTTTGCTGCTTTCTTTGCCTCTCCATCCGCCCACTCATTTCTTTCCTCCAATTTTAAGCTCACTCTCTAGTGTGCCTTAATATGCTTTTTCAGGTAGCTGAACTGCTTCCAGCAGCTGGATTGTCTCTTCTTTCCCTGTGAGGTCAGCAGTCCCCTCTCCTTCCAGATGGCTCCATGTGCATGCACAACTCTGAATGCCTTTTGCTGTTTCTAAGGCACGGGTCAATGCATTTATCTCAGCATTCTGTGCAGAGGTCCCTGTTGGTAAGACTCCAGACTCTATTACCTCTCTGCAGGTAGTCACTGTGAACTTTGCAATGACACTTTCCTGTCAGTGAACCAGGTCTCTGCATCGTCCAAAGGAGTGTCCTTTAAGTCTGGGCTGCTGGAGTAGGTAGCTTCAATGGTCTCCAGGCAACTATGGTGTACTGCTTCTCCTTGATTCCACTGAGAAAAGAAGCTGGGTTGACAATATTAGTCACCACGATCTCTACATCATCTTGCTCTACCATGATGGCCTGGTATTTCAGAAACCTCTGCGGTGAGAGCCAGTGGCCGCTCTTTACTTCCAGCACTGCGGACACTGTGTGGGACACTAGCACAGTCATTTTTGTCCCAGGGTAAACTTGCGTGCCTCTTGAATATTCAGCACAACTGCTGCTACAGCTCTGAGGCAACCTGGCCTTCCTTTGGCTGTGGCATCTAGTTGCTTAGAAAAGTAAGCAACTACCCTCTGGTATGGACCCAAGTCTTGAGCCAATATTCCCAGGGCAATTCCTTGCGTGGAAAAAGAAAGAATGCTTTACTTACATCTGGAAGTTTCAAAGCTGGAGCCGACATGAGAGCACTCTCTAGCTGGTGAAACGCCAATGTGGCGTCTCTTGTCCACTGGAGATCTCAGTTTCCATTGGCAATAAGAGCATAGAGGGGTCTGGTGAACAGTCCATAATTATAAACCCACAGCTGGCACCACCCTGCCATGCCTAAGAAGGTTCGGAGTTCTTTCATTGTCTGGGGTCTCAGGGTTTGGCATAGGGCTTCCCTGCCTTAAAGTCTGCTGCTCAGCACTCACTTCTTACCCCAGGTAGATTACCTTCTGTTTCACTACCTGTGCCTTTTTCTTTGAGACTCTGCGTCCTTGGAGTCCTAGGAAATTCAAAAGGCTTCTCTTGCTTCCCTCATCTGAGTGGCTACTAGAAGATCATCCACGTACTGCAACAGCCTCCTTTCCTCTTGTGGAGTTTCCCGGGACTCTGGGTCTTTGCAAGCTGTTCTCCCCTCGAAGTGGGGAATCTTGAAGTCTTCAGGCACATGGACTATGTGAGCTTGTGTTTGAATGCAAAAATTTTCTGGCTGGCTTCGTGGATAGGGAGGCAAAAGAAGGCATCTCTTAGGCCTAAAACAGTGAACCAGGTTAGCTCAGGTGTTAAACAAGTTAGTAAGGCATATGGATTTGCTACCACAGGGTATAAATTCTGTGTTATCTTATTGACAGCCCTTAATCCAGTACTATCAGTTATTGGGCTGATTCCTTCCTTATCTTCCTTTTGAGGGTACTACTCAGTTCTCACTAGTTGTGTTCTTTCCTTAAGCTTGATGCTCATGGGCGAGCATCTTTCACTCTCCCTGGTACAGCAGAGACCCATACCCTTGAAAACACTTATTTACTTATTCTAATATCTCCTTACTAATGTCTTTCCTTATTTCAGTGTCTGGTAATGTTAAGCCTAACATCTTTATATTATTTGCCTCCAGAGTAACCTTTCTCATTTGAGAATGTTTAGCAAATTGAGCGAATTGTACAAAAGATTTTAGGTACACATAGTACACATGTTACTTTAAAGGTTTGCACAAGTATGCCTTCTCAGACTGGCCAGTTGTTCATTCCCCACACTACAACATAAACATTCTCCACAGGTACTAAGGCTTTATTTAAAACTGAATATATGACCCTTGTATCGACAAAATTCTTCCCTTTGGGGAGGTCATCTTTACCCTTCCTCCCTTACCTTGGGAGGAGCCTTTAACAAATCATATGTAGTCATTTTCCAAACTGTGATTGCTTTGCATTTCAGCATGATAATCTTTGCCTGATTTCATACATTGCTTTCTTATGCTGCATGCTGAACAACATGTTTGATTTGCTTTCTCTTTGCCTTGTTTTCCTTTTTAAGGGCCAAGACCAGAGGGCAGTCTGATCTCACAGTCTCTTTGCCATTCTGGGTGATTTCTTAAAACAAAAAGACATTTCAGCATACAAAAGCTCTATCCCATTTATCTTCCTATTATAAAACAGTACTAACAGCAATGAAGTATTAATAATCTTTTTATTTTCTCAGCTGCTCTTACTGGCAACCTCCTCCCAGTGAGCCCCTCCCAAAAGGGGCTAATTTAGGAACCTGTTTGCGTTTGCTCTGGTCAGTTCTCATTATTTATTTCCCCTTGCCCTATCTCGCTTCCACTCAAACCTTTTTACAGACCTTCACAGTAGTTTCTCAATTTTCCTCCGATACACACAGCTCCAGGTGGCAGGTATCAGATGTGATTCCCACACACAAGCTCTAAGACCTTAGGTTCTGAATCCGCTTGACCAGAAACCTCTAATTTACACTCGGGGCATGTGCCCTGACACTTATTAGAACAGCAAAACAGCAATACCAGTGTTTCTCATAAACACCGCACTGCAATAATACCTGCACATCCAGCTTTTGCCCATAGGCCATTCCCGTGTTCTCTGGGGAGACGGGGCAGCCAGAGCTGGCCCTGTGCCCAGGGGACAGCCACTGTCACCTCACACAGCATGCTAGCCTCTTGATGCACCAAAGGCTCCCCAAAATTGCCCACAAAGGCAGGTTATTCTGTTTGTTACAGAGAACTTTATATCCCTACAGCAGATTGTTTCCAGTCCAGACTTACTGCAGTACCAACTGAAGTCTCATAAATCTCATAAGTCTCATTAACTAATTCATCTCATTCATCTCTTCTATATAAACTCTGTTTTACAAAATATCAGTCTTTTCTAGTTCTCTTCTTGCACAATCTAATTAAGCACTGTGTCTACTTACACTAGTTTTACTGCTTTGCAAAAAGGCTGTGCTTGTCACAGCCGAAACTCTGATATGCCCACAGACACACGCACACCCCCCCCCCCCCCCTTTCTCTCAAATTCACTAGAGCCAAGGCTTGAATTGCTGTGACGGGGAGAATTCTTGGAATTCCTTTAACTCGCTTTATCGTAGTTAAGCATAAATCACCATTTTATAGGTCTCCTGTGTAAAATGCTACTCTTGTTGCAACAAAATCTTAAAATCTCCACAAACACTACTATACAATCTGAGAATCAAATTACCACAATGCAGCGGAAGAAAATCACCACACAAAATCACTGGGAAAGGGCATATTTCTCAAAGTGCTTACTTTTCTCAACACAACAAAGCATACCAAAATTCGGCATTTACTCACATCAATTTTTCCGGGACACAATCAAAATAACAGCACACAGTCTAGAGATCAAGTCCAAATATCCAAGGCAAAGGAACTCTCTGAGCTCATAGTCACGGTTAAAATGTACCAAATCTACACAAATCACTACATTTAAACACGATAAATACCATCACTGACATTCCTCCACTCCCTTCTCCAAAGGGCACTTCTTCCCTGCCCCCGCAGTCTGCTGCAGCCGGCGCCTCTGGCCTCACTCGACTGCTTCAAACACGGGTAGTACTGACCCCCCACACTGTAGGGCACTGTAGATTTGCTCTCTTTTATACACCATACACTTATACACTTGCATGATTACAAACACAGTGCACTGACCACACAATGCATTGACCATACAGCAACACAGTGTCTGGACATCACACACACACACAAACAAAACACACACGGGCTCAGCAGTTCTGCTCTATCAGAACAATCAACCCCCAATACAAACATACACGGGTTCACCCAGCTCACCCCCAGAGCCACTAGCGGTTCCGCTCTATCAGAACGATGAACCCCCAACACACATGCACGGGTTCACCCGGCTCACTCCCAGAGCCTCTAGCGGTTCCGCTCTATCAGAACGATGAATCCCATCTCTAATACAGCTGCTCCATCAGCTGAACCCAGACTTCTCTGGGTGGTTTAATCCCTTGCTCTCCTTTCCCTCCCCTGGGGGCCCCTCATTACATACCGTATCTTCCTCTGCAGGGCAGCGGGTCGTTGTCTGTCCTCGCAGGTGGCAAGTTGAGACAAGCGGAGCCCCACCAGGAAAAAATATCCTAGGGCGCGCCTTAGAGGTCTGTCTATTCCCCCTGCCCCTGCGGGGAGAGAGAACTCCTGGCTGGCTCGCCATAATGTTTTGCGGAGAAAAGAAGAAATCTCACATCTTTATAAAAGTTGTAAAGCCCGGTATGTTTATTTACAGCGCCGGACGCATACAGAGAAAATTCTCCTCAAAAGGCATGCCTACCCCTGAAGATCTCAGGTCTCCTTTTATCCCCCTTCCAAATGCATATGCATACAGTTTCACAATAGGTTCATACATATTCATTCCACGTAACATTTATCGCCAGTTCTTCTTTATCAAAGGAATCCCTAGGTCGGAGGGCAAATTGACCTCGTGGTCTTTTCTGTTTTTCTTTCTCTGTCTCCTTGCTGTCTCGGCATGTGAGTTTTTCCTTCAGCTTTGGCCTCACAGACTTTTCACCACTGCTAGACACTTCACCTAATTCAGAATGGATCTCTACTCTGTCTCACCCCAGCACTGGAGGTGCCCCAGCAGTGCCAGCACAGGGGATGGGCACTGCCCTGGACCTGCTGCCACCCCGGAGGTCGCACAGCCCAGGGATCATTGGCCTCTGGCACACCCAGGCTCATTTCCAGCTGCTGGCAGAGCACACCCAGGAAATCCTCTCTGGCACCATGAAACCATCACCCCCTCTCTGCACCTTGTGCTGCATGGCTTCCTCAGGCTCAGGAGCTCCTCAGTGTCCCTTCAGGAGCAGCCAGAGAACCGTTCCCTCTCTGTCCCTGCCAGCCTGGCACAGCAGGAGCACATTCCTGCCTCACCCCCAGCCAGCAGGAACGTGCACACTGCAAACTGAAACCATCTGCACTCCTGACTCCATGGCAGCAGTGACCCAGCCAGGGCTGGAGAGGGCTGGGGATCATTCTGTATGAAGCTCCTCTGCTCCTTCTCTGTCAGCCCCAGGGACACCAGCTACTCTTCAAGGACAGACTCCTTCTCTGTTGGGGACACGCTGTCTCCTGCACATCCCCCCAAATCCACTGTCTCTTCTCCAAATCAATGGTGTGTGGCCAGAGAACCTCTGCCAGGCACAGCTCACAGGCTGAGGCACAGCCAGGGGAATGGCACAGGTTTCTCGGAGGTGCTGTGACTGCCCCTGGATCCCTGGAGCTGTTCCAGACCAGGTTGGACTAGGCTTGCAGCAACCTGAGACAGTGGAATGTGTCTCTGCCTGTAGCAGCATCGTGATTTAGATGATGGATGCTGCTGGTTATTTCCCAATAAGCATCTCCTGTGGAAAGGCCTCTTGCAGAGGCATTCAGACAAAGCAGTCAAGTGCACACACCACACTCACACTTGACTCTCAGTGACAAGAGGCAGAAGGGCCTTTTGTATGATAAATTCCAGTGAAGGTCTATTCTAGCACGCCAAAGGGAAATCAGGGACAAAAGACCTGGCCATGTGGTGTGCACAAGGTTAAGTGGGGGTCAGCAGCCAATGATCTGAGGGCATGGGGGTGTTACAAAGGGCAGGACAAAGGCATTGCCCTACAGGGAAGACAGGGCTGGCCACCAGGGTTACCACAACCAATGAGGAAACAGGGAAAGGACAAACCATGATAATTTGGGACATATGGGGAAAGTAACTGGGTGAATCATAGTGTTGGGAAGGCTCCATGAGGGAAGTCTTTCCTTTTAGCCTAGGTGGAGACTCTGTGGTATATTCTTGCAAGGCAAGGCCCTGGAGATTTCTCTGAGGAGTTCAAAGGATTCCACAAGGGCGATAGCAAGGACAGCAGGTTTTCATCCATATAAGCTGTATGATTTTTCATTCCTGAATTTTAAAACAGTTTTCTCTCGCTATATGCAATCAACAGTCTTTAAAGAAAGCTTCCAGTTTACTTATATTGGTGTCCATCTTATGGGGAAATTTCCCATCCGCTCACAAGGCTAGCCTGTTCCTTAGCCAGTGGTGATAGGACTTCCTCAATGATCCCTGATGCCCACCTTCAGGGTATGGTTGAGATGTATTGCAGGTCTAGGATTGTTTTAGGAGATTGTAAGTCCCTGTTTGGGCACCGTTTGCAATGTATAAATGATGCACAGACCCAGATGTAGTGCATTCATAAACATTTATTAAATGCATACATGGCTTTAATAATATTTTCACTATCAGGTTAGAATAATGTGAGCCTGGATAGCCAATAGCATGAACATACAAATGTCTGCTAACCAACAATATCCATGATCAATTCCTTAGTAGCGACATCAGCTCTTTTTTCCATATGACAAGTGCTTGCATAAAAACTTGTCTGAAAAACTACCCTGCTTCTGCTACTTGTTCCATTTCAGAAACTTGATTAAGTCTTTCCTGCCGTGACTAAAGAGTTCATTGTTTCCTAGCTAAAAGCTCTTTGTTCTCTTATTTTCCTTTTCCCACAGCCCTCCATACCACAGAGCTTCCAGGCTGGGAGAAGCCCATCCCAGCCCCTCTTTTTCCAGCCCTGGCTCTCGGGTGGTTGTGGGGTTCTCACCTCTGTTCCAGAGGCAGTGGGGTAATTCCAGGGAATCAGGTGTTTTACTTCAGCAGAATGCGAAAGTGGAACTGCTCTTTTGGGGTCAGATAATTGAATTAGGGTCAAAATTCCAAACCAACTCACAGTCAGCACTCATTTGTTGCAGACCTCTGACCCTTAACTATGTGCTGATTGCTGGTAATAATATTGTAAACTCTGATAGTGTGATTTGCATACATGTACAAAAAAGCAGGAGAGGGACTTTGGAGAAAGGCCTGGAGGGGTAGGACAATGGGGAATGGCTTTCCACTGCCACAGGGCAGGGATAAATGAAATATTGAGAACGAATTCATTCCTGGGAGAATGGTTAGGGTCTGGGGCAGAATTTCCATAGAAGCAGAGGCTGCCCCATTCCAAGACAGGAACACCTTCCACTGTCCCAGCTTGCACCAGGCACTGTCCAATCCAGCCTTCCTTGGAAACGTCTCCAGCAGAGGAAGCAAAGCAGGAACAGGGCCTGGCTGCAGCTTTCTTGGCAGGGGACACCCCACGCCTGACAGTAAACAGAGTGTTTGGGTTTGGCAGAGGACATTCAGCACCCCACCAGAGCAGGGTACCTGGATTGCTTTTTCCTGGGCGTGTGGACACACAAATGCTGCTCCATGGCCTCAAAGCAAGCACTGGAGTTTGGATACTGAGACATCTAGCCTGCCAGGACCAGCCATCACCTGTCCCAGGCTGACAAGTCACAAGTGCTGGAGCAGACACAGCTGGCATTTGTGCGGCCTCAGGGGAAGCCTCAGCAGCTGCCAGGCAGGGCTGGGACACATCACCTACAGAGCATGGATTTGGTCCCTCCGTTCCCAGCTCAGCTGAGCCTGTCTCCAGAGGGATATTTCCTCCAGCCAAAGAATTCCCTGCTGCAGGAGTGTTACAGGCACAGAATCCCAGGATGACTGAGGCTGAAAAAGACCTCCTAGGACATGGAGTCCAGCCTGCAACTGATCACCACCTTGTCCCCATCATAGACCACTGAGGGCCACATCCAGTCCTTCCTTGGACACCTCCAGGGATGTGACTTCACCTCCCCTTGGGCAGCCCCTTCCAAGGCCTGAGCACCCTTTCCATGTAGAAATTCCTCCTGATGTCCACCCTGAGCCTGCCCTGGCCCAGCCTGAGGCCATTTCCCCTTGTCCTGTCCCTGTTCCCTGGGAGCACAGCCCGACCCCCCCAGCCTGTCCCATCTTGTCAGGGACTTGTGCAGAACCACAAGGTCCCCCCTGAGCCTCCTTTTCTCCAGGCTGAGCCCCTTCCCAGCTCCCTCAGCCCCTCCTGGGGCTCCATTCCCTTCCCAGCTCCATTCCCTTCTCTGGACACACTCCAGCCCCTCCAGGTCTCTCCTGTCAGGAGGGGCCCAGAGCTGCCCCCAGCACTGGAGGTGCCCTAGCAGTGCCAGCACAGGGGACGGGCACTGCCCTGGCCCTGCTGCCACCCCAGACCTGGCACAGCCCAGAGGGCTTTTGGCCCCTGGCACACCTGTGCTCATGTCAACCACTGGCACCAGGACCCCCAGGAAATCTTACCCAGCACCATGAAACCATGACCCTCTTTCTGCCAGCTCTGCACCTTGTGCTGCACAGATTCCTCAGGCTCAGGAGCTCCTCAGTGTCCCTTCAGGAGCAGCCAGAGAACCGTTCCCTCTCTGCCCCTGCCAGCCTGGCACAGCAGGAGCACACTCCTGCCTCACCCCAGCCAGCAGGAACGTGCACACTGCAAACTGAACCCATCTGCACTCCTGACTCCATGGCAGGAGTGACCCAGCCAGGACTGGAGAGGGCTGGGGATCATCCTGCATGAAGCTCCTCTGCTCCTTCTCCGTCAGTTTCTGGGACACCAGCTCCTCTCCAAGGACAGGCTCCTTCCCTTCTGGGGACATGTTGCCTCCTCCACTGCCCCCCCAAATCCACTGTCTCTTCTCCAAATCCATGGTGTGTGGCCAGAGAGCTTTTTCCAGGCATATCTTACAGGCTGGAGCACAGCCAGGGACTGGCACAGGCTGCCCAGAGAAGCTGTGGCTGCCCCTGGATCCCTGGAAGTGTTCCAGACCAGGCTGGACTGGGCTTGGAGCAACCTGGGACAGTAGAAGCTGTCCCTGCCCATGGCAGGGGATGGCACTGGATGAGCTTTAAGGTCTCTTCCAGCCCCATTTGTGAGTCTGACAAGGTAACCCAGCTTTGGAAGCTTGAAAGGGTGCACACATCAAGCCTCAATGCCTAAATCAAGGCTGGAATATCTGACTCAGTACCAAGATTTGTGCTGGATCAGCCACTTTCAATAGGCTAAAATTGCCCGAACAAGATCTGGTTTGGCACAAGGAGACAGGAATGATGTGGGTCCCATGGATATGACTGTATGGAGCAGCCACGGGGCAGGAGAATGGCAGTCCTGAGGTCCATGGCGGCAGTTCCTGGGCTGGCCCTGCCCCCAGGAAACCCAGAGCTCCCTCTGCAGTTCTTTCATTTGAGGGACATCCCCAGAGCTCACTGTATGTGTCAAGTGACCGCTGCCTCCCTGGATCCCAGCCCAGGAGGAGGAGAAGCTCCCAGTGACACTGTGGCCCCATAAGAAAGGGTAGTGTTCCATGTTTCACATGGTCCCACCATTACCATACTGGTCCTTGCTGCACCCACAGCCCTCCCAATACCAGGTTTCAATTCAAGCCTTTGCCACAAAATCCTGGTTCTCTCTGCAGTCCCCCCAACCCACAAACCTCGGGTCTCACTGCCGCTATCCTCCTAAACCCTGTGTTTTCCTGATACCACCCCTAATCTGGGGTCTCACAGCAGAACTCTCCATACCCTGAAACCCCAATGTCTCACTGGAGCCTCGCACCAAAACCCTGGCTTCCTTGCAACCCCCTGCCATGGTTTGACACTGGCCAAAAACCAGGATACCCATGAAGAAAACTATGCACTCATGATCTTCTGCTGTAGTTGAGCAGAGGAGGGGGAAATGCAGAGGCTGGTAAATTGGCTGAGGAGAATCTTACCACACTCCCCTTGAGGGACAACCCTTAAGCAACAACCTCCCTAGTCATGGTGAGGACAAAAAGCTTCCCCCAGAATGCATCGTTGCTGTATGTTGGTTCTATTTATCCCATTGGTCCTTCCCCTTTGTTCCACCCCTGTGCCCTCATCTCATCCATTCTGATGTTCTGTCCCCTGCTTGCTATCCCTATATAAATCCCTGCTCTCTCTGCCTGGAGAGTTCTTTGTGTCTGGACCCCTTTGCTGTAGGAGCTCCTTAAAGACCCTCTGTGGAACCCCATATGAAGACTCCGTCCCTTCCTTTTGTGCCGCTCTGGCTGAAATCACCCAAGAGCTGAAATCACTCAGCAAGAGCAAGATTATGTCTGTGCACCTAGGGCATCTTTTTTAAACATGCTTCTCTACTTGTTTCCACCTGCCATGACAAGTGGCGCTCGAACAGGGACCCTGTTTAGGGGGTCCCTGGAGAAGCATCTCAACCAGCCTTGTGCTGCTGGACACAAGCTGCTTTCAGGACAGCCACTTCCTTGAGAAGAGCCACTTGCGTTCTAAGGAGTGTTTTCCGAAGGGTGACCAGGACCCTCCAAAGAAGCTAGGAAAATCCTGAAAGCTGGTCAACAAGTGACCACCTACCCAGTGGGTTTAGTTTGACCTGAAGAAAGACAGTGAGTTTCATATATATATATATTGGGGTCACCTTTTTCAATTTTTCCTTCTCCCCTTTTACTTCTGGGTGTGGGAGAGAAGCCTGAGTACGTGAAACCAACTTACCTGTCCTAAACTTACCCTTTCTTGAAGGGACATTTATCTCCAAGTTGTGGGTGCCCTTGTAGCAGGGAAATTCAAGTTTTCTAGGAGGAATCCTAAGATATTTATATCCTTAACCATAAGTGTCTTCTTTCTAATTTGTTTGGGGAAGTTTTACTCTTTGTTTCACATTATTGTTAAGTCAATGGTAAAAATGGGGAATGATTCAGGGAATGATTTGGGAAAAGTTTCAGGTCTCTAGTTCAAAATTCCTTCCCCTCCATCCTCTTCCCAAGCCCCCAAACCCCCTTTCCCTCAAGAGGGGTAATCAGCTAGAGGGTGTTGCTACTCTGCACAGGCTTGCTACTGTCTCCCTGATGCTCCCCCATCCCCTCTATCCCATTGCCAGGACAACACTGGCCATGCCATCTTGTACCTTCCCCTCAACCTTGTCCCTATGCCCATGTACCTTGTTCCATCTCCCCATGCTGCTGTTATCCCACAAAATGGTGCTGGCAACACGGCCAACCTCGCCATCTTGTCTTCTTCCAAGTTTTCCCGCCCTCGTGTGTCAAAATGGCCCCTCTTATGCCTTTTCCATTCCTCTCCATGGCGCTCGGCTCCTCCCTTCCCTCTGAGTCAACAGGTGTAACCATGTCTGGACCCTCCTGTCATGGTTTCAGTTCAAAACCAGACAGAAACAGTAATTTTGCATAGTGGTTTTGGTTTGCTAATGTCAGATTTCCCCAATTTTGAGATTTCCTAACTAATGAGTCCATGAGTGTGGTGGGCTTCAGAACTGGTTAATCACCAGTGCACTCATTTCCTGCTGTGAGACAGTATTAGGGGAAAAAAGGGAAAGTAGGCTCCAAACTTTAAAAGGGTAAAAAAAAAATTTTATTAATAGTTACTAAAAGGAAAAAAAAAGTAGTGAGAATCAAAACAAACCCTTCAGAACATTTCTCCTCCCCCGACAACCTCTTATTTTTCACTGATAATGTAAAGAAACAAAACTTAAAATTTCCAGTCAGTTTACCACCTTGAAAATAGTCTTTTTTCAGTTCATTTAGGGATAGAAGTCTCTCTTGTTAAGGTTATGGAGACTTCTCCACAAGAGGAAAAAACAGTTCTCTCGTGGTTCTCAATTTCATCACAAACAACAGCTGCCTAGGAAACCCTGCCATCAGGAAATCCTTCCCATTTTCACAAGCCTCACCACAGCTTGTTGATGGGCCATGTCAATTTATGGAGTATTGTTTTAAAGATGAGCTGTTCAAAGGAAAAAGTTCTCATTATCTATCTCTAAAATAATCTCCATCCTTGGGAACAGAAATCTCCAGGAAGCACAGGATTACTCTTCTGTCTCCATTTAAACTTCTCATGGGATCACTGCTATTTCAACATCTGCTTGTCTTAGCATGGAGGCCTTTGCTCGATGTCAATTTGAACACTTTCATCTCCCCATAGTTTCATACATTATAAAAAAAAAAAGAGTCTTTTCTCCATAGTTTACAAGAGAATTTCAGCTCCAAAAACAAGGCATCTCCTCACCCCTTCCATCTGGGACTTAACTTCTTCTTCACTGACCTCAATGTCTTCATGCTGTTCCTTTACATGCCTGCGTCTTGTTCTTTTCTCTCACTCAAAGGAGGATTGAAGCACTGAAAGGGTTAACATCACACCTGGGCTCTTCAAATGGCCACCTGAGACAGTTCCCAAGTTTTTTCATCTTTAACATGTATGTTTGACAGAGGCATGTCCAGCTTCTTGGTGGTTCAACAGACTGTCAGTTACACAAAAATCTTTGCATCACTTCCCTGAATTTCCTCCCATTTCAAACCAGTACAGGGGCTAAACTCTGGAAGGATCTCCGGAGCACTGGGCTGAAGCAGTGGAGTTGGGCAGACCCAGGGCAGAAAGCTAAATTGTAGCAATGTCCAGCCAGCCAAAAGTGTCTCTGTGTTGAAACATCACGGTTGCCACTATTTGGTTCTGCCACAGGGGCCAGACAAGCCAAGGAACATCCTGTTCACAATATTGGTAATAGCTTTGTTTTAGTCAAAGATCAGGAAATAAACAGGAGATGCTCAGTAGACCCTGGGGGAGCTGCTCTGCTGATGAAGTGAAAGGAGACGATTCCATCCTCTGATCAGCATCGAACTCTGATTTATTGATCAACCATGCACATTTTATAACGGTGTTAATTAAGTTCATACATATTGCAAAACCCAAGCTCATCATAGGTTACAGATTAGACATCAACCTCTCCTTTTGTTTTCAATACCTGTGGTTTGTTATTGAAACCAAGATTTGTGTTCTCACCCTGATATGAATGGTTCTCAAGGCCTCCATGTTTGTCACTTTTGCTTTCCCATACCTTATCCAAGGACAAGGAATTTACTTGTTATTGAAGACAGGCTTGAGAACTCTTGCTGTTTACAGAAACGTGCCTGAGAAACAGGCTTGAAAATTAGCTGCTTACAGCTGCCTTTTACTTCTCCATCAGCTGTATATTTTCATGGCCTTTTTTCCTTCAAGCCATGTCTGAGCAAAATTCTCCAACAAATTCCTTCTTTTTTTCTTTTTTCAGAAGGAGGTTAGTATGCCAGGTTTTTCTATCATTCTACTGACCATATCTTGAATACAACCAAAAATACAAAGCAAAATAAGCAAAAGCATTCAAAAGCACACTTAGTATCTCTATAAGGTTCCCCAGCCCAGTCCGAGCCATGGCTTTTACCCCAAAGGGTTAAAACCACCCCCAGCTGAGCCATAATGTCCTGCCTTATCAGGCATTGCAGGGTAGGTGGTAATTGGACTAAGAAAAGAAGGCTGTTAGCTGTTTTCATTCATGCGAACCCGAGAGGAGGCGAACAGCTAGGGCTAATAATGCTGGAATCGACCCCAGTGTCCAACAAGCTTGAAAATTATCCTTTCTGCCCTTGAAATTCCACGTCCATCCATTTCTTGGGTTTCTCAGAAAAGTTCAAAGTCAGTAAGGTAAGTCCTCCGGTGGATTCAAAACTATTTCCCCCCTCTCTTGTCCTTTTACAGTCTGTAATCCCTTAGTCATTTGGCTCAAATGGCACCGTCTGAATGATTCTCAGTCCTTTGTTGATTTGGAGTGGTGGGAAAGTAGTATGCACCATACATATAGTCCCAAGAAATGCAGATCATAAAATAAACATCTAGCATAAATCTATCTAACATCACTCAAACTTAACAGCTCTTAAACTTAAAGCACTTAAAATATTTAAACTTAACAGACTTATTTTCAAATCAACAGAACTTACATGTAAAATCACTTAAACTTAACTTTAAAAGAACTTAACTGACTTTAAATTCTACATAACTTAAACCTGATATAATTTAAACTTAACAGAATCTTAAACTAATCTTAAACAGAATCTTAACAGAATATTAAACTACTTAATAACAAAACTTACTGTAAAAATAGAATATAGCATTTACTATAGCTTACTTACAGGCCTGATTCTAAAATACTAAGATGAAACAATTTTCTTCATATGTTTGCTATAGCATTTTTACACTTGAATGCACTTAAACATAAGGAGTTTGTTTTTAAGGTATACCTGTGGAAAAATTCTTTTGAATTCAGTGTTTGCCTTTACATCTATCACATCCAAGCAAATCTCAAAGAACATAAAAAGAACACTCACTACATCTCACCCATACAATCGCTTCCACACATCTTAAACATTTTTAAATTTTCCAAAATACAATCTCAGAGTTTGATTGTTCCACCAACCGAGCCATGTGTGCCTCTGATGTTAAAGTCTATGTTAATGCAGGTGATTCTGACAGCATAACGGATGGTGAGCCAAATCGGCTAGGCGAGGAACGTCTGGATTGTAATGCTCCTTGGTGTCGCTTGTTTATTATCACTAGTTTCCCAATTGCAGTAGGGATCTTTTCCTTTTGTTGACAAGAGTCACATCCACCACAGCTGCTAGGTCTAAAACCGAAGCTCTTTGCCAGCTGCGGGGCGGAGAGAGAAGCGCTGGCGCTGGAAAAGCACTCCGGTCCCTCGCCGCTTGTGTTGGAGTGGGCGAACCCCCCCTGTGCTGGGTGCGGTGCGCGCTCCGTCCGCGCTGCAGCCGTGGCAGCACGGGTCACTCCCCCCACGGCGGCTCCCTGTGGTGTTGGGTTGGAGACAGGAGAGGGTGCTGATGCTGCAGCGACGACTTGAGCCAGTGCGTGGTCACGGCAGTTCGTACTTCCCGGTCTCTGCTTGCAGGCACTCGTATTGTGGGTGTCCGAGTGGCATTTTTGGCCCCAATTAGCCATCGGAGGCAGTGCTGCCGACGTTTGAAGAGGTGCAAGAGCAGCTAACACCTGACTTTGAGAGGATTTTGCCTGTTCTTTTAAGTCTAGCCCTACTTGTTTGATTGCATCTACTACAAAGGCTTCTGCTCCTGTTGGCACCAAAGCCATCCTTTCTAATGCCTCCTCTGTAGTCCAATTGGCACCCAGAGTATTAATCACTCTCCTAGTAGTAGAATTACAATTTTGGAGAGCACACTCCTTGAGTAATGCCCCCCTAAGATATTCTGGCACCCCAGCTCTTTCAATTGCGGCAGCAGCGTTATCAATAAATGACCCAAATGACTCTTCTGCCCCTTGCTTAATTCCCATATACATGGGTACCCCTCCTGGTTCTTTTACCCTTTCTATAGTGAGTCTAACTAACCTCATAGCCTCCCAGAACTTCTCATGGCCCAATACAGCTTGTGCCTTGGTCCCAGGCCCATAAGCTCATTAACGAAGAAAAGGTCCCAGGCCCATAAGCTCATTAACAGTGATGCCATGGAGAGGGTCACCTGGCTGCCTCTGAACTGCCACACACTCGTTTAACAAGTGCTTGCCAATGAGCATTAAATAACAGCTGCTGATGTTGAGTAAAAATCAATTTAGCTAATCCACGACAATCATTAACGAGAAGGAGGCTAGTGTCAAAAATATAATCTAACATTTGTTTGACTGGCTCACTTTTAACTCCAAATGGACTAACAGTAGATCGTAGTTGAGACAACCATTTCCAATCAATAGGGGTAATAGTCGCCTGCATGTCACCCCCATCCTGAGGACTGAAGATAACCGGGCAAGCCAGTTCAGTAGCAACGCTTATAATCTCCTGATCTCCCTTTTCCATTGCGTCTCTTGCCAAGGCAGCCCACACCTCCCGTCGCTCCCTCGTGATAGCCGCCACTAGGTCGTTTTCCGCCCCAGGGATCAGCTGATTGCTTTTCGGGAGCTGACCGGGCGGTCTTGGCCATGGCTGCTGTTGTTCAGAGGGTATGGGAGCCTCAGAAGCGGTCTGTGTAGCCTGGCTTGCCAAAGAAGGTAATGAAACCATCCTCATTGCAGGGGCCAATGGAATTCCCCTCTCCTGACTGAATTCCCTACCTTTATCGTAATCTTTATTACGGTCATGAGCGGCAGTAGCCTGCTGAGTAGCCTTCTTTTCAGCCTGAAACTGCATCAATTCATTGTGAATGACCCGCCATAATTTACCTAACTTCTTGGCAGTTTTATCACCATCTAAAGTAGCCTGCCATAATTCATCACCGAATTTACGCCACTCCGTTAACTCATGAACCGTATGGGGGTTAAGGAAAACCCCTCTATCATAACCATAAGATAAAAGTCCCGGTAAATCCTTCTGCAAATCTATCCCCTTAACCTGCCTTTTCTGCAAAAAAGCAATAAATAAATCATATGCTGCTTGCCTCTCCATACCTAAATCATAAGCACTTTTGCAGCCCTCGAGGTCGCGGCAGGACGTCTCGGCCAGGCTTGTCTTTACGATCACCTAGAGCACGGCGCGTCTCGGCTTCTTTTTTATCCGCTTTTTTTTTCTTCGCGCTTTTGCTGTCCCGGCTGCTACGGAACCCGACCCGTTTCTTCACTCCCCGTGGTGCGTCGCAGTATCCCGATCGGGTGTCACTATTTGATGAAGTGAAGGGAGACGACCCATCCTCTGATCAGCATCGAACTCCGATTTATTGATCAACCATGCGCATTTTATAACTGTGTTAATTAAGTTCATACATATTGCAAAACCCAAGCTCATCATAGGTTACAGATTAGACATCAACCTCTCCTTTTGTTTTCAATACCTGTGGTTTGTTATTAAAACCAAGATTTGTGTTCTCACCCTGATATGAATGGTTCTCAAGGCCTCCATATTTGTCACTTTTGCTTTCCCATACCTTATCCAAGGACAAGGAATTTACTTGTTATTGAAGACAGGCTTGAGAACTCTTGCTGTTTACAGAAACGTGCCTGAGAAACAGGCTTGAGAATTAGCTGCTTACAGCTGCCTTTTACTTTTCCATCAGCTGTATATTTTCATGGCCTTTTTTCCTTCAAGCCATGTCTGAGCAAAATTCTCCAACACTCTGCCTGGCCACAGACCTCAGAAAAAGCTGAACCAAGAAGAGAAAGGACCCTGAATCCGAGAGCTGCTGCAGAAGGTGCTTGTTGTCATTATATTACAAAGGTTCTATTGCCATTATACTGCAAGGGGTCCATATTGCTAGAGTTTTGTACCTCCTTGATGTTTCTTGAAGGCACCTCCTCTAGGCATTGACTCTTCCTTGTCCTTGCAGTTTCCAGCTGATGCCAGTTCTCTCTCAGCCAACCAATCTACTCTTTTGTAACACTCTTCTTCTTATTGGCTACAGCTGTGGCCAGTTAAAATCAGGCCTGCTCCTAATCTTTATTAATTGGCTCAGCTGCCACTCTTTTGGGGGTAAGATTACTTTCTATACTACTTTTATTTACTTATATTCTATCCCCCTTCAATTCCCCCTTTTTCTTTTAATTACAGAGTTTCTAGAAGGACATGTTCAAATACATTGACATTATGAGACATTTATACATTTCATTCGGAACTAATAGTTGTACAAATCTTCAGACAACATATTATAGTACAAATACATATACATATATATTTCTGAGTGTTGGTTCAGATTTGCAGCTTTTCTCAGTTTACTAAGTACTTATCTTCAAAATCATTTATACTTACGTTTAACAAACATTAATAGCTGCAATTGATATATTTTACCAATAGTTAATAGTTTAGTATTCAAGTCCTTTTCCCCGAATCCACAGGGTTATATAGTCGAGTCCTGTTTCTCTGAATCCACGGGCTTATATAGTCAAATCCTGTTTCCCCGAATCCACAGGGTTCCCAAATCCACAGGGTCATATAGCTTAGTGTTGGAGAGTTTTGTTCAGACATGGCTTGAAGAAAAAGGCCATGATCATATACAGCTGGTTAAGCAGTAAAAAGCAGCTGTAAGTAGTAAGTTCTCAGCCTTTTTCCTTACGAGAAAAACAACAACACTGCGTCCTTGATCAAATGCTGAGAAAAACAAGGTGAAAATCATGGAGTCCTTGAATGTAGTCAATAACAGTCAACAGCAGGATATAAAAACAAGTATTAGCCTCAACAAAGAAACCACAGGTATTAGCAACAAAGGAGGGGTTGGCATGTAATCTGTAACCAATGATGAGCTCGGTTTTTGCAATATGTATGAGCTTAATTAACACTACTATAGAAGTATGTAAGCTGGATCAATAAAGCGGAGACCAATGATCATCAATAGGATGTGCACGTCTCCCTTCACTTTCCTCAGCTTAGTCCTGAATCCATGGGGTCATCCTGAATCCATGTGGTTATATAGTTTAGCATTCAGATCCCTTTTCCCGACTCATGTCGGGGTCACCATTGGTTGTCATTATATTACAAAGGTTCTATTGTCATTATATTGCAAAGGTTCCATATTGCTAGAGTTTCGTACCTCCTTGATGTTTCTTGTAGGCACCTGCTCTAGGCACTAACTCTTCCTTGTCCTCACCGTAGTCACCTGACTCTAGTTCTCTCTCAGCCAACCAATCTACTCTTTTATAACACTCTTCTTCTTATTGGCTGCAGCTGTGGCCTGTTAAAATCAGGCCTGCTCCTAATCTTTAATAATTGGCTCAGCTGCAACTCTTTCAGGGGTAAGATTACTTTCTATACTACATTTATTTATGTGTATTCTATCCCCCTACAGGCGATGGCAGACAGGATTCTCCACATGGGGCATTCCAAAGACTTTTGCTCAACAGTGAGGCCAAGGGCAGGAGCAGCTCTTGCTGGGGCTGAGGGCTGGAGGGAAGGGCAGCAGCCCCAGGCACCCGAGCAGGAGCAGCTTCCCTGGACAGAGACACAGCACCCCTGAGACAGGGAGTGAAAGCACTGCCTGAGCCTGGGGCGATCGTGTCACTGCTTTCCTGAGCCTGCAGGCACAACAGCTCCTGCTGGGAGAACGGCCTCAGTTGATCCAGGAGGCTTCAATGAGGGAGGGAAGGATGACACCTAAAAGCCAAGCAGCCCAGCTTGCAGGCCGCATGGAGCTGGCCTCAGGCCCTGCAGCCCCTTCTCCAAGCAGGGCAGTTCCTTGCTGCAGGAAAACTGCCTCTGGGGTATCTGATATTAACCCTTCTCTCACCCAGAGAATGGGGCAACTGAGTGGCGTTTTAAAAAGTTTTCATTCTATTTTTCAGTCTCATATGAAGGATGAGACAGTACAGATGTTACAATTCATGCTATCATGATTAGAATCTGACTTTTTCTTAATTAAAAAACATTATAAATGTTTCTTGCCTTATTAGTTTTTGCTACACCATGCTGTAGATGCCTTAAAGCCAGTTATTCAAAACTACCTGTCATGGGTGCTCTTACAATGTATTGTTTATTGTTCTGTTTCTCTAAAGTATCTAATCTTATTTGCAAGGCCATCTTTCAAAACTTTTTTCTAGCTCTATTTCTCTCTCAACTATATCTGTCTTATTCTATGGCATTCCTAAGTCAGCATTTCTTATCTCAAAGTTTGCATGCAGATGCTTACTGTGTGGGTCTTTTGTCAGGCCTTGAGAACTCTCCACTAATCTATTTCTCACATTTCCCCTCTCTCTTGGATAGAAAAAACTTTTTTGATGGCCTTGTTCATCATTTTTCATGCACAGTGAAGTACACAAGGCACTACCACTAACATTGCTATGATAACAATTAACATGTGTAAACCTATTTGGCCAAGTTCTTTTGTCTAAGTTGTAAAACTCATCCTTCAAACAAGGCATCTAACTATGATCTATCATTTGTTTTCGTTTGATTTGTACAATCTCTCAGTTTTTGAAGTTGTTTGTGGATGGACTCTGAATGGTCAGACAAGTCCATACAACACAGTCCTTCCAAATCCTCCCAACTATGTTTACGTGCCAGTAAAGGAAGATCCATGGCAGCTCTGTTCTGTAAGGTTGCATTTTGACAGCACTAACATCTGTCATCAAATTACGAATTGCAATGGAAGTAGTATTGACTTCTTTGCTCAGCCAACACCACAATTAGTTTAATTGTTTTAATGCCTCACCTGACGGAATTGAGGTAGAAATAAAGCTGATGTAACTCATTTTGCAGGGCTCTAGGGTTTGAAATTGCAATTACAGTTTTCTTAATTATGCTGGGTTAATCCTTTTTCTCTATGTTTTCTCTTGATGACTTTTTTTAACATTAGCTGTTATCATAGCAAGCTGTCCAATGCTACATTGGCCATTTTAAACAAATGAGCTAATATATTTTTGGCAACTGCTGTGGGGACTCATCTAGGTCTGCCATTTCACCCT
The DNA here is from genome assembly GCA_031885435.1 of Passerculus sandwichensis. Classification (NCBI taxonomy): domain Eukaryota; kingdom Metazoa; phylum Chordata; class Aves; order Passeriformes; family Passerellidae; genus Passerculus; species Passerculus sandwichensis. The sequence continues at coordinate 115,777,182 of CM063129.1, forward strand.
AAAGGGCACTGGGGTAGTACAATTGCACCACAACTTTGAGTTTCTGTACACAGGATAATGGTGGGTAACATTTAATTGTGGATCTCCCTGGTATTGAAACTCAGCACAAAATTCCATTGCTAATGAAACAAGAATTTCTAATTCATGAGGTTCAGAAGGTGCTTTAAGAAGATCAGGCAAGAAGGCAAGAGCAATTTGGCTTTCTCATGAAGTGAGGCATTGCTGAGCAACGGCCACAATAACTTGCCTTATTTCACCAAATTTGGGAAATTTAGATGCCATTAGGTGAACATGGTTTGAGAGCGTCATCATTGTAACTGCATTTTGTGGAGAGCCTGGTACAAAGTTCTCCTAAACTACAAAGCTGTTGTGGTTCTTCATCCCCACAGACGTGGCCTAACGCTTCTCCAGCTCAGACAGTGCTTCCTGCTTGGTAACTCTCAGCCACCCCTCCGGGATTTCTCCTTTGCCTTGAAATTTCCCATTGTACAAAGCTTCCAGCTGTGTCCTGAAATGAGACACAAACCATTTCCAGTACGCCTGCATGGATGAATCAGGAAGAATGTTCCAAGTGGAAACAGGAGGTCCAGCATCACGGTATGTTTTGTAAGGGATCCATGGGCCACCACCAAATCTGAATCTACAGTCACTTGCAACAAGGCTGGAACAAATATCAATGATCAGTTCATGAGTATTATACTCAATGCCAGGGGAAACTTTCCACCATGTAGATCCCTTCAAAGCTTCTGGGCGATGGAAGACCACCTGATGGTCTCCATCATGATTCTGCATGGTGTTTGTGCAGACAGCCCCACAAAAGGGACACTGTGCCCAGCACCCCGAAAAATGCTCCGCCAGGATGGTGTGAGGCTGCCTTGGAAACAAGCTCAGGTCAGCATCAGCCAATTCTTTCTTGAGCCTTTCCTTCAGGTCATCCAGAGCTTTTGTCATGGCACTGCTCAGGAACTCAATGTCTGTGACCTCCTGGTGCTCAATGCCCTTCAGGTCACTTCTGGGCAAGTTGATCACCTCTGTTAGTTCCCTGCAAAATTCATCCAACCAGAGAGAGACTTTGTCTTCTCTGTCTTTTCTGTCCTTGACAGTTTGGGTTGATAAAGAAACAGCTGAAAGGATGTTTTTATAGAGAATATCAAGGGAGGAATCTAAAAACATCCTCAGCCTCCTACTCCCATTTAAACAGTGACTCCTCACTCGTGTCTCAATGTAACTCTGACAAAACTGTTTGGGAAACCAAAGGTACTCCTGGAAATACTCAAAATTTTCCTGTTCTGCCAGGTATCTCAGGATGCAAACTTCCAGATTGGCTCTGTTACCCTGGAAATCTGGGAATTTGCCCTGCATGTCCTCAGCGATGGCTTTAGCTGTCCTCTTACAGACTGCCTGGTAAAGAGGTGAATCAATCCTGTGACAAAGGAAACCAGCAAAAGTTGTGACAGAAGTGGCTCCTTGGCAGGAAATCTGGAAACATTGGAAGAAATCTTCTCTCTTGCTGTTCAGGTACACAACTGGGTCATTTGCCTTTCGGAATGCTTCGTGCATAGTTTTAAACCTTTCTGCTGCCATTGTGCACAGATACAGAGACAAATCTATGCTGTAATCTCTGTTAAAACTACATTTCCTATTGCTGGGGACAGAGTTCACACCTTTCTGTACTTCACTGAGTATTTCATGAATAAAATTTCTACTGTAATCGCGTTTCTCCTCTTCCTTCTTAGCAATGTTTGCCTTCACACATGCTATGATGTTGTCTGTGATGCACTGAAAGTTGATCACATCAGCATTGGAAATGCTCCTGGGATCTGAGATAAAGCCTAAATACTTTTTCTTCATGATGTGTTTCTCAGGATCAAAAGAAAACCCTCTGCCTCTGGGAAATGACCTGATCCGTGCATGGATACCCGGCTCCTTAAAGTGCTCTACAAGGACATCTTCAATTTCTGCATCAATATCCACCCGTTCCAGAGGACGAGCAGCACGGGAGACTTCGGCAATCCACTGGGTCCAGACAAGAGTGAAGTTGTCCTTCAGTTCTCTCTCACTGATGCTCTTCCCTTTTAGAGTCACAGCCAGTTCCCGACTCCTTCTCAGAAGCTCATCTTCATACTCCAACTTCCTTGCATCCAGTTTCCTCTGCTCCTTCTGTAGCTCAATAAGATTCTCACATTTCTTTTTTGTTTCATGAAGAAGAGTCTCTTTCAGTTCTTTCAGCTTCAGCTCCGTGCTTGATTTCCACTGGACCAGTGTCTCACGGTCTTTGTCCTCCCTGAAATACTTTTCCACTTCTTTCTCAATGGCATCACTTGTCTCTTGCACCAGCCCTTCAAGGTGCTGTCTGGTGACATTCTGCAAGTCCCCATTCCGAATTTTGTTGTCGAGTCTCATCTGTACATCTAAGATGTGACTCCTCAGCCTCCAGGTCCACTGACTAAAGGCAGTTTCCAGTCTCCTGTACACAGCAATCTCCAGGGAATTCTTGAAGCTGAACACAAAGTTTTCATTCAGCAAAGCATTCCAGAGGTCACCAATTCGATCTTTCAGGCTCGAGAACCTCAAAATGCTGCGCTGCGACTGCTTTTTGGCAGCCTGGAGGATTTTGCTCTTGAGTTGCTGGACATTCTGGCTGTACTTGGGGTTGGGTGGTGCCATTGGGGGGTTTCCTTCCCACAGGTGAGCAAAGTAGTGAATGTGGGTGTTCACATCAAAGCCAATGACATCACTGAAAGAGGAGACATCGCAGAATTCCTGCTGAGCAGCTACCACAGTCATTTCATCCAGCTTTTCCTGCAAACGCCTTTGTCCTTCCATGTTCTGCTCCTTGGCAGTTGCTTCTCCCACGTTTTGGTGGACAAAGAGGCAGCTAGGGGAAAGATTGACTTTCTTCATCCTCAAGAAAGCCTGCACAGCGATCTGGAGAACATCCTGCATTTCTGATGGATTTTCTCCAAAGATATTGATCACAGTCAAGTTGCCAACACCAATGACAAAGGTGGCCAGCTCGTTGTCATGGTTCAGAGAGTGTTTATTGGCCATCTCGATGGCACGAAGTCCCTCTGTGTCAACCACCAGCACAAAATCAAAGCCCAAGTCTTGCTGCAGCTCCTCGCCCACTGGGATGAGCTGCATGAAGGCTCCGCGGGTGCATCTCCCTGCGCTGACGTTGAACTGCAGACCAAACATGGCATTCAGCAGGGTGGACTTGCCTGTGCTCTGGATGCCGAGCACGGAGAGCACAAACACTCGTTTGTCCCCCAGCCTCTCAATTAAGCTGTCAAAGATTGCTCCCACCCAGCGCAAGGGCAGGTAAGAAGAGTCCCCATCCATTAGCTCCACGGAGTGCCCTGAAACCATCAGATCTGCTGCAATTTTCACCAGTTTGACAAAATTGTCTTTCTCGCAGTTCAGTAATTCCAGAGCTTCATAAATCTGCCCTACCTCCCTCAGAAGGTGCTCCAGGCCGATGGATGAATCGTTGATTTCATCAGAGAGGGCATCCAAGCGACTCAGCAACTCATTATTGCCACTGGTTTTTTTCTTGCTTTTCTTTCTTGATAGGATTTCAGACCATAATTTGTGATAGTCCCTCCTCAGTTCTTCAAGGTGACCACAAGACAGCTCGTCCATAAAGACCTTCATCCACTGCAGGAAGTATTTCTTGGTATCTGCTGGCTGGGCCTGGAGAAAGCCAAGGAATGATTTCATCAGTGTGTTGAGAGGGAAAGCTTGGTCAAGTTGCTTTCTTCTTATTGCTTTCTTCTCATATTCAATTTGGCTGCGATGATGCTCAATGCTCTTGTTCCTCTTCTCCTGCAAGCGAGTGAGTTCTTTGTCCTTTTGGCACCACTGGTACCACAGTTTTCCTTGAAGTGGCAGCAGCTTGGATTTGATCTCAGACAGCTTCTCTTTCTTGAGAAGCTCCACCAGCTCCTTTGCCTTTGCTTTGGCTGTCACACACGCATCTCGATCTGCATCCACTATGAATCCATGCTGGCGAGCTTTGTCCACGCAGGCCTCCAGGCTAAAACATGGATTAGAACCTTCCAGGAGATCCCCAATTGTCTTGGTCAGTTGGTCCATCATTTCCGCTTCATTTCTGTTCTTGATCCCTATTGTTATGTTTTTGTTTGCTTGTCCAGCTGCAACGTGCTCTTTTTCTGTGAGAAGACAAATGAAAGGCCTTTGTGACTGCCACAGGTCATGCAGAAGCTTTTTCCCCCTGTTGTCCATGTGCTCCCAATCAGACACAAGAGCCACATTGACGGCGGATATCTCCTGCAGGAACTGCAGCTGTGCTCCGTGATCCCTGGCATCTCCATGCAGGTTACAGAAAGCCACGCAGCAGTCAAAGGTGTCATTGGGGCTTCCACCAGGGCAGTACCAGGCGATCTCCACCAGCCCTTCCATCAGCAAACGCTCTCTGGTGCTGCCTCTGCAGTGGCGGTGGAAGAAAGTGTCATGTTTGTGTTTGCTGAGCAAAGCATTGAGGATCTGGGACTTGGAATAGGAGGCCGAGCTGCCAATGCGGATGAAGGACACGATGGGTGTGTGTGCCTGAAAGATGAGTTTGTTGCTGAAACTCTTTGTTTGGGCCTGCTTTCCCGCCTTCTCCACCTCTTTCCAGCTCCTTTGGATTTGGCTGAAGGTGTAGAGAGGGAACTCGATGTATGAAGTGCTCGGGTTGGGCACCAGCAGAGGCAGCGCCAGTTGGCAGAACGCCAGCTTGGTTGCCAGGGTCTGTCTCAGGAAGTCATCAGCACAATGGAAAATGGCCATCTGCAGGTCCATGGGGTGCACATGGCTGTCCCTGCTTGCACATATAGGAGCTGCTTCCATCAGCTTATCAAGAAAGTTTTCAAAGGAATCTGATTGTTGGAGTTCTTGCTCTCTGCTTTGTGGCATGGGTACAAGGCCGGGATTTCTCCTTTCCCAGCAAGTCAGGTACCTCACCTGGTAATCCACGGTTAACAGCTTTTGCAAGAAGTATAATGGCAGTTCCTTGTCCTGGCTGGGCTGGCTGTCCTGCAGAGATGTCTTGCAGATGGTACGGAAATCTCCCATACCCATTTTCCTTGGATAGTGACTTTCCAGTCCAAGGCGCTTGAGCAGCTGGAGGAACTCTTGGTTTGAAATGGCTTCATTTTCTTTGGACTTGCTGCTGTCTGACTTGGACTGGGACTGACTGGGGGCTTCAGGTGTTGGAAAAGTGTCTTCCAGGTCTCTGTGTATATTCAGCATCCTCTGTTCATCCCATTTTTCATCCAAGCCCCCACTGATCAAAGAGTCCAAGTCGTGTTCCAGCCTCTCCCAGTCTTCATCTCCACTGTGCTTCTGGAGGACATTCTTTATCCGTGTGGACCACAAGCCTTTCATGTGATCTTCCATGAAAACCAAACGCTCCCTCTTCTGCTCAGGGGACAGCTTTTGACTTTCGGGTGTCACAGTCAGACCTGTCAGCAGGAGGGAGGCCTCAGCTCTGTCAGCATCTTGCTCCTTCAGGTTCACGTACTCCGCATGTGCCGCTTCCATTTCCTTGGCCATGTAGTGAATTTCTGGGTGTCCAAGGAGGTGCTGAAAAGTGCTGCTTTCCACCTTGTATCCTGTGCTGGTCACAATCAAGAGCACCAAAAGCTCCATGTCCTTCTGAGCCTGTTGCTGGAGAGACTGGAGTAAGGAATAAATGGCCAGGCTGCTGGTCTGGGTGGCTTCTATCTTTGCTTCATGAACATCAGAAGCAGAGCTTCCTGGTGCGTAGGTGACAGCATGGATGTGCTCCTGCATTTGCTGCAGTGTTTTGATGAGCTCTTGAAGCTCAGAGACTTTGGGAGATCTGGGAAGTGGGTGCTCAGTCTGGAAGACCCATTGCATAATGAAGGAAGCCTCAGGGAAGTCCTTGACAGAGTAGATATGAGGATTCAGGAGACTCCTCAACATTGCCTTGATAGTGGTGGTGTTTTCTGGAAGTGACTTCTGGCAGCTCCGTACAGTGTTCACCAGGAAGTCCTGCAGGGCTTTGTCTGACAGGCACACGTTGATCCACACACTGGGGTTTTTGGTTTTTGCATTTAGATCATCTTTAAGATCCATCAGCATGAGCAGCTTCTTTTCATCCACTTTCGTCACCTCCCAGGCCTTCACAGTTGCCATGAAATCTCTGGCCTCTTGCACTGCACTGCCCAGTTCCTCTCCAAAAACAGTGCCAATGCTCTGATTTGTCAGCTCTTTGTACCCAGCCCTGAGGGCTCTGCTCATCTGATCTATGGATTTAAAATCCTTGCAGTGATTGCGCAGGATGATGTCCCACACTGGGATCAGCTCAAAGCCACGGTCGATAACGCACCACGTTGTGTTATCAGACACAAGCCCCGTTTTCCACTGAGGAAGGGAACCTGTGTCTGCTGGGCCCCCTGTGTTGACCACGTAGAGCTGAATTGCTGTATGAGAACTCTCTCTGGCTCTCCCCAGGACAGAAGCCTTTGAGCTGGATTTGGAAACATCCAGGTTCCCTTCTACACTGGCCCCGAAGCCACCCCAGCTGGCCCCAACAAAGCTGTTCAGTGCTTCACACGTTTGTCGCTTCACCTCTTCCCGCTGCTCCGCTTGGAATCCTTCTGTGGATGCCTTCCACCAGAATATCCCCCCAAAGTGGAGGGGACCCTGGTTTATGTGGGACCCAAACCTGGTGAAGAAGCTCTCACACATCTTCACCAAGGTGGGGTTGTCTTCTTCCCAGCTGAAGCTCAAAAGCTGCTCCATGTCTTGCAGCTCCCGCAGAGCCGCATCCGAGAGGCGAAGCTGATGCCTTTGGAAGTAGCAGGAGGCCAGAGGGATGTACTGATACTTGGTGATGCAAAAGTAGCTCTGCTCAGAGTGGGACTGGTGGGTGTCCTCTGACTGCAAGGAGCTGCTGTGATCTACACTCCCTCCCAGATTAATCCCCCAGAATGAGCATTTGGCAGAAACGCTCATGCTGAAGCCCAGCTGCTCCATGGACTTGGTGAAAGTGGATTCTGCTGCAGAGGAGGAGAACTCCTTCCTCTCAAGCAGCGATCCTTGCTCTGGACCAGCAAGTTGGAACCCCTCAGGAACCCTGAGGAGCTGCTCTCGCTTTGCCAGCACATCTTCAGGTCTGCTGGTTCTGTAGATGCCCTGCAGGGCCAGTCCCCCTGACGCCCTCCTCAGCACCTCCGTGTCAGGGATGTTCTGCCTCGTGCCTGCTGACTGCTCCTGCTGCTCCAGCTGCTTCTGGATGCTCTCCAGCATATCCACCAAGGGTTTCTTTGGTGCTGGCCAGAACTCTTTGGGAATCTCCATGGCTCGCCACAGAGTCTCTGCTTTCTCCCTCAGAGCATCCTGGCTGTGACTGTGGCTGTTGAGCATTTCTGTCAGATCCTTCAGAGCTTGGTTGGCCACTTCTTGTCTTTGCTTTGCTTTCTCTGAGTTATGCTTTTGCATCTCCTCGCACGTTTTGTCATCTCTTATGTTCAGGAGTTTCTGGAGTGCCTTTTTCTCCCAGGGATGCCGTACCTCACACTCCAGCCTGAGGTAATCTTCATATTCCAGATGTTGCAGGGCTTCTCGGCACTTGATTCCCAGGATCTGTGTCACTTTGGGCAGCCAGTATCCAGCATCCAGTCCTTCCTTCTCAAATGCCTCTGCCAGGAGCTGGGCCTTTGCATCCTCCTCCTGTGTGTCCTCCTGCAAAGCCATGGCTGTGGAGGAAGAACAGAGACTTTCCCTAAGGTTTTGTCGTAGGCCCCAGGCTACTGGCAGAGGCTCTGCAGCAGCTGCCGCCCTGAGGATTGCTCCCACACGGCTGCTGGAGCCAGGCCCAGGATGGCACAAGAGCCAGGGTCTCCTTCCCAGCACCCTGGATGTACCTGTTGCTTTCCTGTTTGCAGGATCAACCCTGAAGCTGAGTCTGTATCCCAGAGACACAACCACACAGACACAGCAACACAAACACAGACACACGCAGACTCCTTCAGCCACCCAATCTGCCCTCGACAAGGTGCTGCCTTCCCCATCGCCCACATCCTCCCAGTAGAACTCCTCCATCCACAAGTGCAGACAGCCGCGGCCATTCCTGGCTCCCTGGAGCACTGGCACAGCCCCTCTGCCCATCCAACAGCCCTGCCTGCATCCTGCACCCTCTGCCCAGCCCACGGCTGCCCTGCTCGCTGCCTGGCCCAGCCTGCTGCTCCCAGCACCCGGAGGCAGCGCTCACACACCCCCCCTTGGGCACCCCACACTCCCCAGACACACTCCCCCCATGCCCCCCAGGGGCTCTGAGCTGTGCTCCTGCTCCAGCTGCCAGCGCAGCCCCTCCCTCGCCCCTCTCCGGCCTCTTCCCAGGAGCTGCTTCCTGGCATCCTCAGGGGCCCACCCCAGTGCAGGGGAAAATCCAACTTTGTCCCTGCCCACAGCTGTGCCTGGGACATCCTGGTGGCCCTTCAGGGGAGACTGGAGATGCTGGGAGCCAGCTCAGAGAGGTGCCCTCTGTGATCTGCTGCTCGTTAGCACAGAGGATCTCATCAGCCAAAGTGCCCACTGGTGGCCATCTTGGCTTCAGCCACCACAGAGCCACCAAGTTCAAAATGTCTGGTGACAGGAGGAAAAGTGCCTGCAAACCTTCAACTGGGCACCTGCCTTTAAACCTTTGGGGTTTTGACTCTTTCACACAACTCCAAGAATTGTCCCAGTCTCAGTTCCCTTGGATACTGGAGAGATTTATTCCTTACAAAAATCCCATCTGAGCATTCAGCTTCTGTCCCACCAAGGCCTCTGCACTCTTACCAGCACAGGAATTGATCCCAGGGACTTGGACTGGGCTCCGGCACCCTTCCGGAGCCTTCAGGGGCAGCTTTCCCTCAGGAATCCCTGCAGATTTGGGCAATCTGAGCAAGGGCTGTGGGCTCTGATTCCCCTCACCCACCTCACAGCAGATGCTCCCGTCGCTCCCAGCCTTGCCTTCCCAGCAGACACCGGCAGCCAAGGGCCCCAGATCAGGGGACACAGCACAGCAGCAGGGGCTGGCCTGGGGTACACGGTGGGTGTGGAGAAGAAGATGAAAACCCCTTGAGAACTCAGGAGGAAGAGCAGCAGGAAGGAAAGGCCCCAAAACCTAAAGGAGAAGAGCAGACAGTCAGAACAAGGCAACCCATGAGCAGTGAGGATTCATTCCAGGGAGGACTGCAGGCCAACCCTTTTCGTTCACTGGGGATTGTCCAGGCAGCAAAGACTCCTCAGGGCTCTTCTGGGGAGGTGACCAGAGCGGGGTTTCACCTGGGACCTACATCCATGTTCCCCCACCAGAAGGAAGCTGGACATGCTGGAGAGGTGGGACAGAACAAAGCCCCTGAAGGTCACCAAGGCCAAGTGCAGGTGCTGCCCCTGGGTCGGGGCAATTCCAGGCCCAGACACAAGCTGGGAAGAGAATGGATTGAGAGCAGCCCTGAGGAGAAGGACTTGGGGGTGCTGATGGGTGAGAGGCTGTGCAGGGAACATCTGTGCTCTGGGGCAGCAGACAAGGTGAGGAGGGGGCAGAGCCAGGGGAACAGCACTGCCAGTGGGGCAGCAGGGCCCTGTCCCACCCCTGCCCACATCACGCAGCTGCTGCTGGGGGGAAGCTCAGGGCCCCAGAGAGGGGGGAGAAGCAGCGCTGGGCTTGGATCCCAGCAGGCCCTGAGCCCCCCCAGCAGCTCCTGTGCTCCCACCAGCAGGATGGGGACAGGATGGGGACAGCAGAAACAGGAAAAGCCGCTGGCTCGAGACAAGGGCAGTTCAGCAGCAGAGGAAAGCTGGGTGTGCTGGCAGAGCACAGGAGGGATTTCAGACACCAATTGTTTTCTTTGGGCACATGTCCAGCTGCTCCCTGGGCAGCAGAGTCTCAGTGCAGGACGGCTGCTCAGGATGGGAACTGCTGGCTCAGGGTCACTGCTAGAGCTCGTCCACTTGAGCCATTGTCCCAGCCCTGTCCTCTCCCAGATTCTCTCCCACTGGAGCACTTCAAGGACTGGTTCAGTTTCAGAAGCCAGAGGCTGCCCTGGACAACATTAACTCCAGCCCAGCCACACTCTGAACCTGCCCCCAGGCACCCTTGGCTGTCCCTGCACGGCTTCCCAGTGCTCCAGGAATTGGGAAAAGCCCCATGCGACTGTGTCAGTGCCCGAAGAGAGGCGTTGAGCACATTCAGGGCATAACTCGGGACCGAGTTCCTCCTTGGAAGCAAACGAAGGAGGCAGCAAGGCTGGCAGCAGGACCTGCCATGGGAATGCCTGGGCCCCGTTTCACAGGAACAGCCCCCCGAGTGTTTTCCGCAGCCCTGCCCCAGGAAAAGGGGCTCTGGGAACACTGCTGCCTTTGTGGGGCTGTCCCAGGGACCCGAGCGCTCGGGGTGGTGATGCTTAGAGTGTGAGAGAGGAGAATCCCACCGTCCCTGCAGGGGCAGGAAAAGGAATGACCCCCCCGGCTCCTGCCTTCAGGGGAGCGCAGCCATCCGGCCCCGCCGCGGGGCTGGGGGTGCCCGGGCCGGGCAGGGTCGGCCCCGCCTGCGGGGAGCGTTTCCCGGCCGGGCACGGGCTGGCGGCAGGGAAGGGGCTCCGCTCGCCATCTGTGCCCGGCCAGCCCCGCTGCCGGCTCTCGGGACAGCCTGTGCGCCTCTGCAGCCTTCCCTGTGCCCCTGCATCCCCGCATCCCTCCTCCTTCCCCCGCCGCTCCGCTCCCACCGCTCTGAGCCCGGGGCCCTCCCAGCTCAGCCCCCGCAGCGCACACGGCTCCCCCGAGCTCCCCAAAGCGGGGCCAGCAAAGGTGGCTCCCTGCAGCCCACGCTCGGAGCGCACAGCGCCCGCCCGCTGCCCTCAGCCCCCTCTGCTCCTGCCCTGCCATCTCCCCAGCCCTGGCAAAGCACAGGGAACAGGAGGCAGGAGAGCAACAAGATCCCGCTCCCGGCTGCTCCCGGCTCTCAGGCCCGCAGCTCATCCCCATCCCCGCAGCTCATCCCCAATTCCCATTCCCCATTCCCCATTCCCCATCCCCATCCCTATTCCCATCTCCGTCCCCATCCTATTCCCCATCCCCATTCTCCATCCTCAGCCCCATCCCCATCCCCATCCCCATTCCCATTCCCCATCCCATTCCCCATCCACATCCCCATTCCCCATCCCCATTCCCATTCCCCATCCCCATATCCCCATATCCCCATATCCCCATATCGCCATGCCCATATCCCCATAGTCATTCTCCATCCCCATTCCCCATACACATCCTCATCCCCATCCCATCCCCATTCCCCATCCCCATTCTCCTTCCCATCCCCATTCTCCTTCCCATCCCCATCCCCATCCCCATTTCCCATCCCCATATCCCCATCCCCACACTCATTCTCCATCCCCATCCTCATCCCCATTCCCCATCCCCATCCTCATCCCCATCCTCATTCCCCATCCCCATCCCCATGCCCATTCCCCATCATCATCCCCATCCCCATTCCCATTCCCCATCCCCATCTCCTACCTTCTCCCTCCCTTCTCCCTGCTCAGTGAATTCCAGCACAGCCCACCCAGATCTGGCTCCTTTGGAGGGAGCTCTTTCCCTTTTTATAGGAGCAGTGATTTAGCAATTACTGCTTTCCTGGAAATCTTGTGATTTTCTGCAGCAGTGTGAAAGTGAAACTGCTGCTGCCTGGTTGGGAGTGAAAGTTTTTTGGTGAGATGTGAACTTGAGGGTGTTGGAAGTCTTTTCCAACTTTTTTCTTTTAGAGAAGGAAAAAAAGAAGAAAAGGATTAAAAGTTGTTGTTCAACGTGTAGCATGGGACGTGTCTGCCGTTCTTTATTGCAGCACTGGTCATTTGGGGGATACTTCCTCCAATCAAGTCTGACAGTGTTGGATGAACAAAGCTTTTATCATACAACTGATTGCATATTCATTAGCTATCCCTGCATACTTGACTTTATTTTACACAGTCACACCCCTTACCAGGAGTCCTTATGTGGTTCCTGGGGGTCTGTCTTTAAAATTCCATGTCCTTTTTAGGGGTGTGTTCCTTGACCCCCACTTTTGAGTAAGGGAAATATCCTTGGTTTGCACAACTTCTGCTTTGTCAGCCTTGCACAGCTGAGCTGGTATCCTGCTCCCAATTTTCATGACTTCTGTTTGCCTGAGTTACATCCTTTATCTGTTTCTCCAAGGCTGTGCTGTTCTCCTGTCCATATCAAATCCCTCCTCTTCATTATTCTGAGTTCTTTAGGGAACCAGTCTCTTAAGATTTTTATTTCCTTTAGGAGTGTAAGGCATTAAAACAGCTGCAACACTGAATCTTGATGCTGGCTAAAACCATACAGCAATTATTAAGGTGGTGATTATAAACAGATGTTTCACCAGGTCCAGCTGGGTACCCATGAAGGACATTTGGTCCAGATTTCTTCAAATCGCCAGGAGCTGTTGGTTTTGAAATTTGGGTTTGTTTCCAGATTTCCTGGACAACTGTAGACACTCTACAGTGTTTTTTGGTCAGTGAATACACAGCAACAATACAAAATGGAGTTAATTACAGTCCATGTTCCTCCTTGTGATGCTAAAACAAGGTCTAGTGCCATTTGGTTTTGTAAAACAGCTCGTGACAAGCTCTTGACTTCTTCCCAAGGGGCTTAGGCCCTTTTAATTCTGGAACAAGGTATCCAAAATTTTACTTTGTGCCGTTTCAACGCAGTAAAAGTTGTCAGCAGTGCTTGGAAAGGTCCCTTCCACTTTGGTTGGAGTGGAGCAGCTCCCCAGTCATTCAAACAGACCCAATCTCCTGGTTGGAACTCGTGCCCTAGTGTGTCCAACCACTGCAAATCCTGAAAGGTTTTACTGGGAGAAATGAGGCAATTATTCAAATCAACCTCTGCTTTTTAACAAGTGTGTTTCCTGGAGTGTGGCACTTGGTAGGGTCGACCACAGAGCAGCTCACAGGGGCTGATTTTGCTGGTGCCCCACGGCTGAATTCTGCTTTGAAGCAGAGCACCAGGTAAGGCTTGGACCCAGGTCAAGGAGCTTTCCTGACACATTTTACCCAATTGCAATTTGATTGCATAATTCACTCACTCCGCTTTGCCACTAGCCCAGGGCCTGTAAGGAGTGCGAAGATCCCAAGCTATTCCCAAGGCTTTCCTAAGCTGTTGTATCACTTCTGCAATAACATGGGAATCTGTGTCTGATGGCACTCCCAAAGTTACCCCCAATTTTTGATTTATTGTATTTTTGGGGTTTTGTATTTATTTGATTTGACAGTGCTTTAGTCACTTCCCTAACCTGGTTGGTGTGACAAGGGAAGGTTTCTGGCCACCCAGAGAAGGAATCCACCAGAATTTTATAATTCTGGATTTATACTCACCCTTCTCTGGGCAATTCAGTAAAATCAATCTGCCAATGTTCACCCAGAACATTTCCAGGTTTTGTGGCTCCCAGCATTATTTTGTTAGCCTCGTTAGTGCTGTTTCTTTAACAAACTGCACTTTGTTGGATCCTTGGTTGCACAATCTGAGCCATTTTAGACCCAATTATAGATTTTTGCAAACGTTTTAAAAGTTTTTCAGCGCTCCAATGAGTGTCTTTCTGTTTGTGACCCCCTATTTCACACAAGATCAGTTCTGGGACTGCTTTCCACCTGCTTGGGGTAACTGCCCAGCCTCATGGATCGAATTTTGCTTCTAAGGTTCTGCTGTCCAACTCCTGCACTGGGCAGGCTCTGCATTTTTGGGGGGTCACAGTGATCTCGGGGCTCCTCCAGCACTGTTCCTGCATGTGTTGCTCAGTCCCAGCTGCTTTGTCCTCACACAGCATCTCCTCTGCTCCCACAGGCTCTGGGACATCCACAGGGACATCATCTTCACTCTGGGGACAGGGGGGAAGGTGACACTGTTGTAAATAACTGTGTAGTTGTTGGCTTTCGCTATTATATTGGCTTTTGCAAATTATTTTGTGCTGTTTGTAATCACCTTTTAATTTTCCATATAATATAATTTCATATTTATTATTCATTTTAATATTTATTTCATATAATAACATTTGTCAGCCTTTTATGTTTAATATCCTAATTCCAGTGTAGATTATATATTTTAGTGTGATAAATATATTATAGTTGAAGCTCTCACAAAATATTAAAATAGAGGCTATGTGCTGTGTATTATAACATTAACTTTTGCAGAAGTAATTGTAGTTGTGAAATAATAATTAATGCTTTTATTTTTGTAGATGACTGACAATAGTGAAATAACTAATATTGACTGAAAATACTTGTAAAAATGGCTACAATGTCTGTATAAGATAACATTGAAAAGAACCATGAAAATAACACCAAAAGAGCAAGGAGGAATTCAGCACTGACTCTTCAGCTATAAATAATTGTCAAACCATGGACCAGGGGACCTTGTGAAGAAATAAAATACAAAACTCTCAAAATCACATCTGCACTGTGGCACATGCTCAAAGATAAGGTCAGGAGTCAAACTAAGCTAAGGAATTCCAGGAACAAATAAACTCAAGTGAATGTTTGAATATGTACAATCCTTGTGAATATGTATTTGACCAATGCAATGAAAAATATCTAAGGGTTGTTATAGTTAATAGTACAAATGGCTATTATTTTTGCTTTATCCCTTTTATCCCTTATTAAATTTCTAAAAACTTCAAAGAGTGTGTGATGGTGTTCACAGGGGTCCCAGGAAGAGGGACGAGATGAGGATCTGACTCCATGTTTCAGAAGGCTTATTAATTATTTCATGATATATATATATTATATTAAAACTATACTAAAAGAATAGAAGAAAGGATTTCATCAGAAGGCTTGCAAGGAAAGGAAGGAAAATGAAATGATAATAAAATCTTGTGACTGGCCAGCAAGTCTGAGACAGCTGGGCTGTGATTGGCTGTTAATTAGAAACAATCACATGAGACCAATCTCAGATGCACCTGTTGCAGACATCTTTTATGAAAAATCCTTTCCTTAGGATTTTTCCTCCTGAGAAGCTGAGAGGCCTCAGGAACAAAATGTAAACACTGATTATCTGCTGCTGTGGAATGGATCAGGTAGATCTTTGATTGGCCCATCTTGGATATTTGCAATTAATGGCCAATCACGGCCCAGCTGGCTCGGACAGAGAGCCGAGCCACAAACCTTTGTTATCATTCCTTCCTATTCTAAGCCAGCCTTCTGATGAAACCTTTTTTTTTTTTATTCTTTTAGTATACTTTTAATGTAATATATATCATAAAATAATAAATCAAGCCTTCTGAAACGTGGAGTCAAATCCTCATCCCTTCCCTCAACCAAAACCCCCTGAGAACACCGTCACAACGCACCTGTTGCATTCCACAGCAGCAGATAACCGCTGTTTACATTTCGCTCCTGAGGCCTCTCAACTTCTCAGGAGAAAAAAATCCCAAGGAAAGGATTTTTCATAAAACGCGTCTGTGCCAAAGAGCGAGCCTCGTTTCTCGCAGCACCATCCACCCCCCGGGCAGCGCAGCCCCTGCCCCCAGCACGGGCGATGCTCACCGGCAGCGATGCTCCGCAGCTCCTGCACGTCGTGCCGCAGCCGCAGCCGCAGCAGCTCCCGCAGCAGGTCCCGGCGCCGGCCCCGCGGGGTGACCCCCATGCGCCGCAGGGAGCCCTCGCTGAGGCGCAGCAGCGCCCGGCCCGTCAGGGCGTGCTCCCGGGCCAGCTCCGCCGGCCCGCCGTGCGCCGCCAGCCACGAGCCCACCTCGGCCCCCGACCACTGCCCCGCCGGGCGCTGCGGCCCCTCGGGCTCCTGGCGGGGAGGGGAGGGAGCTGGCTGAACCGTCAGGGTCAAGCTGCCACCTCAGTGGCACAGTGTCCCCCCACCCAGACTGAGCACAGCCCTTGGTCACATCCCTGCATTGCACCCTTGTCCCCATCCTCAGCCCAGAGGGGTCCCCAAATCACTGCCTGTGCGGGTCCCCCATCCTCCAACCCCAGGGATCCATAAATAACTACTTATAGGAATTCCCCCTCCTTCACCCGTAGGGATCCCAAATCCCCTGCCCACGAGGGTCTCTGAAATCCCCACCTATGGAGTCCCCAAATCCCTGCCTGGGCAGGTCCCCCATCCTCCAATCCCGGGGATCCACAAATCCACAAATCCACTTATAGCAATCCCCCCTTCTTCACCCATGGGGTCCCCCATCCCCTTCCCGTGGGGGTCCCCAAATCCCTGCCTGTGCGGGTCTTCCATCCTTTCCCCCAGGGGATCCACAAATAACTACCTATAGGAATCGCCCATCCTACACCCGTGGGGATCCCAAATCCCCTGCCCATGGGGATCCCTGAAATCCCCACCCATGGGGGTCCCCAAATCCCCGCCTGTGCGGATCCCCAATCCTCCACCCACAGGGATCCACGAATAACTACCTATAGGAATCCCCCCTCCTTCACCCATGGGGGTCCCCAAATCCCTGCCTGTGCAGGTCTTCCATCCTTCCCCCCTGGCGATCCATAAATAACTGTAGGATCCATAAATACCTGTAGGAATCCCCCCTCCTTCACCCATGGGGATCCCCCATCCCCTGCCCATGGGGGTCTCTGAATTTCCCCCCCAAGGGGGTCCCCAAATCCCTGCCTGTGCAGGTCCCCCATCCTCCAACCCCGGGGATCCACAAATCCACAAATCCACCCATAGGAATCTCCCCCTTCTTCACCCATGGGGTCCCCCATCCCCTGCCCATGGGGGTCTCTGAAATCCTCACCTATGGGGTCCCCAAATCCCTGCCTGGGCGGGTCTTCCATCCTTCCCCCCTGGGGACCCACAAAAATCTACCTACAGGAATTCCCCCTCCTTCACCCATGGGGTCCCCCATCCCTTGCCCATGGGGGTCCCTGAAGTCCCCACTCATGGGGGTCCCCAAACCTCCTCCTGTGGTGTTTCACATTCTCCCCACATCTGGGTACCCAAACACCTACCCATGGGCTGTCCCATCCTCCCCCTGTGGGTATCCGCCTTTCATTCATGGGGGTTCCCAAATTGCCACCTGTGAGGGTCTCACGTCCCCATCCATGGATTTCTCCCCTCTTCCACTGCTGGGGTTCCCTGGCACCCCACTGCAGCTGTTCGGGGGGGTCCCCAGCCCCTTCCCACTCTCACCTCAGCCTCGGGGCTCCCCTCCTGGGGTGCCTCAGCCCCATCCTCCGCCGGGAGCTCCATGTGGAGCCGGGGGCCGTTTTGGCTCCCTGCAAACGGGGCTCCGTCAGCGCGGGGGGCCCTGGATCAGCCACCCCATATCCTGCCGGCCCCACAACCCCCCAGCCCTCCACCCTGGCAAGCCACCATCCCATAGTCCCTGCCGTGGGCACACAGTCGGGAACTGCCCCACTCCTCGATGCCACCCACCCCGTGCCCCCCAGCACAAGGGGCTGCTCCCGGGGGTGACACGCCGGTGACACCAGCCCCGGCTCTGCCGTGCCCTGAGCCCGCAGGGGACACCGGCACCGCCCGGCCGGGACCTCTGACTCCTTCCCTCTTATCCCCCCTTCCTCCTACCTCGCTCCGGCTCCGTGCCCGACACCAGCGGAGCCAAAGGAACCTTTGCCCGGGCGCTGCCTCCGCGGGCACAGCCCCGGGCGTGCCCCGAGCGCTGCCCCGCAAACGGCCCCGCCGGGCACACGGGACCCCTGGGCATGCCAGGAGCCGAGGCACGGGGCCGGGCGGCGCTCGAGTGGGCTCCATGCGGACCGGGAGCCGCGCAGGGGCTCAGCCGAGGATCCCACAGCCCTCCCGGACCGCTGCCGCCAGCCCGCCCCGCTACCCTGGGCACCTTGCACTCCTCACGGGCACGGAACGCACCGGAGCGGCTTCAGCCCCGGTGGTGCCGATCGATGGCAGCGAGGGTCCCGCAGGCGGCGGGGACGCGGGAGAGGCAGCGGCGGAGCAGGGGAGGAGCGGGATGAGCCTCCGGGATGAGTCACATCCGACGGGCTGCAGCCCTGCCCGGCCGAGCGTGTGCGGACCGGTCCCGCCGGCAGCTGCCCAGGGCGCTGCTCTGCCCCCGCAGCCTGCAAGGGGTTAAACCCCCCAAATAACACCCACAGGGTGGGCAGGGCACGGCTGGAGTGCCCGTCCCGGGAGGGATTCAACAGCAGCGTGGATGTGGCATTTGTGGGTCAGTGGTTGGGGAGTGGCTGGACTCAATGCGGAGTTTTCCCACTTTTCTTTTCCATCTGTGAAAAACGCATGTGTTTTATGATTGGCTTTTTGCAAATATTCAAATGGATATTATATGTGTTGTGTTAGAAAGCAATGCTGTATTAATTCTCTTAAGTACTGTGCTAAATATAGCTTTAGGTTATAAAAATTGTTAAAATAGAAACTATGCTACATAAGGTGCTTTGTTTAAAAGAAAGGGCTTGCAGCAAGACAGCAGCCACAGGACACCTAAATATTTCAGAGAAAAAGAATTTATTGCCTTCTTATCAGAAGAAACTAACTTCTTTCTGCCTCAAAGGCACTGTTAGGATTTGGAGGAAGTTGACAATGACCAGACAGAATCCTGTGTTTGAATGGAATTTATGCATCATGTATGAAATGTATGAATATGCAACAGGCTATTGCTTTTAAGGGTTAATCTTTGTTAATCAGGGTCCTTTTTCAGGCTCGTGATGCCCAGAAAAGGTACCCGGACATCCGTAACTCTTTGTTTTTATTGTCTCATATTGTCCTAACCATTTTATTACTATTAAACTTTAAAAAATTTTAAAAACAAGCGATTGGCGTTTTTCACACATCCTAAAAGATTCTGATTCTAAAGCAATCCTGGCCTTTCTCTGGCCCTGGCAGTTCCCCTGTCCCCCTGGAGCAGTGCTCTTGCACAAGATTTCCAAGGAAGAATAAACAGGACAGCCCGGGTGCTGCACCCATCCCTTATCTCAGCCGAGGAGAGCCAGGCAGCAGCTGGTGGGTGGCAGAAACTGCTTCTGTCAGAAAAAGGACTCAGAGATGTTTTTGAGGTGATTTAGGAGAAACTCTGCTCCTTGGCAGGTCAGAGCAGCCACCCTCAGCATCACCAAGCCACGAGGGAAAAGTGAAGAAAATAATGAGGAGAAAATAATGAGGAAATTAAAAGAACAAAAATCTCATCTTCCCAAAGCTAGGGTGAAGGACAGCCCTGCACACTTGAAGTTTGTCAACACCTCAGAGCCCTTTGCAGGGCCTGAAGGGGCTCCAGGAGAGCTGGAGGGGGACTGAGGACAAGGGATGGAGGGACAGGAGCCAGGGAATGGCTCCCACTGCCAGAGGGCAGGGATGGATGGGAGATTGGGAATGAGGAATTGTTCCCTGGCAGGGTGGGCAGGCCCTGGCACAGGGTGCCCACCCTGGATCCCTGGCAGTGCCCAAGGCCAGGCAGGACATTGAGGCTGGGACAGTGGAAGTGTCCCTGCCGTGGCAGAAGGTGGGTTAGGTGACCTCTCCAAGCCCCTGCCCACTCACACCAGCTGTGATTCCAGGATTTCAGAGAGCCAACACCTGGTGTCAGCTCAGCCTCCAGCACAGGAACAGTCCCCAAAGCATTTCAGGTGAAGGGAGGGAAAGAAAACAGCCAGAAGTGGGTTTTGTCCTGATTTATTGCAGTTCCATCAGTGACATTCATTTGTCAAATGCAATTTGCTCATTCCAACAGCACTTGGACAGCGTGGAGCAAAGTGCCCCCTCAGAGCCCAGCTCAGCCCCTGGGACTGCCCCACTGAGCTGCTCCTCCCACAGCATTACCTCCCCTCTCAGCCCCTCCACCTCCACTGCTTCACGTGCTCCTGATCTCCAAACTTAATTCTCCATCCAGAGCTTTGGAATAACTTTTGTTCCCCCGTGGGAGAAATCCTGAAGGGTTACCAGAGGGATCAGACAGTTACAAGGAGCCTGCAGAGACTCAGAGCTGTGTTAACTGCTCCTCTCCTGGAAGTGGAATAGAGCGTGCTCATTACATAAAAATTACTGGCTGAGTAGCTAAAAGGGATTGACAAAGGCCACAAATCCCCTCTCCAAGAAGGATTGGGTGTAGGATTTATTAGTGCATTGAAATGGCATCGCCAGGCACAGGGTGGAGGGACAGCACTGCCAGGGCTGTTACTGGGGGTAGAGCTCCACGATCATCGCGTGACCCTGGGGACAGACAGAGACAAAACAGCACAGGAATGGCTCGTTAACAGAGACAGGACTAATTATTATTGACACAGACTGCTATCAAGAACATGAGCCACAGCAGCTGGACACGAGCCCAGGTGTGCCCAGATGTGCCAGAGGCCCCTGGGCTGTGCCAGCTCTGGGGTGGCAGCAGGGCCAGGGCAGTGCCTGTCCCCTGTGCTGGCACTGCTGGGGCACCTCCAGTGCTGGGGGCAGCTCTGGGCCCCTCCTGTTCAGAGAAGGGAATGGAGCCCCAGGAGAGGCTGAGGGAGCTGGGAAGGGAATGGAGCCCCAGGAGGGGCTGAGGGAGCTGGGAAGGGAATGGAGCCCCAGGAGGGGCTGAGGGAGCTGGGAAGGGAATGGAGCCCCAGGAGGGGCTGAGGGAGCTGGGAAGGGGCTCAGCCTGGAGAAAAGGAGGCTCAGGGGGGACCTTGTGGCTCTGCACAAGTCCCTGACAGGAGGGGACAGCCAGGGAACAGGGACAGGACTGAGTGGGGATGGGGGCAGTCAGAGGTGTCTGAGGGAGCTCTGAACATTTAGCACCCAGAGCTGGGCTCACCAGGCAGGATTGCAGAGTCCCAGCAGGACCAGCCCTGCTGTTCCTACCCTCTCCCAAGGTTCCTCCCTCTCCCCAGGCTGGGGCACAGCACCATTACCTGCCCTCCTGCAGCACAGGCAGCCACCAGGCCGTACTGGCCCCCCTCCTTCTTCAGCCTGTGGGCAGCAGTGATGACCAGGCGGCAGCCGGTGGCCCCAAAGGGGTGTCCCAGGGACAGGGAGCCCCCCCAGGTGTTGAACTTGTCCAGGGGAGGGGCTCCAACCTGCAGGGACACAGAGGGACACGGCCCATGTCACCTGGCTGGAAGGGGTGACACCTCATCCCTCCTAATCTCAACATCCAGCCTAAAGCAGCTCAGGATGGCTGGTGAGGGGATAAAACCCCCCCAAAGGATAAAACCACACCTGCAGCCCCTCAGGGGAGCCCTGCACTGTGCAAGGGCTGAGCCCCTCTCACTGCCCTCACCACCCTCCTCTGCAGGGATTGCGGCTCTGGATCTCCACAGCGGCTCTGGATCTCCACCTCCTGCCGACAACGGGAACAGCAGCCCAAGGAAATCTCATGTCCCAAAGAAACTGCACAAACTGGGATTTGCTAAGCCAAGCTCAAGGAGCATCACTGCCCCTCACAGGACAGAGCCAGAGCTCGGCTGTGCAGCACCAGCACGGGCAGGAGGGAGCCCAGGAACCCCAAAGTTGAACTGAATTGAAGAGAAAAGTGGGTCCAGAGGAGACCTCAGAGCTGCTCCCAAGGCTGGAGCCAGGCTGGGAGAGCTGGGGGTGCTCAGCTGGAGAGGAGAAGGATCCAGGGAGAGCTCAGAGCCCCTGCAGGGCCTGAAGGGGCTCCAGGAGAGCTGGAGAGGGGACAAGGGCCTGGAGGGGCAGGACAAGCAGGAAAATGTCCCGAGTGTGCCTTACCTTTGACCTCCTGCCCATGTAGTTCTTTGCAAACCAGTCTGAATCCATGGCTTTCAGGTTAGCCAGGATCTGGCCCTGCAAGGGAGGAGAGGGTGACATTGGGACTAACCCAAGGCAGGTGGCCACAGGGAGCCATCCCAGCCTTAGAGCACTTACAGCAAAGGCCTCGTGGAACTCAAACACATCGATGTCACTCATGCTGAGCCCGGCCTTCTCCAGCACTTTGGGGGTGGCATAGGTGGGGCTGGAGGAGGGAAAACACACCAGTCTTGCATCTGTGTTCCCTGTGAGCCCCATCCTCCCTTTTCCACAGTCACATCCTTCTCTCTGGGCTCATGGCCCCCAGAACTATTGCTGAGGTGCCCCAGCAATCCTGGGGTGCTCCTGACACTGCTGCTCTCCCACCTTGTGAAGGCCTGGAGAGATTCAACATCTCCTGAGGCACTTCCCAAAACCCCATCATGGCAGGAGAAGGCTGTTGTGGGAGCAGGGGCTGTGGGGGGAGCTCTTCATCTCCACCTACCCCAGGAGCAGCTGGTCCTTGGGATCCTGGGACACGTACACGAAATCCCTGTGCAGGAAAAGGGCTGTCAGTGCCAGGGAGAGGGGAAGGAAGCAGGAGCAGAGAGAGGCCACTGGAGCAGCCCCTCCTACCTTAGGTAGGCCTTTGGTTTGTAGCCCATGGCCAGGGCCTTCTCCTCAGACATGATCAGCATCGCCGACGCTCCGTCGGTCTGGAATGGGCAGGGAGAAAGGTGAGGGGTGAGGGAACTGCACACAACGAGCCCCAGAGCCCCCAGAAAGAGAGGACCTGAAACCAACAGAGCCTCCAGGACACCCCACAACCACAGGGACCAAAGGACAAGGCTGCTGGATTGAGTGGCTGGAGGGATGGATGGTCACTGGTGATGCCAGCACACACACAGTGCTGAAGCACCTCCTCACAGCCCACAGGCACAATTCCCTTGTTCCACCCAGGACAGAGGAGCCTCAAAGCCCTGCTAGGCCTGGGACAAGCTGGCGACCCCAAACATTCAGCTGTTCTCCCATTTCCATCCCAAAAATGAGAATAATTCTGGGATGATACAAGCCCCAGGCTCACCACATGACAAAAATGTGGGTTATTATTAAACCCACTTATTGTGGGTTTGGCACATCAAATCATGGAATGGTTTGGGTTGGAAGGGACCTTAAATCATATCCAGTTCCATGGGCAGGGACACCTCCCTTTGCTCCAAGTGCTCAGAGTTTTTACCTTTTATGTATTCTCCATGTATTTGTAGCTTTGTAGAATGTTTAATGCTTTGCTATAACTTCCAGTACTTTTCCAGCAGTGAACAAACTCTTATTGATGCATTCCTAAAATGTTGTTTAGTCTTTCCTGTTACTCCTCCAAGGAGATTTTATTTTGCACAATGTAATCACAGACATGATAAAGGAAGGGTAGGAGATGGGGAGGAGAGCTCCCATGGGGCAGAAGCCAGGAGGGAATCACTTAACCAACTGCTCCTCTAATTGGACAATAATGGCTGGATATTCTAACTGCCCCACCTTGTATTAAATGGTACAAATCTAATTCAGGATGTGGATTTTTGCCACATTCTGTACCTGAAGGCTTTCAAGGAAAAGTTTGTTTTTATATTGTCATTCTAGTGTTGTCTGGAAAAGTTTGTGTTCTATTTCCAGGCATCACAAGATCCATCCTGCCTGGCCTTGGGCACTGCCAGGGATCCAAGGTGGGCACCCTGTGCCAGGGCCTGCCCACCCTGCCAGGGAACAATTCCTCATTCCCAAGACCCCATCCAGCCCTGCCCTCTGGCAGTGGGAGCCATTCCCTGGGTCCTGTCCCTCCAGAGCTGTGGCTGCCCCTGGATCCCTGGAAGTGCCCAAGATCAGGCTGGATAAGGCTTGGAGCACCCTGGGATAGTGGAAGGTGTCCCTGCCCATGGCAGGGGGTGGCACTGGATGAGATTTAAAGTCCCTTCCAACCCAAACCATTCCATGGATCTGTGAAGTTCAGATTAAACCCACTGACTTCAGTTGTACAACATGACCAACCCCACCCTGGGACAGAATCCCTCCAAGGGCTTTTCAAGGACTGACCCTCATTGAAGCAGCTACAGAGAAGCAAACAGGTCACACATCCCAAAACTTCAGGGGTTTTGTTATGGATTTGAAAATGAAACTATCCAACACCCAAATCCACCATATTACAATGGAGTTCCTGGAAAACCTGGAAATTAAAAGGGTCATTCCCAATGATACCAGCTAAGGGAGACAGAGGGTCAGGTGCACAGCTCTCCCCTCTGGCTGACAGTGCTGGGAACAGGAATTACCAGGAAGGAGGAGTTGGCTGCTGTCACTGTTCCGTAGGGCTTGACAAAGGCTGGCTTCAGTTTTCCCATCTGCTCCAGGGAGGACGGGCGGATCCCGTTGTCTTTGGTGACTGTGTCTTTGCCTGGTGAAGGGGAAAAAAAAGTACATTTCAACTACAAAAATCAGCCATGCACAAGGATTTCATCATCAGGACTCCAGTGGGGGGAAAAAAAAATCAGAAAATTGTGGGGTTCAGGACAAGTGTGAGGAGGGGAAAAAAGGAAAATGTGTTTGTGGCATCAGGATACTTAACATGGCTAAAAACAGCACTTAAAAATTGAAGCTAACTCACTTTTCCTCAGATGACAGCAAAAACAAAGTGCTGCCATCTGTTTACTGGAAGGAAAAATTACCACATGGGAAACCCAGCTGAGAAAAGAATTTAAATTTAGGTTAAAAAGCCTAAATGGAGAACTGGCCTTAAATCAGTTTACATTTACATGCTGAGTTTGAGGAATAAAGAGCACTGGGAAAACCCAAATATATCCAACTGCTAAATAAGCCTGTTAAGAGAAGGTACTAATTTTATCATAAAGACCACAAGGAACCATGGATCTACAAGGAATATTTCTCCAAGACACCAATCAGAGTTCCCAAATGAACAGATATTGCAGCCAAGTGCATCCCCTGGCTCCTGGGGGTGAGGGGGACACCAGCACAGGTTTGAAGGTTCTCCCCAGATTATTTCACCTCCCAGCAAGGAGTGTGAGGCCTGGTGAAATGGAACCTGCCACATCCCAGCTCTTCCCATCCAGCATCTGAGTTTCCAGACTGGGATTTTGTTGGGCTTGTGTTTGTTGTTGATATTTTGGGGTATAAAGGTGGTTTCTCTTGCCTGGTGGAAGAGCAGGGGGATTCCATGGCCAATTGTCCTGATTTTCCCTTGCTCTGTCACCTCATTAGCACAGATGTGGGGTTGGCAAGAAAAAATTTAGATATGTAAAGGTAGGACAGAGGGCAGGGTTAGATGGGGATTTTTGAAGGAGTTTTGAATGAGTTAGAAAGGGGATCTCTGAGCTTTTTAGACTATGTGGTTTATTTGGGAATAAATTTTCTTACATTCTGCATAGGCAGGAGGGGTGAGTTCTGCTCACACCTTTACTGCATGGCTCAGAAGGTCAGAAGACTCCTAATTACAAGACCTTTTAAGGATTTATTGACCAATAAAACACTGCCAACAAGGATATTTATGTTTTTTACCCTTAGATATTTCATCTTATGGACTCGTGCTACAGTGGAAGCTTTCTTAGCCAATCATGTTATGACACACAAACCCACAGTACTGCATTCTAAACTCCTTGTTTACCTTTGTAACTACTTTATTTTTCTATATCTTAAACCCTAAAACTCTAAATTTTCCTTTACTTAGCTTAACATGTCTCTGCTTTAAACTATAAATCCACATTCTTGCTTTTAGCACTTAAGTCCCAAAGTCTTTTCTAAGGTTTCAGATCAAATCCTGTGTTTAATTCTAAGCTTGGCTTACAGGCATAAAGTTCTGAGAATCCCTTGCATTTCAGATTCCAACAGGGTTAGATGGGATATGGGGAAGGATATTGGGGAAGGATTTGGGGGGGAAGGAGGAAAGGATATTGGGGGGGAAGGATATTGGGGGGGAAAGGATATTGGGGGGGAAAGGATATTGGGGGGGAAAGGATATTGGGGGGGAAAGGATATTGGGGGGGAAAGGATATTGGGGGGGAAAGGATATTGGGGGGGAAAGGATATTGGGGGGGAAAGGATATTGGGGGGGGAAAGGATATTGGGGGGGAAAGGATATTGGGGGGGAAAGGATATTGGGGGGGAAAGGATATTGGGGGGGAAAGGATATTGGGGGGGAAAGGATATTGGGGGGGAAAGGATATTGGGGGGGAAAGGATATTGGGGGGAAAGGATATTGGGGGAAGATCTCTTCCCTGGGAGGGTAGGGAGGGGCTGGGATGGAATTCCCACAGAAGCTGTGGCTGCCCCTGGATCCCTGGGAATGTCCAAGACCAGGCTGCACATTGGGGCTGGGAGCACCCTGGGACAGTGGAAGGTGTCAGGGCAGGAACTGGGTGATGTTCAATGTCCCTTCCCACCCAAACCATTCCATGCTTCTGTGTTTCCACCTCCAGCCACCCCGTTTACAGACACCTCCCCATGCCAGCAGCTCTGCAGCAGGGACAAACACCCTGAACAAAACCCACCCAGCCCCCCAGCACTGCCTGGAGCTGCCCCCAGCAGCGAGGGCTGGCCCTGGCACTGTCACCTGGCACTTTGAAGGGCACCACGTCCTGCAGCAGCCCCTCGTCCTGGGCTCTCTTGGCCAGCGTGTGCGAGCGCAGCGCGTACTCGTCCTGCTCCAGGCGGGAGACGCCGAAGGCGGCGGCCAGGCGGTCGGCAGAGTGCCCCATGGTCTCGCTGGTGGAGAACTCTGCCACAGCTGGGAGCTGCCACGGGGAGGGAGAGTCAGCAGAGGTGGGACAAAAACCCTCCTGGGAGCACACAGAGCTGAGCTTCCCCTTGGCCTGTCCCTGTTCCCGGGAGCTGCAGAGGAAAACTCCCCCCTTGTGCAGGATCCCTGCTGCAGCAGAACCACAGCTGGCACTGCAGGAGGGCTGAGCCCCCCATGGCATGGGACTGTGCCACCACCCTGGCACACAGGGGGACAGATCAGATTCTGACTCTGTCAGTTGGTTTGTTTGTACTATTCCATTTGTTTGGGGTTTTTTTAGTTCTCCTAGTAAAGAACTGTTATTCCTGCTCCCCTACCTTTGCCTGAGAGCCCCTCAATTTCAAAATTATAATAATTCAGAGGAAGACAGTTTCCATTTTCCATTTCAGGGGAGGCTCCTGCCTTCCTTAGCAGACACCTGTCTTGTCTGTTCAAACCAAGACACAGAGAATCCATGACAAAGGGTGACCAGACCTTTTGGGTTCAGCTCAAACACCACATCCTGGGACCTCAAAACTTGTTGTGAGACACCTCCTCATCCAAAAGCAGAGCCCAGAGGTGATCTTGGCTTAGTTTTAGTTCTTCCAGCAGCACTCAGGAAATCCCTGCGTGCATTCAGGCTGAAATTTTCATATCTTATGTGGATTTGGGATGTCAGCTCTGCCACACTTAACCTGGGCCTTGCTGCACTCACTAAAGGGAATGACACGGATGCAGTTTCCATGTGGAGAGTTCAGTGGGGAAAGGAGGGAAGTGCTGCCCCTTTCCATCCTCACCATGTTGTAATTCACCCCCCAGGACAGAGCAGTGGCTCACCCTGCTCCTGACACAGCCCTGTGGTTGCTCTTCAGGGGAGGTGAACACATCCAGCCCCTGGCAGGATTTGGCCAGGAACAGGAATCGTAAAGCATGTTTAATCAAATTAATCAAATTGATATACTGAGGATATTCCTAATACTAAGGGGGTTACTGCTGTTATCTAGTAAAATTCCTCTGACCCTAGAATGCTTCTGACACTCCAGAATAACCTTTATATTTATGGGAAAAAAACTTCTATTTCTGTCATCTGCAGCACAGTTTGTCCAAGAGTTGCAGAAGGAGGCTTAGCACTAAGTTTGGTTTGCTAGAGATGAACACATGGGAAGAAAAAGCAGAGGCCCAAATGCTGTGAGATGCATTAATCAGTGTTCTAACCCAAAGCAGAGGACAGAGATTGATCATGGTGAACACCAGGAGCCACCTCACCCATCTTAAATCCTCCCCATCAAGGGCTGTTCCCACCCTCTAAACCAGTTAACCAAACATCTAAATGCCTGAAAAACCAAAAAAATACCTCGGGAGCAAAGTAGTCAGGGCGAATTTTGGAAATGAGGGAGAGCTTCTGGCCCAGGGTCTTGGCTCTGTTCAGGGTCAGCATGGTCTTCCTCATCTTCCTGCTGTGGCGGATGGGGACGTCGGACATGAGCTCCACGCCGCCGGCCACCACCACGTCACACTGGCCAGCTGCAATCATCCCCACCCCTGCAGGGACAGAAACACTGCCAGGACAGGGACAGGAACACTGCCAGGACAGGGCCACTCACCCCCCTGCTGGAGTTCTGGGTGCTGGGAATTTCAGACTTTCTGTGCTGAGAATTTCAGACTTTCTGTGCTGACACACTCTGACCCCCAGGACAGCACTGCATTTGACCTGAGGCCATGGAGAAGCTTCCAGAATTGATTGAGAGCACTGGGATTGTGGGTGTGGAGTGGGGTAGAAATGTGTGAAATCACAGGGTGGAAAACTTGGAGTTTGGGGTTTTAGAATATGGTAATAAATATGGGGCAGGATGGAGGTTTTTGGGTGGTGGCAGGTTGTCCTTCTTTAGCTTCTTCCTTCTCCTTCATGGGTTTGGGTGGTGTTTTGTAATTGGACAGAAAAGTCCACATTGCACACTTTGATTAGTTATTGGGTTAAAAGTGAAAATAATTTAGGTGTAATTTCTTAATTGGATAATTTAGCCTTAAAAGACCTTGTACCAACAGATAGTTGGCCATTTTGTGCCTTGTTAGTGAAGAACTGCAGAACTCACTGCTGTGAGACTGTAACATAGATAAGAAATAATAAACACCTGAGTCTGGATGTGACCCATCCTCTCGAGTGCCTTCAATCCTGACCTCAACAGGGAAAAATTGAAAACAGGCACCCCAACAGAGCCCTGGCCACTCCTGCACTCCTCCTGCAGCCCCTGGCCATGGCTGGGTTACACATGAGCTGCTGTCACTTGGCTGCCACTTGTCCTTGTCACACAGAGCAGGGAGGGAAGGAAAGCCCTAGCAGTTTGAGCTGTGTCTCCATTTTTTAGCCCTGGTTAGGCTAAGGCAAAGATAAAAGGAGCAAATTTCTCACCATGGTCAGTCTTTACCTCCCAAACAAACACAGACACTGGGCAGAGATGCTGCTGCAGGCCTACAGCAGCCACTCAGGTCATGTTGTATTTTGTTGGCTAAAAAACTTCCACAGAATCACTGAGGCTGGAAAAGACCTCCCAGACCATCAAATCCAACCTGTGACTGATCTCCACCTTGTCACCAGCCCAGAGCTCTGAGTGTCATGTCCAAGAATTCCTTGGACACTTCCAGAGATGGGGACTCCACCATTCCCTGGGCAGCTCCTTCCAGTGCATGACCACCCTTTCCAGGGAAAAATTCTTCCTGATGTCCATCCTGACCCTCCTCTGGCACAGCTTAGGCTGTTCCCTCTCATCCTGTCCCTATTCCCTGGGAGCAGAGCCCAACTTCTCCCTGTCTGCCCCCAACTGTCAGGGAGTTGTGCAGAGCCTCAAGATTCCCCCTGAGTCTCCTTTTCCCCATTTTTCCTTCCATTCCAGCATTTCTTCAGTTGTTTTTTTTTTTTACATTCACAAGCAGTGCCAGTTGAATAAAGGCTATAAAAGAATTCCCAAGCTCCCTCTCAACCCCACAGCTTGCTCTTGCAGCCCACATACCTGTGGTCATGGCCTGGTTTGAGGAAATGCAGGCCATGGTGACGGTGTGGGCTGGAGTTTTGTCAGAGAATCCTGCTCCCAAGGCAGCCTACAACAACAAGAGGGGATGTTAAACCTCCAGCTGCTGCTCCCAGGCAGAGCTGCCCCTGCCCAGGACACATTGCCAGGTGGAGATGAGGACAAAGACATGGAGTTTTTATCCAGTAATTATGGCAGCAGCTCTTCCCCTCCCCAGCCTCTGGAGCAGGCTGCACTGAGAACAGTCACTGCCTCTCCACGTTTTTTAATAAAGAGACAAACTAATCACACCCCACATTTTTAAAAAAACACATCAAAAGAGCCTCCAACTACTCAACATCAACTTTGCTTCACCTCATTGGCAAAAGCAACACGTGAAAAGGGTGATTTAGACCACTCAGCACAAGGCTGAGTGGCTTCACAGAGAGCAGCAAACTGCAGAGCAGTGACTCATCCGAGCAGCCCAGAGACCTTCCCTACTTGGGACGTGGCCAACTAGTTGAAAGTTCATCAGTTGTTCCCAAGTTAAAATTACCCTGCAGCCCCATCTGACTGGCAGGTGACCAAAGGCAGGCCTTGCACTCACGAGGCTGCACAGGGAGCCCAGGTTACATCATGGATTTCTCCAGGTGCAGAGGCTGCAGGTTAGCAAAGATCAGGCTGCTGCCTGGCACATGACTCCTGAGGATAATGCAGGAATTGTGTTTTCTGGCTGCTGGAAAAAGAGGGCAGCAAAGCTGCTCTGCTTCAAATCCTGAGAATGCTGTGTCTGAGCAGGCAGCTCAAATAAATAAGTAAATAAATACCACGAGAAAACAAACCCTCACAGCACACTCTGTTCCTCCCAGGATATTGGGGAAGTGCTCAATCCAATTGGTGTTTAGGAGCTGAGGGATCAGCAACCCTCAACAAAACTTTCCCTTGCAGGGAAGAATCAAGGAGGGGCTTCACAGCATTGAAATATGAAAATCTGATTAAAAATTATCCTAATGAAACCTGTAGCAGATTTTAACAGGAGGCAGAGAATCACAAAATCATTTTCCTTATAGTCCCAGGAACTCACTTAACAGACAATACTACACAACTACTTCATACTTGCAAATAATATATAAACAAACAATAATAATGGGAAATCATTTTTTAGCAAGGATCTGTCATTTTCAGAGCATTTGCAGAAATCAGACTCCCAGGGGAATGCTGCACAGAACCCACCTCTCTGGCAACATTACTGGTTTTCACCTCCTGGATAACTGTGCCATAAACAATGTAATCAACAACATCCCTTGGGACACTGGTCCGGGTCAGCAGGCCCCTAAGGAGAGGATCAAAACAAAGGGAATTTGCATCACATAAATAAAAACCTCTCCAACATCCTCTTCCTGCCAGCCTGGCTGCAGAACAGGGCAACAGCAGAGCCACAGCTTCTGTTCCCCCTCAGAAGAAATCTCATGTGCATGTGGGCCCATAGGAAATGTAGCTGATTATGGGCTGCAATCAATCTTGCTGATAATTTCACTATAAATCATTACAGAACTTCATTAAAGCAATTACTTTATAGCCCTTATATCTCTCATTGCATAAAATGGCTCACAGAATCATTAAACCCCAGAATGGTTTGGGTGGGAAGGGAACTCAAAGCTCATCCAGTGCCACCCCAGACATGGCAGGGACATTTCCACTGTCCCAGGGTGCTCCAAGCTTGGGCACTGCCAGGGATGGGGCAGCCATCTCCAGGCTTCTCCAAGCCTTCTCTCTTCTCCAGAGCACTTTGCTCTGCCTCTCAACAGAACAAACCCACTGCTAATTGTACCCTCAGAATAGGAGGATTACAAAATTAGCTCAATATCCTTGTTGTCACTTCATTTCCTCTGTGTTGCCCAGGTTGTTTTTCCCACCAGATGTGAGCACACCTCAGCAGCAGCTGTGATGTCTGTGTCTGGAAAGCTACAGCTGGGAATCAAATTCACTAAAATTTGTCACCATCAGCATCTCTTTGCCTCAACACCAACCTACTGAAAACCCCAAAATAAACAACACAAACCCCACTGCTTAAGCCACCCACTACTGTGGAGGGAGGCCAGGACAAATAAAGCACCTGAGCTGTTCAGAGCCAAGCCCAGAGCCTTGGCTCTGCAGCCCTGAAAGCTCAGCAGTTTAACAAGAATTCTGAGCCCTCCCAGTGTTCCATTTACTTACTGCAGTGCTGCTCTGGCTAAGTCATGTGGCATCAGATCAGCATACCTGGAGGGTGAAGAGCAGAGGAAGAAACTCAGAGGTGTGAGAAATCAGTGCAAATTGTCAGTACAGAAATCAGGACAGAATTCTCCTGTGAGCAGCAAGAACTGGAGATGGACCAGAAATGATCCACTGAGCAAACATTTCAAGGAATCACAGATTGGTTTGGGTTGGAAGGGACACTAAATCTCATCCAGTGCCACCCCTGCCATGGCAGGGACACCTCTCACTGTGCCAGGTGGATCCAAATCCCAATGTCCAACCTGGCCTTGGGCACTGCCAGGGATCCAGGGTGGGCACCCTGTGCCAGGGCCTGCCCACCCTGCCAGGGAACAATTCCTCATTCCCAATATCCCATCCAGCCCTGCCCTCTGGCACTGGGATCATTCCCTGGCTCCTGTCCCTCCATCCTTGTCCCCAGTCCCTCTGCAGCTCTCCTGGAGCCCCTTCAGGCCCTGCAGGGGCTCTGAGCTCTCTCTGGATCCTTCTCCTCACCAGGTGGGCACACCCAGCTCTGCCAGCCTGGCTCCATGGCAGAGGGGCTGCAATCACTGCACTAAACCCACAGAAAAGCAGCAGGGATGGGATAAAGAAATCCCTTCTCCATCCTGACAGTCAGGTGTGGTTCTAGTTCAGCTGTGGATTTGGTGGCACAACAAACCAGGAAGAAGAGCCTACAGCAGATTCTTGGCCCTGCCAAGTTCTGTCAAACTTGTTGCTTCATCTCTATCAATTCTCCAACTGCTTCCTCTAAACATGCTCCATACATCCTTACTCTTCTCAGGATTCAAACACAGGAAAAATCATCTTCAAACCACATTCCTGCACTAAATAAACTGGAATACCTGCAGCAGCCCAACTCAGGGCACCTCCTGAGCCTTCAGGCCCAATAATAACTCCATTAAAATGAACAAGAGAGATTTTTTTCACAGAAAGAGTTGAGTTTTAAGCAAGTCAGGGGGTGTTTTCTGGGTTTCACTCCTCTCTGGTACTCACGTGGTGCCAGACTGCAGGAAGGGAATGCGGACACCCTCCACCACCACCACATTCTTCACCCCACTTTTGCCCAAGCTCTGCTTAGTCTTTGGCTGGGCTGTGAAGAGAGAAGTGATGGTGACAAGAATATCAGCAGTTTTCATATAGATCCTGCAAAGACTTCTAGAAAATAAAGAAAAATGGCCTTTTTTGGTGTGCAAGTGAAAGGCAGGGAAGGTAGGACACCTGAACGGGAATGTTGGAATGGTTTGGGTAGGAAGAGACTTCAAAGCTCATCCAGTGCCACCCCCTGCCATGGACAGGGACACCTTCTGCTATCCCAGTGTGCTCCAAGCTCCATCCAACCTGGACTGGAACACTTCCAGGGATGGGGCCTGTTCCTCATCACCCTCACAGCCAAGAACTTCTTCCTCATGGGAAGAAATTTCTTCCAAATTGGAAGAAATTCTCTCCCCCGTGGGAGAGGTTCAAGACAAGGGTTGTAATGACCCAGCACCATTCCACAGGCCAGTGCCAGGACAAAACTCCAGCACCGTCTGGAGAACCCTTCAGGCTCTTCCCAAAGCCCAGGCAATAATGGGGAGCTGCTGTCCAGGCCTGCTCCCAAAATCCCAAAGCCTGAGTCACCTGAGCAACCCCCACAGTGAACCCAGAGCATGGATCACCCAAAACACTCATTGTGGACTGTGACTAAAAACTGGGAATGGCTGCTGGGAGCCAGGACACTCAGGGGATGAATGAGAGGACTCTACTGCAAACACTGGTTTGCCTGAAGTTTTCCTTGCTTGCAACTTTTCAGGAGCTCCTGAACCACTCTGCATTCTGCACCATTTCTAAGATTTAAGCTTCCAAAACTGTGTAGCACAGGCTCACTGAGATTCTGGTGTTTTCCCCTTACCTGCAGATTGGAACTGCGAGGAGCAGCTGAGCGATCGAGTAACTGGAAAACAAAGGGAAAAAATGCCAGAAAATGTTAGAAACTGTTCTAGTCTCTGCAAGAAGGGCTAGAAAAGCAAATAATGTCACTGTAGGACACCTGACCACCTGTGTTGAGTGATTTACTCTGTCCAGAAACCTGACATACTTTCTGTTAACTCAAGACTCCTCCCCATAAGATGGAGGAAGGGACAAACAAGGCAACAATGTAATTTGGATTAAAAAATAAACACTGACAGCCTTTTAAAGGTGAGAATGGGACAGATTCAGATCCCAGCATCCATTCCAAACCCAACACTTCACCCAGAGGTTTATGCCCACCAACGAAAGCCAAAGATACTCACAGGCCCCAGCAGCCCAGGCTGAGGACACGGGGAGGTTCCGCAGGGCAGAGCTCAGCATGGAACTCATTTTGGGAAAAGGGAAAGGCTGGGCTCAGTCCAAGCTCCTCTGTCTGAAACAATCCCAAGGGAAGGGTCCTGCCTGCCTCACACAGAGCCAGCAAGGTGAGGGGCACACACTGCAAGGGCAGCAGAAGCAGCAGCAGCACAGGAATCGCCTCCCAGCACGCTCAGAGCCTGTGAATAAATACTGCCCAGTGAGCTTCTCAATTCCCTCCCAGGAACTGCTGCTCCTCCACTTCCCACTGGAAAATTGTCCCAGTGCCCAGGCAGCCCTGCTGCCAGCAGCACCTCCTGACACCAGCAGTGTCCTTGGCACCCCTGCCCCTCGTCAGCCCCTGGTGCCAGCCTGAGGAGCTCCTCCTGTGCATCCCTGTGGCAAATTCATGTCCTCCACCCCCAAAAAAACCCTCTGCAGCTTCCCCAAATCATGTTTCCTTACAAACAAACCCTTATCTGCAGGTTTTATTGCCCAGGGATGGCCCTCACAGCTCCAGGATTTGTTTGATCCATGCCAACATTCATCTCCCTCTGTCACACTCTGGGGTTCAAATCTTGGCACTTTCTCTCCCAAGCACAAAGTTTTCCCATGGAGGGGCACAGGAACACCCATAGACCCAAACCCAGCCCTCTGCAGCTCCCCAAAACTCAGCACAAGCTGCCAGTCACCCCCTCTGACACCTCCCAGCTGCAGCTCCACACCTGGAACGTGCCCCTTCCCAGCCCCAGGCTCCTCCTGCCAACAAAGATCCCAAAACCAAACCTTTCCAGGGCATCCTGCTCCTCCTCCACCTGTGCCAACCTCCCTCCCCAACCCTGATTGAGGCTTTTCCCTAAATTTTCCCTGCCTAGCTGACAGAAGTTTCTCCCAGGTGTAACCTCCTCCCTCCCACACTGCACCCCCATTCCTGCACCCCTCAAATGCCCCCAATCCCTTCATTTTTTACGCTCCCCTGGCACCCCAAGGGCTCAGCCCTGCCTGCACAAACCACCGGGGCAAAGCTCCTTGCAGAGCCAGGATTTGCCTGGATTCCACAGCTGAGCCGGGCTCAGTGACCCTCAGGGATCCCTTCCAACTCAGGATAATCCCCAATTCCATGAACAGCCCCTGCTCCCTTGCCATCCCCACACACCCTGACACTTTCGCTGCACAGCACCATCACCCCGGGACTCCCAGAGCCCACCCCAAACACACCCGTGCTGCTCTCAGCCACTCCCAAACTCCCCTCGTCCATTCAGGGCCGACTCCTGACACCTCCCATCTGCCCAGGACCAAGCCCTCGAGCCCTTCGTCCATCCGGGACTCACCCCCTTGACTGGCCCTCCTCATCTTTTCCCAGCCCTTCCCTACCCCATCCATCCAGAACGAACCCTCTGACTCCCCTCACTTTTATTCGGAACGAACCCCCTGACTCCTCTCGCTCCCACCCAGAACGAACCCTCTGACTCCCCTCACTTTTATTCGGAACGAACCCCCTGACTCTCCGTCCATCCAGGACGAACCTCCTGACTCCCCTCCCTTGCATCTGGGATAAATCCCGACTCCCCTCACTCCTCCCCGTCCACCGGAACGAACCCCTCACTCCCCTCACTTATTCGGAACGAGTCCCCCGACTCCTCCTCACTTCTATTCTGAACGAACCTCCTGACTCCCCTCACGTCTCCCCCATCCACCCGGAACGAACGCCCCAAATCTCCTCGCTTCTATTCGGAAGGAACCCCCCGACTCTCCTCACTCTTTCCCCCGTCCATCGGAACGAACCTCCCGACTCCCCTCACTTTTATTCGGAACGAACCCCCCTGACTCCCTTCACTCTTCCCCCGTCCATCGGAACGAGCCTCCCGACTGCCCTCACTTCTCCCCGTCCATCTGGGACCGCTCCCCGACTCCCCTCACGCCTCCCCGTCCATCAAAACGAGCACCCCGACTCCCCTCAGGTCTCCCCGTCCATCCGGCACCGCCCCCCGGCCTCCCTTCATCCTTCCCCCGCCTACTGAGAACCGACCCCCGACCCTCTGCTCCAGCCCGGACCGAGCCGCCTACCCCTGACCCCCACTCGTTTCCCCGGGACTGACTCCCGACTCGTCTCACCCTTCCCACACTCCCGTCCACCCAGGACGGAGCCCGTGACCGCTCCGTGCCCTTCTGTCCGCTCCTGTCCCTTTCCGTCCCCTCCCGTCCGCTCCCGCCGCTCACCTCCGCCCACCTCCGCCCTCACCCCGCTCTGCCGCCGCCGCGCCGCCACTCACCAAGGGCCCCGCGTCCCTCCCACTCTCCGGGCTGACCGCCCTACGCCTGACCCACACCTCTCCCTCCGCCGCCGTTTCTCACCCCTACCCCGGCTTCTGCCGCAATCCGCTCCGGCTCGGCGCGGTTTGAAAACACCCGAGACACCGCGAAGAGCGGAGGAGAAGGAGGCAGCGTTGTGTTGGCGGCGGCGAAGCGCGCGGGCAGCGCGGCGGGGCGGGCGCGGGCGGGGCGCCGTGGGCGGGGCGGGCACGGGCAGGCCCCCGGCGGCCTCTCCCTCATTCGACCTCGGCGAAGATGGCGGCGGCGGTGCGAGCCATCGGCAGCCTCGGCCGCCTCCCGGCCGCCGCCAGGGCCGGCCCGACGCGGCACACCCCGCCCCGCGGTGAGCGGGGGGACGGCGGGGAGGGCGTGCGGTGTCCCCCGCGTGAGGGGAGCGCCGGGGGATGGGGGCGGTCAGGAGTAAGGGACGGAGATAACGGAGGGGCACGGAGGGGACACTGAGGGAAGGGGAGCGCTGACGGGCGTGGGGACAGCGAGGGGGCACTGAAGGCTCGGGGAGCGAGGACTGGCGTGGGATGGGGCCCGCTGAGGAGTGAGCAGAGGGGCGCTGAGAGCTGGGGAAACAGGGCAGTAAATGGGCGGGGGTCGTTGTGGTGTTGAGGGGGTGAGGAACAGGGGATCCCAGAGAGGATTTCCTGGTGCTGGGGCAGGGGTTGGGTGGGTCTGGGTGTCCCGAAGGGCTCCTCGGGTGCTGTGGCCGTGAGGGCTGTGAGGAGTTCCCAGGGAAGGGGCTGTGAGGACTGGGACAGGGACAGAGGATCCCCGGGGCAGCTGTGGGGTGGAAGGTGTCCCTTCGTGAGAGATTTGTCCCCATGGCCTGGGAGTCACCCGGGGGATCCCTGGCAGGTCCCCAAGGTCTGTCCCCCCATGTCGTGGGGGTCTCTGGGGGCTGTGTGTCCCTGTGGGGGACATCCTGCCGTGCCAGTCCTTGCACAGGGACACACTGTGGGAACCTCTGAGCAGTTCTGGGGTGTCCCTGTGACCTGGCACTGAGGGGGGGGGGGACACTCCCTCCGGTCAGGATGGTCCCTGCACGTGAGCTGAGCCACAGGGAGAGAGTGTCCTTGTGCCCTGACACGTGTGCCTGTCCCAGTGCCCCGAGAGCCTGCTTGGAAAGGAGAGGGTGTCCCCGTGCCCTTGGCAGTCTGGATCCTGTGGCTGCCTTCCAGACAGGCAGGGGGATCCATGGGAAGGGGGAATCCCTGTCATCCCTGTGACCCTGTAATCCCATTTGTCTGGGGGAGGGTGGCTGCAGGTGCTCCATGATCCCTCAGCTGGGAGAATTGGGATTGTTCAGGCTGGACAGAGAAGGATCCAGGGAGCAGGAGAGGCCCTGAAGGAGCTCCAGGAGAGCTGCAGAGGGACTGGGGACAAGGCATGGAGGGGCAGGGCACAGGGAATGGCTCCCACTGCCAGAGGGCAGGGATGGAGGGGGTATTGGGAGTGAGGAATTGTTCCCTGGCAGGGTGGGCAGGCCCTGGCACAGGGTGCCCACCCTGCATCCCTGGCAGTGCCCAAGGCCAGGTTGGACACTGGCACACCCTGGGACAGTGGGAGGTGTCCTTGCCATGGCAGGGAGTGGCACTGGGTGAACTTTATTGTTCCTTCCCACCTAAACCATCCTGGGATGCAGTGATTCCATGATTTTGTGTGGGGCATCTCCCATGCCAGCTCGGGCAGGGCTGTGGCTCTCTCCTGCCTCTTCAGGAGCTGCACTGGTGCTGCCTGGCTGCCAAGGCAGGGAGTCCCCAGGAGCCCTGGGAAAACCAAAGGGCCTGGCTGGGAAGCTCTGGAAACCTCATATTTGAGCACTTTGAAGGGCTTCAGAGCCTGGTGTTGATGTTCACCCAAAATCTAGCTGTGTTTCATTTAAACCCAAAAGCTGGCCTTGGTTCAGAGCTGGACTCTGTGCTCTGAGAGCTCTTTTCCAACAATTTCATGGTTCTGGGATTGCGATGAGCAATTCCATGGCTCTAGGATGATGGTGAGCAGTTCCATGGCTCTGGGATTGTGATGAGCAATCCCATGGTTCTGGGATTGTGATGAGCAATCCCATGGTTCTGGGATTGTGATGAGCAGTTCCATGGCTCTGGGATCATGGTGAGCAGTTCCATGGTTCTGGGACCATGGTGAGCAATCCCATGGTTCTGGGATGATGGTGAGCAATCCCATGGTTCTGGGACCATGGTGAGCAATCCCATGGTTCTGGGATGATGGTGAGCAATCCCATGGTTCTGGGATGATGGTGAGCAATCCCATGGCTCTGAGATCGTGGTGAGCAATCCCATGGCTCTGGGATCATGGTGAGCAATCCCACGGTTCTGGGGTCATGATGAGCAGTTCCATGGCTCTGGGATGATGGCGTGCAGCTCCATGGCTCTGGGACCAGGGTGAGCAGTTCCATGGCTCTGGGATCCTGGTGAGCAATCCCATGGTTCTGGGACCATGGTGAGCAATCCCATAGTTCTGGGATCATGGTGAACAATCCCATAGTTCTGGGATCATGGTGAGCAGTTCCATCTTCTGGTATCATGGTGAACAATCCCGTGGCTCTGGGATCATGGTGAGCAATCCCATAGTTCTGGGATCATGGTGAGCAATCCCATGGCTCTGGGATCCCAGCTGTGTTAGGTGCAGCCTTGGAGCAGGTCTGTACGTGACAGGGTGCTGCAATCCCTGAGGAGGAGACTTGTGGCAACTCCAGGGAGTTCTCAGGCTGCTGCTGGTTGGAATTCTTGTTCTAACTGGTAAAGCTCTGCACAACAAACAGCCCCGGAGCTGCTGTGAGGATGCTGTCCCTTTTCATAATGAGTAAATACCCTCGTTCTGCCTTGCAAAACATTTAGGAAGTGGATGCAAAGCTCGGGGGCAGCCCAAAGGCAGGGAGCAGTCAGGAGCCAGCTGAGCTCCAGGGCTGGCTGTACCTGCTGGGCCACATCCCTGTGCCACCAGGTTCCCAGGGAGGCTTGGGAAGCTCAGTCTGCCAGGAGCTCCCCATCTCACGGGTCACAGCTCCGTGCTCAGGTGGCCTGAGCTTCGTCCTCTCCATCCTGCTGGGGTTTGGGGTGCTCCAGGACTGGAAAAAGGAATTTCCCTGAGCCATGGAGGCTGTTCCCAGTACGAGCCGTGCGCCACGTCCCGGTGAGTGGAAGGGTGGGAAGTGCTGGGCAGGGAGGCAGCTGAGGCAGGAACAGGGAGAGGAGAAAGTGGCAAGGAGCAGGCTGGGCTGTGGGGTGGCTGTGGTCCATTCTCTGGTGCATCCACAGTCCTGAGGAGGTGTTGGTGTCCTGGTGCTGGACAGTCTTTGAGCTAAGAAGTGAGATGGAGCTGATTTTCAGGGCTTTAACTCTGGAATCAATGATGGGACATTCACTGAGGCTGGGCTTCTGCTTCCTGCAGCATTTTGGAGGAATTTTCTGGCTCCAATCTTGACAAGTTCCCATTGCAGTGCTGAAGGGATCAACACCTAAAGCAGATGTGCAGGGACCAGGATAGGGAGCTGCTTTTGCTTCCTGGCAAAAGATGTTTTCCACAAATTTGCTGGAGTTAAAATAAACCATTGTCAGGCTACAGAAACCTCACTCCAGTGTTCACAGCTGGTGCACTGCTGACAGCACCTCTCCCAAAAGAGTTTATACTCAAGGGGAGTGAGATTTGTGCAGTCATGCCCTTGATTTATTTTTTTTTCCTACTTCATCTCTTCTGTTTTGTGAGAATGGAAAGGCAGAGTGGAATTGAAGGCTGAAGGTTTTCATGGAAGGAATCTGTTTGGGAGCTGGTATGGAAAAGGAAAGCCATGTAAAGAACAATAAAACTGGGATCCCAGACTGGTTTGGCTGGGAGGGATCTTAAAGCTCATCTTGTTCCACACCCCTGCCATGGGCAGGGACACCCTCCACTATCCCAGCTTGCTGCAAGATTGAATTAATTAATTCAGGGAGACAGTTTAACCCTTGCTTTCTCTTTAAGGAGGCTGCATGGCTTTTATTGGGTTGAAATATTGCTGTTTAGGTGCATGGTGTTCTGCTGGGCAGCCTCTCTCACCAGAGGAATTGTTGTCAGCCCACACTTGGTTTGTGGGAATTGAATGTTGGTGTTTTTTTAAGGAGTACACAAAGAATTTAGGGAAATTATTGCTGGGTGGAGCTATGACATGTGGGTATTAAATATTGCTGAGGAGCTTTGGAGTGGGAACTGGTTCACTCTTTGTTTATAAAATGCTGCTGTGGGCACATGACACACACACACAGGCACCCCAGAGCTGTTTGCTGGGACAGCCTGACACTGAATTTCCATCCCCACGGCATCACAGTGCATATCCTGGGCTCAGGAATGGGAGCAAAGGTCAGTCCCTACTGCCAGCACCCCGGACAAGGTGGAATGGAGGCCAAAGTGCAGCCCTGAGCCCTTGTCACGGGGCTGTGGCAGGGCGGGACACCTGTTGGGGAGGCACAGTTTGCAGTTTGTTCTCCTGGTGTTGTTTTATTCTCCCTGCTGGGAGTGGGAATGTTCCATTCCTGAAGGCTTTATCAGTGTGGAGCAGAGCCCTCCCCTGGCTAATTGTGCTGTGTGCTGGCTGGTGGATAGATCCATGTGGAAGTTACACTTTTGCTGGAATTCAGGCTTAAAGCAGCTTTGGCAGGGACTCAGCCTGGATCTGAGTTTGGGGATCCTTGGGGTCTAGATCAAGGTTGCTTGGAGAGATCTTGGGGCCAAACACAATTTCTGAGCAGAAAAAGGAGATTTAGGAGTCAGAAAATTGTGTTCATTTGTGGTCTGAGGTTTCTGAGGGATCTGGAAGATGTGTTTGTGTGCTTTGTATGTCATTAGTGGAAGTGGATCCAAGAGCTGGAGAATGACCCTGGACAAGGCTCTGGAGGGACAGGACAAGGGAGAATGGCTCCTCACCTGCAGAGCTGCCCCAGCCCTGGGGATTCCAACAGCACAAGGACCTGGAGCTGCTGGAGAGAGCCCAGAGGAGCCCCTGGAGCCAGGCTGGGAGAGCTGGGGGTGCTCACCTGGATGGGAGAAGGATCCAGGGAGAGCTCAGAGCCCCTGGCAGGGCCTGAAGGGGCTCCAGGAGAGCTGCAGAGGGACTGGGGACAAGGATGGAGGGACAGGAGCCAGGGAATGGCTCCCAGTGTCAGAGGGCAGGGCTGGATGGGATCTTGGGAATGAGGAATTGTTCCCTGGCAGGGTGGGCAGGCCCTGGCACAGGGTGCCCACTTTGGATCCTTGGCAGTGCCCAAGGCCAGTCTGGATGGGACTTGGATCCACCTGGAACAATCAAAGGTGTCCCTGCCATGGCAGGGGTGGCACTGGATGGGCTTTAAGATCCCTCCCACCCAAACCAATCTGTGATTCTGAATATTTTGTTGATAGATAGAGGCAAGAATAAATATTTTGTGAGCCCATTGTGCCCCCTGGGAGTTGTGTGATCACCTTGGACTGGCCCCATTTGCTGGCACCAGAGTGGTGGCCAGTTATGTTTGCTTTGCAGGGAATCCACCTTGAAGCTCCCCAAAGTGCAGGACAGTCCCTGGTTTAGCACAGGAAGAGGTTGGAATGAGGATGATCAAGGCCAAACTCCCTGTGCCACCTGCTCCATCCCCTGCCAGCTGCTTGGGAGGAGAGATTTCATTTTTCTGCTCTCAGCTGGGCACTGCAGAGTGGGGTCTGTGCTGGAAGGTCACTGCTGGACTCTGGTGGGGCACAGATCAGGCTGTGAGAGGAGGGACTGGCTCGTGCCCAGGGTTTCCAAAATCTGTCCTTGGCAGTCCAGGGCAGCTGGGAGAGGCTGAGGCTGCTGAGAATTCCTTTAACACCTGTGCCATCTTTTCCTCAGGTTATGCCTGCCGTAACATCTCCGCCTCCAGTGCCCTCCAGAGTAAGTGTGGAGCTTTTCTATAAATCCTTTTTTTTCCTTCAAATGCCTGGAGCAGGAGCTGAGCCCCCCCCTGTGTTTGCTTGCAGACAGAACCCACGTCAGCTGTGATATCAAAGGGGATGTTGCTGTCGTGCGCTTCAACACACCAAATTCCAAGGTACTGAAAATTCCCATTTAGGGCTAAGAGCTTCCCCGACCTGCAGCCTTACAGAGTTGGGAGCAAAGGAGAAGTAGGAAAAGAAAATGTGGGGATTTTGATCAGACATCTGGAGATGCCCCTTGGAGTACTTTGTGTGTGTTAAGCTAATTTGTCTCTCTCCCAGGCACAAGGTCTTGTTAAGTTCTAAATCTCAAGGAAAACTTTAAAAAAATTAAATCTTGCCTAGTTCTTGTATTCAAGTCAGTTAAAGAATGTGTCCCTACTTCAGTAATTTGGAATCCATAAGTGCTTTTGATTCTATTATCATGAACACAGTATAAATAGAAGCTAATTGTCATTTTTTAGGTCAATACAGCTGCAGTTGTTCAGGTATCAGGAGGCAGGAACTCTGTAAATGACATCTAAGGAATACATCTGAAAATGCATTTTGGAGTCTCATAACCTGTAGTGAATTTCTGGTGTCATCTCACAGATGGAAATGCTCTTTATGAACAATGATAGAGCTTGCAATAAAAACCTGGTTTTTAAAGCAAAGCAGCTGAGCTGCTCTGATGGTATACAAGATATAAAGATTGAACTGCTGATGCTATGAAAAATCTTGTATTAATTGTAGCAGACCAGAGGAGGGTTTTTATATACTCCTTTCATTTGAGGAGTTGCAGCAGTCTCAGGTTTGAAATATTCCATTTTATGTGAGGATTTGGTGGTACCTAAAGAACCCAGGCTGGATTTGTTCTGCTTTTTGCAGCCTTTCAGTAAAGCTGGAGGGCTGTTGTCAGCCTGGTTTGGAGAAAGTGTCCCTGCTCATTGCAGGGGGTTGGATGAGATGACCTTGAAAGGTCCCTTCCATCCCAAACCATTCTGTGATTCTATGATTATATAAAAAATAACAAACCAGTTTACAAGTTCATAAAATCAATATTTCGGGCCACAAACCCACTTTTGGGAAGATTAAAGAGGAACTCCCTAATTAAAGATGACCTGCTGCAGGGTTTTATCCAGGAGGGAGTTTTGTGCTAGGGTGTCACTGTTGTATTTTTTGAAAAATCCCTTTGCCAAGATTTATTCTCTTGAGAAGATGAGAGCTTCTCCTGTATTTGCTGCTCTGGAATGTGGTCTGGAGATTGTTTATCTAAACATATGAATTGTTTTAACTTAATAGCCAATCACAGCCAGCTGTGTTGAGACTCTGAAGAGTCAGTAACAAATTTTAATTATTCATTCTTGATAAGCCTTCTGTCTGTATCCTTCTCTTTCTTTAGTGTAGTTTTAATATAGCATTCTATGATATGATATGATATAATAATAAATCAGCCTTCTGAGAACACAGAGTCAGATTTTCATCTCTCACCTTGTCCTGGAAACCCTCACAAACTCAACACTAGGATTCTCATCTCTCACCTTGTCCTGGAAACCCTCACAGACTCAGCACTAGGGCAGGGCTGAATTAACTTGCAGCAGGTGTGGGCTCCAGGTGAGCTCCTGCTGAGCTGCTGCTGTGCCCCCAGGTGAACACCCTGTCCAAGCAGCTGAGTGCAGAGTTCACCGACGTCATGAACGAGATCTGGGCCAACGAGACCGTGAGGAGCGCCGTGCTCATCTCCTCCAAGCCAGGCTCCTTCATTGCTGGAGCAGATCTCAAGTAAGCACTGGGCTTCAGGAGCTGCTGGAGCTGTCCCTGAAACCCAGCAGTTTGTCCCTGAAACCCCCCTGGGGTGAGGCACAGGCTGGGAGTGAAATCCCCATGCTCAGGATTTCAGAGTTGCTGAATTGAAGTGAGGATCTGAGCAAAGAGGGATGTGGCAAGTCCTTAAACCCCTCCTGGCTGTGGCATTTGGTCACTCCTTCCTGCAGCCAAGGAAACCCATCCTGGCTCTGGGCTGGGCATTGTCCTTGGGCACAGCAAGAGGGGATAATTCACATGCAGGACTTGTTTGAGCTGGGTTGGAGTGCCTGGCAGCCTTCCAGCCTGGCCCCTGCTTTGGGCAGGGTTTGGCACTCTGCCCTGTGCTGAGCAGCTTCCCAGCTGCCTGGGTAACTTTTCCAGGGTGTGGGATGATCCTGTGGGTGCCCACTGGGACCTGGAATGCCACTGGCTCCTACTGCTGACACTGACAGGGCAGAATAATTGTTTAAAGACTTTAAAAGCCAGAATGCTCTGAGGAAAGAAGGTAAATTAAAAATAGATGCTCCAGAACTGTGTTACATTTTTGGCTGGCTTTGTCCA
Source organism: Passerculus sandwichensis (assembly GCA_031885435.1). Classification (NCBI taxonomy): domain Eukaryota; kingdom Metazoa; phylum Chordata; class Aves; order Passeriformes; family Passerellidae; genus Passerculus; species Passerculus sandwichensis. The sequence goes on from CM063129.1 coordinate 115,821,816, forward strand.
GGGACAGAGACTCACGCCCTGTTCAGGAGGGAAGGAGGTGAGCAGAGCAAAGGCCAGGCTTGGTTATGAGGTGTCTTCTCCTGGCCTCAGCACCTCCAGCATCCCAAATTACTCCTGCCTGGCAAAGGCTGTGAGCCTCCAGGAGAATAATTAGCACAGGGAGGCTCTAATTGGCAGTGTGGCATCAGAGCCATCTGCTCCTCTAGGAGTGATTCTGGGCTCTTTCCTCCACCCTTCCTGGCAAGTGCTTTGAGGCTTCCTATGACCCTTCCTCCTCTCCCAAAGGCTTCCAGAGCCCTGGCACAAGGGATCCCATTCAGGAAAACCCTGTGTCAGCATGCAGGGCCTGACCCTGCTGGATTTAGTTAGTCTCCCTGTGTTGTCTGATCCAAAACTGGGGCCTAAACAGCTCTTGCCTGCCTGTCAGCCACTGGAGATTGTGGGAAAACAGGAACAAACTCATCAAAACCTCTCATTTTCCTGCTGTTTTGTCAAGAAAACTGACCAAAAAAATGCTTTTCCCATCCTCATCCACCTCTCTCCTCCCCCCAGCATGCTTGAAGCCTGCAAGACTGCTCAGGAAGTGACTCAGCTCTCTCAGGATGGACAGAAGATGCTGGAAAAGATTGAGCAGTCTCCAAAGCCTGTGGTTGCTGCCATCAGTGGCAGCTGCCTGGGAGGAGGTCTGGAGGTACTGGGCAATGCTGGGGCTCCCAGCAGGAGGGGGAGCTGACACTGCTGCTTCTCTGCTTCCCCAGATGACGCAGGCAGGACTGGTACTGTGAGATGAGTTTGGGAGCTGATGAGGGCTCATTACGTCATGTAAATGAGTTTGTGGCAAGTTAATGGCTTGCTTGTGCTTCAGGGCTCTGCTGCTGTGGAAAGGGAGCAAATCAAATCTGCACCTGTGTGGGCCAGGGTAATATTTAGATGAGTGTCCAAGGGAAAACTGGCTGTTTGCAGCAGGCACTGGGTCTGCATCAATGCTGCTGGCAGAGTTCAGCCTGGAAATTGCTGCTTTTCGGATGAAGTGAGCCTTGTATCCCAGCAACTTCCATCCTTTGTGGGGCTGAGTGTGGGGACCCAGCCAGGCTCCACCCTGCCTGCAGCTCCACTCCAGCACCTTGGCTGCATCTTCTGCCTTGTAATCTCCATCCAGGGTTTTGTAAACAGCAAGGCTCTGCTAATTCCTGGAGCAGAGTTGTTACTAAAGCAGTGTAATCTTGGAATGGAGACTCTTCAGTTTGTGCTGATTTCTCAATACTTTTTTTACAACCACTGTGTTGTCTCATCTTGGCAGTCCAGGGATAAACCAGGGATCATCTGTAGATGGGACTGTGATCTTGGTGAATTAGAGAATTAATTAAGCCCTTGATGGTCTAGGTGAGATTAAAAATCAGAGAGTTTGATGTTCATCTCAGCAACCTGGGCTAATTGTGCCTATAAACACCCACATTTCCTAGCTCTTAAAAAACAATTCACTTCTAAGCAAGGATCAAGTGGGAAAGTTTATCCAGACAATTTTAACTCCACCCTGAGAACCATGGATCTGTTTTAGAGGAATGAATACAGGTAAAGATAAGCTAAGGATATCTGGGTATCCTGGGCTGATCCCCCAGTGTGGGCAGCAGAAAAGGGGGGATTCTCATGGCCTGATGACACTCCTGCTTGCTGTCATCCCCCAAAAACCATCAGGGAGCACAGAGGGAAATTGGGCACTTGGTGAAGGAATTGGGGCAGGGTGATGAGGAAAGCTGAGGCAGTGTGTGGGAGAGAGCTGTGTGATGGGTGCCTGGTTCTTCTTTCACAGGAAAACCTTTCCTTGTCTCTTCCATTTTAAGGTTGCCATTGCCTGTCACTACAGAGTAGCAACAAAGGACAGGAAAACAGTCCTGGGAACACCTGAAGTGTTGCTGGGTCTCCTGCCTGGAGCAGGGGGTACTCAGAGGCTGCCAAAGATGGTGAGTAAGAGGAAAACTTAACTCTATAGCCCTTTCTGCCTGGCAAACTCCCACTCTGAAATCTTCTTTCTGCCTTTTCTAGGTGGGACTTCCTGCTGCCTTTGACATGATGCTGACTGGGAGGAACATCCGTGCAGACAGAGCCAAGAAGATGGGGCTGGTTGACCAGCTGGTGGAACCACTAGGTCAGACATGGTGTTCCTCAGTTCCTTGATGTGCTGCTGCCTGTCAGGGAACCTCTCAATACACGGAGAGGTTTTGTTCTGCTCTGCAGGGGAGCAGAAATCCCTGTTCCAACCTTACAAGCACAGGGGCCTTGAAATGTGAGGCTGCTGCAGAAGCTGAGTGAGCAGGAGAGGTCAGCATGGAGGGCAGGCCTGCTGGCTGTCCTCCTTAAGCTAATTATCCAGATAAGAGCCCACATTACTCATGTGTCATGTCAGAGGACAGATTGCAGCCCCTAATGGAAGGACAATGGCTGAGTGATGGCTGTGTTTCTGCAGCCTGCAGATGGTAATCCCTGACAGGAGCTGCAGCCCCCGTGGCTTGGGCACTCAGAATTGTCAGCTGGGGGGAGAAATTCCCTGCAAACTGCAGGATTCCAAGTGTCGCTGAATCATGTCTTGCTCCCAGAGTTCTTTCTCCAGGGCAGCTTTCTTGGAAGGTGGAAATGGAGGAGTTTGAGGACTAAATCCTCCAGAGCCTCCCAGGAGGAGCCAACAGCCCCTCTCAGGGGTTAGAATGGAAGCCCTGCTCCAGCTGGCACTGCCATGGAATTGGAGGGTGCTGAGCATGGTTCCCCCAGGCACAGCATAGCCAGAACACACTGGTGGTGCTGAAGAGAATAAAGTTAATAAAAAGCTGCTGCTGCCCACCCTGAGCAGTGCCAGGGAAGCCCTGGTGTCCATGCTGTCCCACAGGCCAGGGCTCAGCTGGGTCATGGGATGGTCTGGGTTGGAAGGGACCTTAAAGCTGATCCATGCAGAGGCAGGGACACCTCCCACTGTGCCAAGGTGCTGCCAGCCCCAATGTCCAGCCTGGCCTTGGGCACTGCCAGGGATCCAGGGAGGGCACCCTGTGCCAGGGCCTGCCCACCCTGCCAGGGAACAATTCCTCATTCCCAAGATCCCATCCAGCCCTGCCCTCTGGGAGCCATTCCCTGTGTCTGTCCCTCCATCCCTTGTCCCCAGTCCCTCTCCATCCTTCCTGCCAGCCCCTCCAGGTGCTGCAGTTGGGTCACCCCAGAGCTTTCCCTTCTCCAGGCTGAACAATCCCAGTTCTCCCAGCCTTTCCTACAGCAGAGCTGCTCCATCCCTCTGATCACCTTGGTGCCTCCTCTGGGCTCTCTGCAGCAGCTCCAGGTCCTTGTGCTGCTGCCCAGGGCTGGGGCAGCTCTGCAGGTGGGCTCTCACCTGGGCACAGGGGTAGAATCCCCCCTTTCCTGCTGCCCACACTGGGGGATCAGCCCAGGATACCCAGATATCCTCAGCTTATCTTTAGCTGTACTCATTCCTCTAAAACAGATCCATGGTTCTCAGGGTGCAGTTAAAATTGCCTGGATAAACTTTCCCACTTGATACTTGCTTAGAAGTGAATTGTTTTTTAGGAGTTACCAAATGTGGCTGTTCATAGCCACAATTAGCTCAGTTTGCTAAAAGGAAACGTGAGCTTTCTGAGGAGCTGCTGGGAATCCTGGCTCAGCCCAGAGAAGCACGTAGGAGGAACACAGAAATACAAATGACATGCAAACATTGGATGTGTTCCTTGTCATCCAAACAGCAGCCAGTGCCAGGAGGGCTCCTGTTCACTCTGTCTGTGGGGAAAGCAGCTCTGCCTGGGGTGATGCTTTAACTGATGACAGAAAGCTTGCAGGGAGACACACACCATCAATCAGGAGGCAATTTCAGGGCATACAATCAGTTCTCCTTCAGCAGGGAGCTCTGCAGCATTCCCTGAATCCAGTTCTGGCATGTGCCATTTATAAAAGAAAGCAGATGGGAGTGCACAGCTCCTGGGTTAGGACACAGCAAAACACTGTGGGAATTAACTGCAGGTAAAGCAAACCCACACGTGTGGGGTCAGCCACTCGGTGTGAGTGGTTCTCACAGCTCAGACTTTGAAACAAACAGCAATTTTCTTCAGCTGGAGTATCAGAATCCAGCTCTTGTTAATGTATCCAGGCTACTGGAAATCAGGGATTGACATCTTGTAGCACATCAAGTTATCAAGCTGAAGGTCTCAGCCTGGAATGGTGAAAAGAGCATTTGGAAGCTGGTGAAGTCTGAGCTCTGAACTCCCAATTGCTGTTGGGTTTTTCCAGTGAATTCTCTAAAACCCCCTGGGCATTGCTGAAATGTAGATTATGCAGCAGCTCTGAGCTATATTTTGTCTGCTGCCTGTAAAATCAATTGTGTTTTGTTTGGCTTGTTTTTCCTTGGACTGGCTCTGACATTCTGCCAGGGAAACTTCCACAGGGAGCTTCCCTGAGCTGTCAGAGTGTTTGTGCTGCTTTATCTCCTCCTTGCTGAGAGGCTCCCTGAGCAGGGAGCAGCTTCTGGGATCTGCTGGGTGAAAACCCACGAGTTGTTACATAGAGAAGTGAAACAAAGGGGCCACAGAGCTGCACCAAGGGCTGGAGCCAGGCTGGGAGAGCTGGGGGAGATCACCTGGAGAAGATCCAGGGAGAGCTCAGAGCCCCTAAAGGGGCTCCAGGAGAGCTGCAGAGGGACTGGGGACAAGGCATGGAGGGACAGGAGCCAGGGAATGGCTCCCAGTGCCAGAGGGCAGGGATGGATGGGAGATTGGGAATGAGGAATTGTTCCCTGGCAGGGTGGGAAGGAGCTGGGCTGGAATTCCCAGAGCAGCTGTGACTGCCCCTGGAAGATCGCTGGCAGTGCCCATGGCCAGGGTGGGCATTGGGACACCCTGGGTCAGTGGGAGGTGTCCCTGCCATGGCAGGGGAGGATTATATGACCTTTAACATGCCCTTCCCAAACAAAAAAATTCTGAGTTTCTATGATTAAAACCTTACTGCTGAGGAGGAGAATAGTGGGAGATGAAACAGGAGGGAGTTTCTGATTTGGATTTTACCTGCCTCCTCTGTCAGGGGGTCTGTGGGGTGTTTCCTTAGCTCTGAGGGCTCTGCAGTGTCTGGGTGTGTTTGGAGCAGTTTGGGTGAAGGTAATGGCCCTGCCCAGCTGCAGGGTTGTAATTTCCCCAGGTTTGTTCGGCCCAAAGTTGCACATTTAGCTCCAGGGTCTGCTTGGTGACTCTGTGCAGCTTCACCAGGCACTGCTCTGTCATTAATGACTCAGAGTTTGCCTCTGGCAGCATCTCACAGCTGCCTGATCAGCCCTGTGCCGTGTCCTCCTGTCCTGATGATACAATTGTCTGGAAATGAGGATTCCTGTGCTTGGAAATTGTGCAACCCACCCTCAGAAGCTGCTAAAACTGGTTTTGTGGTGGCTTGCTTCATTGTGGGACAGCTTTAAGTTAGGCCAGGTGTTACAGTAGCTAAAGCCAGAGGGAGGTTTTGTGCACTGAGTTCAAAGGTTGGGGTTGGTTGGACATTGACTCCAGCACAGAGATTTCCAGGGACTCAGCACTCCCAGAATGCTGGCTCTGTGTTTGACAGCTGAGTGTTGGCACAGCATGGTGGGACACACACACAGAGGAGAGGCAGGGGAGGCACAACACCTCAGCTCCCTCAGGATTCTGGGTGCCTGCGGTTATGTCAAGTGCAAGGTTTGAGAAATAAAGGGCACAAGTGGCAAAAAGATGGTCAGGAGCTGAGGACACCTGCAGAGAGGTCATGGAGGTGTCCTGAAGGTCCCTGAGCCTGATCTGACTGCAGAGTTGGATGTAACTTGTGCCTGCTCCCACAGGGAGCTGGCATTCCAGCATTCCTGCACAATGCCCTCTGTATCAATCCCTTGGAGCCCTCATATGATCCCTTCTCAGCCTTCCACTCTTGATCATAGCCCAGAAAAGCCAAACAGGAGCAGGGAATGGAGTGGGAGCAGTCCAAAACCCATCACTTTGTCTCTGCTCCTGGTTTCCCTGCATCCAAAGGTTCATCACATTCTGTCTGCTCCTGGTTTCCCTGCATCCAAAGCCCATCACTTTGTGTCTGCTCCTGGTTTCCCTGCATCCAAAGCCCATCACTTTGTGTCTGCTCCTGGTTTCCCTGCATCCAAAGGTTCATCACTTTGTGTCTGCTCCTGGTTTCCCTGCATCCAAAGGCCCATCACATTCTGTCTGCTCCTGGTTTCCCTGCATCCAAAGCCCATCACATTGTGTCTGCTCCTGGTTTCCCTGCATCCAAAGGCCCATCACTTTGTGTCTGCTCCTGGTTTCCTGCATCCAAAGGCCCATCACATTGTGTCTGCTCCAGGTTTCCCTGCACCCTCATCCCTCAGGGATAACCTGTGCTGTGTTCTCTGCTCTCCCCAGGGCCAGGACTGAAGGCTCCTGAAGCAAGAACAATCGAGTACCTGGAGGAGGTGGCCATTGGCTTTGCCAGGGGTCTGGCCAACAAGACTGTGTCTGCCAAGAGGTCCAGAGGGCTCATGCAGAGTAAGTCAGCATGGAGAAATCCCAAGGGACAGCAGTGAGTGTAGTCCAGCTTGGCTTCTCCAGGATGTGTTCATGCTCCTACTTAATTCCATTTCAAAATGAAATTATTTCACATTGGAATCATCTCTTGAGTAATGTGGGGTGGTAGAGAGAACATTGCCCTGCAGAGCTGGGCTTTGGCAGAGCTGGCTGTGGTGGCTCTTGAGGTTGCTGGAAGGGAGGCAGTGGGAGTACTGCAGCAGGTACTTCCAGGGATTGTCCATCTGCAAAGTTCTGGTGGCAAGTTCTGTACCAAGCTGGCAAACTCAGGTGGGAAGAGGTACAAGGGACTGCTCCATGCTGATCCTCCACAGCACTGCCCAGAAATGGGGACATCTGTGGGAATTCTTCTTCACAGGGCTCAGTGTGTCACCAGTTGTGTTAGGAGGACACTTCAGCCCTCAATGAGACTTGTCCATGGAATAATCCAGAAACCCTCTGAGCAGCCCCTGCTGCCTGGGTTTCAGGTGCATGTTTCTAGTGCAAATATTCACATTTGTATTCCTTTACCATCCTGGCAGGCTGGCTGTCCACAGCACTGTGCTGACCCTGTTCTGTCCCTCCTTGCAGGGCTCACAGACTATGCCATGGCTCTTCCCTTCGTCAGGCAGCAAGTTTACAAGACAGTGGAGAGCAAAGTTCAAAAGCAAACCAAAGGGCTCTACCCTGCTCCTCTGAAGATCATCGAGGTAACTCCCCTGCCAGGTGGGAGGGGCTGCAGGGCACATGGATCTGTGGGAAATGTGGGACAGGCAGAGGGAAGGTGATCCTTCCTCTGAGTCAGGCCGACATCCTGATCCTCACAGATCAGTCCAGAGTGCTGGCTGTGGGGTAGAATTCAGGATCACTGCCCAAAATGTGATCACCAGTTCATGGGTACTGGTACCAGTGAGGGGTAGAGCAGGAATCCCAGCTGAGGGAAGGCTTAGCTGGAATATTTTGTCCATGAGACTTTCAGCTGCAGTTTTCCCAAGTTTTCTGTACAGTCTCTGAAGAGTTCAGGAGACCTGTTTAACACCATAAAAATAGAAATTGCTATGATTTTCACAGCACTAACTACATACTAGTATACATAGAGTATTAACATTAATACTTTAGCTTTTTAACTTTATAATTAATACTTTATTACATAAAGTATTAACTTTATTGGTCCCCTCTGTTACGCAGACATCCTGTTACACTCTATGAATAAATCCTTATTGCAGAATGACTTTTCACTACTGAAGTTGTTGCCCAGACTCCTCTAAAACCTGTGAATGACTTGAGAGCAGTGACATTAGAGGGGCACAGTTCCTAAAACCATAGGGAATGGCTAAAAATTAACCTGGTGGTTAACTCCTCACCTGTCCTGTGCTGGAAGGACAGGGTGACACAGAGCAACAGGGACAGGACTCAGGGAGTCTGAAATGTGCCTTGAAATTTGGGAATCCTGGAGACAACAGGGAATCCTGTTAAATTATGTGTTTGCAGCATGACTGAACTGTTCTATGTCTTTTCTGCTTTTGGATTAGGTTGTAAAAACTGGTCTGGATCAGGGGAGAGATGCTGGATACCTCATTGAAGCCCAGGTAAGGAGAGGAGATCCTGGCAGGGATCAGGTCCTGGTGTGATGCCTTAAGGAGCTGGAACTGAGGCTAGACAGAGTTAAGAGGAATAAAGAGGATATTTATTGAAGTGCCTTCCAAGGCAGTACCCAGATGGCTCCAAGATGGGAGCAAAAGAGAGCTTGGTCACACTTTTATAAGTTTTAGTCCATTTGCATATAGGAGTTAACTGCCCAATTAATAGCTTCAAATTATGAAGTTTCATCCTCCTTGCTTGCTTGCTTGCCTGCCCTCCTCTTTTCATGTTGTTTATGCTTTGGGCCTGAAGTTTGAAGAGATTTTCCTTGAGTCTCCAGGTAGAATAGGATTGTTTTGTCTTCACCACCCTGTGGAAAGATCCCAGTGACACTTAATACAAGGCTAAAAGCTGCACACCAAAACAGAACAGAAAAACTTAGAACCCAAGGTATCAGGTGTGCTCAGGACCTGTGTTTACCCAGCAAAGGTTCATCACAGCCTGCTGCCTATCCCATCCCTCCCCCTGCCATGGGCAGGACACCTTCCCCTACCCCAGGCTGCTCCAGGCCCCATCCAGCCTGGCCTGGGGCACTTCCAGGGATGGGGGAGCCTCAGCACAAAGCTCTCACAGGCAGGGCCAGTGTGGGTGAGAGATGCTGCTCCTCCTGGAAGGGCAGAGCTGAGGTTCCGCACCCCCCTGTAGGAGCTGGCTGGAGATGTTTCATCTCTCACTCATCTCACCATGCCAGCAGATGGGCCTCATGTCCTAAACACCATCCAGACCTGCTTGAGCTTTGCTGGGACACAGGGAGAACTGGAATAGAGTTTAATTGAGGGTGTAGGACAGACTGTGGTGGGCAGGTCCAGGGCTGGAGCAGGCAAGTGTCCTCCCCAGCAGGGAGGACCTGCTTTATCCTCCACGCACACCACAGTCTTTGTTTTCCTCAACCATTCTCTGCCATAATAAGCAGCCTATCCCTAATTATTTTTTTCTCACTGGTCCTGGTTTTGCCACACTTTTGCTCAATTTTGTTATTTCTGGTGGCACAGAGGCACTTCTGGCTGTGCAGAGTCACAGGTGGGCTTAGCTGGGCGCTGCCAGCTCTGCAAGATTGAATCCCCAGCACCCCACGTGTCCATCTGATTATCTCTGTATTTGGGTCGCCCCCAAGGTCATTGCCCCTTAAATGCTGGTGAAATCCATCCACCTCCCACTTCCCTGATGTGCTTTGTAACTCTTTTTGGTCTGAGCTGTAGCTGCCACCTTAGCAGTGCCCTCCTGGCTGTGCCCCATCCCTGCTGGTTGTGCATTCCAGCCACGTTTGGGCTGGTGCTGAATAAAAGCCTTGGGATACTCTGTTCCTTACAGCAAAGAATGAATGGGTTTTTTTCCCCAGAACAGCAGCAGGATGGTGATCTTCCCAGAACCCCTGAAGAATAATAAGTGTCAGTGTTGTGGCTTTTTTACTGCTTCACTTTCTCCCCCAGGACAGGAGATTTGCAGATTCTCTTCCAGGCATTGTTTTGGGTATTTTTAACTAGCAGGGCAGTGGTGAAGGAAGGTGCAGCCTGCTCCAAACCTCATTCCCTGCTTTTTCTTAGCAGACTTGGCTCAGACAACTTTTGTTTTGTGTGTGCTTATGCTTTGTGTTCCTCAGAACATTCCTGCTGAGTGCTGGGAGGTTGTTCAGGCCTTAGATTTTGTTGCCTGTGTGATCCTCTAGAAATAGGATCAGGCTGCTGCTGTCAGATAGAACTGACCTGTTTGTAAGGATTTTTGTCAAAGCCTGAGGACAGGGTGCTTCCACCTGGATCTGTGGGAACAGGGGCCCCAATTAATGTGGGGTGTATGTGGGGGTGGAAGGGTGTCATGTCAGGGAAGTCCAGTCCTGTCCTTCAAATTTCAAACTTAAGTCTAGTCCTGAGGAACTGAAATAATCAAATCCCAGAATGATTGGGAATGATGGGTGTGAGGGATCTTAAAGCCCATCCAGTGCCACCCCTGCCATGGCAGGGACACTGCCACTATCCCAGATGCCTCTAAGTCCCAATGTCCAGCCTGGCCTTGGGCACTGCCAGGGACCCATGGTGGGCACCCTGTGCCAGGGCCTGCCCACCCTGCCAGGGCACAATTCCTCATTCCCAAGATCCCATCCAGCCCTGCCCTCTGGCACTGGGAGCCATTCCCTGGCTCCTGTCCCTCCATCCTTGTCCCCAGTCCCTCTGCAGCTCTCCTGGAGCCCCTTCAGCCTCTCCAAGGGGCTCTGAGCTCTCCCTGGATCCTTCTCCCATCCAGGTGAGCACCCCCAGCTCTGCCAGCCTGGCTCCAACCCTTGTAGCATCTCCATGGCCTCCTGGGCTCTCTCCAGCAGCTCCACATCCTTGTGCTGTTGGGGAGGAGGAGGTAGTGCAGGCTGGGCTGTGCTGAGCCCAGAAGTTGCCTCTGCTCAGAGGTGACCTGGGCCCTTGTCCCTTTTCTATCCGGGTTGCTCACCTGTGCAGTCACACAGTGCCTGTCTCCCCTTGCCATGTTTTTGTGTGCTGGCACTGAGAGAGCTGTTAAATGCCAACACCTCTGCTTCCCTCTTGCCTTTCTTCCAGAGCTTTGGCCAACTTGCAGTGACCAAGGAATCCAAGGCGCTGATGGGGCTCTACCACGGGCAGGTGCACTGCAAGAAGAACAAGTTTGGGCATCCTCAGAAAGAGGTCAAGTAAGTGCCAGTGTGGGATGCCTGAAGGAGCAGTTGGGGATGTCTGAAAGGCTCCTGGGACTGAGTGAGCTGCAGGGCTGTGATCAGAGCAGAGGTTCCCAGCCTCCAGAGCCTGACCCACTGCAGTTTGGAGGCCTCACTGCTGTGTGGCCTCACTCAGGTGGTGCCTGGGTGGATGACAGGAGCTGTGTGACTCTGCCAGCAGTGATGGGAGTTCTCCATGTCCGTGTTGAAGGTGTCCCCTTGTTCCTTCCCTGCAGGACTCTGGCTGTGCTGGGAGCAGGGCTCATGGGAGCTGGCATCGCCCAGGTTTCTGTGGATAAGGGCATCAAGACCATTCTGAAGGACACGGCACAGAAGGGTCTGGACAGAGGCCAGCAGCAGGTCTACAAGGGGTATGTGTGTTCAGGGGGTTTGCTCTGGTGCCACTGGGCTGGGTTAAGTCACAGTTCTCCTGTGCTGTCAGCAGCAACAGCTCCTGACACTGCTGCTCTGCTGGAGGAGCCACTGGATGTCACAGAAAAGCTTTATTTTAATGTTGTCTCCTGCAGTGTGCTGGGATATTGCTGTGGCAGAGTCCTGAGATTCAGCAGTAACTTCTAGAGCCAAGGAAAGAGTGTTCCTGGCTGCCTAAAGAACCATGGCAGGGGAGGTATTCCAGGGTTATCTTCCTAGGTTCTTTCCATGTTCTTTCTCCTGGCTCTGCAGTAATAGTACTCAGCTGTGTGTAGTCAGGAGTATCAGTGACCAACCTTCTCCTATTCCCATGTTGAAGGAGGGGTCACAGCACAGAGTGACAGTCCTGCAGGGTCAGAGATGGAGTTCTGGGGGGAGACAGGAGGGATTCCCGTGGTGCACCTCCAGCAGCCTGGCTGGTCCACTCAGGAGCTGTGACAGAGCTGTCCCTCCCTAGGCTGAATGGCAAGGTGAAGAAGAAGAGCCTGACATCATTTGAGAGGGACTCCATCCTCAGCAACCTGATGGGCCAGCTGGACTACAAGGGCTTTGAGAAGGCAGACATGGTCATTGAGGCTGTGTTTGAGGACATCAGTGTCAAACACAAAGTGCTGAAGGAGGTGGAGGCTGTGAGTATCAGTCCTGAGCAGCCCCTGCATGGGGGCCCTGGCTGGTGGAGGGTCCTGGGCTGTGCTGCTGGGTTTGTCCCCTCCCCTTTGTGCTGCACTTGGGTCTGGGTACTAATCAGCTACACCAGGACGTGAATAGGCATCCAGAGCAGCCTTTCTGTTCACTGAGGACACTCCCTGCTCCATTAAAGAATTGGTAGCTGAATGGGACAAAAAAAAGTGCTCCAAAAAAAGCTTCCATTTGACTGAGCAGACTGATGTGACAGTGATGTCCTTGGGTATCTCCACACCTTGCAGTCCTTCACCTGCTGTCCCTCTGTTCTATCCAAGGGCACACTGAGGGAAAGGGGTGTTCCCTGCAGTGTCTCCTGTGGCTGCAGAGGCCTGCCAGAAACTTGGGAGCTCTGGGCCTGATATTGCAGACCTGGGAGAGTTCAGGGCAAATCAGAGCTGGCTGACTTCAGCTACTGCTTTCAAATTAGTTTCTAATGAGCAAACCCAGTTTGCCTCATTAGCCAGGGCTCCCTGATCTCCCCGGGCTCTGCATGGTCCTGTGTGCTGACACAGTCCCTTGTCCCCTCCAGGTGATCCCTGCTCACTGTGTGTGTCCCTTGTCCCCTGTAGGTGATCCCTGCTCACTGTGTGTGTCCCTTGTCCCCTCCAGGTGATCCCTACTCACTGTGTGTGTCCCTTGTCCCCTCCAGGTGATCCCTACTCACTGTGTGTGTCCCTTGTCCCCTCCAGGTGATCCCTGCTCACTGTGTGTGTCCCCTGTCCCCTCCAGGTGATCCCTGCTCACTGTGTGTGTCCCTTGTCCCCTCCAGGTGATCCCTACTCACTGTGTGTGTCCCTTGTCCCCTCCAGGTGATCCCTGCTCACTGTCCCTTGTCCCCTCCAGGTGATCCCTGCTCACTGTGTGTGTCCCTTGTCCCCTCCAGGTGATCCCTGCTCACTGTCCCTTGTCCCCTCCAGGTGATCCCTACTCACTGTGTGTGTCCCTTGTCCCCTCCAGGTGATCCCTGCTCACTGTGTGTGTCCCTTGTCCCCTCCAGGTGATCCCTGCTCACTGTCCCTTGTCCCCTCCCAGGTGATCCCTGCTCACTGTGTGTGTCCCTTGTCCCCTCCAGGTGATCCCTGCTCACTGTGTGTGTCCCCTGTCCCCTCCAGGTGATCCCTGCTCACTGTGTGTGTCCCTTGTCCCCTCCAGGTGATCCCTGCTCACTGTGTGTGTCCCTTGTCCCTTCCAGGTGATCCCTACTCACTGTGTGTCCCTTGTCCCCTCCAGGTGATCCCTGCTCACTGTGTGTGTCCCTTGTCCCCTCCAGGTGATCCCTACTCACTGTGTGTGTCCCTTGTCCCTTCCAGGTGATCCCTACTCACTGTATCTTCGCCAGTAACACCTCTGCCCTCCCCATCAGCCAGATTGCTGCTGCCAGCAAGAGGCCTGAGAAGGTGAGTCCCCAAGGCCACGTGCCCTGCACAGAGCTGTCCTTGGTGAGGTGGCTTTGCTTTAGAGACCTTCTGCCCTCTCCTCAGGACATGGCACAGCTCATCCTCTGCTCCCAGGGCCAGGTCTGAGCAAAGAGCTTGGGGGCAGGTGAGGAGAAGGTGCATTCACCCCCAGGGTGATGTTGGTGGGGCAGGTCAGCACACATCAGAAGGTGTTGGGGGCAGAGAAGCTGTGGAAGGTTGGAGCCAAGTGGGGCTTGGGCTCTGCTCCCACGGAAAAGAAACAGGATGAGAAGAAATGGCCTCAAGCTGTTCCAGGGCAGGTTCAGCTTGGATATCAGGAGGAATTTCTTCCTGTAAAGAGTAGTCAGGCATTGGAAGGGGCTGCTCAGGGAAGTTTGGAGTCCCCATCCCTGCAGTTGTCCAGAGAATTCCTGGATGTGGCACTGAGTGCTCTGGGCTGGTGACAAGGTGGGGATTGGGCACAGCTGGGACTCAATGATCTTGCAGGGCTTTTGCAGCCTCAGTCCATCAGAGCAGGAGCACTGATCCCACTGCCCTGCCAGGGGTACCTGTGGTGCCTGTGAGTGTGAGGTGACCTGCTGGGGGTTCCTGTCACCCTGCTGAGCCTCTTCCTCATTTGCTGTGGGACCTCTGTTGGATCTAAATTGCCAGCTGAGCCTCATTTGTTCATCCTTGCAAATTACATCCTCTTGCTGTTTAAATTGCCTGTACAATGGCTCTTAGGGGGAAACTCATAGGAAGTAAGTTAACTAATTAGCACATTTTCTTTAATTAGTTTTGCAGCCTGCAACTCAGCAAGGTGCCTCTGACTTACCCAGGGCTTGGTGCCAAGTGTGGCTGCCAGGAGGCATGAAGGTGACAGGCTGATGGCATGGTCACATTGACACAGTGAGGCACACTGAGATAATCTGCACTTAAACGCTGTTCCCGGGGGAAGGCTGCACTTCCCTCTCTAATGAGTTCCTGGATAGAAGCCTTTTCATCCTTAAATTCATTTCCTCACCACAGACATTCCCAGGCAGCTTGCAAGGACTCCCTGAGCCCAGCAGACTGGGTGGGGCTGCACTGCCACTCAGGTGTCCCTCCAGGTCACACCATGCCCCTCATTTCCCTGGGGATGAGCTCATGGAATCCCAGGCAGATTTGGCTGAAGTGGTCCTGTAAAAGTTGTACCTTTATCCTGAAAGGCAGGAGCTCCTGGGCATGTGCTGTGTGTCCTTGGGTTTCTCCTTGGTTTTCTCTCCTTGGAAAACCAAGGAGAGGAGGGAATTGGAGAGCACTCCTGTCATAGATGCAGAGTGTGCTCAGGGCCTTCCCTCTGCACTCAGCTCACCCAGCTGATTCCTCTGGGAGCCAGAATCCCTCTGAACCCAGCTCCTCTCTCTGCCAGGTGATTGGGATGCACTACTTCTCCCCTGTTGACAAGATGCAGCTGCTGGAAATCATCACCACAGAGAAAACCTCCCAGGACACAGCTGCTTGTGCTGTTGATGTTGGCCTCAAACAGGGCAAAGTGGTCATCGTGGTGAAGGTGAGGGGACACTGCTGGGGCTGGGTAATAAATAAAAGGTTTTGTGCACTGAGGGGAGGGTGAAACATGTCTGTGGACACGTTGGCTGCTCCTCTGAGAAGTGAAAAGGGAAGTCAGAAAGGGGCAAGTGCCCAGGTGATCCTCACATGTCCTTCAGGGCAGGCATGGAAGGCCACCAGGCACACGTGCAGGGCCAGCACGAGGAGCTGGCACTCCTGTCCCACACAGCTTCCAGGGCATCCCAGACAGTGACAGGACTGTCACCACCTCAGCTCCCTGGCAGGCTGCAAGGACAGAGGGTCAGTGAGCAGCAACTCCTCTGCCTGGCTTAAATCTTGGGGGAAAGAGGCAGGAATACATGGAAAAGTGGATTTAGGTTGGATATTAGGGAGAAATTCTTCCCTGTGAGGCTGGGGAGGCCCTGGCACAGGTTGCCCAGAGGAGCTGTGGCTGCCCCATTCCTGGAATTGTCCAAGGCCAGGTTGGTCAGGGCTTGGAGCAACCTGGGACACAGGAAGGTGTCCCTGTATTTTTCCTGATTCCTGAGGTTGCCAGAATGCTGAGCATGTCTTTCCTGTAGTGCTGGGAAAACTGGCTTGTCAGAAAGTGCTCTGGGCATCTCCAAACACCAGTGGGGATGCAGAGCTGCTTCCCTGAGCCTCATCCCCACCTCAGCTGCCTCCCTGAAGGGCAGTTTGCAGCTCATCTGCTGCTTCCTGACTTTGTGGGGAGCAGCAGAGGTGGAACAACTGGCTTATGCTGGTTTCCCTTGTGCTGAGCACCCTTTGCCTCACCAGCCTGTTGGGCTTGGTGCAGCAGCAGCTTGCTCTGGACCTGCAGGCACTAATTCAAATAAAAACACTGGGATGGGAACTTGCAGGGAGTAAGTTGATGGAAGCCTGCAAACACTGCTGAGCTTTACAGGGAAAAAAAAAACCCAACCTATTCTGGCAGTCAGTACCATAGTGTAGGAGATGGGGTTTGGGGGGTCTGAAGTGCAGCCTGGGCTGTGAGCCACAGTTCTGGTGCTGCCAAGAACTCATCTGCCTCCCTGCACTGCTTTTCCCAGGATGGGCCCGGATTCTACACCACCAGGTGCCTGGGGCCAATGCTGTCCGAGGTGGTCCGAGTTCTCCAGGTGAGCATTCCCCAGATAATCATGGAAATTGCTTCTGCTCTGGCCGGGGCAGGGGTGGGCTCTGCCTGGGTGTGGACAGGAGAGGATGCGTGTCACCAACCCTGGGTTTTGTGGCTGTCCCCAGCCTGCTCTTGGCTCCTGTTTGCAGTCAGTTAATGGGGCTGGGCTCTCTGCCCCGCCTCACCCCGAGATCTCGTGGTGTCCCCTCCTCTCCTGCAGGAGGGCATTGACCCGAAGAGAGTGGATGCCATCTCCACGGCCTTCGGCTTCCCGGTGGGAGCGGCCACGCTGATTGACGAGGTGGGCGTGGACGTGGCCACCCACGTGGCCGAGGACCTGGGCAAGGCCTTTGGGCAGCGCTTCGGAGGGGGCAGCATCGACCTCTTCAAGCTCATGGTGCAGAAAGGCTTCTTAGGTGAGCTGCTAAGTGTTCTCAGTTAAAGGGTGTCCCCTCTGCTCCGGGGAAGGCACCAGCAGTGGGAGAGCAGCCCTGGGAATGGGGCAGGAATCCCTCCCACAGAGGCAGTGCTGCTGTTGGTCCTGTGGAGCCAGAGAAAGGGCCTGGCACAGTGGCAGCTTCTTGCCAAGGTCCCTTCCCTGTGCCCCTGCTGAGGCAGCAGATCTGTGCTCTGTGAGCGTGTTCACAGGGGTTTTTGGTTGAGGGAAGAGATGAGGATCTGACTCCATGTTTCAGAAGGCTGATTTATTACTTTATGATATATATTACATTAAAACTACACTAAAATAATAGAAGAAAGGATTTCCTCAGAAGGCTAGCTAAGAATAGAATAAGAAGGAATGATAACAAAGGCTTGTGGCTTGGACTCTCTGTCCGAGCCAGCTGACTGTGATTGGCCATTAATTACAAACATCCAACATGGGATCCAACATCCAATCACAGATGCAGCTGTTGCATTCCACAGCAGCAGATAATCAATGTTTACATTTTGTTCCTGAGGCCTCTCAGCTTCTCAGGAGGAAAAAGCCTAAGGAGAGGATTTTACATAAAAGATGTCTGTGACAGTGCTCCGAGTGCAGAGTGCTGGGAGGGTCTGTCCAGGAGCAGGAGCAGCAGGCACAAAACAAGATCCAAGGTGTCAGGAGGAAACAGGACACGTGCAGGAGCTGATTGTGTGCTGTGATCCCTGCAGGGCGCAAGGCAGGGAAAGGCTTCTACGTGTACCAGGAGGGAGTGAAGAACAGGAGTCTGAATTCTGGCATGGATGAGATCTTGGAAAAGTTCAGGGTGCCAGCAAATCCTGATGTGTGAGTACCTGTGTGTGAGGGAAGGCTGGGGCTGGCTCCTGCTCTGCCCAGCTCATTGTGCTCTGAGCAGCAGCACGAGGTGCATCAGGTGGCATTGAGGGACATGGAGCCAGGCTGGGAGAGCTGGGGGTGCTCACCTGGAGAGGAGAAGGATCCAGGGAGAGCTCAGAGCCCCTGGCAGGGCCTAAAGGGGCTCCAGGAGAGCTGCAGAGGGACTGGGGACAAGGATGGAGGGACAGGACACAGGGAATGATCCCAGTGCCAGAGGGCAGGGCTGGATGGGATATTGGGAATTAGAGGGTGGGCAGGCCCTGGCACAGGGTGCCCAGAGCAGCTTGTGGGTGCCCCTGGATCCCCTGGGGCTTGAAGCAACCTGGGATAATGGAAGGTGTTCCTGCCATGGCAGGGGGACACTGGATGGGCTTTAAGGTCCCTTCCAGCCCAAACCATTCTGTGATTCCATGACATTGCTGAACACAGAGGCTGAACAAGCCCTTGCTTTTATTCCAAATCCACCTGGCCACAATCCTGAGTGCCATGCCCCAGGAAACCCTGCCCTAGAGGAGCCCCAGTGGTCCCTTCCAATCTCAGCCATTCCCTGGTTCTTAGTGCCTGCTTCAGGACACTCCCAGGGCTTAGCCCTGATCCTCACATGGACTGGGACACTCCAGGGAGGCCGTTCCTTCCCACCCCTGGCCTGGCTCTGTGTCCCCCCCTGTGTGCTGGCCCTGCCCAGCTCTCACAGCCTCTGTCCCACAGCTGCTCCGACGAGGACATCCAGATGCGCCTGGTGACACGGTTTGTCAACGAGGCCGCCATGTGCCTGCAGGAGGGCATCCTCAGCAACCCCGTGGAGGGGGACATCGGGGCTGTGTTTGGCCTGGGCTTCCCCCCCTGCCTGGGAGGTGAGTGCTCTGGCTGGGCTTTGGGCTCCAGAGCTCCCCGTGGGCTGCAGCCGTGTGGCAAGGCCAGGTTTGAGCTGCAGCCTGAGGAAATGGCCTCAGTCTGCATCACAGAGGGTGTAGGTTGGATACTGGGAGTAATTCCAGGCTGTCCATCCCTGGCACAGCTGTAAACTCTCCATTTAAAAAGGGATTTAAAAGCCCTGTGCATGTGGCCCTTGGGGATATGGGGCAGCGGTAGTCTTGGCACTGCTGAGGAAATTTTGGACTCAATAGTCTCAAAGGGCTTTTCCACCCTAAATAATTCCATGACTCTGATGCTGTCTCTTGACACTGCTGCTGGAGTTCACCAAGGGCTCTGAGGTGGTGCTTCTGCCACATGCCTGGTGCTTTCCCTCCTTGAGCCATGTTCAGACTGAGGGAGCAGCCCCAAGGGACTTCCTACAAAGGCCTGAGGGACAGGACAATGGGGAATGGCTTCCTGTGGTTGGACAGGATATTGGGAAGGAATTCTTCCCTGTGAGGGTGGGCAGGCCCTGGCACAGGGTGCCCAGAGCAGCTGTGGCTGCCCCTGGATCCCTGGCAGTGCCCAAGGCCAGGCTGGACATTGGGGATGGAGCACCCTGGGACAGTGGGAGGGGGTGAGACTTGGCAGGGTGGGAATGGATGGGATTTGAGATCCCTTCCCACCAAAACCATCCATGATTCTGTGATTATCCATGTCCCAGCTTGTCCCCAGCCCTCCCCAGCTCAGGTGAGCAGGGAGCAGAGTCCCTGATCAGAGACTGGGGGGTCTCTTGTGGAGAAGGAGGAATGGGACAAAGCCATTGCTTCTGGGTGTGGGACCCTTCCAGGCACCTTGGTGCTTCTACTTCCCTGTCCCAGCAGCGTGTCCCTGTCCCCGCTGTGTCCCTGTCCCAGCCGTGTGTCCCTGTCCGCTCTGTGACCATGTCCCAGCAGTGTGTCCCTGTCCCCGCTGTGTCCCTGTCCCTGCTGTGACCCTGTCACAGCCATGTCCCTGTCCCAGTTGTGTCCTTGTCCCAGCAGTGTGTCCCTGTCACAGCCGTGTGTCCCCGTCCCTGCTGTATCCATGTCCCTGTCCCTGCCATGTCCCCATCACAGCCATGTCCCTGTCCCTGCCATGTCCCCATCACAGCCATGTCCCCATCACTGCTGTGTCCCCTTCCCCATCCCAGATGTGTCCCTGTCCCCACCATGTCCCTGTTCCAGCCATGTGTCCCCGTTGCAGCCATGTCCCTGTCACAGCTCTGTCCCCATCACAGCTCTGTCCCTGTCTCTGCTCTGTCCTCGTACCCGCCATGTTCCTGTCCCTGCCATGTCCCTGTCACAGCCGTGTCCCTGTCCCTGCCATGTCCCTGTCACAGCTGTGTCCCCATCGCAGCCATGTGTCCCCGTCCCAGGCATGTCCCTGTCACATCCATGTCCCCGTCCCCGTTGTGTCCCTGTCACAGCCATGTCCGTGTCCCTGTCACAGCCGTGTCCCCGGCCCAGCCCTGTGTCCCTGTCACATCCGTGTCCCTGTCCCTGCTCTGTCCCTGTCCCAGTCATGTCCCTGTCCACATCCATGTCCCTGTCCCAGATGTGTCTCTGTCCCCTCCATGTCCCTGTCCCAGCCATGTCCCCATCCCAGCCCTGTGTCCCTGTCCCAGCCATGTCCCCATCCCAGCCATGTCCCCATCACAGCCGTGTCCTCATCCCAGATGTGTCCCTGGCCCAGCCATGTCCCTGTCACAGCTCTGTCCCCGCCATGTCCCCGCCATGTCCCTGTCACATCCGTGTCCCTGTCCCCGCAGGTCCCTTCAGGTTCGCCGACTCCTACGGCGCCCGGCAGCTCGTGGACAAACTGCGCAAGTACGAGGCCGTGTACGGCAGCCAGTTCACACCGTGCCAGCTCCTGCTGGACCACGCCAACAGCCCCAGCAGGAAGTTCCACCAGTGAGGTGGCCTGGTGACACCCCGACAGCTCCTCCAGCCGGGCCCCAGCTCCCCTCTACACCCCATTCTCCATAGGTTAATCTCCAAAGCTCCCGGGGCAGGAAGGGAAGAAAGGAAGGAAGGAAAAAAAGAAGAAAGGAGGGAGGGGGGCAGGAGGTTGCCTCAGGGCTTGTAGTCATTTCAAGTGCCTTACCAGCCACTGTGTGTTGGGTACGTCCGTCCCGTGCCAGCCTGGGCCTGGGGGCTCCGTGCTGGGGGAGGGAATTCCTGCTGCCTTTGCCTCCAGAGCCGTGGCCTCCAGAGCTTCCAGCCTGGCCAGTAGCATCCAGCTTGTGGCTGGAGCCGAGGCCTTGCCTTTCCATCAACAGCCACCAAAATAAAGCCCCATCTCCTGGGTTTGGACTCCTGCTTCTCCTTCCATCTCCCTGAGGGAACAGCTTGAGCGGAGATTGACTGGTTCAGGCCCTGGCGTCCTGTCCATGGTGTCCTGGGTCCGTGGAGGGGCAGGATGGCAGCAGTGCGGGACAAAGCAGTGTCACCTCTGCCATCACTCAGGGGCTGTGAGGAGCCTCCAGCTCTCTCTGCCACGGGGTGATCCTGGCAGGTGATCCTGGCAGATGGACCTGCCTGTAATTGCAGATCGAGCAGCCAAAGGCCAGAGGGCCCCCCCCGTGGGGAGAGATCAAGTTAAACTAAAAGGCTTTAAATCTCTGGGCACCTGTCACTGGCCTGGCCCCCCCTCCCTGGCTTCCTTTCCAGCTTCCTGCCATTTTCCTGCTCCCTGGCAGGCCTTGGGCCATGGCTGAACCCTGCTGCTCTTCATGTCACCTCTCCCTGTCTTTCAAAGCTCCCAGACCAGAACTGGGCCAAGACATCATCTCATCTGCCTCTGCTGAGTGCTGGGGGAGGCACGAGGCTGGTAATCCCTCCCCAATGGATGGGAAGGGTCTGCAAGGAGGGGAGAGACCCCTCAGGGCATCCATCCTCACCCCTTCCCCTCCTCCCGAAGCAAGAGCCTTCTCTGGGGGCTCATTACTCTCCCGTACGTTTATTATGCTAATCCACAAGGATTAAGTTAAACCAGTCGACGCAAAATCCAGTGTTTTCCAGCCCTTTGGGGCCAAAATTACTGTCCAGTGTTAAAAGGGGAGCTGGGGAGGGCTGGGCAGTGGGAGAGAGGAGAACCTGCAGCATCAGAGAGGGACGGGAGCGGGGCCACCCAGAGCCGTGCTCCAGGTGATTTGGGGACCTGCCCGTGCAGGGGGTCCCCGGCGTGGCACTAGATCTTGGGGCGCCAGCCCTTGATGAACTGCATGATCTTCTTCACCTGGAGCTTGGTGAGGCGGAAGTCGTCGGCCAGGATCTCCTCGCTGAGCTGCACGAAGATGCTGCCGTCGATCCTCTCGCGGGCGAAGAAGCTCACGACGTCCTCGGAGAGGCCGATGAAGCGCAGGCACTTGGACACCTCCTCCAGCGACAGCGCCGACAGGTCGGCGGGGGGCAGCCAGGCCGGGCCGTCCCCGCTGGGCCGGGGGGCGGCCGGCGGCGCTGCCCCATCGCCCCTCGCCGCCGGCGGCACCTCGATGACCCCCTGGGCCAGGTACAGGCGGGCGACGCCCTCGGCCCCGCGCAGGACGGCGGGGGACAGCGGGGGCGCCCCCCGGATGACGATGCCGTCCCCGTCCAAGCCCTTGGGGGGCCGAGGAGGGGCCGCCGGTTCCTCGGCGGGGGCGAAGGGCTCCGGCGAGGAGGAGGAGGAGGGAGCGGCCGGGGCCGAAGGCGCCGCTTTGGACCACTCGGGACTCTCCGGCCACTCTGCCGGGCCGGCGAAGGGGTTGAGCGCCCCGAAGGGGGCAAAGCGCTTTTGGGGGTGCGGGGGCTTGAGGCGGGGGCAGCTGCGGAAGGGCTTCAGAGGGGGCTCGGTCCCCGGCAGCGGCGTGGAGCAGCCGCTGCCCGCCCCGGCGCCCGGCTCGGGGAACGGCCAGGGCTCGGACCAGGAGCTGGGCGCGGGCTGGGCCGGGGGCAGCGGCCGCCCGGGGGGCTCGGCAGCCTTGCAGTCGGCCCAGGTGCAGGGGTAGCAGTACAGCGAGTACGCGTCCGGAGAGGGCGAGGCGCTGCCGCTGCGCGGGGCCGACCTGCGGGGCCGAGGGCAGTGTCACCATCACCCCGGTGTCCCCATCACCCCGGTGTCACCATCAGCCCGGTGTCCCCATCACCCCGGTGTCCCCATCCCTGGGATTCGGGTACCCCAGCCCACCCTCCCCGGTGTCCCCGGAGCCACTCACCCGTCGTGGAGCCCCGAGGAGTAGTAGGAGAGGCTGGGGCTGGGCGAGGGCACGGGTGCCAGCTTCGGGCAGCGCAGGGGGGCCGGGGGGCTGCAGGGGGCCGGGGGGCGGCTGCCCCGGGGCGGCACCGGGGGCGCGTTCAGCAGCCGGCACTCCTCCTTCACCTGGAACGGGGCAGCGCCGTCAGGGCCCGGGGGGAGCCGGGGATCCCCGCGGCTGCAGGGGGTGATGGGGGCTCGGGGACAGCCGGTCCTGCCCGGCCACAAAGCTCTGGGTGCGAGTGGGGAGGCTTGGGGCCCTCCTAGCCGGTGGTGCGAGGCGATCACAATATTGGGGTACCCTGTGGTGAAGGGGAGCATGAAATTTTGTATAGGGAAGGCCAGAGGGTCGGGTACCCCACGGTTCCGGGCAGCCCAAGAGCTTGAGGTACCCGATGGTGCAGGGAGCCCTGGGGATGATTCCGGGGGTCATGAGGAATGAGGATCGGGGATGGGCAGCCCTGGGATAGAGAGGTCAAGCAGAGTTGGGGAGGGACCCCAGGGAGGGGGTCGGGCTGCCCTGCCATGGCGCTGGCTTTGCCACGGATTGGCTGACGGGACCCCGGCGCTGCCATTCCCCATCCCTGGGCACAGGAGCGGGCTCTTACCGCCTCCGATTTGGGTGGCACCGGGGGCGGCGTGTCCCCGCGGGGCTCGTCCCCGGGCCGGCGCGGGGAGCCCAGCGGGGTGACGGCCCCGAAGGACACGAGGTCGGGCCGGCCGCCGCTGCTGCCCAGCTCGCAGCAGCCCTCCGGGCTGGCATTGCTCCACAGCTCCTCGTAGGGAATCTCCAGCGGCTCCTGAGTCCTGAACTCGGGCTCGGCCCAGTCGGGCGTCATGTACTCCCGCTCGGGCTCGGGGAAGTCGGGCAGCGGCGGGCGCGGGGTGCCCGGGCCGAGGCCCCGCGGTGCCTGGCAGCGGCCGGGGGGCTCGCGGGGACCCCCGGAGCCGCAGGCGCAGAGCGAGAGGCGCTGCAGGGGCTGGCTGAGCTCCTCGCGGCCGCAGGCGGGCAGGCAGAGCCGCAGGCGCCGCGGGCTCGCACACTCCTCCAGCAAGTCCGGCTTGGCCTCCCGCACGGCCCGCGAGTACTCGTCGGGGTTGAAGCGGTCGTGGCAATACGCGGCGCTGTCCCGCAGCAGCTTCTCCAGCTGCGGGTCCCCGGCCAGCAGCCCCTCGGGCAGCTGGAAGCGCGGCATGTCGGTCAGCAGCAGGAAATGGAAAGGCACCAGCTCCTCCCGGCGCAGGATGCAGCACAGCACCACCGTCTTGGAGATGATGCTGACCAGCTTGTAGCAGTGGCCCTCTCGGATGGCGTGCAGGTCGTAGGGGTTGCGGGCGGGCCGGCTGGGCACGGCCACGTTGACGGGCAGCCGCACCTTCTCGATGATGCTGCGGATGGTGTGCTCGCCCTCCTGCAGGCGCAGCTCCAGCGGGCTGCGGGTGCTGAAGCGGCCCTTGCACTGGAAGGGCAGGCTCAGGCTCTCGTTGGTGCGGTGGTTCATGCAGATCAGGCACGGCATCTTGCCCTTCACCTGCCGCGCCCCCGCGGCCGGCGCCGCCTTGCCCAGCTTGCGCAGGAGGGTGTTGAAACGCGACTTCTCCTTCACCGTCTTGGCGCACAGGATCTCCGCTTGCCCCATCAGCGTCAGCTCGTCCCCCGCGTTCAGCGTGAAGTTGTAAACCTCGCTGTCCTCGCTGAACTCCCCCGACACCACCTGCCCGCGACAGCCCCAAGGTGGCACCCGCTGCCCTGCCCTGGGCCCCCGACACCCCAACAGTACCCTCGATGTCTCACCAGCATCCCCTGATGTCCCATCAGCATCCCTGAGATCCCATCAGCATCCCTGACATGCCATCAGCATCCCTGACATCCCATCACCATCCCTGACATCCCACCACCATACTCTGACACCATCCCACCATTATTCCTTATCCCACCACCATCCCCCAATGTTCCACCACCATCCCAGACATCCCACCATCATCTCCAATGTCCTGCCACCATCCCTGATGTCCCACCACCATCCCTGAAGTTCCACCATCACCCTGACATCTTCCTACCATTACTATTGTTCTCCACCACCATCTCAAAGTCCCACCACCATCCCTGAAACTCCACCACCATCCCCTGACATCATCCCACCATTATTCCTGATGTCCCACCACCATCCCTGACATCCCACCACCATCCCCTGATGTCCCATCAGCATCCCTGACATGCCACCACCATTATTCCCGATGCTCCACCATCATCTCGAAGTCCCACCACCATCCCTGACATCCCATCACCATCCCTGATGTCCCACCACCATCCCTGACATTCCACCACCATCCCCTGATATCGTTCCACCATTATTCCTGATGCTCCACTACCATCTCAAAGTCCCATCACCATCCCCTGATGTCCCACCACCATCCCTGACAGTCCACCACCATCCCAACATCATCCCACCATTATTCTTGGTGCTCCACCACCCCTCCCCGCTGTCCCACCAGTGTCCCCTGCTGTCCCCAGGACCTTCACGCTGAAGGTGATGGCCTCCATGACGAAGATGCGGTCTGGGAAGATGCTGGCCACCTCCTCCACGCTGTTGAAGTACTGCACAGGCTCGCGGAGGTCCCGGTCCTGGTCCAGCAGCTTGAACTTCCCTGAGGGGACCCCCGAGGTGAGAGGGGGCCCGAATTCTCACAGGGACCTGCTGTCACCCCCCTGGGGCCCTTCACGGGGGACAGCCACCCCTGAGGCAGCCCGGGGTCCCCACCACATCTTTGGGGACATTCCCGTGGGCTTTGCCAGTGTCCCACTGCTGCGAGGGGACTCCAGAGCATCCCTGGGGGGTTTCTGGGTGGGACAAGGCACGGGGTACATGGGATGGACCCCCAGAGCTGCAGGGAGCCCCAAAACCGTTCCTGGGAGTGCCCAGAGCAGCCCAAATTGCCAGGGGTGCCCATTGCCCCCCAGAATCCCATCCCAGCCCCGCCAGGGAGAGACACCGGGAAGGGAACTGGGAATGGGGAACGGGAATGGGGAAAGGAGGAAGAAGAGCAGGGAGAGAGAGGAACGGGAACAGGGAAAGGCAGGAATGGAAATGGCGAAAAGAGGAACAGGGAAAGGCAGGAATGGGAATAGGAGAGGCAGGAACAGGAGCCAGGAAAGGAGGAATGGGAGCGGGGAACGGCACAAACGGGGAAGGACAGGAACGGGAATGGGAATTGGCAGGAACGGGGAAAGGCAAGGACGGGAACGGGGAAAGGCAAGAACGAGAAAGGACAGGAATGGGGAAAGGCAGGAATGGGAATGGGGAAAGGCAGGAACAGCAGCGGGGAAGGGCAGGAACGGGAAAAGGAAGGATCGGGAGCAGGGAGAGGCAGTAACGGGAACGGGGAAAGGTCGGAAACAGGGAAAGGTCAGGAATGGGAGCGGGGAAAGGCAGGAACGGGAGTGGGGAAAGGCAGGAATGGCAACGGGAATGGACAGGAATGGGGACGGTGAAGGGCAGGAACGGGGAAAGGAGGAAAGGGGAAAAGCAAGAATGGGAACAGGGAAAGGAGGAACGGGGAAAGCCAGGAACGGGAGAGGGGAATGCGCAGGAACGGGAACGGGGAAAGGTCGGGAACAGGGAAAGGTCAGGAATGGGAGCGGGAAAAGGCAGGAACGGGAATGGGGAGAGCAGGAACGGGGAAAGACAGGAACGAGAACGGGGAAAGGCAGGAACGGGAACGGGGATAGGTCGGGAACAGGGAAAGGTCAGGAATGGGAGCGGGGAAAGGCAGGAACGGGAGTGGGGAAAGGCAGGAACGGGAGCAGGGAGAGGCAGGAATGGGAGCGGGGCAGGTCAGGAACGGGAGCAGGGAGAGGCAGGAACGGGAGCGGGGAAGGTCAGGAACTGGAGTGGGGAAAGGCAGGAACGGGAGCAGGGAGAGGCAGGAACGGGAGCAGGGAGAGGCAGGAACGGGAGCGGGGAGAGGCAGGAACGGGAGCAGGGAGAGGCAGGAACGGGAGCAGGGAGAGGCAGGAACGGGAGCGGGGAGAGGCAGGAACGGGAGCGGGGCAGGTCAGGAACGGGATCAGGGAGAGGCAGGAACGGGAGCAGGGAGAGGCAGGAACGGGAGCAGGGAGAGGCAGGAACGGGAGCGGGGAAGGTCAGGAACGGGAGCGGGGAAAGGCAGGAACGGGAGCGGGGCAGGTCAGGAACGGGAGCGGGGAAAGGCAGGAACGGGAGCGGGGAGAGGCAGGAACGGGAGCAGGGAGAGGCAGGAACGGGAGCGGGGAGAGGCAGGAACGGGAGCAGGGCAGCTGCAGCCCCAGCGCCGCCGCCTCCGCCGGCTCCGGCTGCCGGGCACGGACCTGACGGGAATTTTAATTCCCCGCCCGCCCGGCGGCGGAGCTGGGACACCAGAGCTCCTCGCCCGGCTCGGGGGCACCCGAGGCTGGAGCCGGCTCAGCCCCACATGCCGGGGCAGCGGGGGCACGGCCGACCCCCGGTCGCTGTTAACACACTGCCCAGCCCCCTGCGGCCCCCGCGGGACGCGTGATTAACCCCTCCCCCGCTGCATTTCCCATTATTTATTTATTAGCAGGACTCATTACCGCCGTGGAGCACTTAGAGGGGTCATTAAGGCTCTGGCGGCTGCCGGCAGAGGCAGCTCAGCACCTTCGTCTGCACTGCCGGCCCCAACCCGGCCCCATCCTCATCCTCAGCCCAGCCCAGCTCCTCCCCATCTCACGCTCATCCCTCTCCCTGTCCCCATCCCTTCCACATCTCATCCCAGCTCATCCCTGTCCCTTTTCCCCATCCCATCCTCGTCTCTCTCCCATTCCCAGCTCTATCCCATCCCACCCCATCCTCATCCCCGTCCTTGTCTGCATCTCATCGCTGTCCTTGTCTGCATCCCATCCCATGGATCCCATCCCATGAATCCCATCCCATCCCATCCCATCCCACCCCATCCCATCCCATGGATCCCATCCCATGGATCCCATCCCATCCCATCCCATCCCATCCCATTCCAGCACATCCCATCCCATCCCATGGATCCCATCCCATCCCATGGATCCCATCCCATCCCATCCCATCCCATGGATCCCATCCCATCCCATGGATCCCATCCCATCCCATGGATCCCATCCCATCCCATCCCATTGATCCCAATCCCAATCCCAATCCCTGCCAGCCCCTCTGCAGCTCTGCCAGGGGTGGGGGCAGCCCCCAAACCAGAGCATCTCCTGCCCCAAACTGGACCTTACTGGAGCAGCCCCAGCAGGAGGAGGGACGGGAGGGGGGTCAGGTCCCGGCTCTGCTGGCCCAGGGCCACCATTCCCGCTGTCACCATTGTCCCCAGCCCCCCCCCACACCTGGGTACTGGAGCGGGATGTCGATTTTGGGCCCGATGACGTAGTGTCCCTCCTCCAGGCTGTGCGCGGTCACCGTGGTCCACTGCCGGCACGAGTGGACCAGCAGCACGTCCTGGGCCGTCACCCCCTCCACGCGCTCACCTGCGGGGGGACAGCGCTGTCACCGCCGCCACCCCCCCCCGCCCCGCCCCCCGCGCCGCCGGACGGACGGACGGACGGACGGAGCGAGGGATGAGCAGGTGCCGCTGCCAAGAGGCGCCAGTTGCCCAGGAAACAATTTCTTTGTCCCCCCTGAAAAGCTGCAGCCGCCGCAAACAAGAAGTTTATTGAGCCGGGGCCGGCGCGGGCCCCCCCCCGGGAGCCCTCCAGAACCGCGGCACCCCGACCGACAGCCCCCGGCATCCCGACAGCCCCCGGCACCCCGACAGCCCCCGGCACCCCGACAGTCCCCGGCACCCCGACACCCTCCAGGCACCCCCGACAGCCCCCAGGGCCCCCGACACCCCCCGGCACCCCCTGCAGCCCGCCGGGATGGGCCCTGATCTGGGGGGGACACGGCCAGGCTGGGGGTACCCTGCACCCCCTGCTCCCCACAGCCCCACATTTCCTGCTCCCCTCACCCTCAAATCCCCCGCTCCCCAACCCCCCAATAGCCCCTGCTGCCCACAGCCCCTGTTCCCCACATCCCCAAAGCCCCACAGCCCTGCTCCCCACAGCCCCAAAGCCCCAATAGCCCCTGCTCCCCACATCCCCAAAGCCCTGCTCCCCACAGCTCCACATCCCCACATCTCCTGCTCCCCACATCCCCAAAGCCCCACAGCCCTGCTCCCCACATCCCCACAGCCCTGCTCCCCACAGCTCCACATCCCCACATCCCCTGCTCCCTACATCCCCATAGCCACTGCCCCACATCCCTGCTCTCTGCTCCCCACACCCCCAAATCCCCTGCTCCCCACAGCCCCACATTTCCTGCTCCCCACCCTCTCACAGCCCCACATCCCCTGCTCCCCACAGCCCCACAGCCCCTTCTCCCCCTTCATCCTGGGTTTGGGGGGGGTCCCAGCCAGGCCCCCCCAGCCAGGCCGTGTCCCAGGCGGGGCGGGGAGGGGACACGGTGGCTCCCAGCCCCCGCCAGCACCCCCAGAGAGTCACCCGGCAATGGCGACAGTGGGGGAAATCCTGGGCCATGGCTGGGGGGCTGGGGCACACAAACTCCCCCCTCACATCCCTGAGGGCAGGGACCCCCCTGAGGGGCAGCCCCGCTCCCCCCACCCTGAAGGACCCGACCCGGGACAGCAGCTCGGGCTCACCTGGCCCAGCCTTCCTCCCTCCCTCCTCCTCCTCCTCAGCACTCCAGCCTCCTTCCTTCTCTTGGTCCCTCCGGTCTTTCTCCTCCTCATCCCTTCAGCCTCTCCCAGCCTACTCTTCACCCCTCCAGCCTTCCTCTCTCCCTCCACCTCCTCCTCACTTCTCCAGTCACCATTCCTCCTCCTCACCTCTTCGTCTTTCCTACTTTCCTCTTCATGCCTCCACTCTCCATCCCTTCCTCCGAGCCTTCCTCCCTTCCTCCGAGCCTTCCTCCCTTCCTCCTCTTCACTCTCAAGCCTTCCTCACTTCCCCATCCCTCTACCCTCCACCGCTCCCTGCTCTTCATCGCTCCACTCTCCCTCCCTCCTCTTCATCTCCCCAGACTTCCTCCCTCCCTCTTCCCGGTCCCTTCGTCCTTCGTCTCTCCCTTTCCCTCATCACTCCAACCTCCCTCCCTCCTCGTCCTCACTCTCCGGCCTTCCTCCCTCCCTCCCCATCCCTCCGCCTTCCACCCCTCCCTCCTCCTCATCACTCCATCCTTTCTCCCTCCTCCTCCTCACTCCAGCCTCACTCTCCGTCCCTCCATCCTCCCTCCCTCCCTCCCCTGGTCCCTCCAGCCTTCCTCCCACCCTCCTCCTCCTCCTCCTCCCCATCACTCCAACCTCCCTCCTCCTTCTCGTCCCTGCAGACTTCATCCCCGGCCGGGCTCACCCTGCCCGAGGCAGACGAGGGTGGGCAGGCGGCACTGGCTGACGATGGCGTCGAGGGGCAGCGCCGCGGGGCTCCAGCGGAGCCGGGCCAGCCCCGCCGCCAGCTTCTCCATCGCATCGCGGCTCAGGCCGGCCCCGGGCCGGGCTCCATCGCGGCCGCCGCCGGGCCGGGGCCGGGGCGGGGGGCGGGGGGCGGCGGGAGCGGGGCAGGAGGAGCCGCCCCCCGCCCGCCCCCGGCCCCTCCTGCCCGCCCGCCCCGGCAGGCGGAACCCCCCCGGCGGGGGCGGGGGAGGCGGCGGCGGGCGGGGACCCCCGTGCGGGGCATCCCCCGGGAACGGGCACCCCCTTGGGACTGGGCATCCCCTCGGGAACGGGCACCCCCCGGGAACGGGCACCCCCCCGGGAACGGGCACCCCTCGGGAACGGGCATCTCCCCGGGAACGGGCACCCCCTCAGGATTGGGCATCTCACTGGGAACGGGCACCCCTCGGCACCGGGCATCCCCCCGGGAACGGGCATCTCCCCGGGAACGGGCACCCCCTCAGGATTGGGCATCTCCCCGGGAACGGGCACCCCTCGGGACCGGGCACCCCTCGGGCTGGGCATCCCCCCCATGTGGCGCACCCCCTCCGCACCGGGCACCCCCTTAGGACCGGGCACCCCCCAGTGCCGGGCATCCCCTCCGCACCGGGCACTCCCCCAGGGCTGGGCACCCCCTCGGGACCGGGCATCCCCCCGTGGAACCGCACCGGGGGTGTCCCGTGGGGTTGGGGGCGGCTCCGGGGGGCTCAGCCCCGGCTCGCCCCGGGCTCCCGGGGTTCGGCTCTCTCGGGCCGCCGAGGGAACGGGCGGGGGGCGCCGCGGGGACCCTCCCCTGTCCCGTCCCGTACCGTCCCGCTGCTGGAGCGCGGAGCCGCCGGAGCTGCCGGGGGTCCCAAGCTGGGGCTGCGGGGAGCACAAGGGACCGGTGGGGCACAGGGGGGACCCCGATGCCGCCCCACACCCCGATGTCCCCGCCGGAACCCCCGGCCCGGCGCTGCCGGACAGACGCGGAGCACAAACGGCACCGGGAGAGGGGGCCGGGGACATCACAGTCCCTCGGCAGCGACATCAGCGTCACCCCGAGCGGGGACCCCGCACCCTGCGGGCTCCCGGCCGCCCTGAGCGGGGGACACCGGGCCCGGAGGGTCCCCGCACCCTCGGTCACTCAGCCCGGGGCATGGGGACGCTCCGGTCCCGCTCTGCAGCGTCTGCTCCGGGATCCCCTTTGGCGGCTGCATCCCCACTGCGCTGGAGACCGGGCTGAGGAGGATGAGGGAGGGGAGGAAGCGGCAAGGGTCTGCAGGGTCAGTGCCCGCTCCTGGGGATGTGTCACCGCGTGCTGTCCCCTGCCCCCGTCACTGTCCCCGGGCCAAGCACAAGGGGAGGCTGCAGGGATGGGATGGGGTGGATGGGATGGGATGGGATGGGATGGGATGGGATGGGATGGGATGGGATGGGATGGGATGGGATGGGATGGGATGGGGTGGGATGGGATGGGATGGGATGGATGGGATGGGATGGGATGGATGGGATGGGATGGATGGGGTGGGATGGGATGGGATGGGATGGATGGGATGGGATGGGATGGATGGGATGGGATGGGATGGATGGGATGGGATGGGATGGGATGGGATGGGATGGGATGGGATGGGATGGGATGGGGTGGGGTGGGATGGGATGGGATGGGATGAGATGGGATGGGATGGGATGGAGCAGTGAGAAGGGTGAAACAGGAGTAGGGAAGGGAAGGAGCAGGGATGGTAAAGAAGCAGGGAAAAGAAGGGAACAGCTGTAGGAAAGGAGAGGGGACAGGGAAGGGCACGTATGGAGCAGAGCCGGGATGGAGCTGGGATGGGGATGGAGCCGGGATGGGGACAGAAAGGAGAATCCAGCAGCAGGAGGAGGAGGATGGGGAAAGAGCCGAGCCTCACTGCCGGGGGTGACACGGACAAACGGGACGCTGGGAGCTGCTGGACGTGTCCATGTGGGGAAGGTCCCTGCCAGGTTCCCTCTCTGGGATTCCCCCCCAAATCCCGCACCCATGGGTGGCTGTGGGGGCTCTCCCACGCCGGGATGGGGAGGATTTGGGGTCTCTGAGCTGCTCCCACGGCCTCGCCCCCTGCCAGGGCCCGCCGGGCACCGCGGCCATGACACACTCCCGGCTTTATTCCCAGCGGCGGCACAAAAACAGCAGAACAGCAAAACAGCCCCTGCCGGATCCCGGAGCCATGGGAACGGGGACACCGTGGCAGCGGGGACACCGTGGCATGGGGACATTGTGGGAAAAGGGATACTGTAGGAACAGGGACACAATGGCAGCGGGGACACCATGGCAGCAGGGACACTGTGGGAATAGGGACACCATGGCTTGGGGACACCGTGGCTTGGGGACACCGTGGCAGTGGGGACACCATGGCAGCAGGGACACTGTGGCATTGGGGACATTGTGGGAATAGGGACACCATGGCAGTGGGGACACCGTGGCAGTGGGAACAGGGACGCTGCGGGAACAGTGGCACCGTGGCAGTGGGGACACAGTGACAGCAGGGACACCATGGCATGGGGACACTGTAGGAACAGGGAAACTGTAGGAACATGGACACCATGGCAGCAGGGACACCATGGCATGGGGACACTCTCGGAACAAGGACACCATGGCATGGGGACACTGTAGGAACAGGGAAACTGTAGGAACATGGACACCATGGCAGCAGGGACACCATGGCATGGGGACACCATGGCATGGGGACACCATGGCAGCAGGGACACCATGGCATGGGGACACCATGGCATGGGGACACCATGGCATGGGGACACTCTCGGAACAAGGACACCATGGCAGCGGGAGGGCAGCAGCAGCAATGGGTCCTCTGCTGTCCCTGGGATGGTCCCTCACTGGGCTTTGCTGTCCCCAGAGGCTGGCAGAGGGGACAGGCTGGGGAAGGACAGTGGCACAGCACTGGGGGCTCCTGGAGAGCTGGAACAGCCACCCCTGCCTCCCACCCAAGGCAGGGGGTGCAGAACATGGGGTGGAAAACCAAAAAACTTTTCCCAAAAAACACCCAAAGTCCCTCCCCAGCAGGTCCCCGGAGGAGACCTCACACCCCCAAGCTGGTGTCCCCACCCCAAGGGGGCTCGACATGGGGATGGGGCAGCCTCAGAGCCCCCACAGCCCTTCCCACCATCCTGCCCTGGGCAGCTCTGGGAAATGCAGCAGGAACAGCTCCACCCCAGGCAAACCAGCCCTGAAATTCTGGGGGGACTCATCCCACCTCCTCCAGGGCCGGGCTCACTCCCAGCGGAGCCAGAGGGAATTCAAGGGGCCCAGGAAGTCACCAATGCAAGTTTATAAAAGCTTTTATTTGCTCTTGGTACGACCAAGAATGGGACAGTGATCTTTTATACAATTTGATACAGTAAGTGGTACAAAAGAATGTGTTTTAAATAAAAAGCCAGAGTGGAGTAGCAAAAATATTAAAAGATTAAGTAAAAAATTGTCGGCATGGGAATTAATCCAGGACCTTGACGCTGTTTTATTTCCACCGTCCGAGGGCACGAAGCGCGACACGGCCGTGGGGCAGAGCCGAGCTCGGGTTTGGTTTAGCAGGACCGATTTCATGGTTTAACTCTTTGTTTTGGTGACCAAAGGGCAGCGCCGAGCTCCCTCCGGGGGCACGGAGGGGCTGCTGACACCTCCCGCTGCCCTTCTCTACTCCACAGGGCTGGGCTGGGCTCCAAGCAGAGGCTTCACAAGCAGTTAGTCTGGAACGAGCAGGGAGTTGAGATACCAGCAGACATCAAGTTACTGCAAACTCCTCCGACATCATCGTTATTATTAATATTATTATTAATTTTAGGGGTTTTTTTATCTGTTTCAGCATCGTGCTGCTCCCTCCTCCCGGCCCTGCAGCTGGAGCTTGGACAGGAACAGAAATAGACCCGATAGAAACAGCTCAGTTTTACTGACGGGGAGGGAGGGAGGGACGAGGGGGCGGCGTTGGCAGCGAGTGGCACCAGCGAGTGGCACCAGCGAGTGGCCTGGGCTCCACCTGTGCCTGCAGCGGGCACAGCGTCTACAAAGGGGGCACACACAGGGAGCCGAGCCCCTGCAAGCAAATAAAAAGCTCACGTTTAAAACAAGGATTATACAAAAAGAAAAACCACCCTTGATGTAGATTTCGCCTTTTTTTTTTCCCTTTTTGATCACGTTAGAAAGTGCAGATTTAGCCGGAAGTGGCCGGACTCTGTACAACGCTGAGCCCGAGCTCACCAGCCACTCGCCTGGGAAGGGTTAACACACACGCTGGGGACAAAATGCCAAATACAGAGGGACAGGGGGGGACACCTCGGTGAGGAGCCGCTCCGGACCAGGAGTTCCGTGTTAAAACACCGTCATTTCATTAGAATTCACTCAGCGTTAGCGGCTGCGGCGAGGGCGGAGCGGAGCCAGTGCCGGTGCCAGTGCCGGTGCCAGTGCTGGTGCCAGTGCCGGTGCCAAGGCCGCGGCCAGAGCCAGGCACAGGCGGGGCCCAGGGGCTCAGGGCGGCTGCCGAGTGTCCTCCCCGCTGGGACCGGGCTCGGGGCCGGGTTTGGAGCCGGGATTCACTGCCGGGATTCACCACCAGGATTCACCGCCGGGATTCACCGCCGGGATTCACCGCCGGGATTCACCGCTGGGATTCACCGCTGGCGATCCACGTGGGGCAGCACCGCGCAGGGCAAGCACTCAGTGCCCAGGGCCGGTGACAGTGGCAGGACAGGGCCAGCAGGGCCGGTGCCAGCGGCAGGACAGGGCCAGCAGCGCTGGTGCCAGCGGCAGGACAGGGCCAGCAGCGCCGGTGCCAGCGGCAGGAGCGATGGAAAGGCCGCCGCTCCATCCCGAGGGAGCTGCCCCGCCGGGATCCGGAGCGGGGCTGGCCCGGCGCGGCCGCTGCGGACACTGGAACGTGGAAAGTTTCCAGGGAGGTAATAAATTAAACTGCCCTCTGGCTGGTTTTGTTTCCTTTCCTTTCCTTCTCTTTCCATCCAGTTCCGCTCGGGCTCGGGCCGGCCCCGCAGCCCTCGGGGACAGAAGCTGGGAGCTCGTGTTAATGAACTGCTGTCAGTTTGGGGATCCATGTTATATTCATACACAGAAAGTAGACAACCACATCACCCTCCATAGAAACTAGTGCATGCAAATAACTCTTCCATATGGGGGGAAAGGCCGGGGCTACGCGGGAGGAGGAGGAGGAGGAGGAGGAGGAGGAGGGAACCACTAGTGACGGACAGGCCTAGGGGGGTTAGTAGGAATCTCAACATTTTTACCTCGGAAGCTAAATCAGTGCTTTGTATTAAATTTTTGGCAAACACACTGCGTTGCCATCCTTTCCATTAACACATCACACCATGGAGAAATGCAAATCAAAGCAGCATGCAGGCAAAAAAAAAAAAAAAAAGAAAGAAAAAAAAAGAAAAAGAAATAAAGGAAAGAGCGGCAAAGTGAGAGAAAAAAATGGCAGCAGGAAGAGTTGGGAACGGCGGGATTGGCAAGAGGAGACACAGCAGGTTACATGGAGTTTGCTTTTGTTTTGCACCACCCTTTGTCCTCGATGCATGACACCAACGTTACAGAAAGCAACCACTACAGAGGTCAGGACTCAATGGCACAGGGGGGATGGGATGTCTCCTGCACATGCTTCCACCAGAAAAGAGAAAAGAAAGTGAAAATAAAAGTTCCTTTTTCCACATAAGGCACAGAACAAAGAAACCCCACTCACGGACTCAAGGCGAAAATGAGTTTTTCCTGGCTCTTGCCTGATGCATCTAGAGAATATGGTGACTCAAGCACATGATCCATGACAGAAAATTCCACTGTTGTACAAAATCAATTGTTAATTCTAACCTTTATTCTTATACAATTTGCAGAAGAGAGTTGAGTATGATTGCTCTGGGGTTTAATGGCAGGAGGGACGGGACTATAATACAACCCAAACGTAGTGGTGAGCTGAGCAGGGACATGGAAATGAAGTCACGGAGATGAATTTCCTATACATGTGTTGAGAAAACTGGAGTAGGCAAAGCTGTCCTAGCCAGAAAACCAAGGGGAGGCAGGAGCTCGTTAAGATGAGGAACAAAACCATTGGTTTCAGGTTAAAAAACGGGCAGAGTGGTTTGTTTTGCAGCGAGAAAAAAGGGGCGGTGGATGGCGATTGGTGAGAGAGGAGAAGGTTCAGCAGCACTTGCTCTTCCAGCCCGTCACCCCACTGCCACTGCTGATATCTACATTTTCACTGTTGGGCTCTTTTACAGGGGTCTGCAAGGAAACAAGTGAACACGGTTAGCTGGCCCTGGAGATCCCCCAGGAAAACACCCAGAGCTCGGGGCTGGCATCACCAGAGAGGGAACTGAGATCAACTCTGCACAAAGAGTCCTCAGAAAGGCAGGAATGCTCCCCCCAGTCCAGCACAAATGTGCAAAACCAATTTAAGGGTTTTTTTCTGTTGTTTGGTTTGTTTTAAATAAATCTAAAGCTGGGAAAAAACCCAGTGCTTGAAGTGGGACCACCCCAAAGTCAGCTGGAACTGTTTTAGAGCCAACGCCGGGTTTGGTGGAGTAAGGAAATCCCAGCCTGCAAACACCACAGGCTGAACTCAGATAATGTGAACTAATGACCTCCAAAACCCAGAGTTTTTATGGATAAACTGGGCTTGTTCCCAGCCTCTGCTCCAGGGACAGCAGCTCCCAAGGAAGGACACACAAGCTCCTCCTTGTCACAGGACAGAACTTGGTGACACCAAAGCCAAAACCCCACTCCAGTGGGTTTGATCCAACACCAACATCTACTTCCAGCTGGCTGGAAAGGAACCCAAACCCTCACCACAACTCACTCTCCACATTCCTTTTTAAACTGTCTTTGTCACAGCCTTGCCAAAGAACCCGCGGGATAATGACAGAGGCCAAAAATGAAGATTTAAGGCCCAAAGGTTGGTATGGTTTGCAGTCTGACCTCCTGTTCACCAAAGGCCAGGGTTTTTCAACCCATTTATCACACAAAGCTTGTCAGAAGCTGTTTAAGAAATGAGTGAGGACTGCAGTGACAACTGGGTGACATTATCCACAGAATTATCACACGGGAGAGAGAGGGAGGAAGGAAGGGCTGAGACAGGCTCAGGATGGGGTTCATTTGTGGAGGAACAGGAACAACAAGGGCCAGGGTTGGCCAACCCATGTGTCTGGAGCTCCACAGAGTTCCCATGAGCTGCTCCTAGGCAGGAATGCACCAGCACAGGGGTTTGTGTGTGCACTGAGCCCTTGGCCAGGGGAGAACATCCCACAGAAATGGTCCCAGAATTGGTTTCTGCGTGCACTGAGCCCTTGGCCAGGGGAGAACATCCCACAGAAATGGTCTCAGAAATGGTTTCTGTGTGCACTGAGCCCTTGGCCAGGGGAGTACATCCCACAGAAATGGTCCCAGAGCTACACAGGGATCCAGCCCAGCTCAGTCCTGGAACACCTCAGTGGCACCCGCAGGAAGCTGATGGATTTTGAATTCCTGACAGAGGTCAGGGCCATAGAAACAGCAGCTCTGGGCACACAGGGAGCTGCTACAGGGCATGGACACAACCCAGGGTGGCAGCAGGGCCAGGGCAGTGCCCGTCCCCTGTGCTGGCACTGCTGGGGCACCTCCAGTGCTGGGGGCAGCTCTGGGCCCCTCCTGCCAGGAGAGACCTGGAGGGGCTGGAGCGTGTCCAGGGAAGGGAATGGAGCTGGGAAGGGAATGGAGCCCCAGGAGAGGCTGAGGGAGCTGGGGAGGGAATGGAGCCCCAGGAGGGGCTGAGGGAGCTGGGAAGGGGCTCAGCCTGGAGAAAAGGAGGCTCAGGGGGGACCTTGTGGCTCTGCACAAGTCCCTGACAGGAGGGGACAGCCAGGGAACAGGGACAGGCCAAGGGGAAATGGCCTCAGGCTGGGCCAGGAGGGTTTAGATTGGATACAGGGAACAATTTCTTGCTGGGAAAGCTGTCCATCCCTGGAGGGATTTAAAAGCCCTGTGGATGTGGCACTTGGGGACATGGATCAGTGGTGGCTCTGGCAGTGCTGGGGGATGATTTGACTTGGTGCTCTCAGCTTTTCCAGCCTCATTGATTCCATGGTTCATTGGTTCACTGGAGGAAGAGGAGTTCATTGATTCCATGGTTCATTGGTTCACGCAGGAAGAGGAGCCAACCACCAGATGAAGTGGGGCAATGGAACCCCCAAGGAAACGCCACAGCTGGGAGTGGCAGAGCTCATTCCTGCCCCACCCTCCACACCCTGAACTCCTCCCAACAGCCCCTCAAGAGCTGTCAGTGCACAGACACAGTGGCAGGAAAGGAGAATTCTCTCCATGGGCTGTCAGTGCACTGACAGACACAGACAGGAAAGGACAATTCTCTCCACACCAATGGAAACATTTAACTCCAGCACAGGCACAACAACCATGAGTGTAAGGCCCAAACAAACAGGAATTTCAGTTCTTGGCTCTGATGGATGTTACTCCCTATAGGCAGGCCCCCTACAACAACAAAACATCAAACAAGCTACAGAAGTTCAGCCCTGCTCCTTCAGGGACTGCTTTGCCTCAGCACAGCAAAGTCAAAGTGCAACAACACAGGTGAAGATCACAACAGGAGAGCTAGAAATTCAGGATATTTGTTCCCAAGGAATGCTGTGAGCACCTACCTTTCGAAGAATGTCTTCTGCTAATGTGAGGAATGCCTTCTCAATGTTTATATTTGCTTTTGCACTAGTTTCAAAAAACCTAATACCGTGCTCCCTGGCAATCTGCAGCAAACAGAGAGAGGGAGGTTAGAGAGGCTGAGCATGTTCCAGTGGTGCCACCACCACTTTGGGGTCAGCAGCTTCCATAAAGGAGGGAATACTGGGCTGGACATGAAGCCAGGGGTGCCACTGGGCTGTGCCAGCTCTGGAGTGGCAGCAGGGCCAGGGCAGTGCCCGTCCCCTGTGCTGGCACTGCTGGGGCACCTCCAGTGCTGGGGGCAGCTCTGGGCCCCTCCTGCCAGGAGAGACCTGCAGGGGCTGGAGCGTGTCCAGGGAAGGGAACAGAGCTGGGAAGGGAATGGAGCCCCAGGAGGGGTTGAGGGAGCTGGGAAGGGAATGGAGCCCCAGGAGAGGCTGAGGGAGCTGGGAAGGGGCTCAGCCTGGAGAAAAGGAGGCTCAGGGGGGACCTTGTGGCTCTGCACAAGTCCCTGACAGGAGGGGACAGCCAGGGGACAGGGACAGGACAAGGGGAAATGGCCTCAGGCTGGGCCAGGGCAGGCTCAGGGTGGACACCAGGAGGAATTTCTGCATGGAAAGGGTGCTCAGGCCTTGGCAGGGGCTGCCCAGGGAGGTTGGCAGTGCCCATCCCTGCAGGTGGCACCTGGATGTGGCACTGGGCTGGGGACAAGGTGGGCACTGGGCACAGGTTGGACTCAATGTCTGTGAGCTCTTTCCCAACCTCAGGGATTCTGTGTCTCCCTTCCAACTGGCACCAGCAGCACCAGCCAGGTGAGGTGGCTCAGAAGATTCAGCATGTCACAATTCAAAACAATTAAAATCTACTAAATAATCCCCAGT
Organism: Passerculus sandwichensis; assembly: GCA_031885435.1. Taxonomy (NCBI): domain Eukaryota; kingdom Metazoa; phylum Chordata; class Aves; order Passeriformes; family Passerellidae; genus Passerculus; species Passerculus sandwichensis. The sequence goes on from CM063129.1 coordinate 115,861,351, forward strand.
GTGTGTATGGGCCTAAGAGGACAGACACCACACACTGTGACACTGTGAGGAACTTCAGGGATGTCTGGGAATTTTGAGTTATCAAAGGAAGCAGAAACTGCAGCTGAGCTCACCCCATTCATGGCACTTTCTCAGCAAACATTCCCAGGATTCACATCCATCAGCTCCTGCATTCATTCCCTGGCACACCCCACTGGGGCATCCCAACCCCCTGGAGCAGGCAGAAGTCTTGGCAGTGATTTGCTGACTTGGATAAAGAAGTTTTTGTTTGCTACTCACCTGTTCACCTTTTGCTTTAGGGACAACTCTTTTATCTTCCATGTCACACTTGTTTCCTAACAGCATCCTCTCCACATCCTCGTTGGCATGCTGGAAGGACACAGGGACAGGGTTACAGGGTCACACATGTCCCCCTCACACCCTAAATACCTGCTTCTCTTTGGTGTGGCCAGGCCACCACCTGCACCTGCAATCTGGGCACCTTTACAGCTGCCCACAACGGAGCTCCATGCACTGCAGTGGCAGAGGAACAATTAATTGCTAATTAACCCCAGCCTCCTAATGACTTCCTAGCACTGGTTAATGGTTTTTTCCTCTCCACTTTGTCACTGCACAATGTGAGGGATGAGCCAGGGGAGAAAAAGGGACTGGGGAGGAAGACAGGGGCAGGACCCAAAGAGAGAAATGAGAGAAGGGAAGCAGAAACCAGAGTGGGGCAGGGTCTCCAAAGGGAGAGGAGGGGAGGGGTTGGTGTTTCCTCATGGTGTGGGGCAGGAGGATGCAGTGCCAGCCTGGCAGGGATGAGGAATCCCAGATCCAGCCCAGATCCATTCCCTGCAGCACAGGCCTCTCTGGAGAGGGAATATGGATCATTTCTCATCAGTCCTGGGGAGCTGGGGAGGTCCTGTCCCCCTGCAGGCTGGCCAGTGTGATGCCAGGCTCCAAGAATTACTGAAGGAGGATGCAGGAACTGCAGGAGCTGGGGAAGGTGCTGGAGCAGATCACCTGGGCTGTGATCACACTCTACACGTGCAGGACAAGCAGGGGATCAGGCCCAGCCAGTCTGGCTTTGTGACAGGTCCTGCTTGACCACCCTGATCTCCTTTTGTGACAGCGTGACCTTAATGGAGGAGGGAAAGGCTGTGGGTGCATCTGCCTGGGCTTTGCTGAAGCCTTTGGCACCTTCTCCCATGGCACTGTCCTGGAGAAACTGGCTGGTCCTGCCTTGGATGGGTGCACCCTGCCTGGATAAAGCTGGGCATGGAGGCACATCCAGCTGGGCACGGGCACCAGGGGCTCAGGGCTGGCTCAGTGCTGCCCAACACCCTCAGGGCATGGAGGGCACCAGCCTGGCTCAGCTCAGGGACAGCCCCAGGGATGTGGAGCTGCTGGGGGCTCTGCAGAGGGACCAGGACAGCCTGGATCCATGGGCTGAGGGACAACACGGGTGAGGGACAAACTGTTTTATCGTTTTCATGTGAATTTTTTTGACTTAATGACCAATCACAGCCAGCTGTGTCAGGACTCTGGAGAGAGTCATGAGTTTTTCATTAGTATCTTTCAAACCTTCTGTAAGTATCCTTTCTCTATTCTTTAGTATAGTTTAGTATAGCATTCTTCAATATAATATCATTAAATAATAAATTAGCCCTCTAAGAACATGGAGTCAGATTCATCATTTCTTCCTCTTCCAATGGGGAACCCTGAAAACACCACACACAGGAGATCAGGTTTGGGATGTCTGGCTCAGGTTTGGGATGTCTGGCTCAGGTTTGGGATGTCTGGCCCCAGTTTGGGGTGTCTGGCTCATGTCTGGCTCAGGTTTGGCTCATGTTTGGCTCATGTTTGGGGATGCCTGGCTCAGGTTTGGCTCACGTCTGGCTCCCATTTGGGATGTCTGGCTCAGTTGTTGATGTCTGGCTCAGGTTGGGGATGTTTGGCTCAGGTTTGGGGATGCCTGGCTCACATTTGGGGTGTCTGGCTCAGGTTTAGGGATGTCTGGCTCATGTCTGGCTCAGGTTTGGGGATGCCTGCCTCACATTTGGGTGTCTGGCTGAGGTTTGGGATGTCTGGCTCAGGTTTGGGGATGCCTGGCTCACGTTTGGGGTGTCTGGCTCAGGTTTAGGGATGTCTGGCTCATGTCTGGCCCCGATTTGGGGATGCCTGGCTCACATTTGGGGTGTCTGGCTCAGGTTTAGGGATGTCTGGCTCATGTTTGGCTCAGGTTTGGGGATGCCTGGCTCACATTTGGGGTGTCTGGCCCAGTTTGGGGTGTCTGGCTCAGGTTTGGCTCAGGTTCGGCTCACATCTGGCTCAGGTTTGGAGATGTCTGGCTCATGTTTGGGGATGCCTGGCTCACATTTGGGTGTCTGGCTCAGGTTTGGCTCAGGTTTGGGATGTCTGGCTCACGTTTGGGGTGTCTGGCCCCGGTTTGGGGATGCCTGGCTCACGTTTGGGGTGTCTGGCTCACGTCTGGGGTGTCTGGCTCAGGTTTAGGGCGTCGGGCCCAGCGTGGCACTCACCTCGTCGATGTTCCTGAGCCACTTGCTGATGTTCTCGAAGCTCTTGGCGTTGGTGATGTCGTACACCAGCATGATGCCCATGGCGCCCCGGTAGTAGGAGGTGGTGATGGTGTGGAAGCGCTCCTGCCCCGCCGTGTCCCTGCGGAGACACCACAGCTCGGCACCGACACCCACAAGCCACGTCTTTTATGGAAAATTATTCTAGTTTTTCATAGTTTTATTTTTTTAATTGTAATTTTTAATATTTTGATTTTAAAAATTTAATTTTTAAAATTTTTATTTACATGGTTTTCATAAATTAAACTATTTATACACTTTTAATAATTTTTAAATTGTTATTTACATTGTTTTAATATAATTTAAAATATTTTAATTTACATAGCTTCAATTTTTAAAAATTTTATTTACATAGTTCTAATACAATAAAATATTTAAATAATTTTATTATATTTAAAAAATTTTATTTACATAGTTTTAATATTATTTGTAATTTTTTTATTTATCTAGTTTTACTATAGATTTTAAAATTTTTATTTACACAGTTGTAATAAAAAAAAAAAGTTTTATTTACACAGTTTTATTTACATAGCTTTAAGATAATTTTAAATAATTTTTAAGATTTTTATTTACATGGTTTAATAATTTTTTAAAAATTTTATTTACATTTTTCAATATAATTTTTAAAATTCTTATTTACAGTTCTAATAAAATTTTAAAAAATTTACATTCTTTTAATATAACTTTAAAAACATTTACATAGTTTAAAGATAATGTTTAAAAATATTTTTTTTATTTACATGCTTGTTATAAATATTTATAATTTTTATTTACATACTTTTAATATAAGTTTTTATTTACATAGTTGTAATATGATTTAAAAAAATTATTTATGTAGTTGTAATAAAATTTTTTACAATTTATTTACATAGTTTTAATATAATTTTTAAAATGTTCATTTACATAGTTGTATTATAATTTTAACCATTTTTATTTACATAGGTTTAAGGTAATTTTTAAAAATAACTTTAACATTTTTATTAACATAGTTCTTTTTAATTTTTATTAACATAGTTCTAATCAATTTTTTAAAAAATTATTTCATAGTTTTAATATAATTTTAAAAAAATTATTTACACAGTTGTAATATAATTTTAAACTTTTTATTTACATAGCTTTAATATAATCTTTTAAATTTTATTTACAGTTTTAATAAATTTAAAATTTTTTTCTTTACATGGTTTTAATAAATTTCAAAAAAATTATTTTTAGTTTTAATTTCTAAAATTTTTATTTACATAGTTTTGAGAATTTTTAAAAAATTTATATCCATAATTTAAATATGATTTTTAAATATTTACATTGTTTTAATATAATTTTTAAAATTTTTATTTACATAGTTTTAATAAATTTCAAAATTTTTTACCTAGTTGAAATACATTTTTTAAATTTGTATTTAGTTTTAATATAATTTAAAATTATTTACATAGCTTTAGTAAATGTTAAATATTTTTATTTACATAGTTTTAATATAATTAAAAATTATTTACATAGTTGTAATATAATTTTAATTTTTTCTTTATCTTAATTTTTCTTTATTTTATTTATATTTATAGGAATACTAGAAGGTACTGTGTTTGAATTTAATATGTTAGTAATTTATTGAAACTTACTTATTTTATTTATTAATTTTTTTTAGGTAGTTTACATTTTTAGTTCTTTGGGAAGTAAGTGTTTTATATGTGGAGAATTTTCTTTTTTGTGGGTGTGAGTTGTTTTTCTATAAGAATAGACTGCTATGTAAATTGATTTTTATTTTTATTATTTTTATTTTAACAGGAACTTTTAAGGTTAGTTGTTCGTTTAGCTGAAATAGTAAGGCTTGATTTTATAAGGTGTTTTTTAAAATAATATTTTACTTATCAGTAACAACACATATGTCACAGACAGAGCAAGGTGAATTCACAAACAACAACCCAACATTTTTAGAGACTCACACTTAACCCTGGGAGGAATTCTGTTCTCAGATCAGCCTGATAAAACTTTAAACCTTTTTTTTTTGTTTAACTTGATGTCCCACAGGCTCCTACCAAGCTGGAGAAGCCTGACCAACCCCACCAACGCCAGATTTTTGGGATCTGTGATTCTCCCTCCTGTCACAGGAACAATTCTGAGTGCTTTTACACCAACTTGGAGTAGGCAGCACGGAGCTGCTACTCACTGCTTGTCACATCCTACAGCTGACTCCCTGGTTAACTCCTCCACTGCTTTTTCTGGCAGCTGGAGCTCAGCTAATGGAAGAGAAGAAAGCTGGGGAGGGAAGAAGTGAAGAACCTGGAGGGTTTGCATTTTTATTTTTTTTTTTTAATAAATGCTATAGCTGCCCTTTCCCCTGGTTAATGGATTCTCCATTCATTATTCAGAGATAACTCCTAATGGCTGGAGATTAGAGCTGGCTGAGGCAAAAGGAAATGAGTTATGGCTGTGTGGGTGCCCACGAGGGCTGGACCCACCCTGGGCAAACTGCAGCAGACACTGCAGGGGATGTTTGCTGCCCTGGCTCCCCAGCCCTTTGTTCAAACCTCGCTGTGGGCACAGACTGGCTCACTCTGCCAGCTCCCATGGATGTGGGCAAGGATTACTGAAACAGCCAAGGAGAATGAGACAGAGCTGGAAAGGGAGGGAGCTTGGGTGCTCAGCTTTGTGAAGACAAAGGGGGCTGTCCTGTGGGACTGGGGAAAGGAGATGCTCAAGGAAAGTGAAAAATCCATTTGGATTATTCTCATGCCAACATTAAAATATGCATAAGCTGTATCATATTAGAGGTTTAACCTGGAGAGAAAGGAATTTCTGGGACAGCTTTCCAGCTGACCTGGCAGAGACTAAAGAAACCTTAAAATGCATTATGATTTATTGATGAAAGATTTACATGGCTGCAGCAAGATGAGATTAGATCTGATGATTTGTGAGCATCCTGCCAGTCCACGTGGCTCAAAATGAAGCTCTTCAGCATATTAAAGCAAGTAATTCCTAGCAAAATAATCCCAAGAATTTTATTAGTGTCTCAGTGTTGCTACATTTGCAGCTCAGCGTTGCACTGGAGGGACTGTGGAACACCAGGCTGAGGATTTCCCTTCCTAAAGGGAAAAGTGTCCCTGGCTCAGCACTCCTGGCTGGACAAAGCTGGGCATGGAGGCACACCCAGCTGGGCAGGGGCACCAGGGGCCTCAGGGCTGGCTCAGTGCTGCCCAACACCTTCATGGATGGGCTGGGAGGGCGTTCAGGGCACCCTCAGCCAGGCCCTGGAGGGGAGGATGTGCTGGAGGGCAGGAATCTGGGCAGGCTGGATCCATGGAAAGGGTGCTCAGGCCTTGGAAGGGGGGTTTGGAGTGCCCATCCCTGCAGGTGTCACCTGGATGTGGCACTGAGTGCCCTGGGCTGGGCACAAGGAGGGCATTGGGCACAGTTGGACTCCATGGCCATGGAGGGAATTTTCCCACCTCAGTGATCCTAGGGATCTGTGCTCTGTCAGACTTCATGACTGGCAAATTTCAGCTTTTCTGAATAATATTCAGCAAGGAAAAAATTCACAGAATCACAAAATCACCAGGCTGGAAGAGACCTCCAAGATCATTCAAGTCCAATCCATCCCCAACACCTCAATTAAACCCTGGCACCCCAGTTAAACACACCCAGGATGGTGACTCCACCACCTCCCCAGTCCCTGAAAATTCCCAAATTCCCCAAATTCTCAGATTTCCCAGAACGACCAGGTTGGAAGAGACCTCCAAGATCATCGAGTCCAAGCCAGCCCCACCACCTCAACCAAACCCTGGCCCCCAGTGCCACATCCAGGCTTTGTTAAACACATCCAGGGATGGGCGCTCCACCACATCCCAGTAACTCCAGAACTTTATCACCCTTTCTGCAAAGAACTTTTTCCTGATATCCAGCCTAAATTCCCCTTTGGCTGTGTGCTCTGGTTGTGTCAGTGCTGCCTGGAGAAAGAGCCCAGCCCCAGCTGAGCACAGCCACCTTTCAGGGGGTGTAGCGGGTGATAAAGTCACCCCTGAATCTCCTTTTCTCCAGGCTGAACACCTCCAGCTTCCATAATGAGAAATCCAAACCAAGAGAATTCTCCAATTGTTTTACGGGACTGCCATGACAGAGAAACATGTTCCACCTCGAGTCTCAGAAGCCCTCAGCAAACAGAATTAACTCCTAGCCATTCTAGGGCTAATTGCAGAAATTAATGAGGCTGATGGCACTGGGGAAGGGAGGCGTGTGCAGCTCTGGTCACCAGCACACTCCCTAAACAGCAGAACCTGCACATCCCAGGCAATTCCCACACCTGGCAGGACTCAGGATGATTTATTCCTGACACCAGCTCATTGCTGAATCAACCAAGATCCTGAGGACACTTCTCTGGCCATGTAAGAGTGCTGCCAGCAGAGATGCACTGAGCGAAAAATGTTATTTTAGAGTCATCCACACAGCTAGGAGCTGCACACTAAAGACATAAAGCTGTTCCTAAAATTTGGAATCAGTCAGGAAGACTGTAGGAAAACAGGCTGACACACAAATGTCATTAAAGGTAGGAGAGTTGGAGGAGCAGCTAAGTGGGAAAAAAAAGAAAAAATTCAATTTTTAGCTGCCAGTTCCATTCCTTTGAGGCTGTGCTTTGCCTGGATGACAAACCCAGCTCTGCTTTTGGTGCTTCCTGACAAGCAGCTGGGCAGCCCAGAGGTTTTCCAGCTTCCATTTCCCAGTGGTTAAGGAATTCTGGAACCAAGGATCCTCTCTGTGGATTTGAGAGTCCAAACCTGACCAGGCTCTTGTGAAATCCCCTGTGAACCTGTTCATGGACACCTGCAGCTACCCCTACATCCCATGGGGAGTTTCCCAGCAAAACTTCATTTCCTGGTGTTTTCCACGTGCCACTTTCCAGCCTCAGGGCAGAACTGATGTTCTGGTGCTGGAAAAAGGCAGCAAGTTCTACCAGACCCTCCCTACCTGCTCAGGATATCCAGGATTTTCTGACACCATGAAGAACCCTCATTTTCCCATCTGTTCTCCCTAAAAAAGTCCCTTTTTCTCCCCAGCAGTGCTGGTCAAACCTGTGCTCTGTGGGACTGCCACCCTCACTCCCTGCCCAGGAAAATCCCATTTCATTTCTCAATGGCCCCATTATGATAATGAGTTCTGGGAACTCCAGAGCCTTTTGGTTTCCATTTCAAAGCCACTCTGAGTTCCTGAATTTGTGATATCACACTAAACACAAGTTTTAGCTCCACTGCCCTGTCCCTTTGAAGTCCTTCAGCAAAGCCAGCACGATCTTCTCCTGGATCCATCACTCTGCTCCTTCATTCTTTCTCTTGACAATGTTAACATTCTTCTAGCCATTCAGCACTGCAAACCCCTCCAGCTCCCAGCCTTTGGAAGTGTTTCCACTCCTAAATGTGAATGAATTCCTTTCTCCCAGCTGGAAAATGACCCAGCCAAGGAGATCCTCAGCTCTTGGATTGTTTCCACCCAGAACCTGACATGCAGTGGGAGAACCTGGATATCCTGGTGGGTCTGCCCTGGATAAGCTCATTTCTTTGGAAGGGCAGTCCAGGTCTGTGTTCCCACCCTGCTCCTCACAGCACATTTCCATCTGGAGCAGCAGCAGAACTCTGATCCAGCCTGCTCCTTACAGAGCTGCACCCCGGCTTCAACAGCTCCTGAGTATTGAGTTACTGCTCACCCCAGGCAGGTTTTAATTCAGCCTGACCTTTGTGTTCTTGCTTTAGTCCTAAATATAATTTCAGAGGTCAGTGAGGCTGTCAGAGGGCCCTTTTCCACAGCCAGGAGCTGTTCTGCTGTGTGGTGTCACACCTGAAGGACAGGGCCATCCATAAAGACTCCAGAGGTGGCCCCACGGGAATCTCCTGCAGATCCAGAGCAGCCTTTACACAGGAAATGTTCCCCTAAATCCACCCCCTGCTCACTCAGCTGCTGCCTTGCATGTTCTGGGAATGTTGCACAGCTCCTGCAAGTGTGGAGTGAGTTCAAAGGCAGGAGCAGTGGGGAAATGGAGATGCACTGCACAAAACATCTCCAAAGACACTGAGCCACTGCTGGGCAAACTCCTGCCACAGGAAAAGTTGGAAACACAACACTGAGATTTTACTTGATTATTTTTTTTTCTGTAGGAGTTTCATTTTCTGCTTCCCAAGTTTCATTTCAAATGTGCAATCTGAACCCAGCAGAAACAAGCAGCAGGTTCAGGCCACAACTTCCCAATTTTGTGACATTTAAAAGTTGCCACTGTGTAAATCTCAGCTCACCCAACTCCACTTCCCTAAGGCACTACACCCCACAATCTGTAACAGTTTCATTACATCTTACTCTTTATAGCTAAATATCCTAATTTTTCTATATTTTCTGTTTTTACATTTAATGATGATTTTCTTATTCGGTTTAATCACAGGGTTATGGAATGGTTTGGGTTGGAAAGGACCTTAAAGCTCATCCTGTCCTATGCAATGTCCAACCCCAATGTCCAGGCTGGCCTTGGGCACTGCCAGGGATCTGGGCACCCTGTGCCAGGGCCTGCCCACCCTGCCAGGGCACAATTCCTCATTCCCAATATCCCATCCAAACCCACTTTCTGCCAGTTCTAACACTTCCTCAGGGTGCTGAGGACAGGAGGGCTCCAGAAGCCTGGTTAGGAAGGAAATCACTCATGAGATGATTATTCTGGGATGACTGGAAGGATCAGTGCCCCCCAGAACTGGAACTCACCCCCCTGCATGTACAGACACCCAGGTTATGCAGCCATGGGGCTGCTGTGGGTGGGACAAAAGGGACAAATCCCAGCTCAGAGCCCTGGGAGGATGCAGAGTGAGCAGGGAGCCCAGCCAGCCCCACGGGCCAGGAAAAGCCATTGGTTCTCCTGAGCTGACCTGCTGCAAAGCCTCAGCTTCAAAGCACAGCAGCTCAAAGGAAGGAGCTGAGGCTTTGCCTCTTGTCAGACATCCCCACAGAGCAGCTGTGCTGCTGCCAGCTGAGAGCCTCTCCACAGCTGAGCGTGGAAAATTCCAGCCCTAGTGCAGCCCTGGGTTGCATTTTCTTGCTGACACAAAGCGAGGCTGAGAGTCAATTTATAGTCACAGACTGGAGGCAAGTCCTAATTTAAAAATTCCAGCTTCAAACCGCTTCCCACTAAATCACAGCCTGTGAGGATGCTCCCCCCCCCCTAAAACAGGAGGTTTGCCAGCTGCCTGTCCCAGGGAGCAGCCAGGCCAGTGGTTACAAGCACTGCTACTGCTGCAGACACACACATGGAGTGGAGCTGGCCCTGTGGAATCACAGAGCACAGCTGCAAACCTGCAGCCCTGACGGGAATCCAGGAGAGCAAACTCTGCCCAGGAACACCTGCTGCTGAGGGCAGCTCTGTGTTACTCACCAGATCTGGAGCTTGATCTTCTTTCCTTGTAGCTCAACAGTTTTAATCTTGAAGTCTATCCCTAAAATAAACAAGCACATAAATAAGTAATTAGTGTTTAGTTATTTAAAAAAAAAATCAATTCTACATGAGCTCTGAATAGCTGGGACAGAAGGGCAGATTTTTTTTCTTCTTCCACTGACTGCCAGGTAAACCAGGGATGTGCAGGGACACAGAAATGGGAAAGGAGCTGGGACAGAGCACAGGCAGGGCCTCAGGGACTGCTCTGGAACACCCTGAGCAGGAAGGAGCCACAGGGATCACCCATTGCTGGGGTCCAAAATGCAGGGAACTCTGAGAACTCTGAGAGCCAAAGCTCAGAATTAATCACAGGATTTGATCTGAGACCTTGGGAAAGGCTTCCAAACTTAAGTGCTGAAAGCAAGAGTGTGGATTTATAATTTAAAGCAGAGACACACAGTGTCTCAGACAGTTTAGATGTTTAGAGTTTAAGATATAACATAATAAAGTAGTTACAAAGGTAAACAAGTTTAGAATGCAGTACTGGAAGTTTGTGTGTCATAACATAATTAGCTAAGAAAGCTGACAATGCAGCACGAGTCCATAAGAAAAAATATTTAAGGATTGGGTCAAAAACAGAAGTGTCCTTATTAGCAGTGTTTTATTAGTCCATAGCTCCTTAAAAAGTCTTGTAACTAAGGGTCTTGAGAACTTCTGAACCCTGCTGTAACAATGGAAGCCAAACTCACCCTTCCTGTCTATGTGAAAAATAAGAACAATAAATAACATCATCTAAAAACTCAGAAGTCCTGTCTCTAACTTATTCAAAACTCCTTAAAAATCCCCATCCAGTCCAACTCCTGCCCAGGACATCCCAACAATCCCCCTGTACCTTAGAGTGTTGTCCTGGAGCTCTGGCATGACAAACCCAGCTCTGCATCCCTGAGCCTCCCCAGGGATGCAGAACAGTTCAAGCCACTCAAAGCTTGAACCAGCAAGGAAAGGAGAATTATCAGAGCTCAGTCTGATTGTCCAGACCCATCCCTGCCTCAGCCTTGGGCGTGGGACAGACAAAGCCAGGCTTGGCAGAAGTGCCACCAATGCTCTGAGAGCTCAGCCAAGCACAGATCATTGAAAAAGGTTTCTACTTTCAATACCAATACAGAAAGTTTCCAATGCCACATGCACAGAGCTGTTAAATCCCTCCAGGGATGGGCACCCCAAACCTCCCTGGGCAGCTGTGACAGGGCAGGACAGCCCTTTCCATGCAGAAATTCCTCCTAATGTCCACCCTGAGCCTGGCTTGGCCCAGCCTGAGGCCATTTCCCCTTGTCCTGTCCCTGTTCCCTGGCTGTCCCCTCCTGTCAGGGACTTGTGCAGAGCCACAGGGTCCCCCCTGAGCCTCCTTTTCTCCAGGCTGAGCCCCTTCCCAGCTCCCTCAGCCTCTCCTGGGGCTCCATTCCCTTCCCAGCTCCCTCAGCCTCTCCTGGGGCTCCATTCCCTTCCCAGCTCCCTCAGCCCCTCCTGGGGCTCCATTCCCTTCCCAGCTCCCTCAGCCCCTCCTGGGGCTCCATTCCCTTCCCAGCTCCCTCAGCCCCTCCAGGACTCTCCACCCAGAGCTGCCCCAGGTCCAACCTTCCCTTCCCAAATCTGCCCACAAGAATTACAGCAGAGCTTACACCAGAGCAGCAGGACACTCCAAACCATCCCCTCACACTGCTCTGACACTAATTAAATGCCACCACCATCCTGGCTTTCAAATCCAATCAGAGAACACCACTGATCATCCCTCATGCTTTCCAAAAACCTGCTTATATTTAGACTTTTTAAAAGGCAGCAGCTGCAGGCCCAAAGTTCCCTCCCAAATCTACAAGGTCACTTTATACCAAGCAAGATTAAACAGAATTTATGAAATGCAGCATTACATAAGAAGTTTGCATGGGAGCTCTGCCTTGAACTCCTTTCAGCCAACACCCAGCACACAGAATTTGCTGGGCTGAGAGCTGGACAATGCCCAGCCCTGAAGGACATCCCTGGAGGGGTCCCAGCAAGGCCTGGATGTGGCACTTGGTGCTCTGGGCACTGGGCACAGCTGGGATTTGATGATCCTGGAGGGTTTTTCTGACCTGAAGAATTCTGGGATTTATTCTGGCTGTGCATTAACCCCAGGATGGCAGCCTGGGAACTCCCACCCACCTCAGGTCAGGGCTCCTTTGTTCCCCAGCACTGCTGCATCCCTCACATCAGCTTACACTGGTGAATCAATGTAGGAACTGTCACACAAACGTGACTGGAAATACAAACCTGCTCAAGGATTGATTGCCAAGATACAAAACTGCCCCACATCCACCCAGCCCTGTGTTTCTGTCAGCATTTCAGGGAGGTGTTTGCTGCCACGTCGTGTCTCCAGCAACACAACCAAACAAATGAACACCAAACATGTCAATGAAATATTTCATATGGTGACAGTCACCTCTGGGCTGTGCCCAGATGCAGCAGAGTGTTTGAGAGCCACTTTTTATGTGTTAAGATAAAGTAAATTATTAACCCAGCCAAGGAAATTAACTCCTCTCTTCGCTGTGAGGGATTTAGCCAACTCCAGTATTTAGGGATAAAATAAATCTCTAATCCCATGTTACAGTCAGCTCCCATTCCAATATAATACCAGTTCAGCCCTCGGAGCAGCAAGGTTGTTATAAATAGCAATGAATTTCCCTGGAAACACTTCCAGAGGAGTTCCACCAGACCCCTGCATGGCTGCAGTGCCTGGCCAGCCAGGCTGTTGACAATAAACAGCAGAAACACAAAGGCTTCCCAGAAAACACATATGGGGAGGTTTCCAGGAAAATTCACTTCAGGAAAGAGCTGGAGAGGGCAACGGGCAGAGAAAACCTGAACAGACATCTCGTCATCACAGGGGGATAATGAAAGAGCTCATGAATTAAAGATGAGCATGAAATTACTCCCTCATTAAGTGTGGGTAAGATATTTATCACCTTCAGCAGGACAAGCTGGAATTCACAGGAAAACCTGGAAGAACACGGGCCAGGCTTAGGAAAACCTTATCAACTGCAGATGTTCCAACTAAGATATGGAAATGTTTGCTACCCTTCAGCACAGCACAGGTCCCAGGTCACTTCTGCATTTCCTGCCCATTTCCAGTCCTCGCCTGTTGCTTAGAGCAGCCTGGGGGTGCTGGTGGGTGAGAGCTGGACATGAGAACCCCAAATCTCCCAAGCCCTGGGCTGATCCTCCAGTGTGGGCAGCAGGAAAGGGAGGGATTCTGTCCATGTGCCCAGGGATTCCACCTGCCCTGGGCATTCCAACAGCACAAGGACCTGGAGCTGCTGGAGAGAGCCCAGAGGAGCCCCAGAGCCAGGCTGGGAGAGCTGGGGGTGCTCACCTGGATGGGAGAAGGATCCAGGGAGAGCTCAGAGCCCCTGGCAGGGCCTGAAGGGGCTCCAGGGGAGCTGCAGAGGGACTGGGGACAAGGATGGAGGGACAGGAGCCAGGGAATGGCTCCCACTGCCAGAGGGCAGGGCTGGATGGGAGATTGGGAATGAGGAATTGCTCCCAGGTCCTGGCACAGGGTGCCCAGAGCAGCTGGGGCTGCCCCTGGATCCCTGGCAGGTTGAACAAAGCTTAGAGCACCCTGAGGTAGTGGAAGGTGTCCTTGCCATGGCAAGGGTGGCACTGGATGGGCTCTGAGGTCCTTTTGAACCCAAACCAGTCTGGGACTCTGGGTTTCCATTCAGGTGTGACACACCTGCACTCAGCTTTAGAAAGCACAGAAGCATTGATGGAGTTTCTGGGCTCCTGCAAGCACTGCCCTCACACAAACACGGGGTCTGCTCTGCCAGCCATGGCAGCCAGGGCCCAGGAGCAGCTCCAGGGGCTGCCAGCTCACACTGGGCACTGAAGGCAGGCCCCTCCATGCCACAGCCACAGGGAATGCTGCCCACAGCCCCCCTGTAGCTGTGCAGGCTCAAACCCTCAATGTCCTGCTGGATACACAACCACTGGCTCAAGGGATTTGTGCTTCCAGCTCTCTCAGACATGAGATGTTAATGAGGAGCCAGGAGCTGCAGCAGCAGAGCAGCTTTAAGTCCATAATCACTTCCATATCACTTTCCACCTTCCCCAGCCCCTGCCAGATCCCCCCTCTGCCACTAAATCACAAAGTGACTGTTGTTGACAAGTGACAGACCCACGGCCACCGCTTGCAGAGGGAGGGAGGAAGGGAGAAAACATTATTTTCCAGTCCACTGCAGAGGTACAAATGATGAGCTGGCCCTTTCACACAGCCCGAATTTTGTTTGCATTCCTTCCAAACAAAGCCCCCATTGAGCACGGGGAGGACGCGGGGCGGGAGGAAGCAGAATGTAGGGCAGGAGGAGGGCACGGCTGCGAGCTGGAGCTTGACGGGCATCCCGAAGGGACATCCCACACTGCAGGGACATCCCACCTTGTAAGGACATCCCACTCTGCAGGGACATCCCACCCTGCAGGGACATCCCACCCTGCAGGGACATCCCATTCCATCCCACAGGGACATCCCACTCTGCAGGGACATCCCACCCTGCAGGGACATCCCACTCTGCAGGGACATCCCATTCCATCCTGCAGGGACATCTCACCCTGCAGGGACATCCCACTCTGTAGGGACATCCCACCCTGTAGAGACATCCCATTCCATCCCACAGGAACATCCCATCCTGCAGGGACATCCCACCCTGCTGGCACATCACATTCTATCCTACAGGGACATCCCACCCCACGGGGACATGCCATTATACCCCGCAGGGACATTCCACCCAACCCTGCAGGGACATCCCACCCTGAATGGACATCCCATTCCATCCCACAGGAACATCCCATCCTGCAGGGACATCCCACCCTGAATGGACATCCCATCCCATTCCATCCCACAGGGACATCCCACCCTACAGGCACATCCCATTAGATCCTACAGGGGCATCCCACCCTACAGGGCTATCCCACCTGGCAGACACATGCCACGCTGCAGGCACATCCCATTCCATCCTACAGGGACACCCCATCCTGCAGGGACATCCCACCCTGCTGGCACATCACATTCTATCCTACAGGGACATCCCATTCCATCCCACAGGAACATCCCACCCTGCAGGGACATCCCACCCTGAATGGACATCCCATTCCATCCCACAGGAACATCCCACCCTGCAGGGACATCCCATTAGATCCTACAGGGGCATCCCACCCTACAGGGCTATCCCACCTGGCAGACACATCCCACGCTGCAGGCACCTCCCATTCCATCCTACAGGGACACCCCATCCTGCAGGGCCATCCCACCCCACCCTACAGGCACACCCCACCCAGCCCAGCCCAGGCCAAGAGCAGAGCAGCACCGAGTGCATTTTGTCTGGAACTCATGAATAATTGCTGTGCACACGCTGCAGCAGCACCAGCCCTGCTGTGCTCAGCTCGGGAAGGAAAGCAAACGTGCAAAATTCACCCTCAGGTTCACCAGGGAAGGGAATGGAGCCCCAGGAGGGGCTGAGGGAGCTGGGAAGGGGCTCAGCCTGGAGAAAAGGAGGCTCAGGGGGGACCCTGTGGCTCTGCACAAGTCCCTGACAGGAGGGGACAGCCAGGGGACAGTGACAGGACAAGGGGAAATGGCCTCAGGCTGGGCCAGGGCAGGCTCAGGTTGGACATCTGGAGCAATTCCCACCTGGAAAGGGCTGTCCTGCCCTGGCACAGCTGCCCAGGGAGGGTGGCATCCCCATCCCTGGAGGGATCTAAAAGCCCTGTGGATGTGGCACTTGGGGACATGGGGCAGTGCTGGGGATGGTCTGAGATCCCTTTTCCAGCCTCACTGACTCTAATTTAAATCCTGTGTGCTCCAGCTGCCCAGCTTTGTGCCACGGGCTCTGAGAACAGCCAGGATTTGAAGGGTGACTCAAGGAACAGCTCTCAGCACCTGAGTTCCCTGAGCACACCCCCATCTCCTGAGGAGCAGCAGGAGGTGCCTGCATGGCCGTGCCCAGCTGAGCTCCTCCCTGTGCTGGGTCACCCTGAGGGAGGTGAAGCTCTCAGCCAGAGCCACAGCACCTTCTCCAAGAGCCCCAGCTGATGGGAAAACCATGCAATGGTTTGGGTTGGAACTTTAAAGCCCATCCAGTGCCACCCCCTGGCACAGGCAGGGGCATTTCCACTGTCCCAGGGTGCTCCAAGCCCCATCCAACCCGGCCTCGGGCACTGCCAGGGATGAGGATGGAGATTATTGTTGGATTTACCCAGTCTGCAAATCTGTCAGCTCTAAATGAAGTCACTGCACCACCAAAACAGAGTTCAGCTTTTGTTTGGGTTTTATGCTTTAGCAAGGTGAGGAGTCAAGGCTTTTCCTGCCAGCTGTGTAATTCTGTGTAATCCATGTGTTCCTCCACAGGTACCCACTGAGCTGGAATCCAGCAGTGCCCGTGTCCAGGCCTGGGGTTTGCTATTATCCCTCCAAAATAAACTCTCCTGTCTGAGCTTGTGCTTCCAAAACCTCTCACACCAAGTGAAATCCTTGTCCCAGCAAAGTCCCAGCACCCAATGCTGGGGATAACACCTGGAAAAATTAACACTGAGACCTTGCTGAAGGATGAAGGAGGCAGAAAACAGCTGCCAGAAAACCTCAGGAAAGCAGTGCTGGCACTAAAGGTGTAGGTTTGGGATGGTGCTACCCACACTGTGCAGCTCTGAATCCTCACAGCAGAAATGTTCTGAAAGACTTAAGCAGCAACTGAGATCATTAAGAGCTTAATTAAAAGCAGAACTCTCAGCTCTTGCCTGATGAGCTTGTGCTGGGCTTTCCTTGGAAAGAGAAAGTGGATTTGCTGCTGAAGCTTTCTTACGAAATAATTAATAATTATCTTAACTGATAACCAAGGTTAATGGCTGCTGCCCTGAGTAAATGACACTCTGAGGCACTAAAGGCTCTTTGCAAGAACTGAACTTCTTCTAAGAGTTTAGAGTTCTGCACTTATTTGGAAAGTTTGGTTCTGGGAGGGCTTGGAGGACATCAGGAGGAAATTCTTCCTGGAGAGGGTGGTCAGCCTTGGGAAGGGATGGAATCCCCATCCCCGGAGGTGTCCAGGGCATTCCTGGATGTGGCACTCAGTGCCCTGGGCATTGGGCACAGCTTGGACTCCAGGGTCTTGGGGGTCTTTTCCAATCCCAGAGACTCCATCTCTCTCAAGACTTGGGGGACCTCAGCATGAAATTGCTGAATTTAGAAAGACCAGACAAATCTTTCCACCCCCAAGTTAATTTGGTAATTTTAATTATTAATTATTGCTGCTGCTGTCAGTTCTCTTTATTGCATTTCTGTTATTTAAAAGAAGGCATCTGGGGCTGGTTCCTGGGCCCTGTGTAAGCTCTGAGCACACCTGGAGGATCCCAGCTCCACCCTGACTCCAGGTGTGGCACGGCCTGTGCTCCTGGGATTGCTGTGAGTCCTGAGGTCTGCTCCTGCACACTTTGTGAATGGGAGAGTTGTTCATTCAACACAGGGATTCCCAAGAAGTGAGGCAGCAAGGACAAGGTTTACACTTTCCTGTGCCCATTAAAGCCCTTCCTTGAGCTGGACAGGGCTAGGGAGGTGCTCCAGGCCAGGCTGGACAGGCCTGGAAGGAACCTGGGATAGTGGAAGGTGTCCTGCATGGCATGGAGCTGAGCTTTAAGGGCTGCTGGTTTTCAGCTTCCTTTTTCTATCTCTGTTGAGGTCAGGATTGAAGGCACTCCAGAGGATGGCTCACATTCACAGTCCAGTATTTATTATTTCTTACCTGTGTCACAGTCTCACAGCAGTGAGTTCTGTAACAAGGCACAAAATGGCCAACTGTCTCATGTACAAGGTCTTTTAAAGCTAAACTATCCAATTAAGAAATGACACCTAAATTATTTTCACTTTTAACCCAATAACTAATCAGTCAAATTCTGCAATGTGAACTTTTCTGTCCAATTACAAAATGCCACCCAAAGCCATGAAGAAGAAGGAAGAAGAAGGTAAAGAACAACCTGCCACCACCCTAAAACCTCAATTTGCTTCATATATATGACTATATTCTAAAACACCAAACTCTACAAAATTTCCACCCTGTGACATCACACATTTCTAACCAACTCCACACCCACAATCCCAGTGCTCTCAATCAATTCTGGAAACTTCTCCACGGCCTCAGGTCAAACGCAGTGCTGTCCTGGGGGTCAGAGTCTGTCAGCACAGAAAGTCTGAAATTCCCAGCACAGAAAGTCTGAAATTCCCAGCACAGAAAATCTGAAATTCTCAGCACAGAAAGTCTGAAATTCTCAGCAGAGAAAGTCTGAAATTCCCAGCACAGAAAGTCTGAAATTCCCAGCACAGAAAATCTGAAATTCTCAGCACAGAAAGTCTGAAATTCTCAGCAGAGAAAATCTGAAATTCCCAGCACAGAAAATCTGAAATTCCCAGCACAGAAAGTCTGAAATTCTCAGCACCCAGAACTTCCAAGCTATTCCTGGCCTCATCCTTTGACAAAGGCTTGAGGGAAAGCCTGAGATTTATCAGGGAGCCAAACTCAGGTGATGTGGGAGGGAGTGGGAAGCTTTAGGCTGGCTGGGACAAGCCTGGACACTCATGGCAATTCCTCCTGCAGTCAGGCTTTGCCACCTCTGGCAGCCAGCACAGCACCCACCTGTGGAGGGGAGGAACTGCCAGAATGGGGCTGCAAAGGGAGATAAAACCCCCACTGTCCTCCCCCAGTCCCAAAACTTCTCTGACAGGAGCAGCTCCAACCATCAGAGCTTTGGGAGCTCTTCTTTCTCAGGAGAAAGATTCAATGAAACAGTATTAAGAGTAACCAGGCAGTCCCAAAACTTCTCTGACAGGAGAATCATCAGAGTTTAGGGAGCTCTTCTTTCTCAGGAGAAAGTTCCAATGAAACAGCATTAGGGGTAACCAGGCAGTCCCAAAACTTCTCTAACAGGAGAATCATCAGAGTTTAGGGAGCTCTTCTTTCTCAGGAGAAAGTTCCAATAAAACAGCAAGAGGGGTAACCAGGCAGTCCCAAAACTTCTCTAACAGGAGAATCATCAGAGCTTTGGGAGCTCTTCTTTCTCAGGAGAAAGGTTCAATTAAACAGTATTAGGGGTAACCAGGCAGTCCCAAAACTTCTCTAACAGGAGCAGCTCCGACCATCAGAGCTTTGGGAGCTCTTCTTTCTCAGGAGAAAGGTTCAATTAAACAGCATTAGGGGTAACCAGGCAGTCCCAAAACTTCTCTAACAGGAGCAGCTCCGACCATCAGAGCTTTGGGAGCTCTTCTTTCTCAGGAGAAAGGTTCAATAAAACAGCAAGAGGGGTCACTAGGCAGTCCCAAAACTCACTCCCTGACAATGAGAGATGGCAATGAGGAAATCTGAAAGCTTGGGACCAGCTGGCTTCTTTTAAACAGTACCAGGAACATCCAGATTAAGGAATTGACACTTCAGGCCGTGGCTACCCTTCCTAACAAAACATTTATTCACCAGGAGTGAGGACTGCACTGCATTTGAACCCTTCCTTGTGCTCAGCCCTGGTCATGTGTAGCACAGTCAGGTACATGGGAAGGGCAGTGGGAACAGGGAAAGGCAGCTGGACCAGAACAAAAAACCAGGGATGGAACCAAAGCAAGAAGCCTGAGCATGCTCTGGGTCTGACAGGGGGTGCTCCTGGTTTAAACCCAGCAGGCAGCACCAATTCTGCTCATGCCTTTGCAGGAGGATGCCCCAAGTCCACAGCCCTGCACACACCCTGCTCTGGGAGCTCAAACACACTTAATCCCCTGAGTAAACACAGAGTAATAACTCAGTAAACCCAGCAGCTGCTCCTCCTCCTGCAGGGGAGAGCTCACCTGCTGCTGGGTGTGTGCACAGAATCCCAGCACACACATCCCTGCTGGGAGAGCAGCTACTCCTGCACGGATCCTTCCTACACTCACACGTGGCCAGGGATTCTTCAAGGAAACAGAAAAAATAGCATTCACTGAATCCCAGAATGGTTTGGGTGGAAGGGACATTAAAGCTCATCCTGTCCCTCTTTGTGCCATGGGCAGGGACATCTTCCACTGTCCCAGGTGGAAAAGTTTGCGTTCTATTTCCAGGCATCAAAAGCCCTGTCCAGACTGCCAGGGATCCAGGGGAAACCTGTGCTAGGGCCTTCCCAAGGGGAATACTGAGATTCCTTCCCAATGGGAACACTGGGATTCCTTCCCAATATCCCTGTCCTTTGCCCATGGGAGCCACTCCCTGTGTCCTGGCTCTGTCTGTCTGTCTGTCTAACCCAGCCGGCCACAGAGACCCCAGAGGAATCTCCCAGCCCAGAGCACCTGGATCAGAGAAGCCAAGAGCTCTGCTGGCCTGGGCCAAGCCCACACAAAGAGCTGCAAGTTATAAATAATGCAGGCCCCAGCACACACGGGCAGCAGAGCTCAGATCTATGCACATTCCCAGCCCTCCTCACCACAGGCTACTCCCACACTACTCAGAGCCAGGATAAAAGCTCTCCAAAGCACTCCAGCCCGTGGTACAAGTAAATCACGAGTAAATCATGGATCTATGTGTTAGCAAAGCAGAAATTCAGTGAATTTTCAGTGAATTCGGGTGTTTCACCTTCCCTGCAGGAAGTTTCTGCCAGTGCAGAGTGTGCAAAGCAGAGCTGCAGCAGGAACTCACTGGTCCTGCTCTGCAAGGTTTCAAGTCGTGACAGCTCAGCCCTGACAGAGCACCTGAAGCTGCATCTGAACAAAGTCAGCACATACCTCACATGAATAAAGTAACACACACCTCAGCTGGAACCTTGGGAAATGTGCTCTGAGCTCAGTGACAGAACAGAATCGTGGAAATGGAAACAATCACCAAGGCCAACCATCCCAGGGGTCTCAGAAAGCTCCACATGTGGGCAGGAGAAACTCCTCCCTGCAGGTGCAGCTCCTGTCTGGGAGCCTGGGTGGGATCAAGCTGGGCTTGGCAGCACCATGGGGGCAGAGTCAAGTGGTTTAATTGCTTTAATCCACCAGCCACAACTGATGGCATGATCAGTGTTAAGTTTTCCCAACATCCAGCCCCTGTGCCAACCCTCCCATCCTCAGTCCATCACCCAAAGGCCTCTCTCATCACCCACTCACCAATCCAGCCCTTGCACCCTTTGCTTTTCCCCCTGAATTATCACCTGGGCAAACATTCCCTGCTTTATCCTCCATCCATCCCCACCATGGATGATCCACACCAAACTGCTTTTCTGGGTAACATTCACAGCAGCAGCACAGAAACTCCCATGGGAAGAGCTGTATCCAACTGCTGGGGATCCACAGGAGCTGCAGCTTCCTGAAAATTGGTATTTTGTAGAGCAGGTACCAAGAAGAGGAATTATGACTAGATTTCACTCTGTAAAGGTAAGTTAAAAACTCTTATCCAGTGATATTTGCTAGCATGAGCATGTGTATCTTGAAAAAACTTTATTTAATCCCAGCATCTATTTTTAGGAACGCAGTAAATTCCCAAAATCCAAACAAAGCACTTCAGCTTTTAACACAAAATTTGCTAAGTTAGAGATCCTTAAACCCAAGTGTATTTCCTTTCCAAGAGGCTGCTCAAGCTCCACCAGCCCCTCTTAGTGACCCCCTGGCTCTGAACTGAACCCCCATTCCCAAATATTTTACAAAACTGCCCTTCCAGGCTGAGTTTCCCAGCCCCAGAGCAATCCAGAGGAATTCCAGAGCTGGTGATGTAAGGCAGGACACGGGACAGGGGCAGCAGCACCAGCAGCACCAGAGCCAGACCTTCTCCTCCCAATTAATCTATTCTTAACGAAGCAGATGACAGTCCTGTGAGACAGCAGCTCCTGGGCTGACCTACATTCCCCTCCTGATGCATGTGTGTGCCTCAGTCCCTGTCACACATCCCCAGCAGGGTACAGGGAGATCTGATTTATGCAAACCAGCCCTGAGCAGCCCACCAGGGACTGGCTGAATGTTCATCTGGGTGACAAATGCAGGACTCTGCTTCTATCCCCCCAAATCCCAGATTTAATCCCCCCCAGACAATAGGAGGCTGCTGTTATCCAGCCTGACCTGGTGTCTGGGAATGGCCACTTGCTGGCAATTCATCCACACCTCCACTGCTGGAGGAATTTGGGGATCTTCCTTCCCAAAGCCACCTCATACTGCCCTTACAGCACCCAGCAATTCAGAGCTGAACAGGGTTCACAACTCCAGGAGAGGAGGAGACCTTCCTAACTGGAAATTCCTTCCTGGAATGCTCCTGTTGCCATCAGAGCAGCAAAGGAGCTGTGGGCAGGTGAGATCTCTGCCATTGGCCCTTCCAGGGATGCACAGCAAATGTAGAGAACCAAAACTGTCTCACTGCAAGTCTCAATTTAAACCTTCTCCATGACTGGTTTTGAGATTTGTATTAAAAATCACAAATTAACACCTGAGGTAAGTCACTGCAAAAGGCTCCCAAGAATTCTTGTTGAAAATATTAAAAATATGAAGTGGCCAAGGAGACAGAGGTGGTGGGAGCTGTGTGTTCCTCACACAGCACCTCCATGGCACGGGGGACCCTTCACCTCTCCACTGCTCATCACCTAAATTAAAATATTTTAATATTTTAATATTAAAATTAAAATATTAATGCCAGGAACAATCTTCTTTGTTCCACCTTATTCCCTCCAACAGGGAGCAGTCCATTACCTTGCTATTACACACTGGATACTTGCACATGTAAATCCTTTTATCAGCTGACTTTTTTCTCCTTAAAAATACAGATTCTATCCACACATTTAGGTCTGGGAGGGCACAGGGCTGTGAGGAAGCAGAGAATCAACATCAGGGATTCCCCAGAGCTGCTGCTCCTCAAGCAGCACTGCTCGTGTTTGACAGATGGATTACAATGTGAGTGCTGCTCAGCCCACACCTGCAGTTAAAATCCAAAATAATCAGGAGCTGGGGAAGGCCCTGGTACCACACAGCAAACAGGGACCTGCCTGGGAGGGATTTCCAAATGTCTCTTTCTCATTTGTGATGACACACAAGGTCTTTCCAAGAGCTCCACATCAACCTCAGGCTCCAGGTTCCTCATTCCATCTGCTGCAGGTATTTAATACTGACACAAAGTGCCAGCCATGAATTTTGTACCAATCTTTGCAGATAAATTTCAATTTTTCTGTAAAGTGAAGGTGACAGCTCCTCCAAGGGAGGAACAAAGGTGTGTGAGCTTACAGCCATTAGTGAGAGGTGGCTGGAGGGAAAGGGGACTCAAGGGACTGAAGTCAAATCCCCAAGAGCCCAAACCAACCTATTTCTACCTTGAGAGGCACCACATCCTCCTCCAGCTCCACAGGAAGGGACAGCAGCACAAGGAGCCACACCTGAGAAACTCAGCTACCACAGAATCATCTGGGATGGAAAAACACTCCAGGATGGAGTCCTGTGCCCAATGCCACCTTGTCACCAGCCCAGGGCACTGAGTGCCACGTCCAGGCCTTCCCTGGACACTTCCAAACCCTGCCAATGCTAATTTGGGGCATTAACAAACACAGCCTGGGTGATTTCAGCTGGGGTGGAGGCTGAGGCAGCACCAAGGGACATCGTGGTTCTGATTCTCCCACCCTGGCAAAGCCACCAGGGCACCTGGGAGGGCTCTGGCTGTGCCAGGAACGCCCCAGGGAATGCTGAGCAGTGCCCACAGCAGCCAGGCCTGATGCTGAGCGGGTGATGAGAGAGCTTTGGGGAAGGAGAGGCCTTTGGGTGATGGGCTGAGGATGGGAGGGTTGGCACAGGGACTGGATATATGGAAAAGCTGTTTGCACTGATCATGCCATCAGTTGTGGCTGGTGGATTAAAGCCATTAAATCACCTAACTCTGCCCCCATGGTGCTGCCAAGCCCAGCTTGATCCCAACCAGGCTCCCAGGCAGGAGCTGCACCTGCAGGGAGGAGTTTGTCCCACCTGGGCAGGAGCAGAGCCCCAGCCAGTGGGCCAAGGCTTCGTGGCACAGTCTGAGCTGGTGCTTTGATCCCTGAGCCAGCACCCTCCATATCAGCACGTGGGCAAAGTTCAGGAGATAACTGGGGAGAGGAGCATTCCCATAAAATGGAGTATTTATCATAAAATGGAGCATTTTCCATAAAATGGAGCATTTCCCATAAAATGGAGCATTCCCATAAGATGGAGCATTGCCATGAAATGGAGAATTTCCACAGAATGGAGCGTTTCCTATAAGATGGAGCGTTTCCCCTAAGATGGAGCATTTCCATAATATGGAATATTTCCACAAAATTGAGCGTTTCCCATAAGATGGAGCATTTCCATAATATGGAATATTTCCACAAAATTGAGCATTTCCCATAAGATGGAGCATTTCCATAAAATGGAGCATTTCCCATAAGATGGAGTATTTCCCATAAGATGGAGCGTTTCCCATAAGATGGAGCATTTTCCATAAGATGGAACACTTCCCATAATATGGAATATTTCCATAAAATGGAGCATTTCCCATAAAATGGAGCATTTCTATAAAATGGAGCATTTCCATAAGATGGAGCATTTCCCTAAGATGGAACATTTCCATAAAATGGAACATTTCCGTAACATGGAGCATTTCCCATAAGATGGAGCATTTCCCATAAGATGGAGCATTTTCCATAAGATGGAACACTTCCCATAATATGGAACACTTCCCATAATATGGAATATTTCCATAAAATGGAGCATTTCCCACGAAATGGAGCATTTCCCATAAGATGGAGCATTTCCCATAAGATGGAGCATTTCCCATATGATGGAGCATTTCCATAAGATGGAATATTTCCCATAAGATGGGATATTTCCATAAAATGGAGCATTTCCATAAAATGGAGCATTTCCCATAAAACTGAGCATTTCCCATAAGATGGAGCAGTTCCCATAAGATGAAGCATTTCCATAACATGGAGCATTTCCATAACATGGAGCATTCCCATAAAATGGGCATTTCCCATAAAATGGAGCATTTCCATAATATGGATTATTTCCATAAAATGGAGCATTTCCCAACTGCTGTGACCTGGACATGAAGACACAGCCACTTTCCAAGGGCCCAGAATCCCACGTGTTTATCCCAGACAACAACAGAGAATTCCAGAGCTGCTGGGGCTGGAAGGGACCTCTGGAGACCCTCCAGTCCAACCAGGATCACCTGGAGCAGGTGGGTTTGAAACATCTCCAGAGAGGGAGACCCCATATCCTCCCAGGGCTCTGTCACCTCCATGGACAGAAGTTCTTCCCCACGAGGAGGAGCTCCTTGTGTTGAATTCATGGCCTTTGCTCCTTGTGCTGTCACTGGCACCATCTCTGGCACCCCTTGGAAATTTCTGTGTGCACCATCAGTGTGGGGCAGTGACTGCTTCACATTTCTGAAGCCAGAATATGGAACATCCTCATCCTCCCCAGCTGCCTTCAGCTCACAAACATCAGTGCAACTTTCCTCCAGGGAGGTCTGACTGACCCACACTCCCCTCCAGGGCAGGAGTTTCACAAGTCACATGAAAGCAGAGCTCAAATCTTTGTGTAAAAACAATCTCTGTGCAGAAAGGAGGCTCCAGGTTCCTGCTGACACCACCTACACTGTCACTGAGGTCCCCGAGACCACGGCTTCAACACAAGCAGTTATTTCTTCCAGAAAAAAGAAATTTGATCATTTTGTTATTGCAGCAGCTAAACCTTACACAAGGCTCCCACAAACAAAACAAAAGAAAATGAACAAAGGAACTATTTTAGTGATGTTTTATGCATACCAAGAGACAAGAGAGACAATAAGGTTTTTATTCATAAGGTACTAAGGGGGGGAAAAAAAGGAAATGAAGCTCTAGCAAGAAAAAGAACTTCCTTCAGAGCTGTTCCCATGCAGCAGCAAAGTCTGCTCAGTGTCAGTTAATTCCAGGTTTGAGGGCTGATTTAATTCCCTGCCATTACATCTTTCATTTTCCAATATACTCAATTAACTCTGGTCCAGGCCTTCAGCAGCCCCTATTTTTAGGGAGGGCATCACATGAAGCAGCTGCATCTCCTCATGAATCCCACTGTCAGGAGCCCATCAGGTCCCACACCCAGAATCACAGCGGGGCAAAGTCTGGACTCCAGACAGCCCAGTCTGCAATTGGAATTCTACTCTAAACCACCAAGGACATGAATTAAATATGTTCAAGTTCAATTACAGCCAATTAAATCAGTTTTCATGCATGTCTCACCCTACTTAAGCTATATTTGTTAGCTAGGAAATAAATACAGCACATGAATCTGCTTTCACATAGACTGCTATTTATGAAACCCAGAATTTGGCACTACTTGCTGCAATGGTAATTTTGCCCTCAACTTACATAAAAATAAAATTCAAGTTAACACTTATCCTGGCTAATTTATACTCAGCAGATGGACAAGACAGATAATGTGAATTCATTCAGAAAAGCTTTACCAAAGAGGAGGTGCTGTGCTGGGGAGGTCATTAAAGGATTCAATCCACTGCCAGGGAATCACTGAATCCCAGAAGGGTTTGGGTTGGGAAGGATCTTCCAGCTCAACTTGTTCCATGGGCAGGGACACTTTCCCCTGGACCAGGTTGCTCCAAAAGGAGCCATGTGACAATTCAGCGCTGGAAAACCTGTTTGTGTTCTTACCAACACAAAACAATCCCATTATTTCTGAGTGTCCCCAGCCAAGCTGCCCAGAGCAGAGAGCTCTGTCACTGCTGGCACCACATGTGACCTCACATCACTGCTGCTCACAAAGGGCTGGGGACAGGCCGGGAGCCAGCCCTTGCTGGGTGACATTTCCAGCAGGGAATGGCTGACTGGGGACACACCTGTTCCCTCCCCAGGCTCCTGCAGGATGCTCCAATAATCCAACAGGTGTCCATGAACAGCTGCCACATCGCTGGGGGTGCTCCCACATACTGATCAGCAACTCACACATCAAAAAAATTAATTTATTAACCCCTCAGCATCAATAAAAAATGTGGCAGTAGGTTCTGATCGTTGTTCACACCAAGTTCTAGCAGTCTGTAAGGCAATTCCTACACATCAGGGTCATGGGCAGTGTGACCATGAGAGATCCTCCAGCTCCTGGAGGAGGTCAGATATTGGAACACCACATGTTTCCACCCAAACCTTAAGTTCTCCAGCAAGTGAGATGAGTGGCAGAGCTCTCCAGTTCATCAGCAGGGAAAAACCTTGAAATAAAGGCCCATTGTTATGATATTGCCCTGAAGCATCACATTTATCAGGAAGTTTTATCACCCTTTTGAGCTGTTATTGATACTGCAACAGTCTAACTGAACTCACAGAAAAAGCCTGAGAAACAGGAAAAATGTGCCTTTGAAAATGTGGAAACAACTGGAAGAATGTCACACAACACACCCAGAATCAACATTTCTTAGTACCCAGAGCACTGGAATCTCCTGGGGCAGCACTGGAGGCTGTGAGACTGGTTTGGATTTTTCAGGTTGATGTATTCTGCAAGAAGGTTCACAGACCCCAGAATGGTTTGGGTGGGAAGGGACATCAAAGCTCATCCAGTGCCACCCCAGCCATGGCAGGGACATTGCCACTGTCCCAGGGTGTCCCAATGTCCAGCCTGGCCTTGGGCACTGCCAGGGATCCAGGGTGGCACCCTGTGCCAGGGCCTGCCCACCCTGCCAGGGAACAATTCCTCATTCCCAATATCCCATCCATCCCTGCCCTCTGGCAGTGGGAGCCATTCCCTAGGTCCTGTCCCTCCATCCTTGTCCCCAGTCCCTCCACAGCTCTCCTGGAGCCCCTTCAGGCCCTGGGGGTCCCCACTGGTGCTGGGGACAAAAGGAGGCTGGCATTGATGATAACAGGGAAAAGCTGTGCTGCAGGTGGTGTGTGACAGGGACAGAAGTGCAGAGAGCTGCTGCCACTGCTCTCCCTGGGGCACTGAGAGTCCCCAGATGGCCACAGCCCTGCTGTGGGGTGACAAGCACAGAGTCTGTGCTCCACAGGCTGCCTCAGCCTTGCTGCTGCTCCTGGGTGCCAGGGCAGGACCTGAGGAGGGGATCCCATTTCCCAGAGTGCCAGAGCTGCTCTGGACCCCACCAAAATCCCTGCAGCCAGGGGAGATTCCTGCTGGGTGAGGTCTCCTTATGATCCTCAGAGCATCTGGGAGCTTTGAAAGCTTCTGACCCTGCAGGTGGGCGAGACAGAGGTGGTGTGGGACGTTCTGCTCCGAGCAAGTGCCGGTGCTGTCACCAGCAGCTGCCAGAGGTGACACAAGGACTGTCATGCTGTGGTGTGGCACCCTGGGGCTGCTGCTCCAGCTGCTGGCAGAGCTCTGCTGCAGCCTCAGCTCTTTTCCTGTAAATCCTGGGGATGTTCTCTGACACAGCCCATGCTGGGCCGGAGCTTGGAACAACCTGGGAGGTGTCCCTGCCCATGGCAGGGGGTGGAGTAAGGAACATTAAATGTTCCTTCCAACCCAATCCATCCTGTCATGCCATGCCCCAAACCCAGGCAGCTCCATCTCCTGATCTCCTGTTCTCTGCTGGGTCAAGGGCTCAGGCACACTGGGACATATCCCTGAGGCTGGGGACACGTCCCTAACACTGGGGACACGTCCCTAAGGTTGGGGACACATCCTTGAGACTGGGGACACATCCCTGACACTGGGGACACATCCCTAAGGTTGGGGACACATCCCTGAGGTTGGGGACACATCCCCGAGGCTGGGGACACATCCCCGAGGCTGGGGACACATCCCCGAGGCTGGGGACACATCCCTAATACTAGGGACACATCCCCGAGGCTAGGGACACATCCCTGAGGCTGGAGACACATCCCTAACACTGGGGACACATCCCTGAGGCTGGGGACACAACCCTGAGGCTGGGGACACAACCCTGAGGCTGGGGACACATCCTCGAGGCTGGGGACACATCCCTGAGGCTGGGGACACGTCCCCGAGGCTGGGGACACATCCCTAACACTGGGGACACATCCCTAAGGTTGGGGACACATCCCTGACACTGGGGACACATCCCTGACGCTGGGGACACAACCCTGACGCTGGGGACACGTCCCTGACGCTGGGGACACGTCCCCGAGGTTGGGGACACAACCCTGACACTGGGGACACATCCCTGACGCTGGGGACACAACCCTGACACTGGGGACACAACCCTGACACTGGGGACACATCCCCGAGACTGGGGACACATCCCTGACACTGGGGACACATCCCTAACACTGGGGACACATCCCTGAGGTTGGGGACACATCCCCGAGGCTGGGGACACACCCCTGAGGTTGGGGACACATCCCTGACACTGGGGACACATCCCTAACACTGGGGACACAACCCTGACACTGGGGACACGTCCCTAAGGTTGGGGACACATCCCTGAGGCTGGGGACACAACCCTGACACTGGGGACACATCCCTAACACTGGGGACACATCCCTGAGGCTTGGGACACATCCCTGACACTGGGGACACATCCCTGACACTGGGGACACAACCCTAACACTGGGGACACGTCCCTGTGGCACATGGCCACCTCAGCTGGCCACCACTGCCAGCCTAACCCTGCTGCAGGTTTGTGAGCCCCTCTGAA
Source organism: Passerculus sandwichensis (assembly GCA_031885435.1). NCBI lineage: Eukaryota > Metazoa > Chordata > Aves > Passeriformes > Passerellidae > Passerculus > Passerculus sandwichensis. The sequence continues at coordinate 115,890,972 of CM063129.1, forward strand.
GAACACACAGCACTTCTGCTCCCTGAAACAGGAATGAGACACAGCAGCCTCCCAGAGAACTCACATTCCTGTCCAGGCTGTACTGGACAGACCCACAGGAAGCACAAATCCCAAAGACCCAGACAGGATTTACTTTTGCTTTTCCCAGATATTTGTGTAGCTAAAATAACTGACTGAGTAACTTTGTTGCTTACTGGGAAGATCAATAAGTTCCCTGGAGATGAGAGCCCTTCCCAGCACACCCAAGGAATCAGGAGTGTTCAGGGACTCCTTTAACCAGCACTCAGCTGTGCTGAGACTCCACACCCGAGCCCCCTCTCCAGTGACAGAGGCACACACACGTCCTGCCACGTGCACAGGGGTGGAGGTGACAGCTCAGCCTCCAAGGAGCTCCTAATCCCACCTGGAGAAGGGAGAGGAGAGGATGGATTAGACACAGCCTGCAGCAAGCCTGGGAAGGTGTGAAATCAATGCTGCTACCTGAGGAACTGGAAACTTCTAGGTACTATCAGCATTCCAGTGACCCGAGTTCAGGCATTTATTACAGATCTGCAGTAATGAAAGTGCAAAGTGCCCTCACTGCATGCCAGGTGTCACCTCCTGCCCTCAGGGGGACTTGGTGGGGAGGAAGAACAGGTACCATGGCCTGCTTGGAAGGGCAGGAGGTGACACCTGGCACATAAACAGGTCAGACACCAACAGGTGAGCTCCTACTTCCAGGTGCCCAAAGTCAGCACCGGAGCACCTGAAGGGAAACGTAAAATCACCTTTAGTGTAGAAGGTTACAATGGTGAGACCTGAAGGGAAATGTAAAATCACCTTTAGTGCACAACATTACAATGGTGAGACCTGAAGGGAAATGTAAAATCACCTTTAGTGCACAACATTACAATGGTGAGACCCACTTCACCTTTAGTGTAGAAGATTATAATGGTGAGACCTGAAGGGAAATGTAAAATCACCTTTAGTGTAGAGGATTACAATGGTGAGACCTGAAGGGAAATGTAAAATCACCTTTAGTACACAACATTTCAATGGTGAGACCCACTTCACCTTTAGTGTATTAGATTATAATGGTGAGACCTGAAGGGAAACCTAAAATCACCTTTAGTGTAGAAGATGACAATGCTGGTGAGACCTGAAGGGAAATGTAAAATCACCTTTAGAGTAGAAGATTGCAATGGTGAGACCTGAAGGGAAATGTAAAATCACCTTTAGTGCACAACATTACAATGGTGAGACCTGAAGGGAAATGTAAAATCACCTTTAGTGTAGAGGATTACAATGGTGAGCCATGACAAAGCCCAGCCTTCCAGAACCTTCCATAAATCCAGTGGCTGTACCATCCCCTGACCCAGGCCAGGTCAGCCACCCTCCTGGACAAGCTGAGATGGCACCTGAACCCACCAGAGCACCACCCACCCTTGGAACCAGGATTTAAGGGTTCTGAAGTTCACATCTGAGGCCAGGACAGCCTCCCCAAGCACGATGCTGATCCCAGCACCAAAGGAACTCCCAGCACACACAGCAGCAGCAGCATGATGCCACAGCAGAGCCATGGGTTTGGGAAGAGACATTTCCAGCACTCCTCCTGGTCCAACAACAGCTTCAGTGCATCCAAACATGAAAGCACAGCAGTTTGAGAAGCATCCTTGAGGAAAAAGCTGCACAGGTATGGATCCAGCTGTAGAAATCCCATACCTGTTGGCTCTCAAGAAAGCAGGTGTCTCTCTGGGAGCACTAAGTCAGATTTTGGAAATGCAAGACACAAAGGAGTGCTCCTCCAGGTTACAGAGAACAGTCACAATCCCAGTGGGAGAGAAAGCCTGGAGTTGTTTTAGCTACAGAACAGAACCAAAACATGCAGAGACTTTAGTTAAACCCACACAAGACTTGTAGTCAAACCCACACAGGGAGAGGAAAACCCACACAGCTGAGCTGCACCGAAACACCAGACACTCAACACAACCTGCAGGAGCAGCTCTGGTCTCCCCCCTGCTCTCCAGGGCCACACAGGGAATTCCCTCAGCACCAGGAATTTGCCAGGCTGGTTCTTCACAAAGCTTTTCTCAAACACCTTACCCCCTCACAAGAGTTACACAAAGCAAGGCTGAAATCCTTCTCTACTTTTTGCTCTTTTTGGTGGCACAACAGGATTGCTGGAGAATCTGTGCAGCCTGCTCTGCTCTGGGGTGCTGTGTGGGCATTCCTCAAGCCCAGGTGGGATGAATTTTGCTGAATTCCCTCAGCACCAGGAATTTGCCAAGCTGGTTCTTCATAAAGCTTTTCTCAAACACCTTACCCCCTCACAAGAGTTACACAAAGCAAGGCTGAAATCTCTACTTTTTGCTCTTTCTGGTGGCACAACCAGATTGCTGGAGAATCCGTGTATCCTGCTCTGCTCTGGGGTGCTGTGTGGGCATTCCTCAAGCCCAGGTGGGATGAATTTTGCTGAATTCCCTCAGCACCAGGAATTTGCCAAGCTGGTTTTCCACAAAGCATTTCTCAAACACCTTACCCCCCCACAAGAGTTACACAAAGCAAGGCTGAAATCCTTCTCTACTTTTTGCTCTTTCTGGTGGCACAACAGGGCTGCCACTGCTGGAGAATCCGTGTATCCTGCTCTGCTCTGGGGTGCTGTGTGGGCATTTCTCAAGCCCAGGTGGGATGAATTCTGCTGGCAGAGCAGCCCTGTCCCAGCCACCATCCCTCCTGAGGCTCCCCAGCTCACCAACAAGCAGGGACACGCTGGCTTTCTGTGCTCCAGGGAGGAGGAGCAGGGAGCAAGCTGTGGGTACCCAGGGTGGGGAGAGCCCACGCCCTGCTCTGGGGCTGCAGGGACACAGCAGGGCCTGCCAAGGCAAAACCCTTCCCTGGACCTCAGGCAGCAACATCTGCCTTCATTCTTCAAGTCAGGGTTGATTCTTCCTGTCCCCTGATGAGGTTTTCATCAATAGGCTCTCAATCAATGCCCTAATTAAATATCAGTATTGACTTGGGGAGTGGAAGAGATCAAGTGTTTTCTCAGGGTAAAGAGAATTGGTGAATCACAGGATGGTTTGGTGGGAAGGGAGCTTAAAGCTCATCCCATCTCACATCCTGCCATGTGCAGGAACTCCTTCCACCATCCCAGGGGGCTGCAAGTCCAGCCTGGCCTCAGACAGCTCCAGGGATGCAGGGGCAGCCACAGCTTTTCTGGGCAACTTGTGCCAGAGGGAAGAAAATCTTCTGCGAGAGCATAAAAGATTTTCTTTCAAAAGACATAAACCCAGGAGTCAAGAGGAAAACACTTCTCTGCACCTCCCAGTTGTGTTTATCACTCAACAAAGCACTAAAAACTAATCATTGGCTACTTAAAACAAAGGCTGTGTTCCTGCTTAGGCATTCATGAGCGAGTTTCTAGCAACACCAACAGACATTTTGTTTGGCCTCTGAAAATTCACAAGCAGCCCACAGATCACGAAGCCTGCGCTCCAAATCTGTGCACACATTACCCCAGAAAATATCAGTGACTTCCTAACTCCTCATCTCTGTCACTGCTGAAGTGACAGCTCAGTCCCCTCCTGGAAACAGCGATGGCTTAACTGGAGCAGCCAGCCTGGGCACTCTGCAGGGCTCCTGAACGTGCTCAGCACATCTGGGGAGCTGAGTTTCAGCTGCACATCACCAGTGTGTCAGAGCAAGGACAGAGGAGCAGCAGGGCTGCCAGAACAGGGCTGAGCCCAGGGAAGCAGCTCTGCAGTGCTCACCTCCTTCCCTGACCAGCTTTGCCCGAGGCACCGACAGCAACAGCAGCAGGAGAGGAGAGAGCCCAGTTTGGGCTTTGTTTCATACTGGGAGGAGGGAAGGGCAGGCACTGGAACTGCTGCCAACAGGTCTGTGGACGTGGAACTGCAACCAGAAAGTGAATTTTCATGGGGAGCCCCTCAGGCCCAGGGCAGTGCCCGTCCCCTGTGCTGGCACTGCTGGGGCACCTCCAGTGCTGGGGGCAGCTCTGGGCCCCTCCTGACAGGAGAGACCTGGAGGGGCTGGAGCTGGGAAGGGAACGGAGCTGGGAAGGGAATGGAGCCCCAGGAGAGGCTGAGGGAGCTGGGAAGGGGCTCAGCCTGGAGAAAAGGAGGCTCAGGGGGGACCTTGTGGCTCTGCACAAGTCCCTGACAGGAGGGGACAGCCAGGGAACAGGGACAGGACAAGGGGAAATGGCCTCAGGCTGGGCCAGGGCAGGCTCAGGGTGGACACCAGGAGGAATTTCTGCATGGAAAGGGTGCTCAGGCCTTGGCAGGGGCTGCCCAGGGAGGTTGGCAGTGCCCATCCCTGCAGGTGGCACCTGGATGTGGCACTGAGTGCCCTGGGCTGGTGACATGGTGGAGATTGGGCACAGGTTGGATGGACAGGCTGGGAAAGCTTTTCCAGCCTCAGGGATCCTGGAATTGTGAGTACAAGCACCACCTCCTCTGCTGTTTCCATGCCCCCTGCTGCCCTATCACAGCCCCAGCACAGATCTGGAGGGTAACATGAGGAGCCCCATCGGGGAACTGCTCCAGCTCAGCTGAAAAAACAGCCCCGCTACACAGAGAAGTTTGCAGCCAGCTCAGTTCCTCAGCTCCTCACCACAGCCATCCCCAGCCCCTCAGCAGCAGCTCTGTGAGGCGTGTGCAAAACTGCTGCTCATTATTCACTGCCCTACATGAGAAAAAAAATCCCCAACCACTCACACACAAAAGCCCCAAAAAGCCCTGCTAAAGGAAACCAAAACCAAACCGAGCTTTTTGTACAGCATCACACAACCCCAGCTCGCTCTGTCACCCTTCCCCTGGCTGTCCCAGCACACAGAGGAGAGGACAACCCCCCTCCAGGCCAAACAATGCCTGTCCAAGCTCCAGCAGCCCAGAGCCCAGGGGATTCCCAGGCTCCAGAGCACTGTATTCAATGCCCACCTACAGATTCACTTCCATTTTCTACTTTCATTCTGAAGCCACCATCTTTTCCCCTCCGAAATTCCCCTGGCAGCCACCTCCAAGTGGAAATGACTTTGGCCTCTCCTGCTGCCTGGTGGGTTCAGGTCACAGAAATGGCTGAGCAGGAGTTGGGATCGGGGGGGGCTTTGCTGGGCCAGGGTTTATTGGGAATTTTCCTTGTCCGATTCACCTGCTCCATGCCAGGCTGAGCCCACAGCCTGGGCACAACACGAACACAACTCACAGCTGGTAGGACACAAAAATGGGATATAATGATGGAATATGGAATGGTTTGGCTTCGAGGGACCTTGAGGCTGATCCCATTTCACCTCCTGCCATGGGCAGAGATCTTGCACCAAACCAGGATGCTCCAAGTGCTGTCCAACCTGGCCTGGAACAGCCACAACCACTGGGAACAGGCAAGCCAGCACTTCCCACTTAACCCCTGCTTTATTTGAATCCTGAAACTACTTGGTTTTCAAACTTCACTGCATCCCCTGCACAGCAACAGCATCTTCACCTCTCAAACCATCATTTGTTTCCCAAAATCTGGCAAGTTTTTCTCCATTCTCTACCTGGGGATCCCTCTTTCCTTCTGACATAAATATATCACAATCCTGAGTGAACAAATCCTCCCAGGATGCACAAACAAACTTGGATTTATTACCTGAGGACTATCGAGGTCAAATTTTTAAAAACTTCAGTGCTCCAATGTGCCAAGATGAAGCAATTTCAAAGCAAGTGGTTCTAACTCAAATTCAATCAAATAAAGGCAAAAGAAAGAATAAAAATAATTATTTCATCCAAATAGTTTTCCTATACTTTCACATTTAAAATACCAGTTTTGCACACTCTTAGCACAGCTTTGGTTGTGCTCAAAATAAAACAAACCTCAAAAATCACTGGTTTTTATCTCTGGATTTACAGACTTGCAGCCAAGTGAGTAAAGCTCAGGAATACAAAATACAGCTGCACCTCCAGGAGGGATAAAGATGCAGGGAGGTTTTACCTCCACCAGGAATATTGGGGAGGGATAAAGATGCAGGGAAGTTTTACCTCCACCAGGAATACTGGGCAGGGATAAAGATGCAGGGAGGTTTTACCCCCATCAGGAGCACTGGGCAGGGATAGAGATCCAGGGAAGTTTTACCTCCACCAGGAGCACTGGGATAGGAAATCTCCCAATGCTCACACACCCTTTGTTCTCCTGAGCTGTTACTAGAGATTTCATGGGAAAACATTTTTGTGACTCACCTTCATTTGCATTGGACTTAGTCAGACAACAGTGATTACACGCTTAGGCTCAGTTCTGGCATTTAAATCCTTCAGCAGCCATCCTGGCCAGAAGAAACTCCCTCCCTACCTGTTCCAGGTGCCAAAGGCTGGACCTCAAGGAGCTCCACAAAGTGTGCCCACCTCCTGTGGATCCTTTATGCACAGCTCCCTTCAAACCACCAACAACTGACACACTGAGTGCCAATAAAGATATAAAAAATAAGATCTCAGGGATATGCTGCCTGGAAGTTACTCATTTTTAACATTCAAAACAAAGACAATCTGCTGGGAGAGCACTAAAATGAGGAGGAGCAGCAGTGCCAGAGGGGCAGCTGCACCCACTCGTTGACCCTCATGCACCACAATTCTCAAAACCAAATACCATAAAAATGACATTTGCACTAGAAAACTGCTGTAGAACAGTAAAAACTTAAAATTATTTGTGATGGACTAAGCCTTCCAAGGTTTATTCCTTTTGTACCTGCAATGAGCAGGGCAGGGCTGAGGCTCAGGCCTGGCCTCCCCAGGGAGGTTACCATGACTCTGGGATTTCTTGCAGAAATGCCAGCTGGAATATTTATAGTGCCTGAGAAGGGGCAGTGAAATCACTCAGGCTGGCACCTCAGCACATCCAGGAGCTTAACTGCTGCTGCAGCAGGAAATGTTAGATTGAAGTGACTCAAAGTCAAAGTGAGACTGTGGCAAATCACAGGGGCACTAAGTTACCTCCCAGCAGCCACCATGGAGCAGGGTCCACGTGCAAAGATGGAATGTGAAGTGACAGAAGTCACTGACATGAAGCAGAAATGCTCTGTTAGGGTGTCTTCCCTTACATATGCAATCAGGTTTTAGAGAATTAAAACCTTTTTCTCATCCCTTCTCCTTAAAAAGAGGCCAGTTTCAACATTCCTTGAGATCCTTCTTTTCATTGCAAACTAAAGATGGAGCCTTCAGTGCTTGAAGGGAACCTACAGAAGAGCTCAGAAGGACTGGGGACAAGGGATGGAGGGTCAGGAGCCAGAGAATGGTCCCAGTGCCAGAGGGCAGGGCTGGGTGGGATATTGGGAATGAGGAATTGTTTCCTGGGAAGCTGGGGAAAGGCTGGGATGAATTCCCACAGCAGCTGTGGCTGCCCCTGGTTCCCTGGCAGTGCCCAAGGCCAGGCTGGGCATTGGAGCACCCTGGGACAGGGGGAGGTGTCTCTGCCATGGCAGGGGTGGCACTGGGGGGGCTCTGAGCTCCCTTCCCACCCAAACCATTCCAGGATTCCATGAAGCAGCCCCCAGCAAACAGCCCAGAACGTTTTTGGTGTGTCCCAGGCTGTTGGCAGAGCTGTAAGCAAAGCCAGGGCAGGGAGCAGAGCTGCTGGGGTTACTCAAACACAGGAGAGCCCCAGCCAAGGATCCAGCCACAGCCACCTCCCGTCACCCACTGTGTACACAGGGCTCTGCAAACCACATTTCCTTGTTGCTGCAGGTCACAGACTCCATGGGAGGCTTTCCCTGAAACTCTGCTCTCCCAGCTGCAGGGCTGGCATTTCCCCTCCATGGAAAGCCCTTTCCACGTTCCTGGATTGTCACTGCTGCTGCAGGGCCAACCTGGGCAGGTGTGAGAGCTGCTGAGAGCGGGGGGAAATTGAAATGCCATTTTCAGCCACACTGCTGCACTGTTTGGGATAACACAGAGAACTGAGTGGACCTGGATAACTCAGGGTTTGGGGTCTTCCTTCAGGGATGGGCTGTTTTTCCCAAGGTGCTAATGGAGGTCACCCTTACAACTGAGGACACTTCCCTCTAGATTTCCACATCAACTTACAGAAAACTATGGAAACAACACATTTAAGGCATCTTTGGGCAGTTAAACACCACGCAGAGAATCAGTCTGTACCCCAACACCTGCCAAATTCCACTGTGAAGACACAAACCTGTCAGAGGTACCATCTCCAGACATTCAGGTCAGAATTCAGGGAACAAAACTCCTCTGCCCTCCAGTTTAGGCACTCCACAAACAAACAGCCACTGGTGTGACTGGTGGGAAACACTTCCAAAATCTTCTACTTCTACCCAACTTGGTGATACTCCTCTTGAAGGCCCCAAAACTGCACAGTCAGACCAGCAACTAATACTAATTAGTAAAAGCACGAGTTGTTGGAGCAGGAGCCACTGTGCCTGCTGACTTTTTAACTATGACGTTGACTATTTTTAACTTTGAGAATTGAAATAAACCTTCCCAACGAGCTCCAAAGGCAAGGAATGTCATGTGATCCCAGCAAGGGTCTGCCAGGCAGTGCCAAAATACACCCTGGCCACAGCAGCAAACCCATCTGGCCTCCCAGAGCCATGGGAAGAGACATTAACTGTCACACAGTGCCCCAAAAAATTCACCAAAATGCCAAGCTGAGGCCCTGAGAGGCTTTAGGAAATAATTTTCTCTTAGCAGTCACAAAGGTTTTTCTTTTTTTCACTTTAAATTTCCCAAGCCTTGCTTAAGAGAGTGTTTTTATGTGCTATAGTCTGAGGTGCAATTTTTAGGTGATATTTCATCAGAGACAAGGAAGTGCACAGGGGTGAACTCACACCCAGCACCAAGATCTACACTAACACTCCACGTTCCCTCAGCTGCATGACCAGTGATTTAAGGGATTTACAGCAAAAACAGAAAGTCAGATCCAGTCCAAACCCCTCAAAATAATTTTTTTTTATCTAAATGCGGGTATCCAGTGCAGCACCAGTGGGTGATGCAAGAAAGCTGAGACAGGAATGACCCTTAATTTTCATTAGGGAATGAAAATTAAGGGTCATTAATTTCCAGAGCCAGCCACCAAGAAGGTGACAAGCTGCTGACCCGTTCATCTGCCAAAAAAAAGACGTTCAGGAGAAGCCCCGTGGTACACCTGGGATGGAAGGACTGGGTACCAGGCCCGTCCCACGGCACAGATGGCACGGAAAAGCCAAAGACACGTCCCTCGTTCATGATGTCACGGCGGCTCTACCTCGGCCAGGAGGTGCCGAGCGGGGAAGGACAGCTTTGTCGGGCGAGAAACCAGACCCCACCCACGAGCGCGGCGGTTCGTGAGGCACCTCCACAGCGGTGCAAACGCGGGCACGGCGAGCCCAGCGCCCCGCAGGCACCGGGATTAACGCTGATGGAAGGGGCCAGGTGGGCTCCGGAGGCTGCCACGGGGCGGGGGGGGGGGACGAGCTGGCAGCGCAGCCCCCGCGGGGGGGACGGCGAGGGTCGCCCAGGGTCACCCAGAGCCCAGGGAGGAAGCAAAGCCACCCTGCCCTGCCCTGCCCTGCGGCGGGGGCGAGGCGGCGTCGGGCGGCACCGGGGCGGCTCGGCCGGGGCTCGGCACGGGAATGGGGCTGGGGGGGACACAGGGGGTCCCTGAGGGGGTGCAGGAGTGCGGCAAGGGGGTGACACAGGCCGTCCCTAGGGGTGACAAAAACACGGGGCTGGGGGTCCCTGGGGAGTCCTGATGGGTGACACAGGGTGTCCCTGGGGGGGGTATACAGGAGTGCGGCAAGGGGGTGACACAGGCCATCCCTAGGGGTGACACAAACACGGGGCTGGGGGTCCCTGGGGGTCACAGGGGATTCCTGATGGGTGACACAGGCCGTCCCTAGGGGTGACACTGGGGGCTGGGGGTCCCTAGGGAGGGAGGGGGAGGTCACAGGGTATTCCTGATGGGTGACACAGGAGGTCCCTTGGGGGCTGGAGATAACACAGGCGACCCCTTGGGGGTGACACAATAGCGGGGCTGGGGTGAGCACCGGGGGTCCCCGGGGGTGACACAGGGCCGGAGCTGAGGGGGGTACGGCGGTGGGAACCGAGGGGTCCGCAGCCCCGCCACGGGCGGAAAAGCACTGACCAATGGTGGAGATGAAGGTGGTGTTGAAGGCATCGTCGGAGAAGCGGAAGAGGACGCAGGTCTTGCCGACCCCCGAGTCCCCGATCAGCAGCAGCTTGAAGAGCAGGTCGTAGGTTTTCTTCGCCATGGGGGAGGGCGCGGCGGCCGCCGCCGCCCCTCCTCGCCGCCTCCTTCACCGGGCCCGGCCGCTCCCGAGGGCGGCGGCGACGGCGGAGGACGAGGAGGAGGAAGAGGACGAGAGCGACGAGGAGGAGGAGGAGGAGGAGGAGGGGGCCCACAAAATGGCTTCCTGTGGCGGGGCGGCCTCGCGCGCTCCCCGCGCCCGCGGCTCCTCACGGGGAGGCGGCGGCGCCCGCCCTCATAACCCCGCGCTCCGCCCGGGCTCCGCTCGGCTCGATGGGCCCCGCTCGTCGCCGGCCCTTCCCGGTTCTCCCCCGGGGCTCGCGGCGGCTCCTGAGAGGCGCTGCCGAGGCTGCGCGCGCCGCCTCCCCCGCCTCACGCACCGCGCAGGCCCGGCGGGGGCGCGCGCGCGCGCGTACGCCGCTGTGACGTCACCGGGGCGGGGCGGCGGGTGCGGGTGACGTCACCGAGCGGCCCCCGGAGTTCGTTTGTTTTGTGCGTGGTTTTTTTCTGTTTTTTTTTTCTGCCCGGGATTCGCGGCCCGGGGAATGGATGAGCTCCGGGAACGAGGATCTCGTAGGGTTTAACGGGACCGGGTGCCGGTGCTGCTGCACTTGGGTCGGAACAAACCCTCGGATCCATCCAGACTGGGCATGAGCACAGGGAGAGCAGCTTTGGGGTGTTGGTGGGTGAGAGGCTGGACATGCCCTGGCCCTGAAACCCCTCGGATGCTGAGCAGAGCCTCCAGAGTGGGCATCAGGAAACGGGGACATTCTGCTACTCTACCCCTGTGCCCAGGTGAGAGCCCACCTGCCCCACCCCTGGGCATTCCAACAGTACAAGGACCTGGAGCTGCTGGACAGAGCCCAGAGGAGCCCCCAGAGCTGCTCCAGGGCTGGGAGAGCTGGGGGTGCTCACCTGGTGAGGAGAAGGATCCAGGGAGAGCTCAGAGCCCCTGGCAGGGCCTGAAGGGGCTCCAGGAGAGCTGCAGAGGGACTGGGGACAAGGATGGAGGGACAGGACACAGGGAATGGCTCCCAGTGCCAGAGGACAGGGCTGGAGGGGATTTTTGGAATCAATTCTCGGCCATTCCCGCGCTCTGCCCCGCTCAGGTGCGCTCCCGCAGAACCCCCGCGTGATGACGTCACCGGCGGTCGCGCGACCCTAGGGGCTTCGGCCCCGCCCTTGCGCCGGCGAAAGCCCCGCCCCTCGCTGCGCTCTCCGCGCTCCCATTGGCTGCGCTCGCCTCCTCCCCTAAGGGTCGGAGTGACGTCACTGCACGGGGCGGAGCGCGGGCGGGGCAGGAGGCGCCCCCTGGCGGCGCAGGCGTGAGGGGGCAGAGAGCCCTGAGGGGAAACCGGAGAGGGCCGGGATTGTGGAAAGGTTTGGGTGGGAAGGGACAGCAAAACCCATCTCATTCCACCCCCTGCCATGGCAGGGACACTATCCCAGCCTGCTCCCAGCCCCAGTGTCGATCCTGGCCTTGGGCACTGCCAGGGATCCAGGGGACAGCCCCAGCTGCTCTGCCCACCCTGTGCCAGGGCCTGCCCACCCTGCCAGGGAACAATTCCCAATTCCCAATCTCCCCTCCGTCCCTGCCCTCTGGCAGTGGGAGCCATTCTATGGCTCCTGTCCCTCCATCCTTGTCCCCAGTCCCTCTGCAGCTCTCCTGGAGCCCCTTCAGGCCCTGCCAGGGGCTCTGAGCTCCCCCTGGATCCTTCTCCTCTCCAGGTGAGCACCCCCAGCTCTGCCAGCCCTGGAGCAGCTCTGGGGGCTCCTCTGGGCTCTCTGCAGCAGCTCCAGGTCCTTGTACTGTTGGAATGCCCAGGGCTGGTGGAATCCCTGGGCACAGGGGCAGAATCCCCCTTTCCTTCTGCCCACACTGGGGGATCAGCCCAGGACTGGGGGATTTCCAGGTGCCAGCACACATGGCCAGGCCATGCCCAGCCTCTCATCCAGCAGCATTCCCTGGATGAGCTGGAGGGGATGGCTCAGGTGCTGACCCAGCACGAGGAGCCCAAGGGCCTCCTGCACCTCATGTATTTGCAACCTGGACATGGGGAATTCCCTCACAATTCCTGCTCTTCCCACAGAGGGGAGGAAAGCTTCTTGCAAGAGCCAGGCTGTGGAACCAGCACTGAAGGCACTGGAAACGCTGCAGATGCCCCATCACAGACCCAGCACTCCTCTCACATTGAATCCTGAGCTCTCCCATGGTATGATCCAGCATACTGCCAACTGCAATTTGCTGTCATAATTGAGTATCCAGCTGTCAGTAATTTCCCACTGTTTGCAGGATGAGTTAACTCATGTGGGGGCAGAGGGGCTGGAAGGCTGGAAAAGGCCCTGAGGGTGCTGTGCCAACAGCTGGACACATGCCCCGGTGTGCCAGAGGCCAGTGGCCCCTGGGCTGTGCCAGGCAGCTCTGGGGTGGCAGCAGGGCCAGGGCAGTGCCCGTCCCCTGTGCTGGCACTGCTGGGGCACCTCCAGTGCTGGGGGCAGCTCTGGGCCCCTCCTGCCAGGAGAGACCTGGAGGGGCTGGAGCGTGTCCAGAGAAGGGAACGGAGCTGGGAAGGGAATGGAGCCCCAGGAGAGGCTGAGGGAGCTGGGAAGGGAATGGAGCCCCAGGAGGGGCTGAGGGAGCTGGGAAGGGAATGGAGCCCCAGGAGAGGCTGAGGGAGCTGGGAAGGGAATGGAGCCCCAGGAGAGGCTGAGGGAGCTGGGAAGGGGCTCAGCCTGGAGAAAAGGAGGCTCAGGGGGGACCCTGTGGCTCTGCACAAGTCCCTGACAGGAGGGGACAGCCAGGAGGGAACAGGGACAGGACAAGGGGAAATGGCCTCAGGCTGGGCCAGGGCAGGCTCAGGGTGGACACCAGGAGGAATTTCTGCATGGAAAGGGTGCTCAGGCCTTGGCAGGGGCTGCCCAGGGAGGAGGAGGAGGTGTCCAGGGAAGGCCTGGATGTGGCACTGAGTGCCCTGGGCTGGGGACAGGGTGGGCATTGGGCACAGGCTGGACTGGATGCTCTGGGAGGGCTTTTCCAGCCTCAGGGATTCCCTGCAGGCCGTGTCCCTCCCAGGCCCAGCTGAGGCACGGGGCTGGGTGTATTTGCTGTTTTGGTTCCCACCCTGCTGGCTGTGCAGGCTGCTGCCCCCGCTGTCCCTGTCCCCTGTCCCTGTCCCCCGAGCCCCGGCAGCGGCTGAGCTGCAGCGCTGACACAGCACACACAGCACACACAGCACACACACACACGGGGTTATTTTTAGCTCTTTGCTCGAGCAGAGCACAAACACTTCCTCTGTGACCGAGCAGAGATGAGGGGAGAGCTCCAGTGCCCGTGGCACAGGCACTGCCACTGAGCCAGGCTGGCACCACGCTCCAGGGGGCTCCAGGCACTCGTGGGAGGTTTGTCAGCTCTGCAGGGTTGCAGCCCTGCTTGCAAGAACCTTCTGTCCTAGGCAGCTGGCTCGTGGACTGCAGTGCTCCAAGGAAGGTTATCTCTGGAGAGGAAGTGGTGCCACACAGAATCTCAGAACTCCTGAGGTTGGAAAAGCCCTCCCAGACCTTCCAGTCCAAGCTGTGCCCAATGCCCACCTTGTGCCCAGCCCAGAGCTCTGAGTGCCATGTCCTTGGACACCTTCAGGTATGGGCACTCCAAACCTCCCTGGGCAGCCCCTGAGCACCCTTTCCGTGCAGAAATTCCTCCTGAGAAATCCCACACATCCCTCTGGAAGCAAGACAAAATGTTTTCTGTCTGCTGTGTAAGGCTGGCCCTCGTGTCCAATTGTTAAATGTTACCCCACGAGAGAAGCAATCCCTCAGGAGATGCCTGGCCAAGGACAAAGACACCTTTGGTCTTGGTGGCTCAGTCAGGAGAGCATCCCTGCAGGACTGGGAGATGTGGAGATGTCCAGGCAGGGGTGGAACAGCTCCCACAGCTCTCCCCACACATCCTTCCCAGGATCTTCTGTGCTGATCCCCAGAGGACACTGATCTGTGACGAGGAGAAATTACCAAATTAGGGCTAATGAGGCGTAAGGGGAGAGCCAGCAGGGCCTGGCAGCCTCTTGCTGGGCTTTGCAGGGCCAGCTGAGCAGCAGGAGTTGCAGCAGCGCTGCTGGGGAGCTGTGAATCAGCGGGCAGTTGTGCAACAGGAGCAGAGCAGTGACACACTGGCCTGGCTGGTTCCTCACAGCCTCCCAGAGCAGGGCCCAGCCCGTGCTGCTGCGGGGATGGAAGGGGCCTTTGTCATCCCAGAGCCGCTGGGAACAATCTGCCCTGTGTTCTGCAGCTCCTCCCCCAGCCAAGGCAGGGCTGGGGGCTCTGCTGCTGGGCGTGGGCACAGGCCAGGCCATCTGGGGAGGTTCTGGGGGCACCATTCCATGAGGGATGAGCTCCCACGGGGCACAGACCCTCCCAGCCCCTGGACACCCCCAGGGAGTGTCTGGAACCCAAACTTGTGTAAGGACAGGAGCCCCAGGGGAGCTGTTAAACAGCCCCAGCTGCTCAGGGCAGAGCCTGAGGAGGAACAGAAAAGGTTGAATTTGCTCCACCCGCTGCCCTTCAACGTTGTCCTCTTAGCAGGGGTGTCCACAGTGTGTTCTGTGCTCCAAGCACCCCAGACACCGGAGCAGGAGCTCTGAACTCCTGACACCCCTCTGGCTTTTTGGTTTTTATCGATGTCATCATCAGGGCAGTAGAACTCAAGTAAATAGACAGAATCACAGAATCCTTCACAAAAGACTTTCAGGATCATTGAGGCCAAGCTGTACCCAATTCCCACCTTGTCCCCAGCCCAGGGCACTCAGTGCCACATCCAGGCCTTCCCTGGACATCTCCTCCTCCCTGGGCAGCCTTTTCCAAGGCCTGAGCACCCTTTCCATGCAGAAATTCCTCCTGGTGTCCACCCTGAGCCTGCCCTGGCCCAGCCCGAGGCCATTTCCCCTTGTCCTGTCCCTGTCCCCTGGCTGTCCCCTCCTGTCAGGGACTTGTGCAGAGCCACAAGGTCCCCCCTGAGCCTCCTTTTCTCCAGGCTGAGCCCCTTCCCAGCTCTGATGAATTTTTTGAGACACCCCAGGAAAGCCCAATGTAAGAAATAACCTTTGTCAGAATGTTGAATTCCCCAGCAGAGGAAATGACAGCACAGCAAGAGGGGTTCCCCATAGAAATTTTCTCTTTTGCAAATATGGTGCTGGGGGTCTCACCAGGCCTCCAGCCACCCTCCTGCCTCCAGCTGACCCCACAGCCACACTGAGTGGCTCCTGCCAAGGCTGTTTGGGCAGTGGCAGGACAGGTTGGTGTTTGGAGCAGCTCCTGGCACTGCTGCCAGCAGGGTCAGGCTCTCAGCACCTTGGATTTCACCTCCTTCCCTCACCCCTCTCCCTGGCAGGTTGACGTGAGGGCAACAAGAAAGGCAGCTCCATGTTCCTGAAGCAGGGACTTCCCCTGGTTTCTGTTCCTGCAGCCTGCTGGGAGGAGAAGGACTCAGTCAGCACTTCCAGGTGACAGGGAGGACACAGAGGACACACAGAGCCCTTTGGCAGCAGCTCTGTGGGCCAAGCACAGCTCTGATTTCTGCACAGTCACCTCAGCTTGGCCAGCTCGGGGCACTGAGCTGGGCTCTGCCAGCCCTCCTGGATCATCCGGGAGCTCCCTGCCCAGGGCACCTCAGCCATGCACCCCCAGGGGCTCCTTCCCAGCTCTAATGCCTGAGGACCTCCATCTTCCCATGCCTCTGCCCCTCCAGGACAGCCTTTCCCCTCCAGAGCTCCAGCCCTGGGGTCTGCAGCCATAGCAGCACCTGCTTGTGCTGGGCCCTGGTTCCCAGTGTGGGAAGAAGCCCAGCATTGGTGTCAGTGCTCTGCAGAGCCAGTCACAGCCTTGGTTCCTGCAGGAGGGAACCAGGAGTGAATCAGGAATGGAGTAAAGGACTGAGGAGTGGGGATGGATGGATGATGGGTGGATGGATGGATGGATGGATGATGGATGGATGGATGATGGATGGATGGATGGATGGATGGATGGATGGATGGATGGATGGATGGATGGATGATGGATGGATGGATGGATGGATGGATGGATGGATGGATGGATGGATGGATGATGGATGGATGATGGATGGATGGATGGATGATGGATGGGTGGATGGATGGATGGATGGATGGATGGAAGGATGGATGGATGGACGGGTGGATGGATGATGGATGGATGGATGGATGGATGATGGATGGATGGATGGATGGATGATGGATGGATGGATGGATGATGGATGGATGGATGGATGGATGGATGGATGGATGGATGATGGAGGGATGGATGGATGGATGATGGATGGATGATGGATGGGTGGATGGATGGATGGATGGATGGATGGACGATGGATGGATGGATGGATGGATGGATGGATGGATGGATGGATGGATGATGGATGGATGGATGATGGATGGATGGATGGATGGATGGATGGATGGATGGATGATGGATGGATGGATGATGGATGGATGGATGGATGGATGGATGATGGATGGATGGATGGGTGGATGATGGATGGATGGATGGATGGATGGATGGATGGATGGATGGATGGATGGATGGAGGATGGATGGATGATGGATGGATGGATGGATGGATGATGGATGGATGGATGATGGATGGATGGATGGATGGATGGATGGATGGATGGATGATGGATGGATGATGGATGGATGGATGATGGATGGATGGATGGATGGATGGATGATGGATGGATGGATGGATGGATGGATGATGGATGGATGATGGATGGATGGATGGATGATGGATGGGTGGATGGATGGATGGATGGATGGATGGATGGATGGACGGGTGGATGGATGATGGATGGATGGATGGATGGATGATGGATGGATGGATGGATGATGGATGGATGGATGGATGGATGGATGGATGGATGGATGATGGATGGATGGATGGATGGATGATGGAGGGATGGATGGATGGATGATGGATGGATGATGGATGGGTGGATGGATGGATGGATGGATGGACGATGGATGGATGGATGGATGGATGGATGGATGGATGGATGGATGATGGATGGATGGATGATGGATGGATGGATGGATGGATGGATGGATGGATGGATGGATGGATGGATGATGGATGATGGATGGATGGATGATGGATGGATGGATGATGGATGGATGGATGGATGGATGGATGGATGGATGGATGATGGATGGATGGATGGATGATGGATGGATGGATGATGGATGATGGATGGATGATGGATGGATGATGGATGGATGGATGGATGGATGGATGGATGGATGGATGGATGATGGATGGATGGATGGATGGATGGATGGATGGATGGAGGATGGATGGATGGATGATGGATGGATGGATGGATGGATGGATGATGGATGGATGGATGGGTGATGGATGGATGGATGGATGATGGATGGATGGATGATGGATGGATGGATGATGGATGGATGATGGATGGATGGATGGATGGATGGATGGATGGATGGATGGATGGATGGATGGATGATGGATGGATGGATCCCCACTGCTGCTGAATGGGGCTTTGACCTCCAGCAAGGGTAGCTCTGCTCTCCTCAGTACCCAGAGATGTACTTGGAGTCATAGGATATTGGTGTTGGAAAAGCCCTTGAGACCATCTGTGGTGGTGTTCACAGGGGTTTTAGGATGAGGGAAGAGATGAGGATCTGACTCCATGTTTCAGAAGGCTTGGTTTATTATTTTATTATATATCTTACATGAAAACTATACTAAAAGAATAGAAGAAAGGATTTCATCAGAAGGCTAGGTAAGAATAGAAAAAAATGGAATGATAACAAAAGTTTGTGGCTCAGACAGAACCTGGATCCATGGAGAACAGGGCCTGCCCCACACACTGGGATTTGCTGTGCTTGCTGGAAGGTTTGGAGGGATCTCAGGAGCGTGGGAATGCCCTGGTGCCTCAGCTGAGTGCTGCACAGCCACAGCTCTGCCTTTTTCAATTACATCTTGCCAGCAGATTATTAAATCCTTTAATCTGGGTGCAGCAAAGCTGAGCTGCTGCCTTACAGACATTGCTCACTCCACATCTGTTGGAAAGCACGGCCAAGATAAAAGCCTGGAGCCTCCCACACAACTGCCAGCCGTCCCTTTTCCTCTCTCAGCTCCCGTGCGAGGTGATGGCAGAGGTGGGCAGAGGGCACAGCCCGGGGCTGTGGCACCTTGGCGAGCAGCCGTGGAGTTCCCCAGGTCGCACAGGAGTGGGACACAGCTCAGGAAGCACAAACCAGGGGCACCAGGGCCTGAAGCCAGCAGGGCTGCAGCTCCTTCCAGCCCCAGAGTGACGTGGGACAAGGTGCTGCTAAACCACCCAGCCTGCATCCCAGTGGGATTTATCCACTGGGGCCACATCTTCTCCTGGGGGCAGCCCGAGGAGGGGCAGCACTTTGCATTCCCGTGTCCCCGTTGGTGAGGAGACACAGCCCATCCCTCCCGAGGCTGTTTACACACCCGGGGGTCATGTGGAATGCTCTGCATGGGGGGATGTTGGAGCTCTGTGCTCCGAGCTGGCTCCTGTTCCACTGCTGCTGTCTAATTATAGAGGAGTCAGCTGCTGGCAAACTGATCCATCCTAAATCCAGGCTTAGTGTGAGCTGTGCTGCCCCTCCTGCTCCCCTACTTTGGATATGGGGTGAATTTTGCACTGGGTCGATTTTCTTCCTGCCTTCCCTTGTGGCTGTGGGAGCTCCCCTGCCCCAGCCCTCCTGTGCTGTGCCCTTGCTCAGTTCACAGCCTGAGAAGCCACAAAACCCTCTGATCTCAGCCCAAAAGGGTGGCTGGAGCCTGAGGCCCTGCTGCTTCCCAAGCTCCCCCAGCAGCAATCTGGCACACGGAGATGGGGATGGCAGGAGCATGAGGAGGATGAGGAGTGCCACAAACAGCTGAGCTGAACCACAGCACTGCCACAGAGGAGGGAGATGGGAAATAAACCCACTGGATCGCTGGGAATGCTGGCAAGCTGGTTTGGAGGGAGAGCAGCCAAATGCCTGCTGGACCCTCAGCACCCCTTCCCCCCTGGAGAAGGCAAGAGAGTGAGAGGATGAAGGGTCATTGGTGTGGGAAAACGAGAGGATCCACCCTCTGAGCTGGGAACACCACACTGGACGTGTCCTTTTCCCACCAGGGAGGACAGGCTTTTCTGCAGGCCTGCTCCAGCCAACACCACTACCAGCTGGACAAACACCAAGAAAAATCCTAAGGAATGTCAACACAACACTGCCAACATGGCTGATGTCCCTGTTCCCAACTTGTGTGAACTTCCATCTGTCCCACAGAGGGAAATGTCCTCCCTAGGGACAGGGGTGCCTCCTGTGACCCTGCCAGGAGAGGCAGCACTGTGACCAGAGGATGTTCCTGAGCTCCAGCACAAGTTCCTGGTAACAGCGAAGGTGAGAAGGTTTTGGCAGCCACTGAGCGCTCCTGTTACAACCTTGGTTTAGACAAAGTGGAAATGCTCCAGGGCAATGAGCTGGGAATGGCAGCAGGAGCTGGGAATGAGGGACTGCACCTGGCCCCGAGTGGAGCTGCAGTGGGAGCAGCTCTGAGACACCTCAGAGCAGGGTTTGGGAGGGGGGAGCTGGTCCCCAGTCCCAAACCAGTTTCAGCCCAAGGGGAACAGGGCTGGGACATGTGGGACAGGTCCTGGTGTGTCCCTGGCAGCCTGTCCCCTTTATCATTCCCCTGGAGTGCCACGGGGATGGCAGTGCTGAAGGAGATGGGAGAGGGTCCCCTGGGTGGACCAGATCCCTCAGTCACCCACAAGAGCTGGGAATTGGGGTGGCCACAGTGTCCCACAGGTGACTGTGCTGTCCAGGGACACCCTTGGTGGCCCAGGTCTGGCACTCGTGTCTCAAAAATGGCCATGGTGTCCCAATGTTGGCTGTGGTGTCCCAGGGGTGGCTGCAGTACTCAAATCTGACCAGAGTTCCAGGGGCTGGACACTCTCAGGAGTATCTGGGTTGTCCTGGCAGCAGCCACAGTGCCCAGGGGACAGCTGGAGTGTCCCAGGGTGGCTGTAGGGTGTGGGAACTCCTGATGGGGAGGAACAGGAAAACCAAGGTCACAGGAACTGGGATCTACCACCATATCACCCCACACACACCATGTCCCCATAGACACCGTGTCCCCACACAAGCCATGTCCCCATACACACCATATCACCCCATGCACACCATGTCACCCCATATCACCCCATACACCCCATATCACCCCATACACACCATGTCACCTCATACACACCATGTCACCCCATATCACCCCATACACACCATGTCACCCCATACACACCATATCAATCCATACACATCCCTATCACCCCATACACACCATGTCACCCCGTACACACCATGTCACCCCATACACACCATGTCACCCCGTACACACCATGTCCCCATAGACACCATGTCCCCACACAAACCATGTCACCTCATGCACACCATGTCACCCCATGCACACTATATCACCCCATAAACTCCATGTCCCCATACACACCATGTCCCCATACACACCATATCATGCCATACACACCGTCACCCCATACACACCACATCACCCCATAGACACCATGTCCCCATACACACCATATCACCCCATACACACCATGTCACCCCATACACACCATGTCCCCATACACACCATATCATCCCATACACACCATGTCCCCACACACACCATGTCCCCATAGACACCATGTCCCCATACACACCGTATCACCCCATATACACCATATCACCCCATAAACACCATATCCCCCACAGACACCATACACACACCATACCCCTCCCATACACAGAGGGGGCTTAGGGGGCTCTTGTGGGGTGGTTGCCCCACAGAGTCCCTGCCCAGGCATCCCAGGGCTGGCCCAGGATGGCCTCAATGGGGGTTCACTGTCCCCTCAGCCCCAGAGCCCCAAGAACAGTCCCAAGGGTCATCCCTGAGGGCAGAGGCCACTGGCCACCACTAGCACGCTCTGGTCCTCTGCTGACACCTGTGGGCAAGGGACTGTCCTTATGTGTCACCCTGCCCTACCTGGCATCCTGCCCCACCTGGCACTGCGTCCCTGTGTGTCATTCTGCCCATACAGGTCACCTCACCCTCCCTGTGTCACTGTGTCCCTGCAGGTTACCCCACCTGACATGTCATGCTGTCCTTACCCATCACACTGTCCCTACATGTCCCCTCTGTCTCTTTGCCATGTCTCATGCCCTGCCTGTACACCCTCCTGTTCCTGTGTGCCACCCACCCGGCTGTCCCCACAGCCTGGTCCTGCAGGGGATTTGGGCACAGCCAGGGGAGCAGGGCTATGGTGCCTCTGAACTCATCCCTGGGGACACAGGGACAGTGCCACAGGCAGAGCCATGCAGCACCCGGGTCCCTGCCCATGGCTCAGGGCCTTGGTGGGGAGCCAGGATGTGGGGACACAGTGGGGACAGCACCACCAGGTCTGTGCTGTGCCATGGGGACTGTCCCCACCCGATGGCTGTGCCCCTGGCAGGGCCCAGCTGCAGCACCCTGGGCATGGAGCCTTCCCTGGGAAAGGGCAGGAGAGGAAAGGTGGCCCCAGCAGAGTCCCCTCCACAGCCCCCACTGTCCCCCCATGCCATTCTCTACCTCCTCCACCTTCCCATCGCTCTCTTTATCCATAACACCCTCCACCCTCTCCATTGTCCCTCCATCCTCCTCTATTGCCCCCTCCATTTGTCACCCTCTCCATCCATCCATCCATCCATCCATCCATCCATCCATCCATCATCCATCCATCCATCCATCATCCATCCATCCATCCATCCATCCATCCATCCATCCATCCATCCATTCACCCATCCATCCATCCATCCACCCATCCATCCATCCATCCATCCATCCATCCATCCATCCATCCATCCCCATCCATCCATCCATCCATCCATCCATCCACCCATCCATCCATCCATCATCCATCCATCCATCCATCCATCCATCCATCATCCATCCATCCATCCATCCATCCATCATCCACCCATCCATCCATCCATCCATCCATCCATCCATCCATCCATCATCCATCCATCCATCCATCCATCCATCCATCATCCATCCATCATCCATCCACCCATCCATCCACCCATCCATCCATCCATCCATCCATCCATCCATCCATCCATCCATCCATCCCCCTGCATCATCCCTGTCATCCTCCCTCCACCCCTCTCCATCCTTCCTTCCATCACTGCTGCATCCCCCTCCCACCCTTCCTCCTCTGAAGTTTCCATCCCCCTCCATCCCCCTCCATCCTCCTTCACCCTCCCCATCATCTCTCCATCCTCCACTTGCCCCCTCCATCCTGATTCCATCTCCATCCCTGCTGCCTCTCCCTCCCACCTTCCTCCCTCACACCCTCCTTTGTCCCCCAGTCCCCCTCCATGGCTGGGTCTGTGCCTTTGGGGAGGGGACTGTCCCTGCCTGGAAGCTCCTCCTGGAGCAGGAGGGCTCAGAGAGCGCCAGGCAGGCCTGTGTATGTCAGCAATACCCTAATTAATTAATTATGGGATAATCGCTGGTTCTGGGGAAGGAACGGGTGGCTGCTCAGACTTGATTAACCACAAGAATGTTTAATCTCCCCCTGCAGCCGCGTAAGGCACCGGGATTATTCCCACTGGGATGCACCAGCCATGCCTGGCTGCAAGGGGACACAGAGCCTGGGACAGCCCAGGGACCCCCAGACTCCACAGGGTGACCCTGCCCCAGCCCCACAGGGATGGAATGGGATGGGACTGGGCATTCCCTGCTTCTCTCTGTCCTGCACCCCAATCCCACATCCCTGATCCCCCATCATGCACCCTGCACCCTGCTTCCCACATCCCAGTCCTGCATCCTGCAGCCCACATCCTGCATTCCACAAAAACGTTCTCCTTCACAGACACAAATCCTGCATCCTGCATTCTGCAACCCACATCCTGTATCCCACATCCCCGACCTGCATTCTTCATCCTCAGTCCTTCATCTGGAATCCTTCATCCTGCATTCCACTCCTGCATTCCAATGCAGCATCCCAGCCCAGAATCTCAATCCTGCATTCCAGTGCTGCATCCCAGCACCGGACCCCAGCCCTGCATCCTTCATCCCACATCCCAGTCCTGCGTTCCAGTGCAGCATCCAGTCCTACATTCCAATCCTTTGTCCTACATCCCGATCCTGTATCCTTCATTCCATACCCCAGTCCTGCATCCTGCATGCCATCCCTGCATTTGTGATCCAATATCCCAATCCTGCATCCTAGTTCTGCATCCCAGCACTGCCTGACAGACCTGTATTCTTCATCCCACATCCCGGTCCTGCATTCCAGTGCAGCATCCCAGTCCTACATTCCAATCCTTTGTCCTACATTCCAATCCCGTACCCTTCATCCCACATCCCAGTCCTGCATCCTGCGCGCCAATCCTGCATTTGTGATCCCATCTCCCGATCCTGCATTCTGTATGCTGCATCCTAATCCTGCATCCCAGACCCTGCCCGGCAGACCCGTATCCTTCATCCTACATCCCAATCCCGCATTCCAACGCCGTATCCTTCTTCCCACATCCCAGTCCCGCATTCCAACGCCGCATCCCAATCCCACAAGCCGGTTGTGCATTCCAATGCAGCGTCCCAGTCCCGCATCCCTCATTCCCCACCCCAGTGCTGCCCCTGATCCCGCATCCCGCGCCCCGGGCTCGGCACAAAGGCCGCACTACAGCTCCCGGCGTGCCCGGGGGGGCCGGCGCCGCTCCCGCCCGCGCCTGCGGGTGCTCGGCCGCGGGAGCGCGCTCTGGGGGGCGCGGGCGCGGCCGCGGGAGCGCGCACCAATCGCGGCGCGGCCGCGCCCCGCCCCGGCCCGCCCCGGCCGCCCCATCCCCGCACCGGGCGGGGCGCAGCGGCCGCGCTGCCATGAGCGAGCGCCCGGCGGGGCCGCCCCGCCGCGCCCCGGCCGCCCGCGCCCCCCGCCCCGGCCGCGCCCGCTCCGCCCCGGCCCCGGCCCCGGCCCCGGCCTCGGCCCCGGGGATGCCGCGGGGGCGGCGCGGCTGAGCCCCCCAGCCCCGCTGCGCCGCCGGCCCCGCCCGCCGCCGCCATGGCCGGTAAGCCCCGCGGCGGCTGCGAGGCGCTCCGGGTGGTGGCCCGGTGCCGGCCCATGAGCCGGCGGGAGGAGGCGGCGGGATACGAGCGCGTCCTGGAGCTGGACGTGAAGCTGGGCCAGGTGAGCATCCGCAACCCCCGCGCCGCCCCCGGGGAGCTGCCCAAGACCTTCACCTTCGACGCCGTGTACGACGCCAGCTCCAAGCAGGCCGACCTCTACGATGAGACGGTGCGGCCGCTCATCGACTCGGTGCTGCAGGGCTTCAACGGCACCGTCTTCGCCTACGGGCAGACCGGCACCGGCAAGACCTACACCATGCAGGGCGCCTGGGCGGAGCCCGAGAAGCGCGGCATCATCCCCAGCGCCTTCGAGCACATCTTCACCCACATCTCCCGCTCGCAGAACCAGCAGTACCTGGTGAGGGCCTCGTACCTGGAGATCTACCAGGAGGAGATCAGGGACCTCCTCGCCAAGGACCAGAGCAAGAAGCTGGAGCTGAAGGAGAACCCCGAGACCGGGGTGTACATCAAGGACCTCTCCTCCTTCGTGACCAAGAACGTCAAGGAGATCGAGCACGTGATGAACCTGGGCAGCCAGACGCGCTCGGTGGGCAGCACCAACATGAACGAGCACAGCTCGCGCTCGCACGCCATCTTCCTCATCACCATCGAGTGCAGCGAGACGGGGCCGGACGGCGAGGAGCACATCCGCGTGGGCAAGCTCAACCTCGTGGACCTGGCCGGCAGCGAGCGCCAGAACAAGATGGGGGCCCAGGGAGAGCGCCCCAAGGAGGCCTCCAAGATCAACCTCTCCCTCTCGGCCCTGGGCAACGTCATCTCGGCGCTGGTGGACGGGCGGAGCACGCACATCCCCTACCGGGACTCCAAGCTCACCCGGCTGCTGCAGGACTCCCTCGGCGGCAACGCCAAGACAATCATGGTGGCCACCTTGGGCCCGGCCTCGCACAGCTACGACGAGAGCCTCTCCACCCTCAGGTTCGCCAACAGGGCCAAGAACATCAAGAACAAGCCGCGGGTGAACGAGGACCCCAAGGACACCTTGCTGCGGGAGTTCCAGGAGGAGATCGTGCGGCTGAAAGCCCAGCTGGAGAAACGCGGGATGCTGGGCAAGAAGAGGAGGAGGAGCAGCCGGAGGAAGAAAGCGGTGGATGGAGAGGGCACCGTGGACAATGAAGGGGAGGATGAGAATGAGGATGGCCTGGAGAAGACCATGGAGAATTACTTGAAGGAGCAGAAGGAGAGGCTGGAAGAGGAGAAAGCCGCTATCCAGGATGACCACAGCCTGGTGAGTGAGGAGAAGCAGAAGCTGCTCCAGGAGAAGGAGAAGATGATTGAGGACCTGCGGAAGGAGCAGGAGGCCACGGAGCTGCTGGCCATCAAGTACAAGGTTCGTGTTGCCGGGCACGGTGACAAACGGGGCCGGGGTGCCTGCTGTGCCCCCAGCCCCTGGTGTGGATGGGAATGGACCCCAAGCAGGGAGCCTGAGGCAGGTGCCCGCCCTCCCAAGTGAGGTGACCAGGCAGGGTCCCCAAGGGCAGCCCTGGGCTCTGGTGTGGGGCTGGGCTGGGGTGGCCCTCAGACCTGCGTGGGGATGCTGTGGGGACCTGCAGGGAGTGGCAGGGAAGGGCCACGGGGGAGAGGGTCACTGTGGCACGAGCGTGCTGTGCTCAGCTCTTGTCCCCTCCAGCACAACAAAGCAGCTGTGTGGGCAGGCAGTGAGGAGAGTGATGCTGCAGATTTGTCCCTGGTGGCCTCGGGAGCGAGCCCGGGGCTGGGCTGGGGACACGGGGCACCTGCCCCCAGGTCTGAACAGCCCCTGGCTCCCAGGGGGCTCTGTGGGGATGGGCAGGGCCTGGCAGCCCTGCAGGGACCCCCGTCCCCCTCCCCACCCCAAGGCAGAGCAGGGTGCATGGGGGCACCGCTGCTGGCTCAGGGGTGCTCAGGGGTTTGGTGCTGAGGGTGAGAGGGGCCACAGCAGCCCCAGCTGGGCCGGGGTCTGGGGCTGCACCTCCCTCCTGTCCCCACTGAGCTGGGGGGTCCTGACCTCTCCTCCCTGCCCATGGTGGCCGTGGGGCTGGCATCCCCAGTGGGGAGGGAGCCCCCTGACCCTTGGCATCACACTCAGCACGGCCCCGCTGGCACAGCCCCGCTGGCCCAGATGCAGGGACTGGGCTGGAGCCCAGGCAGGGAGGGACCCTCTGGCGTGGGACATGCCCAGGGTGCCAGGGCTGGGCAGGGGTCTGGACCCTCTCCCATGGCCAGGGTGGTGTTTATTGCAGCCCCAGGGACACATGGCCGTGCCCAGGGATGTGTGATTGTCCCCAGGGTGGTGTTTTGGCCATGCCTAGGGATACGTGATTGTGCCCAGGGTGGTGTTTCGGCCGTGCCCAGAGATGTGTGGTGGTTCCCAGGGATGTGTGGTTGTGCCCAGGGTGGTGTTTTGGCCATGCCCAGGGATGCATGATTGTGCCCAGGGATGTGTGGTGGTGCCCAGGGATGTGTGGTTGTGCCCAGGGATGTGTGATTGTGCCCAGGGTGGTGTTTTGGCCATGCCCAGGGATGCGTGATTGTGCCCAGGGATGTATTTGTGCCCAGAGATGTGTGATTGTGCCCAGGGATGTGTGGCCGTGCCCAGGGATGTGTGGCTGTGCCCAGAGATGTGTGATTGTGCCCAGGGTGGTGTTTTGGCCATGCCCAGGGATGTGTTTGTGCCCAGGGATGTGTGGTTGTGCCCAGGGATGTGTGATTGTGCCCAGGGTGGTGTTTTGGCTGTGCCCAGGGATGTGTGGTGGTGCCCAGAGATGTGTGATTGTGCCCAGGGTGGTGTTTTGGCCGTGCCCAGGGATATGTGATTGTGCCCAGGGATGTGTGGTTGTGCCCAGGGTGGTGTTTTGGCCGTGCCCAGGGATGTGTGATTGTGCCCAGAGATGTGTGATTGTGCCCAGGGATGTGTGGCTGTGCCCAGGGTGGTGTTTTGGCCGTGCCCAGGGATGTGTGGCTGTGCCCAGGGATGTGTGATTGTGCCCAGGGATGTGTGGCCGTGCCCAGGGATGTGTGATTGTGCCCAGGGTGGTGTTTTGGCCGTGCCCAGGGATGTGTGGCTGTGCCCAGGGATGTGTGCCCGTGCCTGGATGCCTGCACAGAGAGCGTGGGATCGCACTGGGACGTGCCCCTGGGGCAGAGCCGTGGGCTGCTGGCTGGCACGGCGGGTATCCCGTGACCAGTGTCCCGTGCCAAGGGTCCTGGCACAGCAGGATGCCTGGCACGGGCACAGGGGTCTCTGCAGCCATCCCCTGTCGCAGTGGGGTGCAGGCTGTGGGGTGCAGGCTGGCTGGGCTGGCAGCTGTCCTGCCCAGTGTCCCCGCGTGGCTCAGCAGGGCTGGCTCAGGGCCACCGTGTGTCCTGGAACTGCTGAGTAACCAGGCAGGGCTGGAGGAGAGGTGACACCGTGTCCCTTTTGGTGGCCTCTGGGGCTGCTCTGGCCATGGGGGTACAGCACAGTGACAGCAGAGAGGTGTCACCTCAGTGAGCACCGAGGGGCACAGCCTCCTGTGGCACTCACCCCAATGGGCGCTGCAGGGACACTGGGTGGCCCCAGGGTGCTCCTGGGCAGCTTTGCCACACCGTGGGGCTGGGCAAGGAGCCCCTGGCTCTGTGATGACCGTGGCAGAGACAGCTGAGGTGACAGGGGGACACGGGGTGCCCCCCACACCCACGGGTGACACGCTGCACCCTGTGTTATTGTCACACTCGTGGGTGTGGGCTCTGCCTCTGCCACCCAGCTGGGACATGTGGGACATGGAGCTCGGAGGGATGGGGTCAGCCTGCCCCAGCGGATGTGATTGTGGGGGCCCAGATGTGCATTGGGCACCCAGATATGCTCCTGGGTGCCCTTTTGTGCTCCTGGGTGCCATTATGTACTCCTGGGTGCCCAGATGTGCTCCTGGGTGCCCTTTTGTGCTCCTGGGTGCCCAGATGTGCTCCTAGGTGCCCTTATGTGCTCCTGGGTGCCCAGATGTGATTCTGGGTGCCCAGATATGCTCTGGCTGCCCCTATGTGCTCCTGGGTGCCCACATGTGCTCTGGGTGCCCAGCTGTGTGCCCAGGCAGAGGGGCTGTGCCACAGAGGAGCTGCCTACGGGCTGTGGGTGTTGCCAAGGGCTGTGCCAGGGGCTGAGGCCGAGGTCAGCGGGAGGGAAAGTGCTGGGAAGTTCTCTGGGCGCCGGAAATGAGTTCCTGGGAGAGGCTTAGTGCCAAAGGAGATTGGGAGCCTCTTCCTCAGGGGGAATAAATGCCCTGGCAGGGAGGAGGAAACAGTGGCACTGAGAAACCTCTTAATCTGCCAGGGGTGGTGTCAGCCCTGTGGGCGGGGGGCTGGCTGGGGACCCACGGCTTTGGGGGTGTCCCCTGGGTTCCCCCAGAACCCACAATGCACCCCCTGGAGCTGGAAGGGGAAAAATGGGGGGAAAACCACGGAAACAGAGCCTTGCCCCAGTCAGGTTGGCCTCTGGTTTGCCAGAGCCCTCACTCTGGGCACAGCACCCCCATGGAGACCCCTGCCCAGGGACATGTGACAGCAGCACTGTGACCACTGTGTGACCCCCAGAGCTGGCACCACCCTTGGGGTGGCCTGGTGGCCCTCAGGGCTGTGGCTATGGCAGTGGGGAGGGGGCCAGGCCCTGTGAGGACCAGGGCCCTGGCTCTGGGGGGACAGAGGGACACAAGGGCAGGTGCCCCGGGGTGAGGGTGGCCACGTGCTGGTGGCAGAGGGGACATTGCAGAGACGGTGGCTGAGCTGTCTCCGTGGCTGGGACAGTGATTTTTGAAGCTGTGTGAGGTGTCCTGGGGACATCTGGGTCTGTCCCTGCTGACACCCCTGAGGTGCAGCCGTGAGGGGCACAGGGTGTCCCTCCATTGGTCCCTCATGGACACCCTGACGCGGGAGCCGGGCTGTAGGGCACGGATACACACACATGGTGTGCACACAGACACACAAATGCACACACAGGGTGCACATGGACACACGCAGAGACATTGTGCACACACACAGTCTGCACACAGACACACACACATACAAACAGT
Source organism: Passerculus sandwichensis (assembly GCA_031885435.1). Taxonomy (NCBI): domain Eukaryota; kingdom Metazoa; phylum Chordata; class Aves; order Passeriformes; family Passerellidae; genus Passerculus; species Passerculus sandwichensis. Next base: position 115,920,449 of record CM063129.1, read on the forward strand.
GTGCATATGGACACACACAGAGACATTGTGCACACACACAGTCTGCACACACACAGTGTGCACACACATAGACACACACACATGCACACAGTGTGCATATGGACACACACAGAGTGTGCACATAGACAGTGTGCACACACAGAGACACACACACACATACACACAGTGTGCACATGGACACACACAGTGTGCACACACAGAGACACACGGTGTGCACACACACAGTCTGCACACACACAGACACACACACATACAGTGTGCACACACACACTGTGTGAACATAGACACACAGAGTGTGCACACACACAGTGTGTACACAGACACACCGAGTGTGAACGCACAGGTACACACACATACACACCCTGTGTGCACAAACAGTGTGAACATACACACACACACACACAGTGTGCACATATATACACACAGAGTGTGCACATAAACACAAGTACACAGTGTGCTCACACACACGCACACACAGACACAGTGTGGACATACACAGACACACAGTGTGCACATAGACACAAGTACACACACCGCATGCACACAGACACACACAGTGTGCACATACACATGGTTGCCCACACACATGGTGCACACACAGAGACATTGCACACATACACAGTGTGCCCATAGACACAAATACACAGAGTGCACACACACAGACACACACATGGTGTACACACACACAGTGTGCACATACGCACAGACACACACAGAGTGCACACACACAGATAGTGGGCACATACACACACAGTGTGCACATACACAGAGTGCACACACACAAATACACACACACACAGTGCACACATACACACACGGTGTGCAGATACACAGTGTGCACACACACACACAGTGTGCACACACATACATGGTGTGCACATACATACAGAGTGTGCATGTACACATACACACAGCGTGCATACACACAAATACACACACATGGTGCACACACACACCGTGTGCACATACACACACACGGAGTGTGTGCACATACACATAGACTCAGTGCACACACACAAATGCACACACACGGTGTGCACGTGCACACAGTGCACACACACACGCACACACACAGTGTGCACGTACACACACACACACACAAACATGGTGTGCACAGACACCCGGTGCTCCCACACGTACCCGTGTGTGTGAACGTGTTCAGCCTGGCACAGGATGGGCTCCCTGTGTGTGTGTGTGTAATTTGCATTTCTGTTTGCACAGCCCCTGGGTGTGTATTTCAGTGTTTGTTAACTTCTGTGTGCACAGCCCCTGGGTGTGTTTATGTGTGTGTTTGTGTGTGTGTGCATTTATGTGCGCACAGCCCCTGCATGTATGTTTATGTATGTTTGTATGTGTTTATTTGTGATTTTGTGTGTGTTTATGTGTGTGCACAGCCCCATTTCTGTGTGCACAGCCCCATTTTGGTGTGTATTTGTATGTATTTGTGTATGTTTATGTGTGTGTTTGTGCATTTCTGTGTGCCAACCCGGTGGGGTGGGGTCCAGCCCACAGCTGCTGCCCATCCCATCCCATCCCATCCCATCCCATCCCATCCCATCCCATCCCATCCCATCCCATCCCATCCCATCCCATCCCATCCCATCCCATCCCATCCCATCCTATCCCATCCCATCCCTGCCCATCCCTGCAGTGCCAGCTGTGCCAGGGCAGCCCTTTCCAGGTGGGAATTGTTCCCATGTCCAATCCAATCCTGCCCAGCCTCCTCCCCATCAGCAGGGATCCGAGCAGAGGGGCCCTGGATGCTCCCACATCCCTGAGAGCAGGGCTGGGGACAGGGATCAGGGGATAGGGATCAGGGATCAGAGATCATGGATCAGGGATGGGAGCAGGGATGGGGACAGGGAGCAGGGATGGGACAGGGATCAGGGATGGGGACAGGGATCAGGGATCACAGATCATGGATCAGGGCTGGAGACAGGGATCAGGGATGGGACAGGGATCAGGGGATAGGGATCAGGGATCATGGATGGGGACAGGGATCAGGGATAGGCTCAGGGATCAGGGGATAGGGATCAGGGATCAGAGATCATGGATCAGGGCTGGAGACAGGGATCAAGGATGGGAGCAGGGATGAGAACAGGGATCAGGGATGGGGGTGACCATTAGGGATTAGGGATGGGCATGGGGACAGGGATCAGAGATCAGGGATGGGGACAGGGATCAGGGATGGGGACACAGATCAGGGATGGGGACAGGGATCAGGGATGGGGGTGACCACCAGGGATCAGGGATGGGGAAAAGGATCAGGGATGGGAGCAGGGATGAGAACAGGGATCAGGGCTGGGGACAGGGATCAGGGCTGGGGACAGGGATCAGGGCTGGGGACAGGGATCAGGGATGGGGGTCACCATCAGGGATCAGGGCTGGGGACAGGGATCAGGGCTGGGGGTCACACCCAGTGAGGGTGGCACGGGGCAAAGCCCCCGGGCAGGGGTGGGGATGGCAGCCCTGACCCCCTGCCCTGTCCCTGTCCCCTGCAGGCCATGGAGAGCAAGCTGCTGATCGGGGGCAGGACCATCGTGGACCACACCAACGAGCAGCAGAAGATGCTGGAGCTGAGGCGGCAGGAGATCGCTGAGCAGGTACCAGGGGGGTGACAGGGATGTCCTGGGGTGTCCTGGGCTGTCCTGGTATGTCCTGGTGTGTCCTGGGGCTGTCCAGAGCTGTCCAGAGCTGTCCTGGTCTGTCCTGGGCTGTCCTGGGCTGTCCAGAGCTGTCCTGGGCCTGTCCTGGGGCTGTCCAGAGCTGTCCAGGGCTGTCCTGGTGTGTCCTCCCCATCCCCATCCCCATCCCCGTCCCAGCCGCGTCCCTGCCCCGCAGAAACGCCGGGAGCGGGAGATGCAGCAGGAGATGCTGCTGAGGGACGAGGAGACCATGGAGCTGCGCGAGACCTACACGTCCCTGCAGCAGGAGGTGGAGATCAAAACCAAGAAGCTGAAGAAGGTGAGAGCATGGCAGGTGGGGACAGGGAGCTCCCTGGGGACACGGGGCTGAGGTGCTGTGTCCCCTCCCAGCTCTATGCCAAGCTGCAGGCCGTCAAGGCCGAGATCCAGGACCAGCACGACGAGTACATCCGCGTGCGCCAGGACCTGGAGGAGGCCCAGAACGAGCAGACCCGGGAGCTGAAGCTCAAGTAGGTGTTGGGGTGCTGGTCAGGGCCTCGGGGGGGGCTCCTGGAGCTGGTGGTCGTGGAGAAATGGGTGTGCAGAGCAGGTTTGGGGAGCTCAGAGCAGGTTTGGGTTGCTCAGAGCAGAGATGGGGTGCTCAGAGCAGGATTTGGGGGCTCAGAGCAGGATTGGGATGCTCAGAGCAGGGTTGGGGGACTCAGAGCAGAGATGGGGAGCTCAGAGCAGGTTTGGGGGGCTCAGAGCAGGGCTGGGGTGCTCAGAGCAGGGTTGGGGTGCTCAGAGCAGAGATGGGGGGCTCAGAGCAGGATTTGGGGGGCTCAGAGCAGGGTTGGGGGCTCAGAGCAGAGATGGGGGGATCAGAGGAGGGTTTGGGGGAATCAGAGCAGGCTTTGGGGGCTCAGAGCGGAGATGGGGAGCTCAGAGCAGGGCCGAGGGGCTCACAGCAGAGATGGGGGGCTCAGAGCAGGTTTGGCTTGCTCAGAGCAGAGATGGGGGGCTCAGAGCAAGATTTTGGTGCTCAGAGCAGGATTTGGGGGCTCAGAGCAGGGCTGGGGGGCTCAGAGCAAGGTTGGGGTGCTCAGAACAGGGTTGGGGGGTCAGAGCAGGACTCAGGAGCTCAGAGCAGGGATGGTGTGTTAGAGCAGGATTTGGGGTGCTCAAAGTAGGGCTCGGGGGCTCAGAGCAGGGCTGAGGGGGGCTCAGAGCAGAGTTGGGGTGTTAGAGCAGGGTTGGGGGGCTCAGAGCAGGGCTGGAGGGCTCAAAGCAGGGTTTGGGGGGCTCAGAGGAGGGTTTGGGGGAATCAGAGCAGGTTTGGGGTGCTCAGAGCAGGGTTGGGGTGTTAGAACAGGTTTGGGGTGCTCAGAGCAGGACTCAGAAGCTCAGAGCAGGGTTGGGGGGCTCAGAGCAGGGCTGGGGTGTTAGAACAAGGCTCAGGAGCTCAGAGCAGGGTTGGGGTGCTCAGAGCAGGATTGGGTGGCTCAGAGCAGGTTTGGGGAGCTCAGAGCAGGGTTGGGGGGCTCAGAGGAGGGTTGGGGTGCTCAGGGCAGGGCTGGGGAGCTCAGAGGCTCAGAGTGGGTGCAGAACTGGAGGGATTGACCTCACCCAGAGACAGGGACAGCTGAGCCCTGCCCAGGCGTCAGAGGTGGCACAAGCTGTGACTGCTCTGGCCACCACAGTGTCCTTGGAGGGACAGCAGCTCTGGGGACTCGGGGTGGCCCCATCTCCCTGGAGCTCCTGGCTCTCTCCTGGCAGAGTTTTCCCCTCCTGGCTCCCTCCTGGCAGAGTTTTCCCTCCCTGGAGCCTCTCTCAGCTGCAGCTCTGCTGCCCCCGGGGTTTGTTCTCACTTCAAACACTCCCCTCTCTCTCAGCTCTGTAAGCCCCCAGCTATTTACAAGCACTGCAGCGTTTGCAGGGTGGAACAATCTCACTACAAACTGAGTTTCCTCCCCAGCTTTGCCCCTTCTCTCCTCCACCACAGCTCCCTGATGCAGCTCCTTGCCTGTGCCCGTGTTCTCAGGGGTTCTTGGATAAGGGCAGAGACGGATGAGG